>OY750774.1:2400000-3600000 GCA_963556745.1 Catoptria pinella
AACTGTCAGCAACTTGTTAAACCGATCCTTTTTATCTGCTAAGCTGTTTTAAGATTAAAATACTAAATTAGTTATCTGTTTTTAGGGTTCCGTACCTTAAAAGGAAAAAATGAAACCCTTGTAGGATCACTTTGTTGTCCTTCTGTCAGACAGACAGAAGACCTTTTATTTCGGAAACTCGTGAAGGTATTTAGTTGAAATTAAAACCATATTCTCAGGTTTACAGACCCTTGTAGCTGTGAAAAAATCTAACTTCTAAGTCAACCTTAAAAAATAATATGGCCGTTTATGCCGCAAAATACGCATATTTTAACACTCACAAGGGAATCAAAATATACAAGGTGTTACAAAAGTACCTCTAATGCCGAATATGGTAGATAGGGACCATCAAACTGAACAACTTTTACTATGGGACCAACTTTGACATCGCAAAAAAAAAAATCAGCTGTTTCATACAAAAAATAATTATGAAAATATCAAAATGTATGAAACAGCTGATTTTTTTTTCGCGATTTCAGAGTTGGTCCCATAGTAAAAGTTGTTCAGTTTGATGGTCCCTATCTACCATATTCGGCATTAGGGGTACTTTTGTAACACCTTGTATATACTTACCGTTGACCTGGAACTATGAAATTTGGCTAGTAATATCGTCACTAAAAGTACTGGAAATTTGGAATCAATACATTTGTTATTAAGTAAATCATAAAAAACATAGGTAGTCTTTATTTTTCTTTTAAATTCCCTCATTTTCCTATAACAAATCAACTTAATTGCAAAATTAAGTTGATTTGTTATATCAACTTAATTTTGCAATTAAGTTTGCGGTCAAACGCACTATTTGGTACGGAACCCTAAATATGCGAAGTCCAACACGCACTTGGCCGGTTTTTTTGTCTGTTTAGAAATTACAAATGATGTGTGAATTAAAACCTAAAACAATTGGCAATCATTTAAATTTTCGATTTTAATATTATCGTTACGCTTGCACGATACGGTTGTGATTTTGTTTTACAATTTTAAATTTTTTATGCAAAGAATTTTATTGCAAAATAATATAATCGTTAATTGACTAGGGATTGGGAATGTTTAAAGATTTATTATTGCAACTAATGTTGTATTATCCGCGTGCGATGAGAATGGGACGATGCTCTGAGTTACTGTAGCAAGTACCTACTGCTTACGACATCTTCAATTTCAGTTTAATTACGGATGGATTGTTGTGGTGAGCCGCAGTGATTTACCATGATTTCAAACGGAGCTGGATTTTGAAGAGGCACGTCAAAGGGAAACAAGTTATTTGGTACTGACAAATTGATGGCTTCATTTCGTATTCCGCCGCCCTTATTAAAAAATATTCTTGAATTTAGTATATCACAACTGTCAAGTAAGCTACTCACTACTTACTTTTTGATTGTGAAACAGTCCCAAATAGGTTCACTTATTTGGTGGGCCAACAATTTTCTTAGAACGTAGTACTTAATGTTCACATTCACGTGACCATAGATAATCAGCCATTTTTAAATGTGTGGGGACATTTAAAAATGCTACGGCACAGGCCTTCCTTATGGGGGGATAAGGAGAATGTGACATAACCCACCACGCGGGCCCAATGCGGATTGGTGGGTGTTAACAACTGCAAATGCAGCCGGGACCAACGGCTTAGCGTGCCTTCTGAAGCACGGAGGAGCTTGAGTTAATAAAATTTTTGGCCACCAATCCCATGACCGACCCTTGCGATAATTGCTTATCTTTCGCAATCGGCTGGCCGGTAAACCACTGCGCCATCAAGCTCCTATATTCTCATACATTCACGTAAACTTTTTAGCAAAAATTTAAAAAGATGATTGCGATATTCAACTTTCGAAATCCAGCTGGTTATAAAACAAGCGATCTCCAAGCACTAAATCCAAGCAACAAGCTTCATACTTTCTCCTTGGTTAGTATCTCGCTAGTGATTTGCTGAAATGTGGTTAGCAGATATCCCACAGGATGGACACAATACAATTTGGAGAGCACCTTGTATCTGAGATACCGTGTTTTATTCCGACCATGTGAGGCCACGTTCCGATATTGCACTGGGAAGAGGTGTGCTATAAATAATTTGTCGACTGTCGATAGACAAAATTATATTTCAAAGCTTAGAATAATAACACATAGAAGCCGAGTCCTTGTATGTAAAGTGATGCAAAAAATACTGAGCCAGAATAGCTTAGTTATCAGATTTATATCCTTCATACATTACCTAATCTATAAGAACGAAATTTCTCTACTTTTGACGACCTCCGTGGTCGAGTGGCTTTGTACACCGGTTTTCAAGGTGTCGCCATCTCTGAGGTCCCGGGTTCGATCCCCGGTTGGGTCAATTTAGAAAACGAACTTTTCTATATTGGCTCAGGTCTGGGTGTTTGTGATACCACCGTTGTCTCTGATTTCCATAACACAAGTGCTTTAGCTACTTACTTTGGAATCGGAGCAATGTATGTGATGTTGTCAAATATTACATATTATATATTAGGGGATTAGTTGCTATGCTTTTGAATTTTAGTTACGGTTTGGTAACGTATGAAGGATATAAATCTGAAAACTAAGCCATTCTGGCTCAGTATTTTTTGCCTCACTTTACATACAAGGACTCGGTTTCTAGTACGCAGAGGTCACTAAATAATATATCTTTTAATTTGCTACAATCTTTCGAATGAAATCTTGGTCTACTCTTTCTTATCATAGTCCATCCCTTTCCCTATCATACTATTATTAATGCGAAAGTAACTCTGTCTGTCTGTTACGCTTTCACGCCTACACTACTGAACCGATTTTAATGAAATTTGGTACAGAGATAGAGTAGAGCTTGGGAAAGGACATAGGATTCCTTTTATTGGGAAAAATGATTGAATCGGTTGAAATAGGGAATGAAAGTTTGTATGGAAGTTGGTCATTGTCGATGATAAAACCATTAAATTTTAAACATCGGGGTAGTGCCTCGCATTCATCTCTACTGATGTTAAGTGACGATAAGGCCGAATGTGTAAGCGCTCTACACCCGGAATCCTCACAACTGAGGAACTGGCTATCATACCTGCGGTGCCGGAAAAAACAATTTTTAAATTGTTTTTATGGCGCCAGACTTAGGCTTAGGTCAGGTGGTGGTGGCCAATGGTGGTAGCTAGCCAGGCGGACTTCAAAGAAGCCCTACCACCAACCAAACCGACTTTGTATTTAAGCACTTGATAAGAAATAAATAAATATTTGTTGTAGCGTTTTTGAAATTTCGTCCTGTGTGGGGATGAATTAGGGGATGAAAGTTTGTATGGAAGTCCAAACAAATCTATGTTTGCTATAATGTATATCTATCGGGAAAATAAAAATGTTGCCCAAAGTAACTACACTGGCCTTCAAAACTTAATACCACACTTTTAAAATTGCAATTTCTCTTAAACAATAGAAGTTAGAGTTTTGAAATATAAAAGGTTTTTTTTTTTCAAGAAGGTTATCGATTGTGAAATCATTATTATAAAAAAAAAATGTGTATTTTAAAAGTTATAATTTTAAAAGTGTGGTACTAATTTTTGAAGGCCAGAGTTGCGGGCAAAAGCTAGTTATGAATATGCCCGCCAACTTCGGGTACTCTTGACCGGGCCCATGTTTAAAATTTTATAAATCTGTTCGAAAATTATTTAAAGACATCTTGTTAACTCTTGACTCTTGTTCCAAAACAATTTGTCGATATATCAACAGATTCTACGTGTCACAGCCCCAACTTCAATCCTCTAGGAGCAGCTCTTTGTGGGATTTCAACTTTTTAACTCTGAGGGATTGTTATCTGCAAAGTAGCTCAAATGTATGCGCTCACGTGGAGCGGCCGAGTCTGCGAATAAAATGCTTTTATCGTAATAGCTTCGTTGCGCCGGTCTTCACGGATAATATAAATTACGATGCAACTCGTCCCGTGCATTTGATTTAGGTATATTTAAAATGAAAGCGGTCGCTGTAAGATTAGGGTTCAATTGACAGTTTTTACATAATGCCGACATTTTAAAAGTTATTTAAAAAATAAAATAAAGGTTCTAAAATATCTTCAAATGCCTTAAAAGGCTTTGTAGAGTGTTCAATAGTAAAAATCAAAAAGTTATTGGTATGAATGTTATTTGTTAAAACTCTAGCTTACCTCAAGATTTAAATTACAAATTTACCACAGAATACATAATATGGCTTTATGAAGTGATTGGAATTCTTGTATGCATCAAGAGACTCCGGGGCGATTAATCACAATTTTCAATGTGTTACGTTATTGAACATTCCAATTGAAGACCAATTTACCGTCGTCATCTCAATGTTCTTGCCTACTTAATGATATACCTATAGCTTGTGGCTCTGTGAGCTGTAGACTTTGCATTCGTATCATTTTTGATAATTTTTAGAAATGGCTCAAATATGTATTTTTTTTCAATTAAGAAAAACTGGATCCTAAAAAATTTATAAATTAAATTCATTCAGGGTTTATAATAACTTTTCGGAGTTGTATGCAGGGTACCCTATCTACCATATTCGGCTTTATAAGGCTATTACTAAACAGCCTGTATTAGGTATATTACAAATGCGAAAGTTAGTTTGTTTGTTTGTTTGTTACGCTTGCACGTCTTAAACTATTCAGCCGATAATCCTGAAATTTTTCATACACGTTGTCAGGGGTACAGAAAAATGACATAGAGTATAGTTGTTATATCTCACGAAGTCTGATATGCTATGAATGTTGTTAGGCGTGCATATGAACATTATTTTAGTGTGCGTAATACGAGAGCGTGAAGACGCACACTAAAACAATGCATTCATAGCAAAAGAGGTCTTCGTGAGATAGAAGAGCTACTTATATCTTTCATCCTGAAAAAGTATTATTCCCAAGGGATAGAGAAATAACTGACCACGCAGACGAAGTCGCGGGCTAGGCTAGTTAATTATAGATTGCGATTGCGAATTAATTGACTGAGATTCTATAGTACACCTATCTATAATCCATTCCATGAAACGAGCTCCCAAAGGAAATCGGTCCGTGTGCGCCCATTGGTTAATGCGCGTGACCTTCAATAGCCAAGAGCCTATAGCCTAGCTCTAGCCGCGCGCATTGACCAATGAGTTGCGAGTATTTTGTTCCTCAGAAGTTCGATTCGTGGAACGGAGTATAATATACGAGTATTATTTCAATCAGTAGTCTCTAAAAAGTAATAAAAGTCTATTTTCGGTGTCTGACCGAACCATCGGTATTATCACACATATTTTGAATTTCAGCAACAATTCAGCTTCTGAGTTTACACCGCAAAGAAGGAAGGTAATTTTAATTATCACAAACCCATATCCCTTTCATTAGCCGCAGCTCCAAGTTTTCACCGACATATATCAGAGCAACTCCAAACAAACCCCTATTGGGACATAAATCAGTACCAACTAAGTACTGCGTTGTGTATGTTTAACATTTGTGTAATTTCTCTACGGTCACTTTAAAATACATCTTGCTTAACAAGTTTCAGCTTTATTTCGTCACCTGTAAGAGCTATGTTGTCGTCAATTGTTTTAGCTGGATTTGCCACCAATAACTGCCCACAGATGTGTGTTCATGGTCTGCAGTTTGTGTTTTTTGTTGTACAACCGCATCTGGTTTGGAAGTCCCGGCTACAACAGAGGCTTTGGATTTTTTATTTGCTTATAAACAACCATTCTCGTAGTAGTTAATACGAAGAGAATGTTTATTTGTTTGAAGATTTGTGTTTAGAGAAGATTATCTGTATTCTTTACATTGCAATTGTGAGTAAGGCATATTTTTTTTGTTTTGTTTAAGACTAAATATTGTTAACTACAACACGAAGTTCTTGGCATTGGTTCAACATTAATAATTTAGCATTAAATCCGAAGAAAGCAAGCAAAAAGCTTTTATGAAATAGCTTAGCTTTGTGATATGCTACACAGACAGTCATAAATTAATCACAGGTTTTAGATATCACATACCATGTGGTCTAATTAAAAATGGAATATAATTTTATATAATTTTTATTATTATTATCCGCAACCGTTAAAACTAGTTCTTAAGTCTAACAAACTTTATTATGTCTGTGTATCACTCTCATAGACATTTAATAGTTATCTGTATTCTGGAGATGACTTAATCCTCCGAATTTTGAACACAGATAGATACCTTGCCTGAATAGCTATGTGACAAACAGACATACTAAAGTTAGTGTGAGTGTTTACAAGTGTTGTCCGACATTGCATCATAAAATTATCAGTAGGATTAGGAAGAAAGGACATATATAAAACTTTAGCCACAGATCAAGTTCTGACTTTAAAAACTCTACTCTGTTTTGTTCCCACGTTATACTGATCAGTTCTACCGTAGAACTAATGGGATTTTTTTTCTCATTAGTCCTACCACAAAGTACTAAATCGTAGCACTAATGAGAAAAAATAAGTATCATTAGTTCTACGGTAGAACTGCCCAGTAGAACAAGTGGGAACAAAACAGTAAAAGCTCAGGGGTTAGAATTAAAAACTCTTTCTTCGAGAGAACGTGTGTACTTTTTCTTGTTTCTCATTTAAAACCACACGCTCTTAGGCTCAAAAAGTATTTTCTGGAGTGTGAAAGCAGCCTCCTTCTGTTTTACAAGGATTGAAAAACAATGGATATGATATGACATGTTTTTTTTAAATTCTTAAGTATTCTTCTTGTCAGCTAAAAAAGTCTCCAATGGGTAGTAGGAAAATATAGACAATTAAAAAAATATCTAAGTTTATTTGAATAAAGAATTTTTCATTTAAATTTTTCATAAGCTCATATTTTGTTACATCGGGAATAATATAGTAGATATGCATATTGAATTATTCCACTAAGGTACACTTTCTTATATTGATATACAACGGTTACAAAAAACCCCTTAAATCGAATATGGTAGATAGAACCATCAAACTCAACAACTTTTACTATGGGACCAACTCTGTAATCGCGCAAAAATACCTGCTGTATCATATATTTTGATGAAACAGCAGATTTTTTTTCGCGATTTCGGAGTTGGTCCCCATAGTGAAAGTTCTTCAGTTTGATGGTCTTGATATAAGTTATTATGTTTTTTTATTTTCATTCTATAATGTTTTTGGTATGATTCACTGAAATCTTCCTGTCAGAGAAAAAATCAGGTCATGTCACGTCCACCGATGTTCAGTTCCATGCAGTTCCCAGACAGAGCATCAGAAGATGAAACAAAGGGACGGTTCCGACTGTTCCGGCGCTCAGCCGCTTTGTTCGCGACACTCGGGTCGTGGCCGCCACCAAAAATATTGCACTTCACGTAAATCGCCTGCTAGTGTGAGCACATACGGTTGTATTTAGTGCTGTATCTTAGTTTTTACTCTTTTTTTTTTCAAATATTTAGTGATGTTATGACTGGTTAACCGAGCATTGATTAAGTACCTACCCTTGAAATATAAAAGTTCACCAAATACTTAACAAGCCAAATATTTTTTAATCATTTGTTTTTGACGTTTTCTCCACAGATAAAAACGTCATACACAGACGGTTAAAACTCAATCGGCGGTTTGTGTTGGTTCAACTTCAGCCTTATACTTAAATAACATTTGCCCTGTATTCGCGCAACTGACTGACTCGCGACCGCCCTGTGACTCAAACAACTGCATATTATAAGGTACGACTAAGAGGGAATGCACACGTCGTTTTTTAAACGAGAAGAGAACTCGCGTTTCGTCTATAAAATAGACAAATGAGACGAGCTGCTTAAGCGAACAGTGAGCTTCCCATACAAACGTTATACCAAAATGATTTACTCGATTTGTGTGTCCAAAATACTAACTAAAAAACAAATTAACAAAACAATTAATTTTTTTTAAAGTAAAATTGTCGATATCATCCATTTTTAATGACCCCACTGCTGGGGCACAGGCACTGGGTGGAAGGAGGTTGGACCGAAACCCACCACGCAGGCCCAATGCGGATTGGTGAGTACAAAATTGTAAATCGCATTAATTTTTATTTGGTTCGGTATTTTTGATTTTTTATTTATAGAACCCTATACAAATACTGTCTTAATCCGAATAGCATCACAAGAAGAGTTAATGCTCAAATTGCTAATCATTTTGGTATTACGTTTGTACGGGAAGCTCACTGTTCGCCGGACTCATAAGCGCATTGTGATTTTTGTACACAAACAATCTGCTATGCTTCTACTTGCTGGCGATGACATACATGGAACACATGTCTCGAAAAAGCGCGTCATCTACTCGTTTGAAGAGCATCGTGTGTATACGGTCTTTAGTATTCACATGTGACTGAACTTTCTTCACTCAATTGGTTATAAAATATCAATCACGCGCATGCTCCCCCAGTTTTAACTGCAATTTAAAAATTTCAAGGCTCCGCCACAAAGTTGGAGCAAATGGCCATACGATGACATAATTAGATACCCATGATATCGATATCATAGAGCTGAAGGAAGGCAGATTCTTCAACATAACCAATATAACCAAGACTGAAAGTGCATTTTATATGGACACTTGAATTCATAGCATCCTTAATTATTAGTTCAAAGTTGAAGCTTTAATTTATTGTTTCAATTTAAGGACTGATTTTAATCTCCATCACTTTTCTAATCACCTATATGACCTAGAGTTTTAATTATTATGCAAAAATCTTGTGACTGCTTCAAAATACAACAAAATGTAGGCTATAGTCATATATAGTCATATTTGTCGGGCTGTTTTATTACAGCAAAGCTATCAGAATATCTGCAAAAGATAAAAATAATTGCAAAAGCATTTTTCCTGTTATTTTTAAGGATTATTCACAGTAGTTTCGTGTGTATCTTTCTACGCATCTGGAATTCAATTACTGTTCCATTGTGTTTGTGGTGTCCCTGACAGACGTGTGGCTAAAAGTAACAAAAACAGACTAGATAAAGAATTAAAAAAACACAGTACAATTGGAATATAAACATTTAAATAAAGGATTTAACAAGAAAATGTTTTTTTATACCAATCGTTATAATAAATATAACGTATCGATAAATATATCGATACGTTTAATAGCAAGTGCATAATAATGTATCTGGCAGGAACTAGGGGGCCCCTATCGATCGCGGGGCCCTGGGCATGTACCCAGAGTGCCCAGTGGGAAAGAGCCAACCAATCCATTGACATTAACAATAGCTGTAAGAGCACTGTCTTCTATATTTCACCGCAGCAAAGTGAACCTATCGAAGTTCTCGGCAAAGATTCCAAACTGTTCGTGAGCTCCAACTTAAAGCCTAGACCTCCAAAAAGGCAATCCTCGATATAAGCGCGGCTAGAGTAACAATATCGAAACTTGGATAGGACACTTTAAAAAAAGCCAGTCTAAGAATAGTTTTCATTTAAAAATCTTTAAAACCCGCCTGCATCAAAAAGCAAGTCAACTGAAAAGATGGAACAAGAATATAATAATATGCAGTCGGACACACGCAAAGATAATCGCAGATGGCGCCAGCGGCGATCCGACCGCTATCAATGGTTTTGTTTGGTTAAGATAAGTCTCAAATGACATTTGAATTCGAAACAACTAATCAAACGATTTTAGGACAGTTGCTTGTGGCGCCATTATCCTTAGTTCCTCAGTATGCATCTCCTACTTATTACGTAGAAAAAGAAATCAGCCTTTTTAAAAAGTGACGCTGTTCTGGTTGTGGGATTTTGGACTATTTAAAATGTAAAGATCGAAAAAATATAAAAAGCCAGGACAAAGGCCGTGTCCGTGCAAATCGTATCGTGTGGTGAGCGCAATCCCAACTTAGCTGTGTACTTGAGTTGCGCTTGTATTTGGTAAGTTTCTCAACTGCAGATATTCTTTTGCTGTTAGTATTATCGACTGTAAAGATATAAAAGTTGATGGGAGTCATTCGTTGAAAATGGAATCTTGGTGAAGTGTTTTTGCAGTATTTGAGTATAATTCATACTTGTATTACGTCGAAAAGTCTAAAGGCTTACGTAGAGTCGAAATACTGTTACATTTTAATTTGCATTTTTTCAGATAAATTCTAATTAACTTACTTTAAGTATTTTCATCTTTTAATTAAGCCAGAAGATAGCGCTATCTTGTTAAACGGGTATTTGTAGATACAACACTTTCTGAAAACTCTACCACAGAATACATAAAGAAATGGGATTTGAGCCTATGAAAAAAACAAGAAATGTTGGAAAGGTCAAGTTTATTTCAATAATGCATTCAGTTTGTACTAAAATATGAATATAAATTGGATGAAACAACATAACATACGTATTTACAAATAATAGAAAATGCACTGTCTTGTCTACTAGTCTTATAGCTGAATACAAAATAAATTATTAAAACCAAAAAAGGTTGCCTTCTAATGGTAAAATCACCTAAAATAAGATTTAAAGAACAGTATATAATTATAATAATTACGATAAATAGAGTTTTTTAACTTTTTACTGTTGAATTAAGCAAGAATTAAAACTAAACGAAACAAGACTGTATGAAACGTTAACATAGCAGAATAGTGACATTAATTTATGAAAAATTTAATACAATATTTTTTTTTTATTTTTTTATCATCAACAAAAGACAAATATGAAGTATTTGCTGGCAAAATGTTGGTCTGAAACATGGGTTTACAAAATGCATTAAAATGTTACAAAGAAACATGATTCTGTCCTACTATTTTTATCCGATATAAAGATTTCATCGTTCATACAAAATTAATACAATTCTTTATAATTTAAGTAGTCTTTCCTATATAAAACGACACTACAATTAAATTAGAAATATAATTATATAAATAAAGACATAATAATAAATACACAATTATTTTATTGGTCCCTTATCGTGAATACGTTTCAAAACGGATACAAAATCGTTAGGTACATATTATACAAGGTGTTACAAAAATACCCCTAATGCCGAATATGGTATATAGGGACATAACTTGCAGTAAGGCCTTAGCCTCATATTCAAACTTTTTGGGTTCTGTAACTATTTTATTACAGTCTAAAAAAGAATAAAGGCTTTTGAATTAAATTCGAATGCGATCGGCAGTTCGCTATTTTGTTTTGTAGAGACGATTCTAGGCTACGCCGTGACAGTGTGTGTTTGAAATAAATAAGCATTTTAAAGTGAAAAGATTTTTTTTATAATTTCTCGCCTTCCTCACGACATGGTGGAGGCACCCATCCGCGATCGCTAGTTACGCGCGATTTATATGTTTCAGCTTTTAGGTGCAAGAAAGAATAACGCAAAAATCATGAAGGAATTGCAATTGCCTGAATTTAGAAAATTCAGCGGAACAGATAATACGGACCCCGAAGAATGGTTCGACAGGTTCAACGATTTTGTAAAAGAAAATGGTTTTAATGAAGGGTTAAAGAAGAGTATTGTATATTTTTATTTAGAGGGCGCAGCGTATTGGTTTTATAAGAAGATTTGTTCGAGTTGCAAATCATTCGAGGAGTTGCGGAAGCGGATCATCGAAGAGTTTCCTCCATTTTCAGCTCCACCCGCAGTTGCTTTCGGACGCTGCCAATTTTCGTTTCAGTTACCCAGCAGAAGCCACGTCGAAGTCGAAAGGACACCAGCAGTCAGCGCGTATAGCGAGACGGCAAGATCCACATCCTCTCGCATTGCCCAAGAACCCCCGTACCAGGCAGAAAAGGTCTCGCACCCTTATCTTTTCAGCCGAGAAGAGGAACCACAGCCCAAGAGCGAGGAAGTTTCGCTCGAAATAATGTCGAAGGACGAGGAGAAGGTTGACCTCGTGACAGCTGAAGAGGAGGAGATGAAGGTCGTTACGAGTGTCGTGACGGTCGAATCGGAAGAATTACCGATTGCATCGAAAGAGTTGGAAAACCAGATAAAAAGTGAGTCAACTCCATGTTATAGTGTTTCCTCACGCGATCAGATTATAGAAGTAAGAAGTGATGATATTAGTTTGGAAAACGCGGTCGAAGTGAAAACCGAGTGTTTAGAGTCGTATGAATTAGCTGACAAAAGCGATCAGATTAATGTAGAGGAAGAGAAAGACAGTGTCGCTCAATCTTCATTGTTGAAAGACAATATTAATTTTGCAGTTTCGCAATGTTCCATGGAAAAAGCGTCATTGATTTTAGAGAAAGTGATAACATCCGTTGAGAATCAATATGTAAGCTTATATGTAGGTTACAATAATAATATAAATTTCTTGCAGAACAATAATGATTGTATTGATTATGATTATGATTCAGCTCATGGTAATGACATTTTCAATAATTATTTATTAGGAAAACTGTCATGGCATTGTAGGAAAAGAAAAGTATTTGATCGTGGTATAGGTTTATCATTTTGTTTTCATCTGCCTAAGAAGAAAAGATTTTCCTATATTTAATGTAAATATTAATTTAATTTGAACAAATTTGAAAAGAAAATAAGTTATGATAGGTTTTGTTCCATTTTAAGCTTGTAGTGATTTTGAGTAGTAAATAATTGTTTGATCTAATGGGAATTGTATTGTTGGGAATGTTTAGATTTAGGTTTAGTGAGAAACGATATTATAGGAAGGTTCATTCACTAATACTTACTTTTTTTTATTTACATGTGTGTTGACTGCAATGCTGAAAAACATGAATTTCGGAGGCCAACTTAGACGTCCAAAGCCACAGAGGAATCCAGGATAAGAAAAGATCCGGTCTTGGGAGAAATGATTATTCATATTGATTAAATGATATTTTGGGGGATTGTCTATAAACCTGGGGCCATAAGGGGAGGGGTGACGTACGGAACTGGGACTGGATGGAGGAAGCCCTTAAAGTTCCATAAGAACTGGGTGACGTCTTGTTTGTTGCAAGATACCTCCAAATCCAGGGTCACAGCTTCGTAAGTCCCTCAGGTTACATGAGTACCGGATCAGTGCTAAAATGGTTGTCTAAATCCTGGATGATTTAAACAATGATTGTTGGCTTTGACGTATTCATGGGTAGCAGGATTGTACTCTTTCCCAAGTGTCAACACAAATCATAGATTGATTCGTTTTGACATTAGGCAAGAGACACACGTTGTCGTTTTGTGGTTTGTTGACACACAATGTTTGTCAAATCACAGAGTAGACAATAAGTCTAACTTTTTAGTCTATGTCTATGCTTAATTATTGCTTTGGTTATAGAAAAGAAAAACAATCCTGACACCACTTGGCTAGGGTCTAGGAAGGTAGGGTTAGCTTTGTGCTCTTCGGTCTATGTATTAAGGCTAGGGATGTGCTGTGTGTTTGGCTTTTTTGTGGGTTTTGCCAACATAAAGCCAACACATGGGTCTTTTCAAGGCTAGTGCCGCCAAGACAATAGACAATGACCCATGTACAGGCTCGCCTGTAGTGAAGGCCAGCATAGAAGTGTAAATCTCCCACATTAGGTAGGTTTACCCATGTGTTTAGGGAAATTTGTGATGATAGGGAACTGTCGCAAAATTTATTTCTTGTCTCGTAAAGAAATAAATTTTAGGGGTACCCGGGGAATGTGAGGCCTTAGCCTCATATTCAAACTTTTTGGGTTCTGTAACTATTTTATTACAGTCTAAAAAAGAATAAAGGCTTTTGAATTAAATTCGAATGCGATCGGCAGTTCGCTATTTTGTTTTGTAGAGACGATTCTAGGCTACGCCGTGACAGTGTGTGTTTGAAATAAATAAGCATTTTAAAGTGAAAAGATTTTTTTTATAATTTCTCGCCTTCCTCACGACAGTACTAATATAACTTTGTAGCGATAATACTATTACGTACTAGTGTGTATGTTATTTATTACGCACGTGTGTGTTATAGCTCGGTTTATGACCCAATAAGCGATGTAATAAGGCTCACTTTACGAGCAGGTGTGTTGAATTTTTTTTTTGTTAAATTCTTTATTATTTAATTTAAAGTGATTTTTAGTTTTGAAACGTATTATCACAATCGGCATTTTAAGGAAGAATATATCAATAACCTACATTATTTTTCCAATAAAAACACATCACAATACGAATTATGTGTATATTTTAAGTAAACAGTATACAATATAATATACATACGCAAACTCGAGCGTTTTGGACAGAAAAAATATAAACTTATGTACTGAGTTAAGTATTTTTTAAAGCATAACCTGCCAAGTGTCCCCTAAACAATAGAATTTATATTGTATCTGGTGTGTCTATGGCAGTTAACGTGTAGAAATTAAGTATTTTTGACGAGACATTAATGTAATTTTAACGAGAGAATAATGTCAAAATTATTCTTCTTTTAATATATTACAAAAAACTTTTAATATAAAACATGATTTTTTTTTAAAATTTTTGAGATTTAAGCATTCACAATGCTATTTTTATACAATACTATTTGGGTTCGATTCCCGTCCGAGAACATGATCTGGTGCGAGTCTTATTTTTTCTAGTATATTATTTAGTATTGTATAAAACATGATCTTAAATAAAATATATATATATATAACAAAGTCAATAAACGTCGAAATTAACTAAAATCATAATTCTATTTTAATTTACTTTTTTCCGAAAGGAGACATTAAGATAGTTTACATTAAATCTCTCGTTAAAATGAATATATACTCACACTTTGGAACTTTTTTAAAGATAACAAATGACTTGATTTATTATTAGAGAATGATTTTTCAATACATCGTCAATAGAATACTATCATTAATATTTCACGTATATTTATTTATTTACTCCGTTCCACGAATCAAACTCCTAGGGAACAAAATACTAGCAGCTCATTGGTCAATGCGCGCGGCTAGAGCTAGGCTAAATGCTAGTTCAATAGCCTAGCCTATAGCTAGGCTTTTGATGGTCACGCGCATTAACCAATGGGCGCACACGGATCGATTTTCTTTGTGAGCCCGTTTTGTGAAATGGACTATAGATATATTTTGGATTTATTTGGTGAATAACCTCAACAGGAATTATTTTGAACTAGTTTTTCTATATACAACGTGTTACAAAAATACCCCTAATGCCGAATGAGGTAGATAGGTCTCTATCTACCTTATTCGGCATTAGGGGTAAAAAAATCAGCTGTTTCATACATTTTGATATTTTCGATATTATTTTTTGAATGAAACAGCTGATTATTTTTTCTCGATTTCAGAGTTTGGTCCCATAGTAAAAGTTGATCAGTTTGATGGTCCCTATATACCATATTCGGCATTAGGGGTATTTTTGTAACACCTTGTATATAATTTTTACCAAATATAGTGTATGTATTATATCCGTAATACTATTGTATTGACGATGTATTAAAAACATTATCCAAAAATAAATCAAGTCAAGTACCATAGCCGTAGAAAAGGCTATGCATGTACCTATATTATCTTTATAAAAGTTCAAAAGAGTGAATGAGACAGCCTATCTGAGCTTCAAAATGCGAATTTGTTTGACATGTTAACTTCTAATAACTTTTAATAAAATGTTGATACCAAATCATTAAAAACTAACGATACTTTGGCATTTAAGTATAAGTATAAACACGCACACGAGCAATTAATCGCTGAGCGATTTTTTGTCGCCGAGAATAGAACATACAGAGTTCAATGCTTAAACGCCCACGAGAAACAATAAGTAGCTTAGCGACTAATCGCCCGCGAAATGACACTGACAATAGTGACAAAGGGTTTACATTAACCCTCTATTCTATTCTCGGCTGCAAGCCAAAAACAAAAAAACGCCGCGATTAACGCCGCGACTAACGCTGCAATTATCGCCGCGATAATCGCAGCTACAAAAGTCGCTCGTGGGCGGGAAGCCTAACTAATAAATAATCATGTTTATGGATTACACGTTAGTAGAAATACCTAAATGAGATTATTATTTTAATGTAAATTACTTACGTAAGGTTTTGGATTAAGACTTAAAAATGAGGATGACATAAAAATTTACAGTAATTGCTAATAAATACTTAACAAAGAATAATTGATATCTAAAATGGACACACAACACAAATAATATAATACAGATAAGTACTTTAAAAAAAGTAACTCTTTACTAATATTTTCTATTAAGTAAATACTAAGTACACAATATATAAGTAATTTATTTCTTTAGATGTTTACAATAAATACAAACTTTTGGCGGGAAAAATTGCATTGAAATTTGGTTAAATATATAGAGTAGGTATATCGGAAATGGTGAAATATAAATAAAATAAACGATAATATTTTATTTATCAGAATTTTTCCCAAAAACTCTTTTACGACCTCTGTGGTTGAGTGGTTTGGACGCCGGTTTTTAAGGTGTCGCCATCTCTGAGGTCCCGGGTTCATTTAGAAAACTAACTTTTCTATATTGGCTCAGGTCTGTTTACCACCGCTGTCTTTGATTTCCATAACATAAGTGCTTTACTTACTTTGGGATCAGAGCAATGTTTGTGATGTTGTAAAAAAGTGGTAATTTTTTCAATCCCCCGACGTAAAAAGAGGGGTGTTATAAGTGTTAAACGTATCTGTGTGTATGTGTATCTGTGTGTGGAATCGCAGCTCCCAAACAGATGAACAGATTTTGGTTTAGTTATTTTTAAATACAATGTTTATTGGTAAATTCCCGTAGGCCGCGTGGTTCGATTAATTGTTAGTCATTAAATGTCCAAATATTGATAGTAATTATAATTTCACATTTTAATCCAATTAAAACTCTTTATAAAATATTTCGTAAAAAACTGGGTTAATTTTATAACCACACTTTTTTAATATCATAGAGACATCAGATATTTTGATTAATGACCAATAATTATATTTCATTACTTAACATTTATACTTTGTCATATTAAATTGTGATGTTCATTCAATGATTATTAAAATTAAATATAAAAAATGTAAATGCACGCTTGGAACAAAATAATGTAAGTATCAAAGGAGATTCAACCAGTTGGGAATAACCCAAAACTTAAGGATACTTATATTAAATACAGTGATTTTTTTGTATTTTTGTAAATTGTGCTATTTAATAAAGTACAATTAATTATAAAGTTTACTGTCAAATTGTTATGGTGTAAAATGTGAGAGTTTTTTTTATAAATGGTTTTAGTCATATATGAATGACAAAAAGGGTAGGCGAGGGGTGAAATTATGGCGAAGGTAAGCCATTCTACATAAATGTTATGATCTGCATAGTGGATCGGTGGGGTGGGATTTGTAAAAGGTAAGCCGATGGGAAACGGCTTTTATGGACCCTTCGCCACTGATAGGCAGGGTTGCCAACTTTTCTAGCCGCCATATCCGGACACCAAATGGGTATGAGTAATTTTGTAAAGTAAAGTAAAAAATTGCTTTATTCAAATAAATTTAGTAATTAAGCGCTTTTGAATCGTCTATATTTTCCTACCACCCGATCCCGACTTTTTTAACTGACATGTATTGAATAAAATGCATGTCTATAGTAAACACGGTCGCGTAGCTCGATTTTTAGTCAGCTTCATCCACTAATCGTGTAGTATTGCCTGTTTACACTAATCTTCTTATCTTGCCGGTCTATTGCAAAATCTAGATATGACCGGACAAATTGTATCCGGTCGGAAATTAGCGACCCTAAGAATCCATTTTAAAACCCAACAGTCCGATCGAAAACCGGACGGTTGGCAACCCTGCTGCTAGGTAGTATTGGTAGTATTCCTACTAGAGGTACTAAAGAACTATTGGAAAAAATATCAAAGTGAGATAATGATGTAATGTAGGTGTAAAATACAATGGAATTTAAATTTTGGATTGTAAGAGTATTAAACTAAAGTCTTTATCAAGTTAGTATAAATTAATTATTATAATTTGATTAGTTAGCATTTACAATTTAATATCTGACTTATAACATGTCCAAATATTATACTTACATAATACTGTGATTAAACGAATCAGATACAAAGCAAGAACTGTAAATTATAGGTACTGCATTTACTACGAAATGGTTGATAATTTTTTTGGGAATATTTTATCAGAATCAAATATATTGCTTTTAACTATAGTATCCTTCGTGGTAATAACGAAAGAATATAAAAACTATTTTTTCACAGCTTTTTGGAGTAGAGGTATGGGCAAAGGATAGGTATCGTATTTGTGATACCTTGAATTTTTATCAGGAATTCCTGGAATCTCTGACCAAAAGCAACTAATTTGCTTGTTCGGTTATGGCTCTAATTGTTAATATCGTTGAAACATAGTCCAAGGATCCAGGGATGGTACTGTATATTTTTTTGTACGAGAATATATTTAAGCTAATTCAAGGATTCCCCCATAAATAACTGGGCCTCAAAATTGGCATGATTAGACTCTTATCATCTCTTTCTAATCATTAGAGACCCCTTTGGGCCCTTAGTTAGAGATTAGAGATTTGTCACTGACCCTACCATGAGTTGACATGACTGAATGTGACCCTACCATGAGTTGGTGCAAACTGTTTACGTTACCGTAAACTATCGTTTTTTCTCTTTTCCTCGCATTGACTGTGAGCAGTATATCCGATAGTTTACGGTAACGTAAACAGTTTGCATCAACTCATGGTAGGGCCACCGGTACGTAGTAGCGATTTCAATCATTTTAGTGGCAATCAAGCACAGCACTAAACGAAAATATATCCGAAAGCACTCGTGGAAAAACCTACTATATACATTTTATTCTAACACCACTGCAGAGGTTCTTATCATAGTCTCACAAAGCATCCTTCTGGATCTTGCTGCGTCTTCTCGTCAACTTCTCTGCTTCTTCGATCGTATCCGGAAGACGCATGTTCATGGTCTCTGGCAGAAGGAACACCAGAAAACCAGACATTATGCATAAGACTCCGAATATAACCGTTGGCATTGACTTGTGGTAATGCGACTGAAAAGAATATCATTAATATTAATAACTTCTCTTTTGTTTGTTTGTCTGGCACTGCAAAATATGAACGAAAATCTTATTTCTACTGGTTTTTTAAATTTTGGCAATTAAAGAAAAGGATGCAAACCGTTAAGGATAAAGCCTCTGTTTTGGAAAATTATTATCTGTTAGTTATGTCATTATGTTTATGCTGAATTCTTCGCTTATTAGATATACATCCAGACTTGTCTTATTATTATCAGTAGGTAGCAAAAAATGACGATTTCATGAGACAAGGCAACTTTGCTGACCAACTCACCAGCATTGGTGTAAGGGGAGCAATCAAAGACCCAATTCTTCCATTAGTAGAACAGAGGCTGATTAAGGTCTGCCTCATGTTCGTGGGGAAGACTTCGGAGACGTAGATGTAGACGGAGCTGTAGGCCAAGGTCACGCTCCACTTGCCAACCAGGTAGAGGGGGAGCGACCACCAGTCAGCTGTGGGTAGAAAGTGGCTAGTCAATCGTGTTCGAATCGTGTTTTTGGTAAAAAGTTTGACTTTGAGAGGCATGTAGCTATCCACTAGCGCTGACAATGCATTTAACTGACGTATTCACAAACAACACTCGAACGATCCTTGACAACGCGAATGCACTGCGTTGAAATAAAGCTCTGTGATTGGTTCGTTTGTTTTACGTATTACGTGTGATTGGTTCGTGGGACGCCGTGCGTCCGTGGGCACTGTGAGGCCTCATAGTAATGTTTGTGAATACGGGTATAAGTACTTTAAGAAAATTCAACACGTTTAGAATTCGAATATGCGAACGGAAATTAAAATAATAGGGAAAAATTATTTCGGAGAACCCACCTCTACAGTCATATTTATTAATTGTTAGGTGTAATCACAGTAAATATATAAGTTTTTATCATGCAAATGTTTTATCCAAACAGTCATGCAGAGACTAAACGATATTGTTTTCTTTAAAATGTACACATGACAGCATGTCAGGTTATACAGTTAAAATGCGAAAACAGTTCCAAATAATTTGTTCATAAAATCATCGTAAACTGTATCCTAAACACTTGGTTGTTAAAACACATCGCATTAAATCAGCATGTTTATTAATAGAATAGGGTTGTCAATATCTCATTATTTAATTAAATTAAATCCGTATGATATTTTTTAACATTCTTATGATTTTGGAATAATTTCAATGTTAGAAAAAAATATTTAGTGTGGAATAGACAGGTAGATTTTAGAAACTTTATTTGATTTATAATGTTTTTCCACACACAATGATAACGGTACCTCCATTATGATTTGAGTTTGCATGGTTACGTTTTAACTCTATAGCGACTGTAGTAAGCAATTTTGTATACAATTAACACAGCGCCTCTGGCGGTATACTAAAATAAAAGTTGTCATACAAATGTCAACTACAGGCGCTAGTATAGAAAGCGTATACAAGGTAAACATAGAATATGAATTTAAAGTTATTGGCGTAAATACCCCTACAGATAAGGAATGGACAAAATAATTGTATCTACAAGGAAAACTCCTAGCAGGACGGGCAAAAATATTTACTTTACTTTGTATCAATCAGTTTTTAGGGTTCCGTACCAAAATTATAAAAAGGAACCCTTATGGTGCGACTCAGTCTGTCACAGCTGGATATCTCGAGAACTACTGATGCTATCAACTTTAAATTTGGATTATTTTGATGACGTTTGGCCAACTATTTTGCAAATAAGAGAGAAATAAAAATATTTATATATTTTTTGCAACAGGGACTGAAAGGGGTCTTAAAAATTCGAAGTAAGGCTACTAGGGCATATGGAGTAAGGTATGGAGTTCTGTAGGCATATGAAAGAGCGCTGCTTGGACATTCTCAAAAAATTTTTTAGGCCGCATAGTTTTCTACTTTCGATGAAAAATGTAAAGAAAAATAAAACGATGTCTCTAAACTTTTTCAGAATGATGGTAAGGAACCCTCGGTACGCGAGCCCGACTCGTTCGTGACCGTTTTTTATTAGTTGATTACTTATACATACTCTACGTATTATTTTAGCGCGTAATTTTTCAATTCAATTTCTTTATAGAAACATTTTTCTATTTCGGTGAATTAGTTTTGATAGTGGCGTCCATAGTTATGACATAATTACACATATAATATTATAGTAAACAAATGGGTAGTAGACACGTGGTAATATTGACTCGACTGAGTGGGCAAACAGCACCGAAGGACACATTGTTGTTCAGAAAATTTTAATGCAAAACTAACATAAGTTAACATAGTTAGCCAGTATTCTGATATTAGTTTTGAACATTATTAACTACGAAAAATCTTTAGAAAGAAACAATCACATCAATATTACAGAGATGAAATATATTTATTACGTTGTTTTAGAATTGACTATCACTTCATAGTTTTGAGGAGCTAGGTGGCGCAGTGTTATTTGTTACGTTAGGTTAGGTAACTGGCTCATGCGGAGGTTAAGTAACTTTCGCAAGGGTCGGTCACGGGATGGGTGACCAAAATTTTCCATCTCAAGCTACTCTGTGCTACGAAAGGCACGTTAAGCCGTTGGTCCCGGCTGCATTTGCAGTCGTTATCACCCACCAATCCGCATTAGGCCTGGGTGGTGGGTCATGGCCCATCCTCCTTGTCCACCCATAAGGAAGGCGTGTGCCCCAGCAGTGGGGACATTAAAATAGCTGATGGTCACTTCATAGTTTTATACCATATTTGTTATAATGGTCTGTGTTTCATACAAATAAGTTCCTTTTAATGATACTGCTATAGTAGTTCTTTGCCGCTATTTCAGACTATGCAATTAGCTGCTAATAATTATTATTATTGATAAAATAGTAGTTTATGGTACAAGGTTGGTAAGGAGTTTTAAAAAAGCTTAACAACCGTGTGCCATACTACGTTTTTCAATATATTTGCAAGAAAACATTATAGGTACCTTCTGAAATAAATAAAAAACATAAACAATAACGCACGGTGATGGGTGGCGTGCGGTAAAATTAACTTTCCGCACGCTGTACTAAACCGTAAACAAAAACGCACGGCGTGCGGTAAAATGAACTTACCGCACGCTGTACTGTCATCGAAAACACACATTTTCGAGCAACTGTATTAAAAAATAATATTTACAAATCTTACCCTTAAAAGGGAAAATGTTTTTCCATTCACAATTAATTTCAGACTATAAGATCTATCTATTCTATTAGTGATATGAATTTAATTTCTAAAATACCAAAAGAAAATATTTATTTAGATATTAGTTGTTGAATACAAAGTTATAAATATGCAAATGAAATGAAATTATTTATATTGCTTTTAATGCTATTAGATACGCGAGCACAACTAAACGTCGGAATCCGGAAAATATTTTGCTACGGTTCATTTTTTGAGTCGATTGCTTTTATAGAGTATCTGATAGAATTTAACATGCTTTGTGCCTTGAATTGAGTTCACGGTTAATGCAAATAGAATATTTTTGTTTTTTTATAGTGTTTGGTGTGGTAGAATCTATAACAATTTTATTTTTAACTGCTTAGTTCAAGTTTGAAATTGGGAGAATAGAAATCCTGTAGAAAGTACTACCTACTTCTAATGATATTAATGTTTCGTGGAAAATTTTGAGATTTTCTACAAACCCCTTTCGAAAAATGATCAAAGCTAGAAACGCCATCTAGATAATAGAAATAGATAAATTAAAAGAATACCTACCAAACAGCACATAGTACTTCTTTGAAAACCACGTGGCGACATCTATTAAATTAATTTTTAAACAACATACTATTTGAGCGACTTTTACAGCTGACTGAGTCACTAGTAAGTTATTTGTTATTTAGAAATATTATGAATAATACATAAGTACAGTAGCAGTTGAATTATGTCACTTTTCAGGGCTCGTTGCAATTTTATTTTCCTGTGGCCTAAAATTAGAGGTAGGTATAATTCAAAATGATGCTAGTGGTTAAAAATACCAACGCATGTACGCAAAGCGAGAAGGAGTTTTCTTTTGAATAGTTTTGTTTATTCCTCACTAGCTTTCGCCCGCGACTTCATCCGCGTTAGGAAAATTCCTAGTTTATTTCACATTGGATTTTTCACCAAGAAGGTTACTGGTAAAAAACAGTGTATTCCAATGGCATTTTGTAGATATTTGTACCGCAGACTGCGGACTTTTCAGTAAGGTTCTTTTAGTAAAATAATTTGATCAGTAAAAGAATTGTGACAAACTTAAGGCCCTCTTCAATGAGGCATTCTCTCTACTCTAACTAGTATACATAGTTATATTAGCGTATACATTAAAGTTCTTTTGATAAAAATCTGACTTAACGCTTTGCCCAAAAAGTCTGCAGGCTGCAACTGTATCTATGCTAAATACTCACATCTCGGCAAGAACGCGAACAGCAATAAGTTAACAGCACACGTCGTGTAAGTGGCGATCAACGTTCTCTTCCTGCCATACTTGTCCAACACCAGCACAGCCACAATGTACGCCGGGATCTCCACCAGCACCACCAACATAAAGCTCACATATTTATTACTACTTAACGACACAGAGTTTATCGATAGCCCATAATACACGAGTGAACAGGTCATCCACAAAAATGAACAGATCATTAGTCTTCTCCATATTATCCCAGAGCGTATTGCTTTAGAAAACTGCGATAGTTTATCCACTTTTTGATTTTCTGGCTTTAGTAGAGGGTCAGCTAAGCTTTCCAGTTCTAATTTTCTTGGGTCCATGTTGTTGATTTTAGCAGCTTTCCTAAGAACGTCGATCGCTTCGCCCCGTCTTCCTTTGCTGAGTAACCATCGGCTGCTTTCGTTCATGAACCAGATGTATGTGAAGACTATGGTTGCTGGAATGTAGAGGATCATGATATAGGTCCGCCAGTTCTCTACGAGCCATGCCAGGAGAGCGATGAGGACTACTCCAATAACGAAGGTCATGTTACACATGGCTGATACAATTACCCTTTGTTTCAAGCCGACGAGTTCGATAACTGAAAAAAAATTTAAAGGTTACATATTGGCTTATCAATCCCTATATCGAATAATTAGTTGATGGTAAAAATTACAGAAGTTTTATTATAAGGATATGAATGATACATAAATTGAAGATGATAGAAATGACATAGATAACTTACTAAAAACGTAAGCAGATGGATAGAGCCCGCCTCCAAAGCCAGCTTCGACGAAATGCAGAATAAGATAGGTTATGTAACTATTTGAGAAGGCTCTGGAGAAGCCAAACACGAAACTGGCGAAGCAAGCGAAGCCCACAGCCACCTTCCTTCCGTAGCGGTCGGATATGGCGCCAGTAAACAGCATAGCTACGAACATCCCGCAGTTGTGAATTGTACCGACCAGAGTTCTTTTCCAGTCTCTACAAGTACCAAGGTTGAACTGAAAGAAAAAAAGAAAATTTTAAATCTCGATAATCATTTTAGTTACTACTGACTTAGTAAAATAATACATAGAGATAAGTCAATCGCTAAAAATGGTTTTTATGATATTTCGTAGTATTTAATTTTCACCCCTATGATATTAGATAGGACTAGAAAAAGAGAGAAAAAGAGCACTTAAAATTCTTTGACTTTTGAAACATACCTCCTTGACCAAAGACGCCGAATCCTCGTAGACGTAACTTTCGCATGGTATCGTCTGGTCTGTGAAGTCCTCAGCCACACATTGCATGTCGGTTGTATTCTGGACCGGTGCGAATCGCATACACGTGTCCAACTTTCCTTGGTCATCGTTGAATGGTATGGCGTGTTGGAGCCAAATAGAACTGTTTAATTTTGCTTCACAACCGTATACTTCGCATCTAAAATAAAAAGATTTATTTACCTAAATTTACATGCCAACGAAAACAAAGATTCATTATTAAATGGGTACCTCCCATTTTAACTATGTGCACAAAATATACTATTATATAATAGTACTAAGCGTCTATGAGTACAAATGGACATAAAGGCATAAAGACAGAGGTGGTGAATATGTATTATTCAACTTTGAAGTCATCCAAAATGGGGTGATGCCGCTATTTTCAAGGATACTTCTGAACATAGAAGTAATCAGCGTTTTACCCTGAATTGCCCTGTCAGAAATATTTTATGATAATAATACTGTAATGACATATGTTTCTGGGATACTCATCGACGATACTCAAAGACCGAAGACGAACCTTTCGTTTTTTGATTGTGGAATATTACATGAATAAACCATAATCCATTTATATTTAAGTTCGATGCAAATAACTCGTTGATGCAAAATAATTTAATGTAAAATGTTCGATTTGCCCTACGTTTGACGTCCGAAAAGTTTGTTTTATCAAACCCTGTTTATCTGGATGCATCAGAAGATGAGTTACGACAGATAGCCGATAAAACTTCATCGATATAAACGCCTACAATATCGATAAATTTAATCTAACTCGTAGTATAACAGCCACATTGATAACTGTTACGAAATAAAATTGCTATTGCACAATATGTATATGGCTGTCGAGAGTTATTTAAATGATTAAAAATGGAGAAACTGTCTGATTGACATAATAATATGAACGAATCAGCGCACTTGTAACTTTGACATTTTGCACAAGAATTATTTTGTTTATTGTAAGAAGGTTGAGGAGGGAATCTACGAAGACAAAGTCCCAGAAGGCGGCTAGTCTCGATGTATATGTTTTATAAAAAAAATCTAAAACAAGGCGCAACAACCGACTCGACTTGGCGTTCAACTGTTATTTTTGGTGTATGTAGCAATGATTGTTTTCACACTATAATTTAGGAAAAGCTAGGGAACTCTAAAAAGCGATTGTCATTTATATCGCTCTAATAGCGATCGCTTGCTCGGCTGTGACGTCACAAAATTGGTGACGTACACCTGTTAGTTTATTGGACGCCATTCCGTCCAAATCACACCAATGCCCATAGCAATTTGGAATATACATTTTTACATTTCCCTAGGTAGACTTAATTGAATATATGTACACTTTCATATTTTGGGGCAATCGTATGGATGTGTTCTGTGACATAGATGTGCGTATTTCCAATTATCTTGCTGTTATGGCAACGCTTGATGTTTTATGACAATATAATTTAATGGCATAGTATATATGTAGGTAGATACATCGGAAATAATAAACAGTATCAGTACCTATTCAAACTTGAAATAAAAAAATAAAGTGATTTTATCAGGTCAAGAATTGAAGGTTTTAGAAAAATTACTAAAAGCATTAGAAATAAAACACTTTTTATGAATTACAGCGCGTAGATTATTAATATGCCAACATTGTTTTGGGAAACGTGATAATTTATAATTATTTAATTATTAAATAACACCTGAATTAATAATATACGCACTGTAATCCGTAAAAAGGGTTTTATTTCTAATGAACTGTACGCGCGGAAGTCTTAGAAGTGTATATGTCTAAAAGTAATTTAAAAACCTTATACCTATCGTATAAGTCTTATACGAAAACAATACTAATATTTCCTTCTTATCTTCCTATACTAGTATGTACCCGTGCAGTAGCTTAAACTATTTCTTATGAGGTTAGTTTGGCTTTAATTTTAATAAGAAGAATTATTATAATTATAGATTTTAATTTAATTAAATTTCTAGGTATACTATAAGGAGAAAGTATTAGTATTGATTTCTTAAAACGATTTGTTAAACTATTTCATTAAAATAACAGTTTGTCATAAAACACAGTTTTTAAATATCTCATTTAAACTACTTCGATAACAAATAACATAATGTTATTATTAAAAATATTTGCATATCATGAAATCATAACTGCGGTATAAATTAATCTCAACAAAAACCACATAATAATCATTTTCACCACGATATGGCTCTCGAAGAAATAAGAATAGGTTTAAAATTAATGAAATGGAATTTCAATGCTGGATTTCAATTACAAAAGATGCATTACGAATGTATGTTATTACTACATAATAAAGTTTATGATTCATATAATATGTAAACATTGATCACTCAAAGTCAGTCAAACTATTTCTTTTTGATAGTTTTAGTAAATTTTGTTCTTTGTAAATTGTTTAGTTACTGGTTATTACGTATGTTTATTATGTTTTGTTTGTATGTATGTTAAAAAAAACCCGTATTGCCGAATATGGTAGATAGGGACTAACCTAACAACTTTAACTATGGGGCTTAATCTGAAATCGCGTAAAAAAATCTGCGATGACGCTTATAAAAGTTGTTCAGTTTGATGGTGCCTATCTACCATGTTCGGAATTGGTTTGTATGAATTATTCCTCCTTAAACAATTATCTTGAAAATTACTTTTCCTAAAATTGACTTTTTATTTTACCGATACAAAGTCTGTGAGCAGTAATCTTGTGATTACAAGGTCTGTGAGCAGTAATCTCGTAATTTTTATTTTACCGATACAAGGTCTGTGAGCAGCAATCTCGTGATTTTTATTTTACCGATACAAGGTCTTTGCGCAGTTATCTCGTGAGCATGTGGAAAAATGTTGGGAAAAGCAAAATCGAAAAAATTATGGGTACCTACATAAATATTAATACTACGTGAAAGTAACTGTTTCAATGAATGGGCAAAAATAACGTGTTTGTATTCGTCAAAATGTTTTATTTCAAAAACTCACCTGTACGCTTGTTCCCTCGCCTCAAAAATGAAACCACATTCGAAGAAACTACTCAAAAGTATTGGGTATAGAAGTAGCACAAAGTTCAGCAGATTGTACCGACTGTACGGACCGAGGCTCTCTAGTACAGAGTCTAAATTGATTTCTTTCTTCCCGTCCTCCATACTGGTCCGATTTTCCCTGCAAATGGATTGGAAAATTTAAGCCATCGCAAACTGCATTTTTGCGAGATTGTAAAGCTACTCGTTCACTATCGCTTGTAAGGCTGTCCGTAAGATCTGTCTTGGCTCTATTCAGACGGTTTGCATTGGAGTTGCAAGCTTGGCTGCAGAAATTGCTGCACGCTACAGTTGCACCCCGACTGCAAGTGGACTGCCAGTAGACTGCAAGCGAACTGCCAGCAGACTGCGCTGTTGGATTGTAGTTATGGTGAAATTCTAGCGACCTAGCTGCATCCATCCAGCAATTTTGCAACTGGCGTGCAGTTCTGATGCAGTCCGTCTGAATAGCGCCAAGACGGATCGGCAATCTGCTTCGCGGGGACTATACATTTTATTGCAAACTGTAAAGTAAATTTAGTTAACAACGAAAACCGTGGATTATATTTTGTGGATCGTTTTCATTTAGATCATTCTCAAATCTTTTCGAGAAGCATAATTTGATGGCAAATATGAACAACTCGATCGTAAATTTTTATGAAAATAGTAATTTTATTAATTTATTAATCTCGATGTACTCTTTGATAAGATGTTATTGCATTGGAATGAATGGGAATAATATTTCTGATAAGCTAGATTGATTGTAATGAGAAATGTCGATCGATTTTGTTGTAACAATAAAATATTAAGGTTTTCATAAAAATAATCTTACCGTGTGAGGAAGACTTTTTGATCTTCCAATGAGATGGGAAGTCCAAGTGGATCTGTTGACAAAAAAAGCGCTGTTAAATTATTAGTTTGCAAACGTTTTATGCAGGGTCAAACTACCCTTAAATCATTTGTCACAATTTAAAACAATTGTGAAGGTTTTGGCGCAATTCTACTATGCTGGATGCCATCCAGATCAACAACATAATTATCATAGATTAAACTAATTAACATTGTGCTCTATACTATGTTTTGGTCACCTGATATTTCATAACATTTTGAGTTTATTGATTATCTTTAAATCTTTGCGATTTGTAACGTCTTTATGACCCTGCATGATCTACAATCTCTCTGAGTTTTTTACCGCCAGTTCCTTCTGTTCAGTTCTTCCCAATTTGTGAACTGGTGGTAGATTCAGTAGCTAGATCTTGTTTTCTAATTAACTTTAATAAATTTAATTCAGTAATAATTTCATTATTGAAATCAGAACGCAGCTATAAAATATTTTAATAAATTTGAATGCATTTTTATAAGTTATTTCGTAAAAATATGAGCAGCCTTTTTGCTTTAGTCCTCCCGAGACCACGGCCCCTAGAAAGGTGTCGACACGTCGGAAATATAAAAAAATATATAAATCCAAACTAAATAATTCTAAAATAACACCTGCATTAACAATATATGCGCTGTTATCTTCTAATGAACTGTACGCGCGGAAGTTTTAGAAGTGTATATTATTATACTTATAAAACGTTCTAGCGTAAATAGTTGTAGACATTATTTATCTCACTTCAGGAAGCAAAATAATAATTTGCCTACAACCTAAGTATTTAAGTCCCAAAGTACTCATAACATTTATAATTGAAATGATCTCAGAGTCCCCTGGTGTTCATTGTAACACCACTGCATGAATATTAATAAGCTACGTTCACAATATAACAATGATATTGTAACACCCAATATTGTTTGTTATTGAGAACGTAATAAAATGAATAGGTGTGTAGATGGATGTTTGAACATACAAAAGTCACGTCTTTCTTTCTTAGAGGTATAACACGGTAACAATATCTATGGACCTAGCGTCGATGATCAACGCTCTTTTGTGGTGTGAAAAAAAGCTTCACTAATAAAAAGATCCCGACGAACTGAGAACCTCATCCTTTTTTGAAGTCGGTTAAAATGAGAAAGTAAAGAACAAAAGCTGACATTTCCAAATTAAAAATCTATGAACTTTTAAATTTTAAGATTATAGCATTCACAGTGCTATTTTTATATAATACTAAATAATATACTAGAAAAAACACGACTCTTGCGCTGGCTTGCAGCGTAAGAGTTGATATACTAGAAGAAATTCGACGTTCTCACTAGTGACTCGGTAGCTCAGCGGTCAGAGCATTGGACCGGATATCCAAAGGTCGCGGGTTCGATTCCCGTCCGAGAACATGATCGTATTTTTCTAGTATATTATTTAGTACTATGAATTTTTATTTTATTTTTTTTAAACACTTGAAGAACTTATGGGCTATGCACACAAATAAGTTGCTTTTCCGGAAATAGCTTAGCGGAAAAATCCACTTTAAGTTTAAAACGATCTTGCTTGATCGTGATCCCATCAAAGCTGTTACAATGGTCTACGTCTATGGCTAATCTCTTTATCGGGTCTGCATGAATTAACTCTTTAATTGCAGTTGTCGTACTAATTGCTTAATTAACCTATTAATCCTTTGATGACTGTCCCATTGTAGAGATGGCTTAAACAAAGTCTGCAATATTCTTTACACGTGCGATTCGCAATTTGTGATACGGATTGAAATATATTTTCCATTTTAATCGTGGGAGGTTTTAAAGTTTAGATTGAATAAATAAATATTTGACAACATCACATAGGTACATTCCTCCGATTCCAAAGTAAGTAGCTAAAGCGATTTCTAGTGTTATGGAAATCGGAGACAACGGTGGTATCACAAACACCCAGACCTGAGCCAATATAGAAAAGTTCGTTTTCTAAATTGACCCAACCGGGGATCGAACCCGGGATCTCAGAGATGGCGACACCTTGAAAACCGGTGTACCAAGCCCCTCGACCAAGGAGGTCGAATAACGTTTATGTGTAGGTATATATTTAAATACCGATAACCGATAACCTTAAGGTTATGTTTGAATTTTCACAAAAAGCATTGAGTTTTTACCGATGTTGAAGATAAAGTAAAATGAAAGATTCTAGATCTAGGTTCAATGTTTATTCCAGAACACCACACACACACTCACAAATGTTCAAAAAGCTAATTAGCTTCATAAATCAAAGACAATTAATTAATTTAAATAAATAAAGTGCGAGCGTGTGTCTACTTCTTGGAGACCGAGACGGAAGAGAGTTAGAGCGAGAAAGCTATACCATTTTAAATGTATTTGGTTTGCTGAAGCAATAAACAACTGAGTGATTGTAATTAAATATTTTGGTGCCTTTCATCTGACGAAATCAGTAGGAAGCAGTTCATCGAGGAATAAGATAGTGATGAAAATATTTTGAATTTCTGCGCATTAATTGGGAAAAGTACTACCCATACAAGCAACTAGACATCGATAGACTCACGCACGTGTGCCTTGGCTTCGCCTCTTCCAGCAATGCCTGTGTTGCATGCTGCTGCAGTAATGTATTATAATTATCCCGATTTATATTGTCATTGTAAGTATAGATGTTGTTTTTATATGTATCTGGATACAAATACAAATCAAATGAACACTTGAGCAAACACAGATATTATGTTGATCATTTTCCAGTAGGTTTACAACTTGGCATTTCTTTGAATTTCAATTTTCACGAGTTGGTAGTGTTCACAGTTCATAACTTATTGCTTTTTTATTTTATAAACATTTTTCCTGCGCCACACTATGTGGTCTGTGCGCAATGCTTGTAAAATACTCACATATTATAGTTGTATGTAAAGATTAATAGTGAGTTCGTTAAGTTTGCTATTTGCTTGAATTACCTCTTACTATATTGCTCAAAACCAAACAAATCTTATCGAACATCTTCGTCGCACCAATCTCGAATTAAGAATACCCAAGATAATGAGTGAGATCTATCGCAACATTGACGGAATCGGAACTCAGAGCTCAACCGACGCCAGACGCAACACAAAACATCGAAGTGAGAAACAAGTATTAGATTATGCGACATATTCGTAAAATGTTACTTTTATTCATAAGTAGGTAGCAGTGGCGAAGGGTGAAATTATGGCGAAGGTAAGCCGTTCTACAGAAATGTTATGATCTTCATAGTGGATCGGTGGGGTGGGATTTGTAAAAGGTAAGCCGGTGGGAAACGGTTTTTGTGGACCCTTCGCCTCTGGTAGGTAAGTCATAGAATAATACACAGATTTTTTTTTTTCTAGTCATTTACAATTTGCTATCGGTCGCCAGACCATAAGCGAATTGGTTGGAAGGAATAAAGGGCGAGAATAGTGAAGCGGTCATCACCGCTCCTCGTAATTAATTAAGTGGTCTTTTTAGCCTTTTCACCACCATTGTCGGGTCTATCAGCTCTATGATGAGAGGGTTTGAGTTATTGATAATTTTAAATTTTGTAATCTCATTAGTGTTACCTTCTTTGCATATATTTAAAAAAATCTTGAAAAAAAAACCTCTTTATTTTCTAAGGCGGAAATGGACCCGCGATTATGGTATTTTAGTGATAAAGGTATTCAAATATTAATAATATTAACATACATTATTTTATGGTTTAGCAACTTGATATTCGAACAGTACATGATGTATTTATTACAATGTTACTTATGATGTCACTGTCCTTCGGCTTCTAAATTGGTTCGTGTACAACCACTGTACAACATATGTCGCACCGAACATAGAACAATGTCACGGCTACCAAGTCACTTGACATGTAAATGTAACTCAAACTTAGAACATGGATTTGTTCTATACTAGTAAAGCAATAATAATAAATATACTTCTATTTACACGCTATTGAACAGTGTCACACATATTGGACCGATCTCTAACTCACTTCCAAGTGCAATTTGCATAAAAGTGATTCAATAATTTATTGTAGGTATACTAGCTTCCGCACGCGACTTCGTCGCGTGCGGAAGCGTGGACATTCGATAACTAAAATTATTGTTAGAATTATCAAGTATGGGAATGACATAAGCTAACGCTTATCTCCTGTCAATTCCATACATTGTGATTCTATTCTACTAGCTTTAATTTTAGTAGAATGGCCATTTGAGTAAGGAGACTATAACCAGGATAAAAAGTAATATGTTTTAATTTCATCAAAATCCGATCATCAGCGGCGGGTCCCCCCACCAAGCGCGCTGCTTTGCAAGGCAGGATGTTTGCCGCATGCAGGCCTCGCACGAGGCTGCTAGCCTGGCAAGGACCCGCCTAATCCCGTAAAACGGCTGATCGGATTTTGATGAAATTAAAACATGGATTTTCTCGAATGTTCTGGACTAAATTATTTTAACCGTTTACATTTGAAGAATCTTTGTTTTTGCTTCAAGAAAAGCTTGAGCCCAGTGAGTCTAGGATGCGAATCACGCAATGTCAAAACCAAACCCATTTTTTTATGGAAATCCTAGCAAACACAACATTTTTGTTAAGACTGAAAAAACTTCATGAGCAGACAGACAAACTTACTACCACAGTTTTACAAAACTGTGCTTACGGCATTGATTTTAAATCGATTTGTACTCTATCACAAGTACCTACACAGAATTAAATCTGTAAAAAGTTATAAAATACAAAAAAACTATATTTTTTTCCTGAAATGTTTGTTTCAGGAAGAGATTTCCATACTTTTGAGTGATAACGTGCAATTGTCTCCCATACCGAGGAAGTAGACATGATTGTGCTTTAATCGATACTAATCCGAGACATCGTTTCAATCGATTTGAGATCGATTTACGCGCATCGATGCGCGCTTCCTCCATGTGGGTTGCGGTCGTACAAGGTCGCACAATATCAAATGTCTGTGGTGGTGATATTTTGCATCTACTTACAATTGTATTGTTTAGTGTCAGTAGGTAGTGTATGTAAAACAGGTATTGCAGTGTCTGGTGAACTAAATTAGTTGTGTTGTGTAATCGTGATTCAATCTCGGTGTTTGACGAATAGCTAGGTATACAACGTGTTACAAAAATACCCCTAATGTCAAATATGGTAAATAGGGACCATCAAACTGATCAACTTTTACTATGGGACCAACTCTGAAATCGCGAAAAAAAAAACAGCTGTTTTATACAAAAATTAAAATCGAAAATATCAAAATGTATGAAACAGCAAATTTTTTTTTTGCGATTAGCGTTAGTAAAAGTTGTTCAGTTTGATGGTCCCTATATACCATGATGACACTAATATGACACTAATATGTCAGAACTTAATTATTATTATGATATTCAAAAAAATTAAAAAGGGATTCCACATTTATTTGTAACAAATGAAAAAATACGTAAGTTTCTTCTTTGCCTCTTTTCAGTTTCAGCAATTTATATTGTCTCGATAAAAAAAAACCTTGAATCAAACTCCTATAATGCATTGAAATATAGCCTTTATTCTTAAGATATAAAATTCAAAATGACATTTCTTCCCACACTAAACATTCGCGTACGTCGTGATCAATTTATTACTGTAATTAAAATTAGGCTTCGTTCAAATTGAGGCGAATCCCGCGCAGGACAGGACGCGGGACGCGATTAGTGTTCACATTGGCGCGAATAGTCGCGCGTGCTGCAGCGTTATATAAGCGGGATGGTGCCTGAATTTTTTTAAATGCCGTTGAACTATTTAAAAAAAGTAAAAGATAACAAGTTTCTATACGACTTCAGCCACGAGGAATAAAAAATAATCTCCAATAATAAAATACTCTCCAAGTTCTATGCGTTGAGTACCCAGCGCATGGACCCATTTTCTTCTTTTCTTCCTCATATCTTGAAATTCTTCTTCAGTTAATGCTAACAACAACAAAACCTCAACTTCAATATCAAAAGACATTTGTTTTCCTATTGAGAAATCAACAATAATGACGTGCGGGATTCGCCTCAGTTTGGGAGGTTAAGCGAGAGAACGAATCGCGCAGATTCGCGTCCCGCGTCCCGCGCGAGATTCGTCTCGGTTTGAACGAAGCTTTAAACACTTGGTCTCGTTGAATCAATTTAGCGATTGATAAGTCGATTGCGATAATCGATAACTGTTCTAGTGGGAAATATCGAGAAAGATCGTTGACATCAGTAATAAGTGGAACTCCTTGCCTGAGTCGGTGTTTCCCGATAGGTACAATCTGGAGGCCTTCAAGTCGCTTCAAGTGAATAGATCTTCTAGGCAAGCACGTTTCATCGTAGGTCGCGTCATCGCTTACCATCAGGCGGGATAGCGGCCAAGCGCTTGCCTATCATAAAAAAGTCAAATAAAATCGCTATAATAACTGAAACTATAGTTCCGTTCTAACACCATCGCAAATTAAACCGCTTAATTTTGGAGTATAATTATATAATGCAAGATATTTTGACTTTGCCTTGTCCTATTTATTCACTATCTAATAAAGTTTTTTTCAGTCGACCGTTTTCACATATTATGTGAAAACCGTTGAAAACCGTTTATTGTTTTTAAATAGGTATATTGGGACCTATATACCTCAAAGTTGCACCCTCATCTTAATTAAATTTAATACAGAACCTTAGCTTCGATCTGTACATGTGAATTTTCGAAACACTATGTACTTAGCGAGCAATAAAAGTGATATAGGAGCCTTAACTTGAGGATTTGATGAAACATTACTAACAAACCTTACTCCGAAAATCAAAACGATATGCTTTAATAGAAAATTGCATTTTACAAAAGGATTACGTTTATTGCTTTATCTAATAACGAATACTTAGTGATGCATGACAAACTTTCAGAAATGACCTATTCCCGTGGTCCCCCATTTTTGTACCCCACTAGAATCCCCTAGTGTACCCCACTAGGATCCCCTAGTGGGGTACAAAAATGGGGGACAGGAAAAAAATCAGGATATAGTAAGGAAAATATTTTTCTTTCCCGATATCTCCCATTGGGGGACAACGGGAACATGCCTTAGATAAATCAACAATGAAGACTGAAAACAAAATAATGTCATAAGTAAGTAGTTACGCATTTATTTTCATTAGAAAATAAGAGATTAGATAATAAATCACATTGCCGATATATTTAAGGAAACTTAAATAACTTAATTCACTGAAATTTAATAGATGTTAACACAAAATAAACGATATCAGAATCAGTTAATTGAGTAAATACTCACCTTGCCTTAGCTTTTTATCTTTAGTTACGTTTGATCTAACAAGATAATGCGTGTACTTAAAGGTACTTAGGTTGTTAAAATGACATTCATCAAATTTTTTCGTAGCTGAAATTTTTTGATTCAAAGTTTTTGGGCATTGTTTTTTTTATTATTTAATATTGTTGCACACTTTATAAGTATTTGTGACACTAGCTTTATTTATTCACAATAATAACTTATCAGCGTAAGTCCTGTAACAGTTTTTATATCCATTCCATATAATATCTCCACGATATTGAAGGTTTATAAGAGTATTAATTAAAGCTCGCGATGAACCCATTCGTTATGTTATAAATTGATTCGTTGATATTATTATCGATAAGTTCATAGGTTATTCATCATAAAAGTTTATCTGAGCGCACTCTGAAGGGTATTTTTTAACAATGGAACAAATATGCTTTTGAAACTTCGAAAACCTAAGGGTGCGTCCACATCTGGCGAATGCGCGGCGAATGCGCAGCTTGCGAGCGGCATGCGAGTTGCGCGCGTGCTGTTTATGCTCGTCCGTCGCTCCTGCGCCGCCCGCGCGCCGATCGCGCGCATTCTTCGCGCCGTACGTGCGCGGCTCGCGAGTGGCGCAAGAGCCATCTTGGAAAGCAAATGTACAACTGAGACTCCAGTACGAAAGCAAACGGAATGGTAAGCGCGCGAACTGGACGCGCGCAGATCGCGCTCTCTATACAAGCATTTCCTGAGTTGCGCTAATGAAGCGCACCAAACAGCGGCAGTAACGGCACGCGTGCAGCGCCTGCGCAGCTCGTGAGCTGCGCATTCGCCGCGCATTCGCCAGATGTGGACGCACCCTAACATTTTCCAACTTATAAAGTTGTGAAAAGTGCACAGCAGCAGATAGAGTACCAACGTAATTAATTGCGAGGTGTTTTCTAAGTAAAGTATTTAAGTAATTACTGATAAAAATGCACTCAATTAAATATAACCTCTTATATTGGATAGCATTGATGTCTGATTCTGAGGTCAACTTTCTTATTATGAAGGCCAATTTCAATAACATCATTAATCAAATAAAATAAAAATACTTACTATTATTGATGACTATACAACGTGTTATATACCCCTAATGCCGAACATGGTAGATAGGGACCATCAAACTGAACAACTTTTACTATGGGACCAACTTTAAAATTGCGAAAAAAAATCAGCTGTTTCATACAAAAAATAATTACGAAAATATCACAATGTATGAAACAGCTGATTTTTTTTAGCGATTTCAAAGTTGGTTCCATAGTAAAAGTTGTTCAGTTTGATGGTCCCTATATACCATATTCAGCATTAGGGGTATTTTTGTAACACGTTGTATACACTGGTCTTCAAAACTTAGTACCACACTTTTAAAATTGCAATATCTCTTAAAAATAGAAAGTTAGAGTTTTGAAATAAAAAAAAGGTTTTTTTTTCAAGAAGGTTATCGATTGTGAAGTTATTATTTTTCTTTCGCCCTTTTTATTTCGAAAATATTCTATATGTTGTGTATTTTAAAAGATATTACAATTTTAAAGGTGTGGTACTAAGTTTTGAAAGCCAGTGTACTATACAAGGTGTTACAAAAATACCCCGAATGCCGAATATGGTATATAGGGACCATCAAACCGAACAACTTTTACTATGGGACCAACTCTGAAATCGCGAAAAAAAAATCAGCTGTTTCATACAAAAATTAAAATCGAAAATATCAAAATGTATGAAACAGCTGTTTTTTTTTTTGCGATTACAGAGTTGGTTCCATAGTAAAAATTGTTCAGTTTGATGGTCCCTATCTACCATATTTGGCATTAGGGGTACTTTTGTAACACGTTGTATAATAGATACAAACCTAGATATGGTTTAGTAGATATTGGACCTATTCGCAAAATGGGCTTATTTGCGAAATCCCTCATTCTAAAAATGCCCTATTCGCAAAATACCTTATTATACTTTGGACTCATTCGCTGAAAGACTTATTCTTAAAAGTACATATTCTTGAAATGGCCTATATTTATGTAAGTGTTCGCTTATGGTAAAAATATGTATTATATATGTGTAATATTGTTTTTTGATCATAATCAAGAAATTTTGAGTGAATACATGATGCTATTAGGGGTTTGCAGAAAAAAGAAAAAAATACATGTAAATCATTTATTATCTTTTTATAATCAAAATCAACAAATAAAATATAAAGGAATTTTTAGTGTATTTTTTTATATTCATATGTTCTCTTCAATCAATTACGTCAATAGAAATAAGTTTAACAATAGTTTTACATTAATAGTTGTAAATACACAATCTTTTTAAGAAATTGAGTCACGTTTATTTCGTGGTTCTCTAATTTTCATACAATAATAGATACATGTCACATTTCCTCAATTGATTTGGAAACCTGACATTAATAATAACGGCGTTGTCTAATTTCCAAAATATATCGCAATCGCTTTCATTGGATGTGACATTTCTTTGGTAAGTTTTTTTGTGCCAAAAAACAAAAAAAAAGCACAAAAATTTCGGATTAAAATTTGACTTAAGTAATCTATTACAACGTATTAATTGAAAGTATACATAAAGTTTTTTTTTACTTGATAGGTGGTATTTACACCTTTCGAATAGTTTTTTTTATATCTTTAGGACTTCTAGATCCGAAGAATTATGATTTTTTGACAGGGCCATCTAAAATAAAAAGTAAAATTTAAAATGGCGGTCTTTCCAAAAGGAGAGGGGGCGGAACCCAATATGTGGGTGTTTTTATCGATAAAATTAGTATAATTAATCGCTAGTATAAAAGCTCATAGTGTAGCCTGGAAAAAAAATACTAATAATATACTACGATTGGTAACCCTACGACTGAGTAACCACAATGACATTCACATGTGTCATGCAAGAAGCGCCCGTGATAATTTTGTAACTTTTTATCTTTCACAGTAGTTAAACCGCATTTAAAATGTAGGATAAGTGATAAGCACGTGTTTTTATTGAGAAATTATCAGTCAGAGCTGATTAATTAAAAGACTGGTACTGTTACTTGTAATTTTTACATAAATTTATTTTTGGTGAGAATGATTTTAATACTTACTTAAGTAGGTACCAATTACTTAGTTAGACTTAAAAATCTATGGTTTTGCAGCTGTAATTTTTGTGTTATAAAATTACCCATGTGAAAATGTGCTTTTAGTCGAGATAATTATAAGGTTCTTCAGCTAAAAAAGTACCAATTTTAATTCCTTTAAAATATCAGTTTGTTATCATAAAAGTGTAACAAAAACATTTTTGTTTGAAATTGATGTTAAGAGAAACAAATAAGTAGATACGACGGTTTGACAACAGATGCAAATGAAGGGCAAAGGGGAAAAATCGGCTAAGTCACATTCACAAAATTTTACAGTCCAGACGATCCAAGAAATGACAGCATTTTATGGCTGTCTTGAAAAATCTGCCCATATAGGAGCTGTTGATTTTAAAAGTTAAACCCGTATTACTTAAATGTGTAATTGTTTTCTGTATAAAAATTTTCCTAATAATAAAAAGACAGAAATTGAATCGTCTGGGGAACAAGTAGCTAAGTCCCAGGACTTAGCTCGTTTTCCCATGAATTTATGTTTTTGAGACCCAATGAAGAAGACAAATTAAAGCAAGAAATATAAACCGACATATACCGCAAAAAACAAACGTCACAAGTCAACTTCATTCTGACATTTCTTACTCGGGTTTCTTTTTTGTAGGGAAGAAGTGGTTAAGTCACTGGACTTAGCTGGTTATTCACTCTTCAAGTAGGAATATAGCAAAACAATTTTGGGACACAACGAGTTTTACCCTTAAGATAAATAATATTAGAAAAAATCGACTCACCCGTAGCACCTCAGACGGGACTCGAACCCGCACCCTTGGGATTCCAGCCCAGTGCACTGACCAATTATGCTACCGAGTCGCTAGTTTTACCATTGTTTATGTTTATGAGTCATTATGATGAACTGAATATTTTTCGGCCATAGATTACAAAACATCCATTAAAGATAAAATGGACCTTGCCGATTTTTCCCCTTAGCCCTTCAAATATTATAAAGCACAATAACAAGTCCCCGATTCTTTTGTCAAACATTCTCAGGTAAACCTACAACAATGGGTTTGTTCGAACAAGCACGAACAAATACAGTCCCTTATGTAATCGCACAAAAAATTACTAGTACAGTCAGCAACGAAACACAACTTTATCTTACTTTAAAAAAGAAAGCACTTTAGTAGTCTCAATTTGAAACTGTAACGTAAATTAAAAAAAATCTATGACAGTATTAATTCACTGACAACATGGTCTAACTCTGTCTTATGTCAGTTATTCAATCGCTACACCGCAATAATAATTATTAAAACAATTTTTTTTACGGTGTTTATAAATTAATTTTCCCTCTCTATATTTAAATAATTTTAATAAGAATAAGCTAATAAACATTTTTTTTTTCAATTGTCACGAAAATTTAGGTTTTACTGCATAGAGTTTATATTTAACGTGGCGTTATCAAACTGAAGAATTTAATTACTTATCTTTAAATCTAGTATTTAGATAAAATTTTTGGTTGTTAATAAAAGGCTTTATTAATAACTATATATTGTTTATTACTTGTTATTGTTATGTGATTTTTATTTAAAATGTATGCTTGTAATATTCGTTTAGGTAGAGTTTGAGCGAGAAATTATTTTTGCATACCTCTAATAAGGATAAATATTTATACGTGTAAACTGAATCTGCACAAATAAGGTTTTTGTGCATGTGCATTACCTATCTACAGCAAATGGAATGTTTGTTGTAAATCTAGAAATGCGAATCTAATGCTATTGAGTTGACATCGCGCACGGCGCACGCGTAATGTCGCCTAAGCGACAGGTAGAGAGAAATTGTGACCACGATTCAGAGAAATCAAAAGAGATCGGAAAACTCTTTGGAACAAAACAAAGAGGTTAACACCAAATTTTGATTGAAAAAAGAAAACAATATTGAAGTACTTACTCAGACACGCTTCGCTAATTGAATCGCACCATGACCTATATTCACAGAAGCACTGAAGTTCTAACCTAACTGCTCACGTGTACAATTCGATAGGTAATCACGGTGATTCGTTTTTATCGTGTATTTGTTATTTGACACGGATTTAACGTTCGTATTTCGATCGCGAGACCGGCCGGCGTGCGTGCAACCACTCCGTATATCGAACGATGTCTACAAAAATGTATTTGGTCGTCGCTGTGGCGGCGTGGAACGTCATTCGTATCGTACCACGCGCGTACGCTGGCTCATAAGCTAATAATGAGAGTATCGTTCACGTGGCATACATTTCTGGCGGCGTGAGCGCTGACACCGCAATGTATGTTGTGAAACCGTTTATCTTACATGCAGCCGCTATAAATAGCGTCGGTGGTGAAGGAATGCACCATCTGTCGCGCCGTCTTATGCATTTTGTTTGAGTTCGAGACAGATAGAATGACACACGTGCTTGATTGAAGTTTCATAAATAGCTTCTCTGAAGTTACTAAGGGTAATGACCCAAGGTTAACCGTAAGCGGTGCCTTGCATAAATTTTAATGATAATCGTGTCCTTGAATGTCTATAAATAGTGTCAACCGCATTAAAATTAAGTTACTACAAACTGAGAAGTGGCAAATAAGTAGTTTCATAATGACGATTTGTGGTCGACAGACATTTATTATATTCAGACGGTTTTGCTTTTAATAATTTGTTATCTTTCTTATCGCACACTCCAACCCCACCATTTGGCAATGTTGCAGTCACATTCTGTATTGGCTGTCAATGAATTTTGGCTAAGTACACACTTTCTACTTCTTTCAATGATACTGTTAGAAAAAGCTAGTCAATAGTCAAAATTTCTTTATTTAAATAAACTTAATAATTAAGCACTTTTGAATCGAATAAGCACTTTTCAAGTCGTAGAAAATACTATAGTTCAACATGTAAAATCATATTCCTTTTTAATTTGTGCCAGCTTATGTATTTCTAATTCTGATAAAATCGCGGAAAATCCGCGAAAAACACCGATAATGACGCAAACAACCGGCGTTCGAGAGTCAATTTAATTCGTTGATGAACCGAGTCGGTGGTTAAACGTTCTTTAACATTCATTATTCATAAACGTATTTTAAGAAAATGTTCTCATTGGGCTACTTAAGCGTTATCGTGTTGTCGTTCTGACGAATCCATAGACAAAACAAGTAAATCAACTGGCTGATAACAACTTCCGAAAAAAGAAAACAATTATCTGACATTAAATGTCAATATTTTGTAAAATAACGTGAAAGCTGGCATTTCAATCAGCTGTTATGTAGTCGGCCATATTATTCACTAAAATAGGGGTAAAATAGGCAGCACCTTTCTATAACTTTAATAAAGTTTTATAGAGCTTTTGTCGCTATTGAGCGGTTGTGAATAATGATTTTGAAGAAATTCCTTATGACAAGCTTATAATAATATGCCTTCGCTTACTTTTTATAAATAAGACGGTTAGTTTTTTTTAAAGTACCTACCTACTTATAACTTACCTAGGTAAATCTAGGCAGCTGGAAAGTTTCAAACAATCCCAATTTATTAACTTCCAACGACGACGTTCCAATCGTCCTACTTTCACGTGAGTAATCTTCATGTTACGGCCCGCGTCTCTGCAGATTCAGTGAAATTTATTGAAGCTGACAGTACAACCACAAAGTAGGTACACTGAGCAAGTAATCACTACGTTTTAAGTAGGTAGGTACTTAACAGTATTTTTTTTAAATTGACTTATGGTAGTGCGTTGAATAGTTTTGTTATACTGTGACCCTATTACACAGGTACGGAAAGCGCCTATCTTATAGGTTAATTTAAAAATGGTCCAATTTCTATGAAATCCGTAAAAAAGACTTTGAATCTATTCGAAATCTGTGAAAGCGACACTGTGTCAATATTTATAGGTAAGTATAAAATTGTAGTGCAGACATAATATTTTCCAGAAAATACACTTTTGTCTTGCTGTTGATATTTTATGCCTGACTAGTGCGCGTAGGCAAAGGTGATGTAGATAGTATGATTGCAGGTAATTTATTTACTATACACGATGCATTAGTCATACCATAACATAATTAGTATTCATCTCAGGCAGAGTTTTAAAAGAGGCAAAGCAAAGTTTGATTTAAAACAATTGTGTCGTATATTCTCTCAGCTAAAACTATTGTCGAACATGTTACTTTAATAGTATGTATTTTGTGTTTTCTGTAGGAAGCGCCTGCAACAAAAATTTAAGACAAAACTACGTTAGTCGCTACAGATTCCGATACCTACTTATTTAAAAATTTAATAAATCAGAACATAAAAAAATATTTTTTTTATTAAGAGTAAATGACTATTTTCCTAAAAATTATCTTCCAAACAAATAATGGCTATAGCTATACTGTGATAGTTATTTCAATTTTATTTCAAACTGAAAGTTAGGTATTTACTTCCAGAAAATTATATATTTCTTAAATTTTAATTAATTTTAGGAATTCGATATTTAAAACACAAGCAATATAAAGCAATAATTTATTTTTTTGCGTGATCAGATAAAATTTGTACACAGAAAATTCAAAGACTTTTTAGAGGTATTTAATTTTTATGTAAAATGTTTACAAAATCTACTTTATATTTGTACAATGTCACAGAAAGTTAAAAGCTTATAAATGACTTATCATTACGAATGTATACCTAGACTAACTAGTTAAAACTTAGTCAAATAAACATGAAAATGTTTATTCGATCGTGTTGATAGTGAGAATATCCTATAAAAAGTTAAAGTTGTCAAAATCAACGTTTCGTAGTCCCTGTTTCCTCCTCCAAAACTAGACCGATTTAAATACTTAAAGAAAGGAGTTGGCTGTGTTCCTTTGTTTTCCTTTTTAACCGATTTCAAAAAAAGGAGGAGGTTTTCAAGTCGACGGGTTTTTTATGTATATTTTTCATAAATAATTTATTAAAAGAGATATTAATCTTCGAAAATCTAAAAAAATCTTTTTTTGGACATCAAATTTGACAAAATTTTATGAAAAAAGCAAAATATTGGAACACAGCCAAAGCATTTCTTTATTTTTTGATGTAAAAAGTATTTAAATCGGTCTAGATTTGGAGGTGGAAACGGGGGACTACGAAACGTTGATTTTGTCGACTTCCTATAAGTAGGATTTTTTCAATTCTCTCGACCGTGGAGTTTCCTCACACTTAACTAGCTTCCGCCTGCGACTTCGTCAGCATAGAATTGCACTCCATAGTTATAAAGCGTATGCTAACGTCATAATAATAAAAATTGTGGATAATTTTATGTGAAAACATTCAGGTCAATAAATTACATTGTTACAAAGACAAAAAGTAATATTTTGAGCTCGCTTTTTTATAAACATTCACAGCACAAGGTTATGGAATAACCCATTTTAGCTGACATCCTGAAAATGTCCATGACCTCGTCTGAATTTTGTGCTTATACTCGCCACACTCCAAAGATTTCTATGTATATACTACACTAGACAGGCTGTACAATACTGAATAATTGCTCATTAAGTTACGGTGCATGCACCGAAACTCGTTTAGTCTATTGCGAGCGACCGAGAGAAGCAGTTGATGCGCTGCGAAGGTTGGTTGTGACACAAAATTTTAGTTTTGTACAGCTCGTCTATGTAATTGAAGTCATTGCCGCACTCAAATAATCTTAATTTATCTTTCTTTATTGCTATGTAATCAATTACTATCTATACTATAGTTAATCCCTTAAATAAAAACTAGGTAACTTAAGCATAAGAAATTCTATACATATAAGCATTAATATAATAATATTAGGGAAAAATATTTTAATATTCATAACATAATATTTTTCTGGATATCACACATCAAGTATTAAATAATTAATTATTATAAAACGGCTGTAAAGTTCTGCAAATGCTAAATAGATTTGAATTGTGCTTGTGATTTGAGTTTCCCTTATAGGAAAGCTAAAAATGTCGAATGCAATTCAACAATTGGACATTAGTCCAACGTTTTGACGGCTTTTATGTCTCATTTTTTTTAATAGCGAGTTTTTATTTTATTTTGTCTTCTCTAAAACTCATGCGCGTTATCTAAACTGTTTGTTACATAATGATGTGCGCTTAAATTGACAATTGACAACCTATAGTTTGAATATCTGTTTTAGTTAATATTTTTGGGACTGTTGTTATATCTCTTCATCTCGGACTTTCCTCTTGGACAAATCCTCTGCTTCTTCTATCGTGTCAGGTAGTGGCATGTTGATGGTTTCCGGGAGAGTGAACACCAACACACTGGCCACCAGCGCTAGGCTTCCGAAGAAAATGGCTGGCAGGTTGTCGTAGTATAAAGCCTGATGATAAGAAAGTTATTTATGTGAAATATTATTTTGGGGATGTACTCGTAGCTCTTGCCATAAAAAGCAGTTGGGTTCTGTGGCATTTCTGTAGATACACTGTACTGATCTATAAATAATAGTGGAATGACATTTGGTAAATCAGGTAGCTATTATTTTATTAGGTCAATGAATATTATTCTACTTAGCGCTAGAGCACCGCGACACGGTAAATCACGATGCCAAGAAATCAGCTCATTATTTAGAAAATATCGCTTCCATTGCATTTGTCTTATATAAATAAATATAAATAATATAAATATTAGACAACTTCACAAACATTGCTCTAATCCCAAAGTAAATAGCTAAAGCACTTGTGTTATGGAAATCAGAGACAACGGTGGTAAACACACACACCCAGACATGAGTCAATATCGAAAAGTTAGTTTTCTAAATTGACCCAGCCGGTGATCGAACTCGGGACCTTAGAGATGGCGACACCTTGAAAACCTGCCTACAAACCACTTGACCACGGAGGTCGTCAATATAATGGCGACCAGATTACGATTTTAAGTATAAAAACTAAAGATTGTATTTTTTCACTATTTTTGGCTTCAACTTACCAACAATGGTGTCAGAGGTGCCAATGTGGATCCAACCCTGCCCAGTGAAGAGCACACAGACAGCAATGACTGCCTGGCGCTGGTCGGGAATACTTCCGACACATAAATGTAGACGGTGCTGTATGACACCGTGATTGAGAACTTGCCCGAGAGGTAGATCACGAGGGACCACCATTTTTGATCTGTGGGAGAAAGAAAAAAATGATAAGCCGTTGAATTAGCAGTGGTTTTGTTTCAGTGGCAATTTAATCTATCGGCACCTGAGGCTTAATTAACACAAGTGAGTATTTGGTTGCTTTTCGCAACATTTAATAAATCTTTTGGTTATTTTATTGTGTGTTTTTCATAAATTAAAACTTTAATTTAAAGCTTTTTTTCTCCAAAATTACCGATGTCTTCAAAATGACGATAAGCATTTTACAGTAAATATTTCAGACTGTTAAAGTAGAACATTAGAGATATCATTAGAATTTTCAGCTTCACAAGGCAGACGAATGAAAACGATAAGTACTAGTCTAGCTTAAATTCATTACTGATTCACGAAAGTCGTCTAGTACTCGTAAGACAAACAATTTAATACCAAAATGTTTTATAAGCTTAAATATTCATGCCAATTATCTTCTTTAACTAAAGCAGAATTCTAAAATTTGAATTCTAGAATATTTATTGAGCTGCTGAATTGCAAGCTATTTGATCTCATTAGAAGCGAATAAAATAACACGGCATTTTCAACGTCGAAAGGGATACCAAGTCTTCACAGACAAATGTATTGCTTTAATATTAATAATTCGGGTAAAGGTAAGTTAATTTTGATACTGACCTTTTGGTAGAAACGAGAGACTCATGCACAAACAAGCACTTAACACATAGGTGATGATTAACGTCCTTTTCCTCCCAAATTTGTCTAACACTAGAAGACACACAAAGTTCGCTGGTATCTCCACAAATCCTACCAGCATGAAGTTCACATACTTATTTCCCGCTAACGACACTGAGTTTATAGACAGTCCATAATAAACAAATGTACACGTGATCCACAAGAACGAACACACGACCAATCGTTTTAGTATAATTCTGGACTTTATAGCTTGAGATAATGTTGATGCAGGCTTTTCTTCAACAACTTCTTTCTCGTCCTTATTCTCTAGAGGAACTTTTTCAGCGGCTAAAGGTGCTAACAATTCTTCTGATATCTCAACTTTATTCATTTTAGCTGCACTTTTGAGTATACGAACTGCTTCATCCGCTTTTCCTTTGCTGATTAGCCACCTGACACTTTCGTTTAAGATCCATAGGTAGGAAAAAACTAATAATGCTGGTGTGTAGACGATTCGTAATAGATTCCTCCAGTCCTGCAGTTTCCAGGCTAAAGCAGAAAGTGTCATGAGGCCAAATACGTATACTACGTTTATTATGGTATTGCCAAAGACTCTGCCTTTTGGTCCCACCAGCTCCATTGCTGGAAAAGAAAATGAGTTTAAAAAAATGTTTCAGAAAATTTTAAGGCACAAGCAATTTGTTAATCAAATTGAAGTTGGAATTAACATATTTTTTAAGTTGATTTTGTAATTATTGTTTTATGGTTTTCAGATTACCTTTATTCAAGAAGATAATGGGGAACTGTGACGGGGCGAGGGTGAAATATAACAAGTGATAAAATTCAAAGATATTAGAAGACTAAAATTAGAGGAAGTAATAAAGCTTTTAAAGTCATAAACGGATCTCTAAAGTGGAAATGTCACGAAAATAGTTACCTAAAACAAACGCCGTACTATACGCTCCAGCTCCAAAAGCCGTCTCCAGGAATTCGAATGCTATAAACATGGCGTAATTCACGGAGAACGACCTCAGTAGACCGAAGATACCGTTCAAAAGCGATGCAACTGCCAATGCCATTTTTCTTCCGTATCTATCTGATAGTACACCTGTGAGAGGCAACGATATGAAGAGGCCTGCATTGTGGAGTGTACCGACCAGTGTTCTTTTCCAATTTTGACAGCCGAGGTTGAACTGTAAAAAATTTAATAAATAATTGTATTGAAGCACAATATTTGAGCCTTGATTGAATAATGGAAACGATACATAATAAAATATAAGTATTCATAACTCGGGACTGCTGCCTCACCACCAACATTTTTAAATGTATTTGACCGGCCAAGTGCGCGTCGGACTTCGCACATTTAGGGTTCGGTACCGGTTCGGACATTCGGTACGGTAGGGATAAGGGCGGGGCTTATCTGTGCTACGCGTTTGACCGCAAAATTAAGTTGGTTTGTAGTTGTAGTTTATGGTAGAAAAATAAGTTTGTAGTTTTTTTCATGACTTAATTACAAATGTATAGTTTTCAGATTTTTCCCTGTACTTTTAGTATAAGACAATATTACTTGCCAAATTTCATAGTTCTAGGGTCAACGAAAAGTACCCTATGAATTATGATTCCCTTGAGCGTTATTTTAGAAGTTTGCTTTTTCACAGCTTCAAGGGACTGTAGACTTTTTAGTATATGGTTTTAATTTAAACGCGATACCTCCACGCTGAGATAAAGGGTCTTGACAGACAGACAGACAGACGGACAACAAAGTGATCCTATAAGCGTTGCGTTTTTCCTTTTGAGGTAAAAAGAATTTAGATATTAACTCTAAAGACATTACATTAACTAATAATTTACTAAAAATAAATGAACTTTATTATAATTTATGTGTTAGATATTAATATATCTATTATAATTTATGTGTTAGATATTAATATATCTAACACATAAATTATAATAAAGTTATGCTATGCTAATAACATAGCATACACAATTTCACTTTTATGGCGTACAACCACAGATAGACACGTCTACAACATATTGTTTCTTTAGAATATTTAATACCGTCAAATAAAAATATACCCACTGTCACAACATCCCGATTGCTCAAGCCATAACTCGATTATCAGTAAACTTTAAAAAGGCCAACAGTTATTTAAACCCACGTAAACGACGCGTGCGAAGACAAGTGAGCATCGCGTTACGTTATTTATGCCTCTGTATTTATAACACGTCGGGTGTGTTGTGGTACTGTCCAATCAAAACTAGCGCCGGCTCTAACTAATCTATGTTTGCTTGCTACAAAATAAGTAAAATACATCAGTTTTGTGGTACTAAAGTTTTGTGGGTGTTTGTAATCTTAATTTGGATATTTCCGATAGGAAAACCAGATTTGTGATCTTGCGAGTCTTTTATTACAGAAGAAAATTATATTTTTGCCGAAGATCGAGATAGCGGCTCGCATCGTAACGATCCACTGTGAGAAACCGTAGAGTATTCTGACAATATATCTTGTTAGTATTTAAACAGGCAAATGGATACTACGGGTAACGTGTACAGAGACTTAAAAAAAAGCTAATGATATGGTCAGTCTTTGATAAATACGATATTAGCAACACTTGACTTACGACGATAAAGGCAGGTCTTTTATCTTATTTATCAAAGATAAATAAGATCGCATTAACTCGATGGGTGAAAATCATTCCGACAAACTAACATGATATCAATCACAAATTGATGAAGAAAACACACGCATGAATGGTCAAAGAGTTTTTTTAAACGACTTCTAAAAACGGAGGAGGGTTTCTAATCTACCTATTTATCCAATCAAATCAATCCCATAGTTTTAATTTAAGGCGTTGTATTGTATATGGTAACGATACATATATATTGTAAATATTGTACTTGGGTACTTCTAAATTCTGACAACGCTGAAAGTCCTGAATGCAATGGTTAAAAGATTCAAAATTAAGCTTATTTGCATAAGGATTGTTTTGAATTTGACTTAGATTCCACACAATACAGTACATAGGTCAGATTTAATACGGCGCAATAAATAACTCGAACGCAATGAACTTGGTTTCCTTAATTGTTTGACCGGAATCTGTAGAATGCCATATCTCGGAATCAGGGGGCGCATTCCGATCGTTTTCCCGATGACTGGGCTCCCACGGGAAGAAGTTAGTTCCCCTTTCATTCTCAAATTAATTTGAATTGATGACAAATTTAACAATCATCTTTATGAGATAAATTCTTTAAATAAATTGTAGTTGTCTTTTATTTTTATATTCATTAACAGTGTAAGTTTATCTGTCGGCTGTATATCAAATAAGATCACATATTGCTAAGCATCACGCTCCATCATGCAGATTTTAGTAGAACAATTACGTGCGTAGATGCTTTGTTTGGCGGTGTATTACGCCATGTGTGATTTCTATACATACTTGGCACTTTACGTACGACCATGGATACGACTTTACATTCTGCAGTCTCACATGATGCATGCGTGATGCGAGCTAGTGTGTAATCCGTCTTAACACATCCATTGCCTTGTTTTATGCGTTGTGTTAATCAAAGCTTTACTCTCTGGGGCTTTACTCCAATCCCTATAGAGTCCGGCGACAGTGACCTTTCCATACCAACGTAATACCAAAATGTATATCAATTCGAGCATATTAATTCTTCTTGTGATGTTATTCGGATTAAGTCGGTATTTGTCTAGGGTTCTGTTAAATTAAAAATCAAAAACACAAAACCAAATAAAATTAATATGATTTACAGTTTTGTATGAAAAAAAATAATTGGCATTTATTTTGAATTGGGTTAGTATTTTGGATTTTTTATTTGATAGAATCCTAGACAAATACTGTCTTAATCCGAATAGGTAACATCACAGGAAGAGTTATTTATGCTCAAATTGCAAATCATTTTGGTATTACGTTTGTAATGGAATCTCACTGTTCGCCGGACTCTCAACTTGATTGAAATTACAGATGAACACGTAACATACTTAACACTCTCCCTGCCATGTAGTCCGTCGGCGACCCCCAAAAAAATTTGTCCAGCAGGCCAAAGTACATTTCTTAATACCTGTATTAGCAGGCCATGGGGTCCGCCGGCGACCCCCATTTTTTTTTATTGAGCACGCCGCACCTATTTACCTATAGTTTTAATCTGCACGCCATTTATAATAATTAGCAGTTAGCCGCCCGCCGCCCCCACGGCCTGCCGTGTCATTTTTCCCGCGCTTTTTTATCGGCCGCGAATCTCGATCGCGTTTTTTATCATGTAGGACGACTCAGATTCAGGGGCTCTACCAGCTAACTTTTCGAACTTCGGCGGGTCTGCCGAGCTTCAACTTAAAACAGATAAATCGAAGTAAGGAGTTTCGTATTGTACTATTCGCCGAAGTTATTTAGAAGATATCGATGTTCGTGTGACATCATGAATTGGGGTTCGCCATTTTGACCCGATTGGGGCTCGATATATTATCTGTTTCAATTTGAAACCCGGCAGACTTCCCGAAGTTTGATGCGTTAGCCGGTACGGCCCCAGATCCCAACTTCATACCCGAGTCAGACGGTAAATTCAGGGAACAACTATGCACCCAGTTACTAGGTGTATTCCAGAAACCATCTAATGATGCTGAGGTACGTGAAACCGGTGAGCACAGATTCGGAAAAAATATTAGAGCTGACCATCGTAATCGGATTGTGCGCCGTAAGTGCATACACTGTTATGAACAACTAAGATTGCAAGGCAAAATAAGTGTTGATGCCAAGAAGCTTACTAAAAAAACTAACACTGTCTGCCTTACTTGCCCGACGAATCCCAGCGTTTGCGCCTCGTGTTTTGCAACTATTCATTCTAAAAAGTAATTTTGAAGACTTATATTGGTATAAAAAACTTAATAAATACATAAATATCCATATAATGCTGTTTTTCTAATATTATTATCAAGCCCAATTGCAACTCAATTATAGGTCCTATAGACTTGGTTTTTTTTATATTTTGTAGCCAAATCTCATGGGGACGCCAGCGTGTAGTCACATTTTCTATAACAGCACGCCAGTAGTTGTAAAAAATATTTGAATTTGGGAGGTCAGGGCGGATCCCACGGCGTCCTAAAAGATTTTTTTTTGGGCCCGCTGGCGGATCCCATGGTCTCCTGTAAAGACTCTGACTTTTGACTGTCGGCGCCCACAAGCAGACAATTTTGGGACCCGCCGGCGACCCCCATGGCCTCTTGAACTTAAAAAGTCTTATATATTACCGGCAGGGAGAGTGTTAAGTATCTTTGGTTTAAATAAAATCTTCACAAAACATATCAATCTCGTTGTTACTTACATCACTGACAATCGAGTTATGTTCAAGATAGTCATACGATTCACATTTTTCTTCTTTTGTCGTATCAAACTCTTCTTTACTTAAACAAGTCATGTTATCACTTGCCAAACCTTTTTTTAAAGAATATCTAAAGCATTTTGATAATTCATTATTAACTGACGGTATTGCATTTGGAAGCCATATACTTATATTTTCTATGTGAGAGCACTCGCTGATGTGACATCTGAAACAAATTTAAGTACAGTTAATAAAGTGGAGCTGTCTGGAGAGTCATTTAGAAGTAAATCAGCTTGATGACATATAGGCAGCGTCGATCTGGGACTCAAAAAACTACCGGATTTTTTCCAGCTCCCGGCTCCTCCGTGGGTCGGTTCGGTCCGGCTGGCAGACCGGACCGGCCCACGGAGGCACTGGCCCTTCTGGAAAAGTCCCGGTAGTCCCTGAGGCCAGACCGACCCTGCATATAGGCAACTGGTCACGTTAAAACATTATACAAGGTGTTACAAAAATACCCCTAATGTATGGAACAGCTGATTTTTTTTTCGCGATTTCAGAGTTGGTCCCATAGTAAAAGTTGATCAGTTTGATGGTCCCTATATACTATATTCAGCATTAGGGGTATTTTTGTAACACCTTGTATTTAATGGTAACAAATGCTTCGTATAAAGCATATTTTCCAAATAGCGTAGAATAACGGCGTGTATGAATTATAGCAGCACTAGATGACATTTCTATAGCGCGTACATTCGCACGTATATCACAAGGAGCGCCAACTCCACAGATCAACAGACTCATAACTCCTGACCCCAGAGAACATTCGCATATACATATTTATCATTGCTTACTCAATACACCAGTATTACCATTTATGACTATATCGAAGGCTTAAGACGATACTATGTTGTATGTAAACACAGAAATTCGGATTAATCTGCATCGATTTTGGTGACTAACTGTGTTTGTATTGTGCTAAGAAATAGATAGATTTATTAACGCTGATTGTAAGAATATATTTTGAAAAAGTCAACAAAGTTTTTTATAATAATGCGCAGGGTAATCTACGAATTACTGATTAAGAACTTAGAATTAAAGATAATAAATAATTGCACAGTATCAGTGGCGAGGGGTGAAATTATGGCAATGGTAAGCCGTTATACAGAAATGTTATGATCTGCATAGAGGATCGGTAGGATTTCTAAAAGGTAAGTCAATGGGAATCGGCTTGTATGGACCCTTCACCATATATTAGTGAGCTAAGTAAAATATAGATTGTTTTTTATATTTTCTCATTACTCTCCATCGATAACAGAGTTGACAAACGTCATTATTTTTGCTAGCTAATGAGATTAAAATACAGTAAAGCTTGCTTCTTTTGTATATCTTTTATCATTTAGGCACATTTGAACATCTGATTTTGTTTACACACCAACTATTTTGATTTCAATTGATGTTTTGTTTTATTGATTTATCACTGCAATTTAATGTTCTGACGAATGTCGCTGTCTAGCAGATACGTAAATCATGCTGCCTTGGCCGCATCACGCTCATGCAAGTCAAAGTGCAAAGGATTAGGCTCATTCTGACACCGTATAATCTGGCTCCTCTCCTATGAATGTATGTCTGTCTTGCACAAAAGGCTTTATCTTGACTTGCTTTTAGAGGTTAAAGTTAGTACATGATTAATGAATATATTGGTAAAGTAAAATAAGTTTTGACTAAACATTGTCACTAAAATGCACCTAACTAATAAAGGCGATCTAAGCTGTAAGTGTCATTATTAATTTGAAATGATTGATGACGAATGAAATGAACTCCATTATTATTGATGTTATTTACAACTATTTGACCAAGTAATTTTTAGAACTATTCAAATTCAAATTAATAACATTCGTTGTTAAAAGAAGGCCTTGTCTATCATAAAGGTAAATATTATTTTCCATTCTCTTTCGATCTACATAAGGCCGTCAATAAATCTGAAAGAATATTAGGCTTTGATAGGATCGGGTGTAATGTAATTAATATCAGTGGCATAATGCCTGCGTATGATTGATTAGCGGGTTAGGCCAGCTGTAAGTGATAGCATCTCTGTTTGTGTGGCGCAAGTCTAAAGAATTTCACCTTTTAATACGCATACAAATAAATATTTATAAATAATAGGTAAACTACTAACTAATATAAAACTAAAATTTTGTCACATAAAGAGAAAGGTCTCCCCTCTCACCATTTTTTTGCTGTGCCCGACAGGGTCCATGATGATCTACTTTATTATTTTAACATCTTTTGTACATTATGGTCATAGCAATAAACATAATTTATGAACCCCGAAAAATAATTATTAACCCTGAAAACCTCCACATGGCTGAGTTTCTTCTTATTTGAATGAAAAAATGCAAAATGACATCTCTAGACTACATAATTTCGGTCTAGGGTCCTATGCAGTTAATAATATTTGATTTAAGTAAGTGGTGGTTTTCAGGGTTTATAATAATTTTCTAGGGTTGTGTCCATGGTACTCTTCAGATGTAAGGAAAGCCTGTGCCGAGCATGGCACATGATGGCTCATGATGTTGATGATGAACCTACAGGTATGTATGATACACAGATGGGCGGAGAGAAATAAAAAAAATGCAAAATAGTGAGACAGATTGTGAAGGATAATAATATGACACATACAGGGGCGAATTAAAGGCTGAAAGGGACAAAGAAAGAAAAAGTTATTTTCTTTATTTGTTTAGGAGAAAGAAGAAGATAAAATCCATTATATTTTTACAGGCGCGAATTGAGACCCGAAAGGGACAAACAGGAAGAAGAAGATAAATCCATTGTGTCTTTAGAGGAGTGAATTGAGGGCCGAAAGGGACAAACAGGAAAAAGAAGATAAAATCCATTGTATCTTTACAGGGGCGAATTGAGGGCCGAAAGTGACAAGCAGGAAGAAGATAACATCAAAGTTGTACCAACCCAGAAATGTATTTGAATCTCACCCTGAAACTTGGGTAAGGACGCGACGAATCGTTAAGTATATGTGATGTATTTAAACAGCTTTGGTAGAACAACATCATAAATATTAACTGTTTTGTTATAAAAAGAATATTCATTAATTAGATACACTTAATTATTCCATAACTGTCATAAACTGATTCGTCTCATCTCATTTAGTTAATGCGCCTTAACATTACAAATTAACAAAAAGCTCTGAAGAAAATCATTTTTACAATTTCTAGTATGTACTAATTTGTTAATATTTACTAGTACTGGTTTGGTGTTAATGTGAAAGATACCAATTTACAGTGCAATATCAGATTCTTATCTGGTATTGCACACATCATATCTGATTCTGACATCATATCTGAGCTGACAATTTCGTTCAAGTTTGTGTATATCTTAAAGTTTTCTTGTGAAAACTATCTCTTCAGCTTGGACCATAGAAAATAGATATAAAGTCCGAATAACATCCAGCTGTTTGTAATTAAGTGTCTAGCTACTGATATACGTAGTAAGAAATTGCTAGTCAGTACAGATGTAACCGAAGACGGCCGATTATAATTTCATCAAAGGAAATTCGGAAATATATTACTGAGAAAATTCCAAAATGTAATACGAAAAATTTTTCGAGCTTTAGAAAAATATTGAATTATGGATAGAGTCAGAAACATATTTGCGGCAAATAGCAAACATCAAAACGTTTGGTTCGAAGTGTTGAATAATGTATATAAATATGTTTTGGGAAAATTAACTCACTTTTGTGTTGGATTAGTAGAAATGTTATTTTGTGAACCATTCGTATTGGTCAACGATGAAATGATATATAGCAAAAGTAACAAATAAGTTGTTTTTTTTGTAACTTGTTACTTTGCGGTGTTCTTTACGAATTTTTCCAAATGGAATAATATTCAGTATTTTGGTTTCACTATGTTTTGTTTGTAGGTAGAACCTTTATTTCGGTCTTTATGTTAATTAATATGAATTGCTTTGATGTTAATTCCGATAATACAGCGATGGGGGTGGTTAGTCGGTTTCCTCAACTGATAAACCATTAATAAGATATGACTAGTACCTACTCTTAATTTCAATACTCAAGTAATTAGTTTCCTTAAAGTCTTAAAACGTAATACCCAAATGATTTGCTGTTTGAGCATAATCAACTCTTCTTGTGATGCTATTCGCATTAAGACTGTATTTGTCTAAGGTTCTATTAAAAAATACCAAACCAAATAAAAAGCAATGTGTTTTACAGTTTTCTATGAAACATTTTGGCATTTAATTTGAATTGGTTAATTATTTTGGATTTTTTATAACCCTAGACAAATACTGTTCTGAATCCGAATAACATCACAAGAAGAGTTAATTATGTTGAAATTGCTAATCATTTTGGTATTAGGTTTGTATAGGAAGTTCACTGTTCGCCGGCCTCTTAAGTTGTCTATTTTCTTATAAGTTGTTGGAGATACCGCAACAATGTATGTGTGTCAGAAAGCAATAAATTGCTATAGTGCTAAGTTACATTATTAGGTAGCTGATCAACCTTTTTTTTCAAATTATAATTGTTGTGAGTTTCAACTTAAATCTGAAAGTAATAGAGATCTATGTGAATAATTATTTTATGCAGTTCATACTGTAAATGAGTATTTATGCACAGCAGCCGTAGTGAGACTGGGAATTTCAATTTAGCACTAGAATGCTACAGATTTGCGGCGTTAATTAGTTACGCCAGGCTGCGGTTTGAGGGGAAATTTCGAGTTATGGTTTCTTTTGTTATTATGTTTGTAAGTTTAATGAAGTAGCAAATTTTCAAGGAATCATATCAAATTGTGAAAAGGGAAATATATGTAGCTTACTCCCGCAAAAATTTTTTTTGCGGGAGTAAGCTACATATATTTCTCTTTTCACAATGGTTTGTGACTTTCGCCAAGTAATGCCTGATTCAATCAAATAATCATATTAAAAGTATATTATCTATTCTGTAGTGAAAAGAGTCAAGAGCCTGGACTTCGAAGGACGCAGATTCTCGTCTCAGCGATTAGAGGCGAGTTGATTTTTCTTGTAAAAAGTTTATCATTAAATCTGTAAGGGTTCCGTTTTTTGCCATTAGGCTATGGAACCCTAAAAACAGCGTAGTACTTAAATCCCATGACCGACCACTGCGTCACCGAAATGGTCACCGCCTAAATGGTCTCAAATACAAATAGAAAGTACATTATATACTTCAAAAGCTAATGTATTGCAACATATTAAGATTCAATATCGTTCAGCCATCTTTGATAGTTACAAAGTGTTGTTTCCGTAATTGGTTTATAAATAAATATTTGACAACATCACATACATTGCTCCGAATCCAAAGTAAGTAGCTAAAGCACTTGTGTTATGGAAATTGGAGACAACAGTGGTATCACAAACACTCAGACCTGAGCCAATATAGAAAAGTTCGTTTTCTACATTGACCCAATCGGGGATCGAACCCGGGACCTCAGAGATGGCGACATCTTGAAAACCGGTGTACAAAGCCACTCGACCAAGGAGGTCGTCGGTTTATGTACTGTTTAGTTATATTTTTGTGTAAATGCTCTGGAAACGATGTTCAATAAATAAAATCAAATAAAAATTTATATGTGAACATCGTAACTTCACAAAAGTTCTTAGTTTATAAATCTAATCTATCAAAATAGGAATTTGATGCTGGAAATATTTTATGAAGTCTTCAAATAAGGTTAAATTTAAACCCAATAAGAACCGGTTCCTGGTTCAACATAAGCTGTAAATGGCTTTTATTATAGCTCTTTCACTGTCGAAGAACTACATGTTTTATGTTCGTTACAAGGTACTTTACGACAGTTACAGAAGCAACTTAGTAGCAGAAAATGTTTGCACTAAGGGAGTAGGGTATTAAATTATTACCTTTACAGGCTAAAGCAAAGACATTACTTCTATAGAACAACTATGTGTGACAGAAAATCCTGTAGGTTTTTAAGACCCAAAATAGCTTTTATTTGGATTATAGAAAATGTTGTTCGCTACGAGAATTTATTGGTTAAGGTTCTGTGAAAAGTATTAAAGGTAATATTAGTGAAAGTAGTTGTTTTTTTTAATATAAGTTACGTTTTATGAAAAGTCTCTTTGTAATGACTAAAAAAACATTTCATTATTTTTTTTTTTCATTTTCTAATAATTTCAGTATTTTTAATTTACTTACTATCGTGACTTATTATTATATATTTGAACTAAAATTTAAATGTGTCAAATATATAATATGAGTCACGATACTGTGAAGTACTGTCAAAAGTCAACAATAGTTGTTGATTTAAATATGAATGTGTCTAAAATAACAGTAAATAACTTAGTGGGACGTATGCGTGAACATATTATTAGATAGTCCTTAAAAAAATCTAAGATGGAAATATGTAGGTAGTACTACGACCACGGCGCAGCTGCAAAGGACACTTAAAAAAAACTCGTTTATACCTATCAGCAGTTTTCGTCCCCGAAACATAGAACACATTAGGTTAGTTTCAGCATGTTTCGATTGCAACAAGCAGCATTCGGAGATACAGTAGACTCATATGCAAATCGATGCAAATGTAGCGTTGCGTCCGGTGTCCCGAATGTGAGACGGGCCTTACAGTCCAACCACGTGCTTCTGTGATTTGCTGTGAAATTACTCGTGAGTGGGAAATGTACACGTGAAATTAAATAACCTGCTTATTTACTGTCTTACTACAAAAGATTTTAAATCACTGTTTAATTTAGATACTGTTTAAATGTGATGCCGTCTCTTTCAAACAATATTGTCATAAAAGTGACAGCATCACATTTAAACAGTGTCTAAGGTGTTTTAAATATTTGTGACAAGGCCGTTAGTGTTTTGCGATGATGGTTAAAAAGCCCTTATTATTTTCACGAATGCAAATTATTTTTGACTTAATTTTATGCTTGACTTTTTAAATTTCCTTTCGTTTTCAGCCGGACAGAAAGTAAAATTCTTTTAGGGCTGATTTGCAATCCTAATATAACAGATATCAGTCAGTTATATTATTAACAAAACAAAATAAATGGCATTCATAAAAAATTAGACAATTTTAATACGTTATCAAGTGAATACATTTTATCTAGGTATGAAAAATCAGCCCGTAAGTGAATAAAATATGGTACAATGCGATTAAATTGACAATAGATAGTGATCCGCTGCAACTTCACTCGAGAATGTATGGCAAAGTAAATATGTTACAATACGATACGTCGTTTTTTACCGCAAGCGCTATGAAGTTATAGTCACTTCAGTTGTATATTTTTAAATTTGCGCATTGACATTTTTTTCTCACACACAGAGACTCTCATATCTTCTATCGTCAAGATGCTTCGGTTGTTTATTTCGAATTATGATCACGACGGCAACTACCTATCAGCAATAAAAATATTTCTGATTTTCTTTCCTTAACTACAAAAAAGTACCTTATTATAAGGAACTCCTTTTTTGTTAGCAGAAATGACCTCTTTTTTCGTTGCAATTTAGCCGATACGTATTTTTTTCGCGTAACCTAAGTACCATACGTTATCTTAGTGTTTGAACATTAGTACATAAAAGTTTTAAAACATTAGCATTCATGGTTCTTAAATAAACTAAGAAAATGTTAGTATAGAAAATTCATATTCTTTAAAATTCTCCATACAAAACGTCAATTTCATACTTAAACCCCTAATATTTATCAAAATACTCTATGCTACCGGCATCTTTCCAGCCAGACAGAAAGACTTCTTTCTACAATCGAATGAAAAATGCGGTAAATGAGTCTATTTTATACGCAGCGTATTACAGTAACTATTATCTAATCTGTGGTATTACCACGTATTATTTTATTCCACTGAGTGACCGAGCATGTTGTTACTTCATTGTTGTTTAGACTCCTGAGACCGAGTGTCCCTGTCGTCACTCATTGCAGCAAAAACAAGGAAAAGACCCGTTACGACTTCCTGTTCCTGTGTTCACAATAAAGACTTTATACTACACTAGAATACGGATTAGAAGACTTATTCTGTAAAGCCAAACCAGAATTTATAGACATTGAAAGTTGGTCATTGGTGGATTTTTCAAATCAAAAATTATTTATTTAATTAACTTAGAATTTATAAGTACTTTCAATTGTCTACATTTTCCTACAGCCCGTTCGAAACTTTTTCGCTGTCGAGCAGAGATTTTCTTACGAATATTAATTAGACATTATGAACTCTGATTACAAAAATCAACGCTTATTTTTTAGTTTGAACTCCACGAGAGTTATGCTTTATTTAATTTAAAATATGAAACTATGAAACGAAATTATATGAAAATATGAACGAAAATATTGATCATTTAGTGATTATTATTACATTAATAAAACATTGGGGATTGCGTAGTTTCAAAACTTGTTCAAAGTGTTAATCCCAATTTAACTGAAAAATTTACTTTTACATAATAATTTTACTGTTCTAGAAATAGAACGGTTGAATTGACTTATGAGTACACGTGTTACTATACTTTTAAAAACCAGACAAGTGCGAATCGGATTCGCTCACCAAGGATTCCGTACAAAGTAGGTAATTAGTACTATATTTATTATGATTTAATTATAAATGTATAGTTTTCATATTTTTCCCTGTAGGTACTTGTAGTGTAAGACGATATTACTTGCCAAATTTCATAGTTCTAAGTCAACGGAAAGTACCCTAAATTTTGTTTTCCTTGAGAATGTCGAAATATGCGTATCTTTTTTTAAGTTAACTTTGAAGTTTGTTCTTTCTGTAATTTTATTTTATCTTTAAATTAAAGTTCTTTAATTTCAAATCGATTCATTCGCTCCATGCGTTCCCGAGATCAAGGGTCTTGACAGACGGACAGACAGGCAGGCAGACAGACGGACAACAAAGTGATCCTATAAGGGTTCTGTTTTTTTCCTTTTGAGGTACGGAACCCAAATTAATATAACACGGATAAAATTACAGTACAATTATTGCAGCTGTATTGCAAACGAATCAAACATTATAAAATTGAAATAATTTATTTATTTTATTAAAACTAAACTAGTATGCGTAAAAAGATATTTTGTTTGAAATTATCTCAAAGTAATCGACAAGGCCACACGAGGACAATAATAATTTGCATTTTTTTTCGTCCGTGTTTTGGTCGTGATCTTCACGTGTCTTTTATGACATAACACAACACGTCAAAGATAGCACTCGCTACAGTCTGTTACAAGAATAAAATACGGACTGTATGCGGGTGTTATGTTTTTATATCCAATCTTTTCAATTTTTTGTTATGTCTCGTGCCTTTAAATCACTCACTGTGCTCAGTAGTCTATATTAAAATCACTCGCTACGCTCGTGATTCAATTCTAGACTACTTTTCTCTTCTCTAGTTCGTGATTTAAAGTCAGCACTCGCAGCACAAATTGACTTTGGTCTCTAGCATAACAAATTACTATTCCAATTTTGAATTATACGAAAAATATAAGTTTACATAGTAACATTAAAGGTAAACAAATATGGATTTTCATACAAAATTGTAGGCGTGTTATAAAGCTGTCCTGCTACTCCAATTTAGCTCGAAGAAGGTTGTCAAAATAAGCATGTTTGAGAAAAACTTTTTTAGTTTCAAGATAAAACTGGCCTGTGGCCCTACCATGAGTTAATGCAAACTGTTTACGCTACCGTAAACTATCGGATATACTGCTCACAATCAATGCGAGTGAAAAAGAGAGAACGATAGTTTACCGTAGCGTAAACAGTTTGCATCAACTCATGGTAGGGCCACAGATCATAATATTATTGTGGCTGTTATGTCAGTTAAACTGACGAGTAATTCTTCATTTTTGCAGTAAACCGACTCAGTTTACTACAAATATTTAGAATTACTCGTAATGTTCATTTTATATTAAGTTGCGGAGAGACACATTTTTCTTTTTTTTTTTACACAATTAAAAATTAGATATAAGTTTAAACAACTATGAACGTCAATTCATCGTTTACTTTTTTAAACCCTTCTAGTTCAAAGTCTAAAATAATGAATGAATAAATTCTGATAAATTCAAAATACCATTAATTAACTAGCCAGAGTAAAATTAAACTGTACATTTTAAATAAATCCACTTAAAGCCAGTATGTAGTTTATCAATGGCCTTAATAAAATTATCATTTCGTAACATGGCGTGATATTTCGAAGTACTTCGATACTATCAAATTGCTTCTTTGTATAACTCATTAGTTACTAATTGTCATTAAAAAACAATTTTCACAACGTAAGTATTTTTTTAAACATCATTGTTGAGAAACTCGCAGCCTTTTTGCTACAATCATATATAATTTAATTAACTTTAACCCCTCAACGCACACCTAAGATTTTATGAATTAATATTCTTTTTTTAAATTTTGAGATTTTAGCATTCACAATGCTATTTTTATATAATACTAAATAATATACTAGAAAAAATACGACTCGCACCAGATCACTCGATACTAGGTACTAGTATCGGTACTAGTAACCAAGTGGCTCGGTAGCTCAGCGGTCAGAGCATTGGACCGGATATCCAAAGGTCGCGGGTTCGATTCCCGTCCGAGAACATGATTTGGTGCGAGTCGTATTTTTTCTAGTATATTATTTAGTATTATTATTATTTAATAATGTTATATACATCTTTGAGTAAAGTGTCCTGTTTACTGACCACCTTGTGCGAGTCGTCCTTTAAAGGGTATATTTACTTGGTTGATATGATGGTAATGATCTCTCCTGACAAAAGCAGATTCTAATGTCGTGAAACGGAACGTAAAGTAAGTCTATGTAGCTATCCACACCTTCCGCAATTTGAGATATTCAACTGGTCCGACAGCTCGTCTTTAGAGTTCAATATTGTATAAGTATTCTATAAATTTAGTACAATATTGAACTCTAAAGACGTGCTGAAGGTGTGAATAACCCTTAAGGCATTGACCTATATTTGGGAAACCGGGAATGGATGGCAAAATACGCATGCGTTAGTAGAAATAGAATAACCTCAAAAAGCGCATAATGAAAGCTTTAACACTGCCGATTAAAGTTACTCTCTCTTTTACATACTTTGAATTTAAAAGTAATTTATTTTGACCAATCTCTTTTGTAATTTTGACTCAGTATTTTTTAATTCGGTCTTCTTTAAATAAAGGAATGATTGAACTCACCTATAGTTTATGTCAGGAGCTTCAAACACATAAACTGTTCCGTATATTCCCGCCAAATACACAGGGAACAGAAGTAACGCATAATTCACTATATTGTACTTCCCGAATGCTCCTAGTTGAGCCAAAATAGGGTCCAACTCAACAGCGGGTTTCTGACTCGCCATGTTGTTGTGTAAACAAATCACAACTTTCTAACAATAAAAATAAAAATAGTATTCAGTTTTTCACGTAAGTTTAGGGTTAAAAGCTATACATTTTGTTAACACTAAACACACGGCGTTAAAAAAGCGTGTTTACTAATTTTGACGTTTGCCGCGCATGCGCGTTGAGTACGATTTTCGGTCATAACAATGACTTTGGTGAGACGAATATTTTATTTCCGAACGGCACGTCTGAACACTCGCGCTCATACATAAAAATACACAAGTAGCTAGCTGTTTAAATGTCGGTCGTTATCGTTGTTTTAGAGAGAGACGGAGATAGTAGTAAACTTTGAAAACTCGTACGATAGAGTGAGATAATGAGACGAAGTGTTTTTAACTGGACAGTTCATTATCGACTCTATTAATTGGAAGTAATTTGATTAGCTCTCAAGTTATGATATTGTTGTTGTTTGTAATGGGTTTAAGTTGCTGTTTTATACATTGTCAAATTATACCGAGTTTTATGGCCGGTCTACAAGAACTTTTTATTATTAAAGTTACATTACTTTTATATTATAACAATTTTTTTGAAGCGGTGGTTTACTGTCAAATGTGATTAACAACATTAAATTTCAATTGCTAATTGAATTTAATTGTATCCGAAACGTCCGAAAATGCGAAAATCCAATGAAAAACCCAGTCAAAACAACGAGGAACTTTCAATAAAATTGCGTTAGAATCCGAAAAAGTATTTTATTCTAGAAAAATGCGGCGGCAATCTTTTTTTCCTTCTTATTAGCAGGTAGAAGCGGGCAGGTCTGTAGGTTAATCCTCACTAATATATCTTACTAATATCATAAAAACAAAAGTCCGTTTGTTTGTTTGTTACGCCTTCACGTCTTAACTACTGAACCGATCATCATGAAATTTTGCATACACGTTCTCAGGGGTACAGAAAAAGACATAGGGTACCTTTCATCCCGAAAAAAACAATGGTTCCCGAGGGATAGCAGAAAAATCTTTCCACGCAGATGAGGTTACGGGCGGTCGCTAGTAATATATAAAATTGTTATCTTTGACATTGATCCGGTCTGCATAACAAGATGTCAATGACAGTTGTCCACTTCTACTAATATTTGTTCAGTAGCTGCTCATATCGAGTGACCGATCAAGGGCGATTAATGCGGGCGATAATGGGTATTTAACGTCCTCTGGTAGGCAAGTGAATATCACCGAGTCGAACTATAACTAGACGACCTCCGTGGTCGAGTGGCTTTGTACACCGGTTTTCAAGGTGTCGCCATCTCTGAAGTCCCGGGTTCGATCCCCGGTTGGGCCAATTTAGAAAAACTTTTCTATATTGGCTCAGGTCTGGGTGTTTGTGATACCACCGTTGTCTCTGATTTTCATAACACAAGTGCTTTAGCTACTTACTTTGGAATCGGAGTCGGATCAATGTATGTGATGTTGTCAAATATTTATTTATTTATTTATTTATAAGCGCAAATGTTCAGCTAATAATACCTGACGACCTCCGTCGTCGAGTGGTTTGTACGCCGGTTTTCAAGGTCCCGGGTTCGACCCCGGCTGGGTCAATTTAAAAACTAACTTTTCTAAATTGGCTCAGGTTTGGGTGTTTGTGATAAAACCGTTGTCTCTGATTTTCATAATACAAGTGCTACTTACTTTGGGATTGGAGCAATGTTTGTGATGTTGTCTAATATTTATATATTATATTTATAATAGGTTCAACTTAATAAATCAATATTTTTGTAAATCTCGTAAGATTTAGCCTCATTTGCGGGTCGTTTGGTGTAAAAATGATAATAATAAAAAAATGAAGAAATTACTTAAATACGCACCAATGAAATGAATGGTATGTTTCTGCTAGTGCTATCCTTACAATAATAACAACCTAGAACGACAGTTCCCTTATTTATGAGAGTGAGGGCAAATACAATCTTTAAGTATACCAATGTTAATTTAGCATGCTGGGCTCGGTCAGCGCACAGGATGCCAACTGTCTCTCGTCGCCCCCAGCGCCCCCGGCGAGCCTACAGTCGCCACAAAGCGCACTGTCCAAAGTAAGACAAATAAAACTGAGCCAAAATGGCTTAGTTTTCAAATTTTTATCCTTCATACGTTACCTAATCGCCATATAAGAATGAAAAAGTTTCAATTTCCCTACCTTTAGGGGATCATTAAATTTAGATTTTTCGCATTCACAATGCTATTTTTATACTAAGATAAATAATATTAGAAAAAATACTAGAAAAAATCGACTCACCCGTAGCACCTCAGACGGGACTCGAACCCGCACCCTTAGGATTCCGGCCCAATGCACTGACCAATTATGCTCCCGAGTCGCTAGTGGGAGCGGCGAAATTTTCTAGTACTTTTGACTTCTTCGCTGCAAGCCAGCGCAATTTCATCAATGTGAGGAAATACCCCCACAAATATCTGCTTATTTTTTAGGGGATCAGTTATTATTTTATTGGATTTCAGTTACGATTAGGTAACGCATGAAGGATATAAATCTGAAAACTGAGCCGTTTTGGCTTACCATTTGCCTCACTTTACATACAAGGACTCAGCTTTTAGGTGTGTTATAAGGTGCTATTATTATGTCCACGCAACATACTTATTTAACAAAATCTAACACATTTCCCTAAGAATGTCAACCTGCTTAGTAAACGTTCTGCCAGATAATCTCAGACTGCCCCATTGTGTTGCACAGATGCCGAGCTAAATTGTCTTAGGCTCAAGTTTTCATTGTGCGGGCTGGCTTGTCTAGACTCTAGATAGTCTAGATGCTGCGCAGATTAGTGTGTGACGGCACAACAGCTTAGAACTCACTGCACTGCTTTATACAAGGTGTGTTGTGTAGCATACGGATGATACTAATTATTCGTCTTTCATTATATGGGTTCTTCTTAAGAAACTAGCTTTATACAGTTTGAAAAGACATTCAAACCCGTGGTTCAAACTCCTTTTTAAACTATTGCACGCATTTTGTAATGTTGTAACGTTATTCAATAACATTAGACGTCATTCACAAGACCTTGACTGATTCCTTTTTTAAGAAATTGGGCTTATTTAGAATAAATAAAATAAAATCGACTGACGGCGCTATAGTTAGCTCATGTCAGCCCCTTAAGGTGGAATGGGTGGTAGGGCTAAGAATATTTAAAGAACATTTTGTTAGTATTCTTAAATAAAATATTAAGTAAGTATATATTTTCATAGCTATGTATAAATTTCAGCAAACCTGTAATAAAATATCTGCTTATTTTTTATAACACTAATAGAAATAAAAATAAAATTAACCATAAAATACTTTTTACGGTACAGCGCGTATATTATTTATTCAGGTGTTATTTAGAAACATTTAGTTTGGATTTATTGGTTTTTTGATTTCCTGATGTTTCGACACCTTTCTAGAATAACACCTGAATTAAAAACATACGCGCTGTTATCGGTAAAAAGTATTTATTTCTAACAAACTGTACGTACAGAAGCTTTAGAAATGTATATTAAAATAAGTCTTTATGAGGGAGTATAAAGCAAATCGCCAATCTTAAGTTTAATATACGATGGGGTTGGCATATCCATAGCGATAAAACCCCGTAAAAAAAAAAAAGAAAAAAAAAAAAAAAAAAAAAAAAGTTTAATATCTCATGGTAGTAATATAAGATGTATAGCTATTTAAAAAAAAAAACAAATAATATAAAATTATATGGTCGATAATCTAGTTTGAATGTCCCCACTGCTGGGGCACAGGCCTTCCTTATGGGTGGATAAAAAGGATGGGCCATGACCCACCACGCGGGCCCAATGCGGTTGGCAGGTGCTAACGACTGCAAATGCAGCTGGGACCAATGGCTTAACGTGCCTTTCGAATCACGGAGGAGCTAATAAATTTTTGGTCACCCATCCCATGACCGACCCTTGCGAAAGTTGCTTGATCTCCGCAATCGATAGACCAGGCGCAATACCACTGCACCAACGAGCTTTTCTTAAAAATGGGAGTTTAAGTAAAAACTTAAAAACATGCTTAATATTTTTTCAGCTTATATGTTTATTTTTTCCAAACGTTACTATCGCGTTTGCGTTAAGATTTTAAATCTGGAACTTATTGTTATGGCATTAAGGTCGATTATAAATTTTAATGCATACGCGGTAGTAACGTTTGTACATCACTCGGGCTTCTGCCCCCCTAGTATGACCACCGTAACACGATATATATCGCATATGCGTTTTATCGATACTCAACTGTCAAAATCCATTGTCTTTTGACAGTTAAACGTGATAAATCGCTTTATCATATAACGTTTCGGTGGTCATACTAGGGGGGTTGGACCAGCTACAGCTTTGAAATTATCCTCCCATTGATTTTGCTGTCTACCCCGGTTTCTTTTATAACGCTCATTATCACCATTTTTTTATTTTTATTTTATTATGATACATTTCCAATAGCATCAGTACCATTTTACAAAAGTTATAAGATAAAATAATAAAAAATAACGAACTGCCAGTACGTAGGTACTAACAAGTCTGTACGTCAACAGCATAAATAAATGGAGAATATTTTATGAACATTCGTTCGCATTCATGAAGCTTGTTACCGACCTTTTACCAGGAATAGGGTGTCCAGTGAATGAGAAAATTACAGGAATCAACGAAATGCACTTTTATTTTACTGTATTTTTAGGACTATTGTGTCAAATAATAGTTAAACTCATTGTATACATAAATAGTAGTTTAGTGTTTGTTTTGAAATCACAGACACGCCAATGTTTTCCATTCAAATTGTGACTAAAGCTAGATTAGTTAAGCTTGAAAGTGCTTGCACGCACTTTAACAACTATTTTAAAATAAAGAAAACATGTATTGTTCTGGAAATGCGTGTATATTAGGATACTGTAACACATAGTATTTAGGTAAAATAGTGTAGCTAGATACCAAGAGAAATTAGTCCACAAGTCCAACTTAGGAACCAAAGCAAAACCAAAAATAATAATTTATTGAGTTTACCATTGATTTTACATTGAGTTTACAAACGATCTAAATTAATTTGGCATATCACATACAAGCAATTGGGAGCTATCTTTCAGTTTTACGGAGAATTTGTTTAATGCACAGATTTATTACCGTGGTTTGGATTTTTTTCACGAGTAATGATATATATATATATATATAAATATATAATGAACGAGTTATTAAAAACAATGTAGGTTTAAGGCTACGGTGCCTTATTAGTGAAAAAAATATTATTGACCGAGCGATCGCGCAGCTTAAGCGAAGCGTCTCTAAATAGATTTATTCGGACGATTCAATTTTCCAAAATAAAAAAATATATATTTCAGCCATTTCGAAAAATGTAAGAAACTGTCACAAACGCGAGGTCTACAGTTCACAGAGCCACTACTCTTCTAGAAAGCATAGACATTTTTTTCTGAAATTACTGCAAAGATGTTGTCACCGTAGCAAAAATCACAATAATGAGCAATCTATATTTTATAGAATAACAAACCATGCGTTTTTATGATAGCGCCTTGGGCATGTTGGCGATTTGACGAGATCGAAGGTTCGCGGAATTGTTTTCAGATAGGACTGCTTCAAGCTATGTTGATAAATCGTGTGCTCGAAGTTATAAAAGTAAAAACATACTCTAAAGCTTATTAAACAACGTCCCGCGAGTGGCAGAAGTCGATTCTCAGGTTCATGAAAAACAGTACTATACTATAAGTACTGTTTTCAGGTTCATGAAAAACAGTACTTATGGCTTTTTAAATTTTGAGATTTAAGCATTCACAATGCTATTTTATACAATACTAAATAATATACTAGAAAAAATAGGACTCGCACCAGATCATGTTCTCGGACGGGAATCGAACCCGCGACCTTTGGATATCCGGTCCAATGCTCTGACCGCTGAGCTACCGAGTCACTAGTGGGAACGTCGAATTTCTTCTAGTATATCAACTCTTACGCTGCAAGCCAGCGCCATCTCACCAATGTAGAAGGAATTAACTTCGACATTCAACTGAACATCTTTCCAGATATTTTTAAACAGTTGATTAAGATGAGAAAGCTATATAACTTTTTAAAATATCTGGAAAGATGTTCAGTTGAATGTCGAAGTTAATTCCTTCTACATTGGTGAGATGGCGCTGGCTTGCAGCGTAAGAGTTGATATACTAGAAGAAATTCGACGTTCCCACTAGTGACTCGGTAGCTCAGCGGTCAGAGCATTGGACCGGATATCCAAAGGTCGCGGGTTCGATTCCCGTCCGAGAACATGATCTGGTGCGAGTCCTATTTTTTCTAGTATATTATTTAGTACAGTACTTATAGTATAGTTATATAATCGACCGAAAAAAAGAACTCTTTTTTTCGGTCACCGCTACCAATAAAAACAAAAGATGTGACAATTTTGCAGGGATCCCTATTGTCAACTTTTGGAAATCAGAACTTTTACTCACCAAAATACAAAAGGACATTAAACAGATTGTGTTGCTTACTTTATTACACTATATTTTAAGAAACAATAACAAAAATATCTGCTTATAATTACAACTTGTAGATGTTTATTAAAATGTATTTCCCATCGAATACAATTCGCACCCTAAATTCCCAACCAGTAATATAAACACAGGTTATCGGTCCAGTGTAACTAATTATGACAATAACTAGCCGGGACGCAGTAAATTACGTGTAGCTTGTTATCAGCTAGTGGCAGCCCTAACGATAACGTCACGAACACTGCTGATGTTGGTATATCAGCAAGGTATTCTAAAGGAGAAATACATATCAGAAAACAAAACAATAAAAGTGTTTTTAAATGTAGCTAATTTTGTTAATAGCTGAATTAACAAGTTGGTCTTAAAATGTAATTGGGAATTAACGTAACGTCACATCCCGATCACTCCATATTTTTTAATAATAAATAAATATTAGACGTCATCACAAATATTGCTCTGATAAAGTCTGATTACAAAGTAATTTTTTTTGGTTTAAATAAATAAATAAATATTAGACAACATCACAAACATTGCTCTGATCCCAAAGTAAGTAGCTAAAGCACTTGTGTTATGGAAATCAGATACAACTGTGAAACTACAAACACCTAGACCTGAGCCAATATAGAAAAGTTCGTTTTCTAAATTGACCCATCCGGGGATCGAACCCGGGACCTCAGAAATGGCACCACCTTGAAAACTGGCGTACATACCACTCGACCACGGAAGTCGTCAGTCGTCGGACGTATATAAACACTACACGTATAAAACTTACACTTATTTTTATAAAAGTAGAATTTTTGTGCCTCCCACTCTAAATTTAATGGTATTTCTGTTTATCATAATGAGTGAGAAAATCATTGAGTAATTTCCCATTGCTTTTGGACACCATTGTGTTGCCTGTCGTTTTCCGTAACGTTTTCCCCTATTTAATAAATCTATAATATAAAAATGAATCGCAAAATGTGTTGCTAAGCGCATAACTCAACAACGCCTGGACCAATTTGGCCAATTCTTTTTTTAAAATGTTCCTTGAAGTTCAAGGATGGTTTTTACGGCGAGAAAAAATCGAATAACTGCCGGAAAAACCTTTAAAACAGCCCTTTTCTCTTTCCCATACAAACGTTTTCTAACTAAAACGTAGAGTCAATTTGAGCTTTATTATTATTGTATAAAGTTCATATTAAATTACAAGCACTCACGGTTGTTTAAACAATGAAGATATGTTCCTAACGTCAAAGAGTCAATTTGCACTTTATTACCGCTATACAAAGTTAAAATTCAATCATATCTATCAAAACAGTGTGCGTGTGTGCGTTGGAGGATTTAATGTATATCATTTGACATCTCAACGTAGTATTATATTCTCTTTGGTCATTTCCCCTGAAAGTAGTTAGAATGCATTTCATTGAATAGTACCTATGGCGTTATGTTGGTAGTGCTGACATTTTTTCCTTATTGCGTTGTAATAAGGTGCAAAATTATTCCATCTGATTATCAGATTAATTTTAAAAGAATACAATATCCGGTCAAATCGCTTATATGCTATGACAATTAATAAAGCACAGGGACAAAGTTTAAGAGCGGCTGGTGTAGAACTGCGCAGTGATTGTTTCACCCATGGCCAACTCTAATGTCGCCAGCTCGAGAGTTAGCTTGCCGAATAGCCTTTTTATTTTGCAACCGGATAACATGACAAGAAATGTGGTAGGTATTCAACATGTTACAAAAATACCCCTAATGCCGAATACGGTATATAGGGACCATCAATCTGAACAACTTTTACTACTGGAACTAACTCTCAAATCGCGAAAAAAATCAGCTGTTTCATACATTTAGAAATTTTCGATTTTAAAAATAGTAATTTCGATGCATTAAATATTAATCATGACAATAATTCTATAAAACAGATTCAATGCACTAAATTCTTGGGTATCTATATCGACGCCAGTTTAAATTGGAAACCGCATATAGAACACATAATATGTTCAAAAACGAAAAGTTGCAAACACGGCAGCGTTCTAAATGCATAATCATGCTTATGTAGGATCCACAATCAAGTATGGTGTCTTATTTTGGGGAAACTCCACGGATAAGGAGACAGCCTTCAAAGCTCAAAAAAAATTTGTACGGGCAATGTACATAATAAAATGTGTATAATGTGTATAACGAATATATCAAGGACAAATAAAATTATTATTGTAAGTATTTACAATCATGACATTTTAATTTCTTTGACATTTAGAGCACTACTATCCTTTTATGTCATTTTTATGATTATTTAATGTAACGTTATCCCAATTATTTTGGACAATTTAATCACCTAATTTATATGTACCTCAGTAGCGCGGCATGTTTATTGTTTTTCTAAAATAAGTTAAAGAATTTTGGCAACTATTTTCAATGTTGTTTAAGTCTTCTGCATAATAATAATTTGCACACCCGCGAGGGTAGGATATGGCGTACTTTGTTAATTTTAAGTCAGCTGTATTGTTTATACCCATGTTCAAGCAAATAAATATAATGATTGATTAATTTAATTTTTGTATGAAACAGCTGATTTTTATTTCGCTATTTCAGAGTTGGTCCCGTAGTAAAAGTTGTTCAGTTTGATGGTCCCTCCAACCATATTCGGTATTAGGAGTATTTTTGTAACACGTTGTATATTATAGAAGTGTTGGATGATCGAGGTTGATAATCCTGATAATGCACAACATATTTTTATTTAGAAGCTGTACCCGGCATGCGTATTGCAATGCTCCGTTTTTTTAGCCAGGGACCTTCTCGGTCGTAAGCAGAACAACTCACCAAAACTTCATCATAATATCGGATCAATGGTTTAGGAGTTCCGTCGTCTGTACACTTAGATCTTTTAAACTATGCTCAAAAAACCGCATCAAAATCGGTCCATAAGTTTGGGAGCTAGGTTGCCTTAGACAGACAGACACACACAGGTCAAACTTATAACACCCCTTGCGTAAGTTGTGTACGTCGTATACACATATACATATAGTGGTGGCCACATAATTAAGGACACAAGTCGATTTTCATACAAACTAGGTAATTTTAAAGTCTTGGTTTTCCGCTAGGGATTGAACTAGCTGTGATCTGATGATGACCATCCAGGGAGTGAATGGAGAAGATTCAGATCGCAATACACACCCAACTGATCTGGTCAGCATTCTAAGAGATGTAAGCATCAGAATTTTCAGTTGTAAGAATTTTCAGTTGTAAGTAAGTTCAGTTTTATGCTATATTCGCGGTATTTTTAAACATATCCTTACATCTCTTAAAATGCTGGTCAGATGACTTGGGTGTGTTTAGAAATCTGGATCTCCTCCATTCACTCCCTGGATGGCCATCACCAGATCACCGCTCGGTCAATCCCTGGCGGAGAAGCAATGCTTAAAAGTTACTTCGTTTGTATGAAAATCGACTGGCGTCCGTAATTATGTGGCCACCACTATATATAAATATCCTGTAGTTTAGTCTAATAACGTCACACTCACCACATTAGTAACTACATTGTACCCGTGCGAAGCCGGGGCGGGCCGCTAGTAATAAATAAATATTAGACAACATCACAAAGAGTGCTCTAATCCCAAAGTAAGAAGTTGAAGCACTTGTCTTAAGGAAATCAGAGACAACGGTGGAACTACAAACACCCAGACCTGAGCCAATATAGAAAAGTTTGTTTTGTAACTTGACCCAGCCGGTGATCGAACCCGGGACCTCAGAGATGGCACCACCTTGAAAACTGGCGTACAAACCACTCGACCACGGAGGTCGTCAATTTAATATCAATTTGTTTGTGAAAACGCCGAAGCTCTTCAATATTCGTCAACAAATGTTGTTTTGACACAGATACTGCGGAATAACTATAGCGCTTCACAACCAAACACTAGCTGTAACTTATGTATAGTATCAGGTAAACATAATGCTGTCAACTGCTCTCACAATTACTTATCCTATATTCAACATGTTACAAAAATACCCCTAATGCCGAATATGGTATATAGGGACCATCAAACTGAACAACTTTTACTATTGGACCACTTCTCGAATCGCGAAAAAAAACAATCAGCTGTTTCATACATTTTAATATTTACGATTTTAATTTTTGTTTGAAACAGCTTATTTTTTTTTCGCGATTTCAGAGTTGGTCCCATTGTAAAAGTTGATCAGTTTGATGGTCCCTATATATAATTTTCGGCATTAGGGGTATTTTTGTAACATGTTGTATAGATAGTTAATTAATAATTGTTTTTTAATCATTAAAAAACAATTATGCCCGCCCTGCCGCCCGCTCCGCCGCTCCGGCGGAAACGTCACGCGCGACCACGTCTACACCTCAACGTGCTTACGCTGCTGTTACCGCTACCAACAAGCCCGTTAAACATCTTGAACGGGCTATAAACGAGGGAAACAAACAAGGATCGGTCTCCAAAGCTGAGCAACCAGCGCTGCGGACACAGGATGCAGGATGCGATGATGATGGCTTCAAGAAGGTGGAAAAGAAGAAGAAGGCCTCTCGTCGTAACCTGTGCGGCACTGCCCCGACTGGACACAACCACCTGCTGCGGCCGGCTATCCCGACAACGGCGGTGTACGTGTCCCGCCTGCATTACTCCACAAAATCTGATGACATTGTGGAGTACATCAGAATAAAAGCCAAATACACGCTAAGGGTCGAGCGGTTGGAGTCCCGCCACAACGTGAACTTCAATTCATTTGTGGTGAGGGTGCCGACTGAACATCTGTCGACCTTCATGAAGGAAGATTTTTGGCCGAAGGGTGTCCTATTCCGCCGGTTTCGAGGTCGGCTACCGGACACTGCGTTGCGTAACACGTCGCCGCCTTCTTTACGTGTAAATAAATAGTTAAAATATAATATATTATTTATGTATGTTAGTCTGTAAGGTATTTATTATATGGGCCTAATATTGTAAATGATATTTCTGCTGCCTGAAATAAATGATTATTATTATTATTATTATTATTATTATTAAAAATAATAATATACCTTACCATTTAATGTAAACTTTGTTAATTATTGTGATGGAAAATGACCTCACTTAAAAATGCTGAGGTCATTTTTCAATTTTTGACCACTCTGTATGAAATATACAGGGAGAAAAAAGCAGCCCTTGACAAGTTTCTTGTCGGTTCTTCTCGTTACGAGGTCTCCCGGTGAGGGTTTGCGAACCGATGGCGTAGCTTATATGACATTCACAAGTGCTTGTATCAGCCTAGACTGAATAAATGAGATAAATAATATTAGAAAAAATACTAGAAAAAATCGACTCACCCGTAGCACCTCAGACGGGACTCGAACCTGCACCCTTGGGATTCCGGCCCAATGCACTGACCAATTATGCTACCGAGTCGCTAGTGGGAGCGGCGAAATTTTCTAATATTATTTATCTTAATATAAAAATAGCATTGTGAATGCGAAAAATCTAAATTTAATAACTGAATAAATGAGTTTTGAATTTTGAATTTTATATCGAAAAAAAAACTTTTAAAAGTAAATTAATTTAATCGAACGACGATATTCATCAGAATTTCACGATTTTTTTATTAAATTTATGAGATTGATTATTAAATTTAGATTTTTCGCATTCACAATGCTATTTTTATATTAAGATAAATAACTGTTTTTTCTAATATTATTTATCTTATGAGATTGATAAAAACGAGGTATTTTACTATAGTAAAAGAATGAGTATGTAAATTTCATTATTATTGAGCCAAACTCAATCAGTATAGATAACATGTACGTAATGAGAAACTAGATTATGACTTTGAGTAGCCACCGCTCAATAGATCAGATTAATGGATAAGCTTTGAGCTGTTTCGATTAATTATGATAAGCTTATTAAGTGGCGACATTGCCTTCAATACGAAATCACAACTTACGAAAATGACTGAAAATTCATTCATGGACGAGCTTTAAATAGTATTAAAAAAGGTGTTTATTTTTTACAACAATTTAAGTTTGTACAAATTGCTAATTATAACAATTAAATGTATGTAAGTAGGTAGATCTTATTTGACCTTAATAAATAGATCTACCTTACAAAATAGCTTTACTTTATCACTTTGTTTCAAATATCGCCCTGCTAAGAATGGAACCTAGAACCTCAGAAAACGAAATACTAGGGACGTCGGTGTGGTCATCGTTTGATTTTTTTTCTTTATAGGAATATAAAAAATATTCAAAGACATTTTTATCACTTTAGTACTACCCATTTAATGTAATATGTAGTCCGAAAACTGTCATACTTACCCTAATGTAGGGTCAGTTAAGACACCACTAATATGAAATACCCTTGTGGTCCCTAGAGTGACATCCAACAGTAGCTACACCTGCCACTGTCACTGGTAAGTTTGGTTTTATATATACGCTGTAATAATCCGCGTGCGATGAGAATATCGAGCAAAATCAAGCACAAAAATCACGTTTGTCGTGTATGAGCCCCCTTCAATATTTATTTTATTCTGTTTTTTAGTATTTGTTTTTATAGCGGCAACAGAAATACATCATCTATGAAAAATACAACTGTCTCACTGTCACGGTTCATGAGATACACCCTGGTGACAGACGGACAGACAGACAGACAGACGGACAGCGGAATCTTAGTAATAGGGTTCCCGTTTTACCCTTTGGGTACGGAACCCTAAAAAACTTAAATAATAATTATTACTTATCCTTTTATTTGAGATTCAAATTTAGTGTACAATAATGATTGTCATAGTTTTTTTAATGTTTTCATTACGTTTTTACGTTACTAATATCTCCGTTCCGCATTGTCAAAGCGGGGTTATCCTTGAAAAGAGGGACTGAGTCTGTCCCGCGCGGGACATTAAATTTTAGGTTGAAAATCAGGACGTCCCACCAAAATCGGGACATCTGGCATCGCATTTTTGCTAGAAAAAAACGACTTTTATCAAGATGTACTCAGAGGGGAATCGAATTAACTTCTTTGGCAATCTGAGCTACTAAGCTACTGCTCAAATTGAGCTACTGAAACCCCAAAAAAATATCCAATTCATTTGAAAACTAAAACAAAACAAACAACTAATGACAAATTGTTTTTTTTTTCAACTTTAATGGCATAAAACTGCGGGTAATATTGATCTATAAAATAGCCATACCCAATTATTCGATGCGGTTTGACCTCCTCGTAGTTCAAACATAAAGGAATTTCACGGCGAAAACTTAGTTATTTATGTGATTGAATTCAATAAATCTGCGTAGAAGAATTTGAGCCGGCTAATAAAGCAAATTGTCCGTAAAATTAAGCCACCGGTTGAGATATGGTTTCCCCAGAGAACTGGGCGCGGGGGCGGTATGAAAACAAATTTTCATTCTATTTTTCAGTGATAAAAGTTATGGTAAATAAACTTGTCTGATAATAATGTTGTCAATAGAGTTTTAACTTATTTCATTTATTTAGTAGTACCGAATTTTGTGGATTTTTATTATTTATGGAAGACAGGTTTTCAGGATTTCTTTTTCTAGTTGGGAAACCTCTAATAAAATAATAATTTTCACGTAACGTAGGACGAACGACTACCATAAATTCATTCCATGAAAATTGGGCATGTATCCACTACAGCTAAAAATATATATCACTGGCCTTTGGCTGTCAGATGAAGTCTGATCCACTTAACTCCGACGTGTCGGTCAAGCTTCATAGCAACGAGCTTTTTGGAGTAACAAAGTTAATTACTCGCTAAATTCTATTAATAGTTGTGTCTGTCCTTTAAACGCGCCACTGGAAGTTGTGACGTGTTTGTTACGCAATTTTGTGACCTATTACTAACAATATAAGGACGTTGCCTTTAAATGTGTGAGAGAAATTTAAGGAGGAAAGCTGATGTACTAGTTACGACTTCATTTAATTAAATATCGCACAAAAAAATTGCTCATTTAATCCTTGAAAAGTGTGTAGTTGGTAGGTAAAATCTTTTTCTAGGTAATGAACAGGGATGTTAAGTAGCTCCGTAACCGAAATCTTCGGATATCCGAAATAAAAATTTATCCGTTACTGTAACCGAATTCGATATAAAAGTTGCGGATAATTTCGGATAGAGGTAGAGCCTATTAATGAGACACATTATGACAGTTTTTTTTGCCCGTCCGCTCGGCCGTCTTCGACATACTGAGCCTCGGCGTCCTTGCATGTTTGTTTATTATTTTTATTTTGTTTTACTATTACAATTTCTTACAAATCTAATATCCACAAATGAAACTATCCGAAACTAACAGATAATCCGAAATAATTTCGTATCCAAAACCTATATAATTTATTTCTGTACTCCTATCCGTGTCCATGTCCATATTACATAAAAAGAATCGCTATGATGTGACACGACCTGAGTGTTGCAGTGGCTAACATACCGGTCTACCACGCAAGAGATCCCGGGTTCGATTGCCTTCCGGGCAGAAATTGAAAAGATGAATTTAAATTTCTGTGACGGGTCTGGGTGTTACCGTGTATAATAAGTATATATTTAAAAAGTATATAAGTAGTATATCACTTGATATAGATACTACCTGTCGGGGAATATAGACAACTGTCTAGCACCCATATTATTGGCTTTGCTTATTTTGGGGCTAGATGGCGCTGTGTAAAATTGTCCAAGCATAAAAAAAAAGTCAGACGCAATATGTCGTTCAATATACTTATTCGTGAGTAAGAGACGAACATCGTCCGCTTATCGCGATTGTTTTTATTTAATAGATCCGAAATTTCATTAACATCCCTGTTCACAAATATTCACATATCCCTGTTCACAAATATTCCGTTTGACATAAAAATAACAAAGCTTAATTTATAACTAAACTTAATCAAACCGTCTAAAAATGTAGATGTACTTAGTATTAATTTAAGAATATAAAGTTCGTATTAAGTGAAAAGGTCTACCACAAAATAAAAACCAGACCTAAGAAACTAACCATTGTCCTTTTGGGCAACCAGAAATGAGTAAGTTGACATTTGATTAACATCCCGTATCGTGAGCGGTCAGTGCAAATTGGGACTGTACACGCTTTTACCGAAGCAGAAACGTGTGTTTGACCCAGTATTTGCTACCCTGACCACTTTGGGCTGTGGTTCCACCAGAGATGAGTGAGGAAGCTGAGCGATAAGTGCAGATCATGATCATTATAATCATATAGATAATGACAGACGGCATAATTTTGACAGGTCTCTCGACATATTGCCCAATCGTTCATTTTTGAAACAGCCCGGAATGCCTACCATCAACTTTTATAACTATTAGTTTAAGTTCCCAAACTGAATCGCTTTATTTCGTACCATGAGCTACACTCGAAGTGAAATCGCCATATTGCCGTTTCCTCGAACCCCGAGAGGGCGCCGGTGTTCTCGGAAAAAAAACTTTATTTTCTACTGTATCGAGTCTATTCTTGTATGAACAAATCATGGATGACATACGGCTCAGCGATTTAGTTTAGGTTATGAACTAAAGTTGAGTCGCTGTCAGCTGACACCGCTGTCATATAGCGATGCAGTTTATTTTAGAACCTAAACTGGATTGCAATAGTAAGCCTCCAGATACGTATTTCGAAAACATGGATTTCCAGTAGCTGTTCATAGCCAGTCAGGATGTATATATATAAAATTTTACTGAGGTTATTGTTTGTTAATAAACTATAGAACCTTAGCTTCAATCTGTACATGTGAATTTTCGATACATTATGTACTTAGCGAGCAATAAATTTAATTAAAATGAGGGCGCCACTTGAGGTATATAGGAGCCTTAAGGTAGGAGGGTGAGAGCCCTAGCTCACTTCGCGTCCTTCCACCGCTCATCTCCACGGTCTCTATAAAGCTTCACAGTCTCGCTAGCTCGCATATCTCCAGTGGATTAACAGCATTATTTTCCCCGAACTGTCCGCATCGTTCCACTCTCGTCAACTATCCGACAAACTGCTTTGTAACGATTGTGCCAACATCGCGTTAATGACGCCTTTGTTATCTCCACGATGATTGATTTCTCGTTACGGATAATCGAACGTGCCCTGCGGAAGTTATATTGATTGCTGGAACTTGGTAGTTGACAGCCCTTTGGAAGTATATACTTCGATTATGCAGCTTTTGTATACATTGTTCATCAAATAATGGGGGGATTGTTCATTAGATTCTAAATGGAGTACAATTAATAAACTTGTGACAATACTGACTGGTGTGCGGACGAAGTGATTATGAGTTTTGCTATATTTTAAAAAGTATTATTCATATTATTTATTCATTCATAAACATGGGTATTACAAAGATGTCAGTTAAATAAAGAAGAAATACGTACAGCCATGATTCACCTTAAAGGTATATGAACATAATTATTTTGTAAGTAAATATATAATAATAAGTAAGTATGTAAGTAGATAATACACCTCTAGAAACGCAATTATTTGATTAATATAAAATTGAACTTATTTAAAATGTCATTACATGAAATGTCAATATCTTTATCTTTATTAAGTAGGCGCTTAATAAAGCCTAATTATTTTTTTTACTTTTATTGAATAACCCCGAGTTAACTACAGTTTAATTAAATATACAAGGTGTTACAAAAATACCCCTAATGCCAAATATGGTATATAGAGACTATCAAACTGATCAACTTTTACTATGGGACCACCTCTCAAATCGCGAAAAAAAAACAGCTGTTTCATTCTTTTTTATATTTTCGATTTTAATTTTTGTATGAAACAGCTGATTTTTTTTCGCGATTTCAGAGTTGGTCCCATAGTAAAAGTTGATCAGTTTGATGGTCCCTATATACCATATTTAGCATTAGGGGTATTTTTGTAACACCTTGTATAAATAAATAAATGCTTGGACAATTTCACACAGCGACATCTAGCCCCAAACTAAGCTTGTGATATGGGTGCTAGACAACTGATATACTACTTATATACTTTTTAAATATATACTCATTATACAAAGTAACACTCAGACCTGTCACAGAAATTAAAATTCATCATTTCAATTTCTGCCCGGCCGGGATCGTATCCGGGACCTCTTGCGTGGTAGACCGGCAAATTGACCACTGCACCAACCAAGTACTATAGCGATTATCTTTAAATGAAATTTAATAATAGGGTATTGTTTCATAATTATAGATGTATACCTAAATAAACCATCGCAAATGTCAGAAAATTCATTGAGCTTCTAATATGTGTATTTAGGTATTTGAATTTAGCATTCCCAGCTTATCTGTAGAGGAGGAGCCAAGTTGAGAATTTCGATTAAAGCTTCAAAGGTTTCTGGTACATTTATTCGGGAAAGTTAGCTTCGAGTGAGTTTCGGAGTTTATAAATCAGCATTACCATCATTTTGTGTGTTTTGCGTTAATATCAATTGCATCTAGTTTATTACAGTTCTGTTGATTTATGTGTGAATTAGTTATATTGAGTTCCTTTAAGAAATGTTTGGCTAAAATTAAATCTAATAAAAGTGCTGAGATTACAAAATACATAGTTTTTCGATTGATTAAATCTAAATTCTAACTTTGTTATGATTTGATCAAATCGAATTAAACTATAATTATTGTTTGTAATCCCAGCACTTCGGTTTGTTTTGATTTCAGTCAAAAATTACTCAAAGAGATTAGGTACCTACTTAATGATATTATAAAAGTTCTTTGTCTTGTAAGAGGCAGACAGGTAGGTACTATTTTTTGGTAGATGTTATAGAATGACAACGACGCTTTCTAAGGTTTCTGGGATATCAAATTTTGGTCACCCATCTGATGTTCAGCCTTTAGAAATAACTAAGCTTACACGATTATTGGTCGAGCTTCAAAAGGGACTTCGAAGAATCAGATTTCAAGAACGAAAAGCCACAGAGCTGCTTCAGGTAGAGGAATCATCGACCAATCAGCCTAGGCGGTGAGTGAATGTAGAAATTCAACAGGACTATGTCAGTAAGTACAAATTATTCTTAAAAGAGTGGTGTAAAATTAACCGCTTCTTCGTAGGTAGTTAGCCAACCAGCCCCTGTTGCATGACGAGCTCGAGAGCGGTGTTAATACTTACATCCTGACGTAGATATCTTTTGCTTATCTATAAAAAAAAAATCGATGTAGACAAAATCTTTGTCGGACTCGACACGCTCCAGGGGTTGGTATTATGAAGGATGTTTAAAACCCCTCCAATGGTCTTATGAAGGATGGTTAAAGTCGGATCGAATTCCAGTAGTAGTGATCAAGAAGTTTGCTTCTCGACTGAAAGACGATCGGCTATCGCCCCAGGAGGGATACGTGACATATTTAAATGTTTAAGACGCGATTAGGTGTGGCGCTCGTTTTCTTAGTTAATGTGAAGCTGAAGGTCACCCCAGGGAACGGTGGAATAGTTCGAGTGACCGTTTTTATTATGCATTTAGTAGGCCAGATATTTATTGGTTCCAAGATAGAGGTGAAAGTGTAATCATAGCAATCTTTTTTGCTGGAATAAAAGACGAAGAGGGAGAATTCAATTTTCTGTTTTATCCAAAATTGTTCCAATGCCATTTGTAGCTTGAATGGAAGCCATGTTTTTGGAAAAAAAACTGTAAAAGAGATTCCGAAATAATCATTGCAACTAAAAAAACGCGAACACAGCAAAACTCCGCACGACACTAGCGCTGTTCACGTGTCGATTTCAAAATGGCGTCTGAATTTGGCGGCAAACTCGACGGCAGTAGTCACTAACGAACCTCTTTGTTACATCTGTTACACCTGCTGGCCACGGACGCAGAAAGCAGGCGACGCCACTCACCTGACCAATCTTCCGGAATGGGGCAAATCTATCGGAACTTATTCGACAAAATTGAAACTTAGATATTGGATACTTGCAGGTTATAGTTATGCCAGACGTAAAATGCCTTGTGGAATATCACTATGGTAGGGTTTTTTTATTAAATTATGGTCACAAACTTACCTGATGATAAGCAGGATGTCACATCTTGCGTACATTAAAGTCTCCGGCTAACTAAGTTACGAAAAATTTAAAATAAAAAGTTATGATTTATATTTCCGCACTTAAAAAACAAGAATTTGATTTCGATTCAATAATCGATTTTTCAATAATAAACTACAAACAATTTATTACTAGACCGTTTCTTTACTTGCAAAATGATACTAAAAAAAGGCAAAAGTTTTGTAAAACCCAAAACGTTGTAGCATAAGCAGCTATAACGCTTAACCCAATAAGTGGAGGTCGTAAACTTCGGCACATCAGAAGTGTCAAAATAAAAAGTGCTGAGAAGATTTAAGGTCACGGAATAAGCGATTTAAGGGTCACTGAGACCCTCATAACGCTTATGGCCACATTGTTATTATAAGGGTCGATAGCAGCTCAACCTTTACTTTAGGGTTTATCAGTATGTTTACTTATGTGGTTAACTTGAATTAATCTACAAGACTTTTGAACATTAACATAACATTTTTAAGCCTTGTCCATTCTTTTCCACGTTCTCGTCAGTGAATATATAGTCTGAACGACTATTAATTTAGGCTTTGCTGACCATCGGGCTACCTGGCTGAATTTATAAAAAAGTCAGCCGTGAAACCACGTCTGAATTGCACTCGTCTCGATTACTGTTTCGTCGATACTAACAAAGACTTTTTGAATGCATTGAAAGCACATAGAGTAAATCGAGAGGGCGAAATTATTATATATATTTTTCATCGTAAATAATAATAATAATAAATATAAGACAACATCACAAACATTGCTCTGATCCCAAAGTAAGTAACTAAAGCACTTGTGTTATGAAAATCAACGGTGGTAAACACATACACCCAGACCTGAGCCAATATAGAAAAGTTAGTTTTCTAAATTGGCTCAGCCGAGGATCGAACCCGGGACCTCAGACCTTGAAAACCGGCGCACAAACCACTCGACCACGGAGGTCGTCATTTGAATGAATCATGCCCCCTAGCATGACCACCGAAACACAATATATTTCGTGTTATAGAGTTTTATCGACACTCAACTGTCAAAATCCATTGTCTTCTGACAGTTAAGCGTGATAAATCGCTATATCATATCGCGTTTCGGCGGTCATGCTAGGGAAATACATTACATTACATTAAATACATTTGTTGATAAGCTCATTAAAGTTTTGGAGGTTATTGATTTTAATAAGTATCATGCAAACTTATCTTGCAGTAGTTTTGCCGTGTCAGTGCCGGCCTAGAATAGCGCTACCACTTATTCATTCATTTCATGGGTGTCGTAAGAGCCGACTGGCAGCACTCATCAGCCAGTCAGCAGCATCTTTTAAATTTAGGCCTTGACTTCACTGCAATCACCAGCCAGCCAAATGCGGTGATTTGTGTAACTCTTCTACTATGGGTGATTATGTCCAGCGGTGAACGCCCTGCGGTTAACGATAACGATAACAAGATGTGACATCCTGGGTCAACCATGACCAACCATTTTATTTTCTTAATATACCCACGCGGGCCCAATGTGGATTGGTGGGTGCTGACTCGGATATAAATGCTACTATCCACTATTCCAACTCTGCTGAAGAAACGACAATTGTGTTTACAACTTCATCGACACTCGATAATTTTGCTTAAGGAAGTAAGATATTATATTATATAGAAGGTGTTACAAAAATACCCCTAATGCCGAATATTGTATATAGGGACCATCAAACTGATCAACTTTTACTATGGAACCAACTCTGAAATCGCGAAAAAAATCAGCTGTTTCATACAAAAATTAAAATCTAAAATTCAAATGTATGAAACAGCTGATATTTTTTGGGCATTAGGGATATTTTTGTAACACCTTGTATAAATATTACGCTTTTTTAGCTCTTCTTACGCTAATATAATATTTTACTTCCTCAAGCAAAATTGTCGAGTGTCGATGAAGTTGTAAACACAATGATATCTCTAAGAACATCGCGCCCACCTTAGCGCCAAACTTAGCATGTTACACCTATCTAACGGTGCTATCGCATAACTCCAGAGTATAGATAAAACCTTCACAAAGGACGAGGGATAATCTTGAAGGGTGTAGGGTTCACGTGAGTATAGAGAGCAACATATAATTAACATCTATCGTAACTTTGTTATGTAAACAAATAATTTAAAGATACAGCTACATATAGAGATGCAGAGCAGAGCATGAAGCAAAACTAAAGTTAAATTTACTTATTAAATAAGAATACAAAATGTTATTGTGGCTATTGGTTCCTTTATGGTAGGTAGTCACCCTTAAAAGTAAAATTATTACCAATTAATAATAGTGTAAACAATCCATGCTATCTCACAAAAAGGTGAAGTTTAAAACTGTACAGTATCCGTTACAGACATTTTTGTTAAAGAAAACTCCATATACTAGTATACAAAGAATTATTTACTAGTGGCTCTGTGAGCTGTGGACCACGCGGTTGTGATATTTTTAACATTTTTGGAATGTCTGAAATGTTTATTTTCGAAAAATTTCGAAAATCTGAATAGGTAAAAAAACTATATAATTATCAAACCTGCTTTCAAAATTTCACGAGAACCGGTTGAGAAATGCGACCTGTAGAAGAGAACATACGAAAGAACTTTTGCCCAAGCTGAAACATAGACGCTTCGCGCTCGCTCGGTCAATTAATGTGGTCGATATTGAATTAGCTTTGTCAGTTCCGGCTATAATTGCAGAGGCTTTAATTGCGGTACGAGAACTGCTGGTTCAAGCCAATTTTCCATGACAAATCATTTTGCGGCCAGTAATACTAGTTTTGGCCAGTCAGATGTTTCACTCACGCTTTGAAATCACACTCGTAGACTTGAATTAAATGGAGCAGCAATCAACTCATCAATCTGATGTAAAATTTATAGAAGAGCTCCATGGCGCAGTGGTATAGCGCATTTGGTCTGCAGACAGGTGACCAAAAATATATATATCTCGATTTCCTCTGTGTTCTAGACTAAAGGGCACAGGCCTTCCGAGTAGATAAGGAGGATGAGCCATAACCCACCACGCGGGCCCACTGTAGATTGGTGGGTGTTACGACTGCAAATGCAGCCGGTACCAACGGCTGGCACGTTAAGCCGTTACGTTAAGTTCCGGAGAACGGAGGAGCTCGAGATAATACACTTTTGGTCACCCATCCCACAATCGACCCTTGCGAAAGTTTTTTAACCTCCGCAACCGCTGGGCCAGGCACTATACCACTGCGCCACTGAGCTCTCCGAGCTCATCTGTTTTTTAGGTTGGGACTAATCAATTGGTGTAATTAAATTTGTCCAAAATATTTAGTTTAGTAATTTAAATTACTCGTCTTACTACCCATCCATAGTAGCTGAAATTATCAAGTAGTTATTATAATAAACTGAAATGTCTAAATATCTACAAATATACTTATGACTCTCGACCATTGCGAAATTCTGACTTTATGCTAGATATAACATAAATGTGTTTCGCTGCGAATACAGCAGATGAGCTTTTGCCCTGTAAACCGTGACAATTATATTACATGGCTGTCTGGCTAATGAAATTAGAAGTGAGCGCAGCTCATTTCTAGCATAAGCTCTTTTCAACAACTATTGCTATATAGTGGAGTATGAATTTATTAGAAAGAAAGAAAATAATTTCATTTAGCACATAATTAAACATAACATGCTTTTTAAAACTAACTTAATATAGTTACATGTGCTAGAATGGCTCCCACTCAGCATTATGCCACGGCACTCAAGAGGAGCACCGTCACGCTGATTTTCAGTGGTCACCAATTCTGGAGAAGGCGGCATAAATATGAATTTAAAATTAAAACCGGTTTCCCTTGAATTATAGAAAAATAAATAATGCTTTTATTTAATACTTTAATTAGGGGTACTTATCTATATTAAAACCTATTGAGTTTTGAAATAATAATGTAAAAAATTTAATAATAAAAATAAAAAGTATTTAAAAATGTTCCTTTTACAAAAAACGTATTCGAAATAGTAATAGTATTCAAGTGTAAGGAACTGAAGCATTGTCTTTAACCATTTTCTATCAACATGAACTTTATGAGTAAAATGCTGTTAAATTGACAATAGACAGTGATCCGCTGCAACTTCACTCGAGAATGTATGGCAATAAGAAAATTTTACAGATTAAAATTAAGAAGCGCTCTGAAGTTGGTCACTTCTGTTGTACATTGTTAAATTAATCGCATTAGTTTCATGTCTTTTAGTGATTTTAGAATAACTCAAGAAATGCTTATTGTTAGCTGTAATTGGTGATAAAATATTCAGTGATCTACGTTTAAATCAATATCAACGTAGTTGATCTGGCATTGATTTTATAAAACTAGAACAGAGAATTGTATTTTTAAAAACACAATAATATCACGTTCATGTTGTAAGATTGATAAATCAAAAAAATATATTTTATTGTTAGAAACATAAGAATTAATAATTAACGTTATAAGTCATTGTTGAATTTTTAAATTGATCGTCATAACTGAGAGTCAAAAGTATTTTAAAGCTTGGATTATAATACTGACTATTAATATCGGATTAGTTTAGCCATAGTACTACATAACATAGTAAGCTTTAATCCGGCATTAAATTAACATATAAATTGTGACATCGATACTGTATGCGCTTGGCAGCTTTCGAGTTAGTATAATATTGGTTTAGTATGACTAATATTTATTTGATGTTAGTTACCTTTTACTAGAAATATCTATATATTTTATTAGTTTCCCCTTATATTTTAGTTATAACTTTCTGTAAGGAGACACAACTTAATTTATGTATTATGCTTGTTTTACTTATAGCTCACAACTGTCTTTTTTTCTTCAACTTGTACGTAGAAATGCTGTTAAGGCTCCTATATACCTCAAGTGGCACCCTCATTTTAATTATATTTATTGCTCGCTAAGTACACAATGTATCGAAAATTCTCAAGTACAGATTGAAGCTAAGGTTCTATAGTTTATTTACAAACAATAACCTCAGTAAAATTTTGTTCGTTGTAGTAGTAGTGCGCAAAAGTGGAATAAGTGGTAGCTTCAATCTGTACATGTGAATTTACGATACATTATGTACTTAGCGAGCAATAAATTTAATTAAAATGAGGGCGCCACTTGATGTATATAGGGGCCTTAATAAGTTGGTAACTCAATCTAGCATTATTATAGTTTAGTAACCAATAAAATCTCGACAACATTTTACGCTTACAAACGATGTTTTCTGAACGTAATAATCATTGTCAAATTAAAAAGGCCTTCCTGTTAATATGTGATATTTATTATTATTAAAGTTTGTACTTGAACTGTTTAATTTGAAATTATATTATTCACAAGAAACCTAGATATTAAGTGATATCGTTACTTTTGATTTCTAACTAATCTGATAAGTCTCTTGCGCCCAATTATTCTTGTCAGCTAAAAAAGTCTCGAACTAAAATTAATGTTTCGCTGCACAAGTACTCCAATAATGTTCGCACTAGCGGATTCTAAGTCTATGGTTCGCACAAAGACTAATATAATTTTATTTCACCGCACAAATAATAGATGGCGTTAGTTGTACCATAACAGTGTTATGCACTCCGTCTTCGCCTTTATCCGAATAAAATCTATTAAGAGTGTCAGTTTTCGTACCAAAGGCTATGCATTTGCAATAAAGTATATTACGTATAGAAGACTATATTTCATCTGTAGCAGAAATCGTATCCGGCAGTCCGCTACGGTCGTTCGTAGCGTTACGACGCGAACGTGTGTCTACGAAGGTTTTTGTTTGCGGCAATGACAAGCCGGTCGATTGAATGTTTTGATAAATAACAATAACATTTGTGTGGATATTAATAAGACTCAGATTTGATATGACGTGGTTTCCTTAGTGTTTGAATAGAACTAAGCGGTGTAGTGGATAAAGATAGATTAGATGGATGACTCAAGAAATCTTCTGAGGTAAGCTTTTGCGATATTTTTGATAATTTGATACAAAATGTTTAATATATCATAGAAAAAAAAACAACAACACGTTTCGATTTGCATTTCGGTTAAGATAGAAAATACGAAAGTTACTATTATCTTTTGAAATAGCTACGAGACAAGACATTTATCATATTGATAGGAAAAAGCAGAAAGATCTGTCATTGATAAAAAGGGGTGAAACGAAAGTAAGGGTTTCATTCAAATGTTAAGATAAAAATATTTATCCGTAAATTGCTAATGAAACAAAGATACAACCAATTAATTTTGACGAAAGGTTTTATTTGTTCAAGGAAGCAACAATCTTGCTTGGTATTGTTGTAAGACGGTGACTAAACAGTTCACGACTACATATTATAAAACAAAGTCCGTCACCGCGCCTGCATATCTGTCTGACGATAAACTCAAAAACTACTGCACGGATTCTCATGCGGTTTTCACCAATAGATAGAGTGATTCATGAGGATGATATAGGTATAAAATTGGTCAAGGTATTGTACAAATTGGTTGAAATACAAAATAAGCTGAGCGATAACGCGCGCGTACTCTTATAATAAACAGACTTTTGGAGCGAATGGAGGTGACGACTGGAAGGTATTTTTTTTGAGTGTTGTGCGAAGCGAGGGCGGGTCGCTAGTACTAATCATAAAATAATAACTTCAAATACTTTAAAATTCATTTGTAGTTACAAACGAATCATAATAATTAAAGAAACTTCAAACGAAAGATTATAAACGATAATAAAACTACTCGTAGTTTTGGGACTTGTTTTACAGCGTATAAAATGATAATTGCCAATTAATATAGTATTGATTCGTAACAAGGGTTCATTAGTTCTGATCAGAGAATTAAATTTTAATATTAATTTTCAGAAATTTTAAATAATATTTGACAGATAATTTCTCAGAAAGGAGAACCGGCACTCGCCATAGAAAAAATGCTTAGCTTGTATACATTTGGTGCATTTGAACCTTGATTGCATTTGGTCTTATAATAAAGCCAATATATATTTGCTACATTGATCAAGTTCTGTCTAATTTTTAGCGCATTAGAAAAAAACATAAATATTTTTTTATGTGGAAGCACTGTAGAAACAACGAGTCATTGAAAAACATTTCGTTATCCACATTCAATTTTCAAAGGGCAGAAACGTCACTGTGTTATATAAAACGCTGCATAAAACATAATTATTTATTATTCTTTTTTCGAAATTAAGAAAACGAAATTTCAATTTGACTTTGTATTTGCCCTCCTAGAATGAACGACGAAACACGATACTATATCGCGTGATATAGCGTTTTTCGACGCACACTGTCAAAATCCATTGTCTTTTGACAGTTAAACGTGATAAATCGCTATATCCGTGTTTCGTTGGTCATGCTAGGGGTGTTGGCATTGATCTGTCATTTGATTAACAGATACCACAGATAAATAGTGAAAAAATACAGCAGACAGATTATGAATCAATTATGATATTCAAAAAGTATAGATACGTTATTCGCACTCCACAATGGCAAGATGAATGCAATTGCCCTACTCTCAATTAGTCAGGAACAGCCTTGTGTCATGGAAACTCAAGACTCCTGTCAGTCAGACGCGACAAAATTGTGACATTCTGTTAAAAAAAGGCCTTCTTGCGTCTTTATACGATGTACAAATTAATGTACAGTAACAGTCAGTGATAGAAAAAATGCTTTATTTCAGTACTGTATTTAAACTAAAAATGGATTTTCATATTTTATATTATTCTTATTGGCAATATTGGTACAAAGAGCGAGATGTCTGTATTTGCATGTGAGAGCTCTGTCAATTGGCGGCCAATGAGCATGCAGCGGTTTATCAAACGAAACTTAAGATGTTTGTTTATCCCTTTTTAACGACAAGTGCTTTCTTAATGTAATATGTCAACGAGTGTATTTATAGACAAAGGTCTATAAATACACGTAAAGACCTTGCTTTACATAGTAATAATGTTGGTGTATGACATATCTATATTTTTTAATATCATTGTGAATCACAGATTAAAAATATTAAAAAGTATACAACTTTAGCACAAAAGGCCGGGTCTCCTTTCGTTCCCTTTTCAAACTAGTTAGTTCTAAGGGTCAAATAAATGTACAGCCTGTTTTCGTGCTAGCAAATTCGTTTGAACGAAAAACAAATCCGCTTACAACGAAAAGGAAATCAGAAACGAAACAGTTTCTTTGTTATTGCACAACAATACACATGTGATCTCCGTATTGTGTAGCTCTGAACCTATTCATTACGCGCCCTCTGAGGAATAACTGAGGAGTGTTCAGCACAACTAATTGCCTGTATAAAGATAATGAACGACCTTTATTACAGCGAATTGCAATGTTTCCTGTTTTATTGTTCGTATAAATCTGGAGTGTTTGAACAAGTTTCGCGTTGATGAATCAGTGGAAAGAGCGCTTTATTTTATAAGTATATAAAAGAGTATATAAAACAGCGTCATTCTTATGTTTTTTAATCTGTGTAATCCATAACCAACATATACTGACTGTATCTGTATATGTATCTATCGATAGAGATATGATTTGAGTCAATAAGGCTTTTTATCAATCGAATCGCAAACCTAATTTCAATGAGGTGGCGATTCAATTTTACAAGCGATTGTTGATATAAAACCCTAGTCGACTAAAGTCGCCCGGAAAATCGACCCGTGTAAATGCCCCATTAGCGATCAGTGCGACTGCATAGTGGCATATTTTCTATTCATTCAAACGCGTTAACTTAGATCAGTAATAACATAAATATCTTTATAGATATTATTAGCTTAGTTTATACTATGGCATTTATTGTACTGCATTGAATTGATATTAAACACAATATATTGAATTTCGCGCCGCCGCTACGTACTTTGTATTACGACATTATTAATAAATTAACTAGGTAAGTATGAAAATAAATAATGTAATTATGTGATACACATAAGCTTATTGCTTGTTTTTAAACGTCAGCGCTCAAACGGATTGAAAGTTTTCAATTTTTTTTTAATATTAGACAACATCACAAACATTGCTCTGATCCCAAAGTAAGTAGCTAAAGCACTTGTGTTATGGAAATCAGAGACAACAGTGGAACTACAAACACCCAGACCTGAGCCAATATAAAAAAGTTCGTTTTCGAAATTGACCACAGAGACCTTAGAGATGGCGACACCTTGAAAACCGGCGTACAAACCACTCGACCACGGAGGTGAAAGTTTGCCACTTATCTACAGCTCAATAGACCAAAGCAAGTCAGATTGATGCTATTTTTTCTAGCAAAAAAAAATACAACAGCAAATGAAAACATTCCAAAATATTAAAGCTAAGTATGTTGTAAAAAATCTAAAATAATACAAAAGTACCTTCACGTCTTCAAAATGCTATGTCATTATATTCTTTTGTTGAAGCGTTATTACAATAAACCCTCGGGCACCAATCCTCGTAATATGACCTCGATTGAAGTTCAACCTAAATGACCCTTAATGCCCATTGATACGGATGAAAATTGTCTAATCTGTCATTCAATTTGGTGCGTCGCTTTTCAGGATTTTTTACCTGCTTTTGTTATGTATAGAAATCATTGGATAAAGCAATGTTCGGTTTATGTACGCTTATTTTATCTATCTATTAATATAGAAGTAAACAAAATAAAAACGAGCAAAAAAATTACGTTTGTTGTATGGGAGCCCCCTTAAATATATATTTTATTAAAAAAAATTTAGTATTTGTTATTATAGTGGCAACAGAAATACATCATCTGTGAAAATTTCAACTGTTTAACTAGACAGAGGGACAGACAGACAGACGGACAGACAGCGTAGTTTTAATGATAGGGTCCCCTTTGGGTAGGGAATCTTAAGGAGATAAACTAAATGAAATAATATAAGCGCACAGCTTAAACTATTGGAATTATGAAATTCAAATTCAGATAATAGAAGTCAAAAGGGGACACCACATTTTGGAAGTGTAAATATTTCTTTCAAACAGTGACTTTGAGAAAAAATTGTTAAAAAAAGAACTTTAATATTATGTCATTTTTGATTAGAACCTATCTATAGACGTCTTGTCTATAGATAGGTCTTGAAAACGGCACGTACAGGTTTGATGAAAAAAAATCAGTTTAAGTTCCATGTATAGGGAGACCCCCCTTAATATATTCTTTTTTTTATTTTTGTATAAAAATCTTGAAGCGGTTTACAGAATACTTACATCCACTTACCAAGTTTCAACAGTGTAATCTTAATAGTTTCGAAATAAAGAGGCTGTGACATACGGACGAACTGACAGACAGACAGACATGAAGAATTTATAAGGGTGCCCCTTTTTTTTTGGTTTCACGCATAATGGACCAAATTGGTTTAAATACGGAGAAAAGTGCCCATCATCAATACCAATACCAAAGGGTGCCCTTTTTTTGCAATTAGGCTACGGAACCCTAAAAAAGACAGCTAATAGAAACAAACATATTTATCAGTTGACATACTGGAAAATAATATGTTAAATTTAAATAAATACACAGCCTGTGTTACTTTATGATAATTACTTAATATCCAACACAACCACATTAACGTTACACGCAAAACCGTATCGCATGATACAGTCAATTCAATTCTGGATAATTATACCAAACATCATACTAACAAATTAATGAACTTTGGATTCGTAGATTGGGACTTTGAAAGCGTATTCATGGGATAAACATAATTAAATAAATTAATTTGATAATACTAAATAATATACTAGAAAAAATACGACTCGCACCAGATCATGTTCTCGGACGGGAATCGAACCCGCGACCTTTGGATATCCGGTCCAATGCTATGACCGCTGAGCTACCGAGTCACTAGTGGGAACGTCGAATTTCTTCTAGTATAACAACTCTTACGCTACAAGCCAGCGCCATCTCATCAATGTACAACGAATTACCTTGACATTCAATTGAATATTTATGGTCATAATATTATGATCTGGTGCTAGTCGTATTTTTTCTAGTATATTATTTAGTATTATATAAAAATAGCATTGTGAATGCTAAAATTTAAAAATAATTTGATGACCTTCGTAGTCGAGTGATTTGTACACTGGTTTTTATGGTATCGTCACATCTCATATGTCGTAGGATATTCGTATAAATCGTATCTTTTTTAAACTCCTAGTATGATTACAAAAAACCGAATAATTAGAATCTGAGACAGATTTATGCAATCCTCCGAGTAATGTTTAGGATTTTTACAAACATCCAGTGTTTCTTAGGTAAATTACGAATGACCATCACTTTGACCGCGCTGTTTAGCTGACGTCAACGTTATGGTATGCTAACGGCTACCTACAGTCCTATAAGAAGTCATGTTCTGACCGATTGGTCTGATTAGACTGAAGATTTAATATATCGACTCTTAGATTATCCAATCAGCATTCAAGTTTACAAAGATCCTAAAAACTGCTCGGACGATTTCAAAAATCTATCTTAGATTCCAAATATCTAGTTCATTACATTCGACCTAGGATTTTTGTAAAGATCCGCTTTATACGATTATCCTACGACACTTACTAGTACATTGCTCCAATTATAAAGTAATTAAAGCACTTGTTATAAGGAAATCAGAGACACCGGTGGTATCACAAACACCCAGATCTAAGGCAATATAGAAGTTCGTTTTCTAAATTGATCCAACCGGGGATCGAACCCGGGACCATAGATATAACGACATCATGGAAACTGGGTGTGTGAGCCACTCGACCATAGATTGCATCAAGATGATAACTTAAAATAAACCATCTAGGTTTAATTGTGAACAATTTTTGAAGTTAAACTTTTATAAACCGTTATTTCTATAAATAGGATTAATCAAAAAATAGCATCGGTTATAAATGCCGGGATCATCTGTTGCGTTACGTCGGTTCCAATGACAGTTTTGTTCGAAACCAATCAGTTGGATGCTTCTGCTTATTACTGAATTCGGTGAAAGCCTCATTCGAACAAAACAGGAGCTCTGTTGAAACAGACATCGTATAGTATGAGAGACTTATTGAATGTGTATTGATTATCACTATTGAATTATATTTTTAAAAGAGGCACTGACACCGTCCTCTAGCGCCACTAAATTAATTTAATTTTATTACTCTTACTTAAACCCAACTAAAACTAGGTAAAAAAAAGGATAAACCATGATCTTCTAATATGTCTCTAATATTTAATTAGACAACTCTTTAATACTTTTTATTTTTTCTATTGGTTTAAAACCATTTCAAAACTAATCAAACAAGTGTACATAGATAATACAAAAAAGTTCATGCCTACTTGCCTCCTAAGGGCCAGCAGGCAGGCATTGCAGGTTCTGAATAAATTTAATTAACTTCTTGATAGATAATTTAAAATAAATATTTCTGTTCCTTTGCATTAAAATAATGCTAGCCGGGTCCTCTGAAACCGGTCTTTAGTGTAGTGTTTAGATTTCTAGAAGAACTATACTATTGAATGCAAAGCCAAACAAAACACGGTTGTCCCAATATTATTTAAAAAAAATCCGGTCGAAAGCGAGTCCAACTCATATAAATAAACTCTAAGCAAACTTCGGAGATAAGAGGGGGAAAACGGTTTTTTTTACATTTTTCATAAAAAGTCGAAAACTATGCGGCCTAAAAAAAGAAAAAAATATTGAGAATGTGCAAATAGCGTTCTTTCGTAATACTATGATACCCCACATGCCAATAGCACTTCTAATTTTTGAGACTCCTTTTCAGTCCCTTTTGCAAAAAAATATATTTTATTTCTTTCTTATTTCCAAAATGGTTAGGCAAACGCCATCTATAAGTATTCCAAATTTCAAGTTGCTAGCATTAGTAGTTCTTGAGATATCCATCCAGCTGTGACAGACGGACAAACAGACAGAGTCGCACCATAAGGGTTCCTTTTTACCATTTTGGTACGGAACCCGAATTGTGACGTGTACTTTAACTTCAATAAGAATGGTTCAAGTAACATAAGGCATTTTGTATTCCCACCTTACATTTACTAAACCACCTGCATCTTCACTTATCGGGACAAATAAATCTTGAAATCGAAGCAATCCTCAATGGTCTGCATTTACGCTCACGTCGTTTATTACAGCTGTCTGTGGCTGTAGCATTGCGCATTCACAGTATTGCATCGTAGCTCCGAGCACCAATAAAGACGAACATGCTTTTAATGTCAGAATGACGTATAGTTGATAAGCTTTCATACCTACTGGTGCCTACTATACTGTTTGTTGGGACACAGTGTTTAAGGAACTGACATGAGCCAACTAGCGCCGCCAGTCGATTTTATTTTATTTATTCTAAATAAACCCAATTTCTTAAAAAAGGAATCAGTCAAGGTCTTGTTAATAACGTCTAATATTTATTGAATAACTTTACTTCGTTTGAAAAGGCATTCAAACAGTTTAAAACGCGATTTAGTTAAAAGTGGCCACTGTTGGTTCAAACCCGATTTTAAACTATTGCACGCATTTTGTAATGTTGTAACGTAATTCAATAAACATTAGACGTCATTCACAAGACCTTGGCTGATTCTTTTTTTAAGAAATTGGACTTATTTAGAATAAATAAAATAAAATCGACTGGCGGCGCTTTGCTAATTGGTGTCTCACCGATTCGCATTCCGTTTCCCTTTCGTTTTCAACTTTCAATATGTCTTGTGTTATAATGTTATATAAATTTTGACGTTTTTTGAGAAGATAGTGCATGCTATTGCATGCCCTGAAGCATGCCTCTGATGAAAGCGCTAGAGGAGAGGTAAAGCGACTGGGTGAGAACAGAGCCGATGACTTATGTATATCAACCAGGCAAGTTTGAAAGCAAAACACAGTGATTACATTTTGTGAAAGTGCTCATATTTGAATAACAAAAAAACTGTCATCAGAAAAGGTAGGTATCCAATATAAGATAATCTCAGATGAATCTCTCAATATCAATGAAATTACTTTATGTCAAACGAAATAGAAGCAAAGTTCCCGTATTAATTAGAGTTACAGAGCGGGTCAGGTCGGACCACAAACGTCCGAGGTCGTAGGTTAAGCTCTGACGGCAGACATTACTCTTTCTACGACCTACGTACTGTTTTAATTTGAGTACTAAATGCTAATAAAATACGGTTCACTTTACTATGGTTCAGATAATTTGAATATATTGTAAAAGATTTTTTTTCTGACATGCTACGTTGTGAAGCTTGGGAACATCTTATTTGTGTGATTTTCTTGTCGTTTCAATCGACTATCTTCCTTTTTACATTAATCCATTATAATATTATAAATGCGAAAGTAACTCTGTCTCTCTCTCTGTTTCGTTTTCACGCCTAGTCCACTGGACCGATTTTGATGAATGATCGGTTTTTGGTACGGATGTAGATGATGGGACCTTGGGGAAGGATAGAAGCTACTTTTTATCCCACAGTTGGGCACGGGTCTCCGTCCGCACGATAAATCCTGTGAGATGATGCAAACTGTTTACGCTACCGTAAACTATCGTTTTCTCTCTTTCACTCGCATTGACTGCAGTGTATCCGATAGTTTACGGTAGCGTAAACAGTTTGCATCAACTCATTGGTATACCCACTGAAGTCCACGCGGGCGAAGCTGCGGGTGGAAAGCTAGTTAAGTAATATAATGGGTAGTTAACATGTATCTACATACAGTACACCAAATAGTATTTGTACAACAATGAAATAATGATAAAGTCTTGTTCATAAATTGGTACATTTTTTTAGGCACACCTAGTTCAATGACATTTGTATTATTTTTAACGTATTATTGTACAATCAGCGTCACCTATTACGAGACAGCCATATTATCATCTAAATAAACAGAAACATCTGAAGCTTCAAAAAAAGCTTTGAAAAATGTTGATAAATATCTCTAACTGTTTTTAAACTCTGTCAAAGGACATTTTATTTTGTAATGATATATGTGTTACTGGCCAAACCCGATTTCAGGACAAGCTAGTTTTGCCTAGGCTCAACCAGTTCTTCCTATAAAAGATAGTATTTACTGGTATAACCTAGACCAAACTAGTTTATCCTAAACTCGATAAGATGAACCAGTTTAGCTACAAAAAAACATTTAATGCTTTAGGTAGGTTAGTGTTTTGACCACTCGCAGCGGAGCTCCGTAATGCTTATATCAGGATCAACTAGTTTGGCCTAGTCTAGTACTAGTTTATCATATCGGGCTTAGGACAAACTAATTTGGTCTAGGCTATACTAGTTAATCCCATCGCGTATAGGAAGAACTAGATTGTCCTGAAAATCGGGTATGGCCGGTAACATTATGCACGACAATTCCGCACGGTGTCTTTCCTCCTCGTAATAATTAACGTAATCATAGTGATGAAGACTCGAACAACATAAATAAGTTGAAAGGAACATTGCTTTGAAGGCACAGACTTTATTAGTACCTATTTGCTAAATAGTCTGTGTTTGTAACACTTTTGATGTTTTCAAAAATTATATACATTGTCGGTGACTGTACAAACTTTAAGTGCGTAGGTTCCTAATTATTTAGCCAATATCATGTCGTAGGAATGATTCCCTGAAAGCAAAGTTTTAATATAATATCTTGGAAGTATTAAACGTCTGTGGGCTTTCTTAGTAATTATGTTTTTGCACTTATGAGGTTTGTCTAAAATTTGGAATTGATTAAGTAGGACATTTTGTTTCAGATATGAGGAATAATGTTTTTCATTTGGTTGAAATAAAAAAGGAGAGGTTGGTGCATAAATTAGGCAATTATTTCCTTTAAAATATTGGTTGTAAATCCTTGCTGATACATTGCTGTTTAATATAATGTAACATGATAATTTAACGAAAACAAAACTATTTTTAACTAACAAGTAAATAATCTAAGTTACTTTCACCCAATATTTTCTTAAAAAATAAGAAAAGTTATTATATTCATTATAGTTGATAAAGTAACTAAAACAATTAAAGTTATATGATTATAACACAAATTACACTATTGTGTTTAACAATCTATACCTATTCGAATACAATCAAAATCTCACAATAGATATCTTAAATAGGTTAACGAACAATTAATCTCATTTTTATTCAGATCGTACGATGCTCAAGATCTCAAAAATGTAGTCAAGAGTGCCCTAAATGGCTGTATGACAAAATACCCTCATTCAACAACAGAATCCTAAAGGCCTAAGGGTTCTTTTCATTGGGCCAATAGAGTAATTACATCGAGAGGGCTCTCCGTGAAAAAGGCCTAATTTCACGATGAAAAATACTCGGAAAGCCTTTTGCCCTCCATTTGTTGCTCCTAAGTCAACAATTTTAATCATTTTTTAGGGTTCCGTACCAAAATGGTAAAAAGGAACCCTTATGGTGTGACACAGACGTCTGTCTGTCTGTCACAGCTGGATATCTCAAGAACTACTAATGCTATCAAATTGAAATTCGGAATAGTTTTAGATGACGTTTGCCCAACTATTTTGCAAATAGGAGAGAAATAAAATTATTTATATATTTATATAAAACGATGTCTCTAAGTCGTAAAATTTTCTAGAATGATGGTACGGAACTCTCGATGCGTGAGTGTGCGCAAGTCCGACTGGCTCTTGAACGTATTTTTTTGTTTTTTTTTGTACATATATGAATACTTGCTCAAATGATAAATTAAGGTTTAGTCCTTTGAAGTCTTTTGAAGTCCCTTTTGTTTTGGGTTTGACTCTAAGACAAAACATATTTCTTTGAAACCTTCCTAGACAAAGATAAAAAAAAACAGTATTGAACATAACCAAAGAAATAAAAAGAAGCTTCGTTACAAGCAAGGTTGATAAAAAACTATTCCATTCATCCATCAATGACTAAATCATTTATGACAAACTATTTACTATTATGGCCACTTGAAAAAAAAAATGTATGAACCTAGTTACCTACATCTCAAGAACCAAATTACAGAGAAACGCTATTTTATAAAATAACGGCCGGTTCACATGTCGCGTGCTACTTCTAAATAATTGATTGACATGCCAAAACATGGGTTTCTGAATGACGCGCACTCCATGTTAATGATTAATGAGGCTGACCTTCTTGCTTTGGTAAAACTTGTGAGAAACCTGAAATTAATATAAAAATGGAACTATAAAAATTGTCGTTAAAATTGTGAGTGTTAGATTCGTTGAATGTTGTGCTCACTTTAAAAACCATTGCCGTGTCATTATCCTAAATGTAGTTGTACCGTATAATACTGTATATTCATATGTGAAGTTTAATTTGGTCACCTGGGGCCGTACCGGCTAACGCATCGAACTTCGGAAAATCTGCCGAGCTTTAAATTTAAACAGATAAATCGAGCCCCAATCGGGTCAAAATGGCGAACCGCAATTCGTGATGTCACATGAACATCGATATCTTCTAAATAACTTCGGCGAATAGTACAATACGAAACTCCTTACTTTGATTTATCTGATTTAAGTTGAAGCTCGGCAGACCCGCCGAAGTTCGAAAAGTTAGCCGGTAGGGCCCCTAATCCTAAAATTTTGTGTAGTCTATGGTACCATACTATTACATTATAGTTTTATTATGATAGTTAAATGTAGCAATAAAGTAAATATTTTTCTACCGAATCTTGTTCAAATGGAAATGAATGAATTAAAAAAAACGGGTTCAATCTTTAATATTAGGTTAGTTCATGGGCGCCGGCAGCAGGGTGCAAGGGGGTGCGCTTGCACCCCCCTGTCAGGAAAAAAATACATTTTCTTTATTACGTTACTGTTTGAATAAAACCTGAAGACGTCTAGGTTGCTGTCCAAATTTGTTCAGCACCTTGTCAATATATTCAGTGTTATTAGGTGAGTTAATGTGTAGGCGCAGATGCACCTCCCTGAAAAAAAAACCTGGCGGCGCCCTTGTAACAGTCCAGGACTAAAATCCAAAATTAAGCTCAACAAAACCATCGTCAGATCAATGCGATATAGTTAATAGACCCTCAGCTTTTAAATAACCTGATGGCTCTATTATAAAAATACTGATAACTACTTCAGCAGAATGACCTATAATAGTAAATATTTCTATTCTCTTTAAAACCTGCAGCGTAACAAAATAATCAGTGCAAAATAAGTCAGCGTCTGGGTAACATAGTCTTACTTCCTGCCCAGCTGGCGTTAGTTAATGATTACAGATACGAACGAGTGTTTAGTTAAGACTACATTACACACGCTACATTGTTTATTCGAATGCTTATCAAACATTGTGTAATCGATAAAGAAGACTGTTACATGCAATTAATATGGCACTGCTACTACAAGGCCCGTATTTATTAAATAATAAACGCGACGATTTGATATCCATTGCGTCAACCAATTTGAAAATAGCACAAACTACTCATAGCTACACAGCCATGTAAACCAAATTGTCATGACAATTGACAAATTGTCACGTCATTAAACAGGGGCCAGGTTTTCGTGTTTATATCAGACTTGTGAAACAATACGTAGTGGCATATTATCGTACCATTATTCAAGTGAGGTTTCTAATGAGGTATTCACACGAGGCGACTTGGCAGGCGAGTTGCTGGTCAATTTTAGTCAATTTTATCGACAATCGCTTGTAAAATCGAATCGCAAACCTAATTTCTATGAGATGGCAATTCGATTTTACAAGCGACTGTCGATAAAAAGCCCAATCCGACTAAAGTCGCCTGGAAAATCGACCCATCTAAATACCCAATAAGGTAAAATGTATTTCATGATCGAGTATTTAGTTACAGACATCTTTACACACGCTACGTTTTTTTATTTTTAGGCTTATTAAATATTTTGTTTAAAGAAGGCTTTGTTACATGCATTCGATATTTCACTAACTACAAAGGAAATATAAAGTTTTCGAATACGTAACGGAAGAAAGAAGCAGACGAAAAATTACCAATACTTTAGTTTCAATAAAAAAAAATTAAAAGTATTTGAAAGTTCTAGAAGTTTATTTAGTTTTATGAAAATCTTAGATGTTTGTATCTACATGGATTTAACGGCTTTTTACAATTATCTTGGGCTTTCGTCGGGTAAGGCGTTCTAAGACAAGAATACGCTAAAATTAGTTCATTTTTCAGTAAATTTAATAATAAAATAATAATATAATAGATATTTGACAACATCACATTCATTGCTCCGATTCCAAAGTAAGTAGCTAAAGCACTTGTGTTATGGAAATCAGAGACAACGGTGGTATCACCAACACTCAGACCTGAGCCAATATAGAAAAGTTCGTTTTCTTAATTGACCCCACCCGGAATCGGACCCGGGACCTCAGAGATGGCGACACCTTGAAAACCGGTATATAAAGCCACTCGACCACGGAGGTCGTCAAAATAATATCAAACTATAGTAATAATAATATATTTAAAGTTCTGTAGTTTCGTTATAAAAACCAGCAACATCACTGGCAGTTGCTATATTAGATCGTTTTATTCGTTCACATTTACGTACGTAAATCGTTTACTCAATCGAAGTGATTGAGGAAACCCAACGTAACTATGTGAACGGTAAATCTTTCAGTAATGTATGTAACTTCATAATGTTGAATGTGTTGCGAAACGAAGTTGGAATTGAATTGTCAGAAATATTCTTGTATGATGATGATTTCAACGACGAGTACCTATTTACGAGTAGTTATCTTTTTCTATACGACTAGCATTTGCTTCGTCCCGAGTAAAATTTTGGGAATACGGGCCCATATAATATACAACGTGTTACAAAAGTACCCCTATTGCCGAATATGGTAGATAGGGACCATCAAATTGACAACTTTTACTATAGGACCAACTCTGAAATCGCGAAAAAAAAATCAGCTGTTTCATAAATATTAATATTTTCGTAATTATTTTTTGTATGAAACAGCTGATTTGTTTTTCGCGATTTCAAATTTGGTCCCATAGTAAAAGTTATTCAGTTTGATGGTCCCTATCTATCATATTCGGCATTAGGGGTACTTTTGTAACACCTTGTATGTCCTTCTCTTTATCATCATAGCAAAATTCATTTAAAATGGATCAACTGAATACTTATTACATCATAATAAAATTGATCGTGGCGTAATGATAGGTTTAGAATAATTGTTGGTTTATCAGAAATCTGAAATCAGAGTATATATTTGTACAATATTGTGTATATTACATTGAGATGGATGACAATGTTTCTAATCCAAAGCTTCAACAATATTCTGCCTTAAATCTGTGGCATGCGAATGTTAATAAGTATCAGCTATCTATGGAGACTATTATTACTATTATTAAGACATTAATTATAACTACAAGTCAACAGAAATGTAATATTCAAATTTAAATTGACATTTACCATACAACATTATTATAAATAGTCAGATTAAGTCGAGATGTCATTTTTTCCATATATTCCTTGGTTGAGTAGAAACTGTGCTAGGAGCCAATAAAATAATTTATTTCTGAAATTATTTTTCTCTATTGGTGGACTAATAATGTCTAGCGGTAGCTTATTAAATATTTTGATATCCATATTATAATATAATTTTTTTCGAAATATCTATTTTGGATTTAGGTATTGCTAGTATCTTAATGATTAACCAAAATGTAAAGTCTACTCATTACTATTTTTTGTTACAGCTGGTTTGAATAACAAAAGCAGATAAAAATTACGTTTCTCTTTAATCGTGCAAAGATAAACAAAAATGTTAATTAGGTACCTATCTGGAAATATATTACCAAACTGTGAGTTACCAAGCTGTGTACGAGTGAGAGCTGTGAGCGATTTTACAAGTTCAACTATTAAATCTCTACAGGAGTTTAAGTCGAAGCGCTGAAAATTTAATAGAATTCTTCGACAATATATTAATATTTGATTACTAAAGATTCTCGGAAATTCTAGGAATATGCTAAGTAACACTTGACACGGTTCAGAGTGGAGCCTCGATGGAAAAAATAAAATATCCAATTAAGGGCTTTAGTTAGAAAATAAAGCTCCGATCATTCTTTGAAACACTTATGTAGGTGATCGTGGGATTAAATTTACTAGAAAAGCTTATTATGAGCTTGAGAGTTGAGTATCCTATTATTTTGAGAATTTGTAATTTTACTCTAGGAGCAATAGATTCCAACATGTATTTAGCAGGCTGTTAATGATGTACTTAAATCATGTCAATGAAAAAAAAAAACGGTCAAGAGCGAGTCGGACTCGCGCACCGAGGGTTCCGTACCATCATTCTGAAAAAGTTTACTATTTAGAGACATCGTTTTATTTTTCCTGTAATCCTTACATAAACTTCTATAACATAAAATTATTACAGATTTTTTTCTATGCAAACTTCAGAGCCTTATGTCATTATCTCTGATGGGGGGGACGGTATTTTTTTACATTTTTCATCAAAAGTCGAAAACTATGCGGCCTAAAAAAATGATTGTGAATGTGCACGCAACGTTTTTTCATATGATACTGGGGTATCATATATGCCCTAGTAGCCTCACTTCGAATTTTTAAGACGCACTTTCAGGGCGAAAAAAAATCAGCTGTTTCATACATTTTGATATTTTCGTAATTAATTTTTGTATGAAACAGCTGATTCTTATTTCGCGATTTCAGAGTTGGTCCCATAGTAAAAGTTGATCAGTTTGATAGTCCTTATCTACCATATTCGGCATTTTGTTATCACTTAATTTTTAGTGGTTGCAGATGTTTATTCCATAATAATTTCCAATAATTAATCCTCATCTATTATTAGTTGATTGTTGACTGATCTTGTTACTCTAACCACCAAATAATGACCATAGAATATATCGCTTTACAAATGAGAGCATTACCCATACAGAGTGGTTGAGGTTTGCGCTGTTGTTCATTTTTAGTTTTCTTTCTTTACTACGTAATAATGGGGAATGTCTGAAAAAAAAAACACTATTCAAATTAGCTGAAATTCGTTATAGTTAGGAATAAGCTCACTTATTAATAAGAAAAAGTTTCAGAACTTTTGGTTGCGTGAAAAAATCTTAAGAAATAAAATATCTTCGTCTTCGCAAAAGTACGGGAGTAACAGCAGAATGGAAATTATTCGTTAACCTGCCATAAACACAACATGTATTTAAAAAAAAGCTTGGACACAATCAGTCTATGGTTATGCAGAAATGTCAAAATTGTGGCAAAACTTTTTTAAATATGTGATGATTGTGGCAGGTGGCTAAGGAATAATCTCCATTCTGCTGCCTAGATATTTTTTCAGACATTTTCTAATGCTTTTTGTATTAGACGCCCACATACGTCTCTCATTATTTGACTGACAAAGACGCAAAATATAGCGAAATTGCCCCATCCAGACATCCCGATTCTCTTGTAAGGAGGTTCTAACGAGGGGAAATATTATGCGCATACATTTAGCACACTCGTGCGCGATTGAATGGCAACTCAGTGCGGATTTGTGTTTTCTATGGATTTATTCGGATTATGATTTCTAGCTAGAAAAGTATTAAAACGTTGGAAAGAGAAAATGGGCGCTGAGTAGAGGAAAATTATTTTTACGTTACTTACGAATATAAATACGAAATTGTTTCACTGACTCGAAACACTGATTCCACTGATCACTGATTCCATTTAGCAGCTAACTGCTAGTTTATAAATGTAACATATTTTTTATAAAATCATGCTTGAGCTCATCACACTTACCAGGATCTGGTAAGGACATCTGCCTTTACCAGGGTTCGAACCCGGGACTTTTGGCGCAGAAGATAGGATCGCTACCGTTGCACCAAGCGGACGTCTATTTAAATATATTTTTTTAATTTGAATTCTAACTCTTTATTTTCTTACTAGGTATATACTGATTGCATGATGAATAAAAATAATATCTCAACCACATATACACGTATTTAACTAAATACTAATAATCTAAGCATACATTATAAATATCTAAAGTTGAAGTTATAATACATTACTGCAGCGGCATGCAACACAGGCATTGAAGGACGAACGTGAAAATGTGGGCCGAGGCGAAACCGAGGCACACATTAGTGGACCGAGGCGAAACCAAGGCACACATACATTAGTCCATCAATGCCTATTTGCGGCCAAGGCACGGCAAGGCATTATAGTACTTTTTTCAAATAATGCGCGGCAACAAACCAAATAGTAATTTTTTTAACATTTCTTTTTTAATAACAGTAATTGAGAGTATCAATCACACCGTCTTGAGTTTCTACGTCTTTTATAGAAATACTGTACCTATATTTCGTTCGAAAATGCCAAAAATCAAACCTGCAACAAAAATAAAGAACGTGTAAAGTTGTGATGTTAGCTTATTTCACTAAAACAAAGTGGTGCTTAATATGTATTTATCAATACGAAAACTTACTTTAAGGCAGATAGTGTGAACTATCTGGTGCGTCTGCCAGCAACATTTGCACGTTTGATGCTGTTAAAACTTTGGACTTCTTACATTTATACCCTTGTGAATGATGTCTTTTGAGCATTGCAGTTAGGTTAACATAATGTTCTTTTGATTTTGTTGACAACAAGGTAAAAAGCGTCAACGTCGGGTTTTAACGCCACGCTTTTTAAACTCTCGTGTGAACCAGGGCTTAGGTTTACTAAAGATGGTAAAAATGGATTCTCAAACAAAATTGCTGGCGTGTTGTAGAGCTGTCCAGCTACTCCGATTTAGCACGAAAAAGGCTGTCAAAATAATGTTCGAATTTCCAGCATGTTTGGAAAAACACTTTTTACGAAGACCAACGAAATTTTATTAAAAGCCATCCTGTATTCTAATAAGCGAAATGATAAAAATACTAGTAGTTACACAAATAGGTATGGAACCAAAATCTCATTATCTCGCTACAGAATAATAATTACAATTATCGCGTAATCCAGATGAGTCCGGTTGATTGTGTTGCCTTTTATCGCATAACATTTATTCGGATCAAAATATTCTGCATTATGTTTTTTCATATGTTGCTATTCTCCAAATACATTAGGTTTAGTTCACAATAGCTTTCACTTCACTTTTACAGATTGGTAAATGAATTTATTTTATACATCCGTGATATTTTCATCCTGTCCTTTTTCCCTTAATATTTCTCTACTCAAGGTTGCCTGGAAAAGATTGCTACGTAGCAATAAGGCCGCCTTTTGTCCATGTTTATTGTTTGCTTCTTTGTAATGTTTTTATCTAGTGTGCGATAAAGCGTTTTTATTCTAATTATATATTTTTTTAATAAAGTTTAAACATTGTTTCTAAGAGGAACCAAAATACATCACATACATAATGTATTTGTACTAGCATTTTTGTAAACCTTTATTATTCTTATTTTTCACAATACTCTTCTTTTTATACATAATCATTTAATACAAACAAAAACTTATTTTTACTATAAGCTAAAAACTGAAATTTAAAGATAAGTAAAGATAAATCAATCATCCCTAATCTAAGCGAAAGTGTCGTCATTATATTTCGTTTCAACCCAGAATGGGTTAATCTTAATCGTTTTCTAGGAAAATTATCCATTTTATTACTAAACGTAGACAATCCAGTGATGGATTATGAAAATTCCTTTAATATTCTCAGTTGCCACGAAATCCCTGAAGTTCGGCGGCTATCGACCAGCGGAAATGGAGTTCACTTTGCTCTAATGAAAATTGTTTCGAGGGCGCCGAAATTTTGAAAGTATTCTAAGAGTTTGTTCACTATTTAAATATCGCTGTCTTGTAAGCTAATCTAATTAAACTGCACCCTAACATTGAACTTTATGTCACCGTGTTCGTGGTGAGTATTTTATTTAAATTAGGTGTTTTAATTTTCTATTCATGGGTGTAACATTAAGTTACCAAAATTTATTTTTATTTATGACAACCAAGAGAAGGAACGAATATGACGTTTTTTATAGCCTGAGACTTGTATTCGAAGCTTAGATTATTAAATTTCTTAAGCAGATATTGTGATTATGATCTCATCCCGCCCTGTCAGAATTTCATCAAAAATTTACGAGGGAGCACCAAGATCTTACAAGCGAAAAGCGTCGTATAAATCTAATAAGAAGTATCAGGTAGGAAACACAATGGGTAGGTAATTTACTTATTTGTCGGTGCAGCATCGGTACAACATCAGCAATCTCGAATCAATCGAATTTTTTTATCAGCTGTCGAACAGTAGTTGAACATTTAACACTTTGTCATACCAAACTTTTATGCTTGTTACGTACGAGTAACTTGCTTTCCTACTATATTAATGCTACGATTGATGACATGATACTTTTGTATAACTCGCTGTGCAACGAGTACAAGAATATTAATTAAACCTTTTTTTCACAACGGGTCAGTGCGTAGCTTACATCTCATGAGGGCGAAGATCGAAGAGCACTGCACCCAGAACCTTCCAGCACCGAAGAACTGGCTATCTACTGGAACACAGCAATGTGTCAGACTTGTAAGTAAGATAGTGGTAGCTAGCCAGGCGTGTCTTAAGCCTAAACAAGCCCAACCACCAACCAAACCAAATACAATATTAGCCCCCTCCTTAGAATCGAACCTGGGCCCTCTGCGACTTACAAGGGTGGGCGAACCCCTATACCTTACTTAGAGGCTGTCAAAACAGTAAACTATAAACTATTGTGTAAATAAAGCTCTAAGTTATACTTTTGATTAACCATTTACCTCTAATGCCGAGGAACTTAAACCATCGATAACATCACATCACAACACAGTATCGACTAAATTTTCAAGCCAAATACCAAGACAATGGAAGTGAGGAAAATACCGAGACAGTGGAAATGAGCGAAATACCGAGACAGTGGAAGTAAGCAAAATACCGAGACAGTGGAAGTGAGCAAAATACCGATACAGTGGAAGTGAGCAAAATACCGAGACAGTGGAAGTAAGCGAAATACCGAGACAGTAGAAGTGAGCAAAATACCGATACAGTGGAAGTGAGCAAAATACCGAGACAGTGGAAGTAAGCGAAATACCGAGACAGTAGAAGTGAGTGAAATACCGAGACAGTGGAAGTGAGCAAAATACCGAGACAGTGGAAGTAAGCGAAATACCGAGACAGTAGAAGTGAGTGAAATACCGAGACAGTGGAAGTGAACGAAATACCAAGATAGTGAAAGTGAGCAAAATACCGAGACAGTGGAAGTAAGCAAAATACCGAGACAGTGGAAGTGAGCAAAATACCGATACAGTGGAAGTGAGCAAAATACCAAGACAGTGGAAGTAAGCGAAATACCGAGACAGTAGAAGTGAGTGAAATACCGAGACAGTGGAAGTGAGCAAAATACCGAGACAGTGGAAGTAAGCGAAATACCGAGACAGTAGAAGTGAGTGAAATACCGAGACAGTGGAAGTGAACGAAATACCGAGGTAGTGAAAGTGAGCAAAATACCGAGACAGTGGAAGTAAGCAAAATACCAAGACAGTGGAAGTGAGAAAAATAACGAGACAGTGGAAGTAAGCGAAATACTGAGGCAGTGGAAGAGAGACTTTGTAAAATATTCATCTACCTGCCATTCCTTTTACAACGTAACGTTGGTAATTGTAGAATGCCAAGTGAATATTTCAAGCTACGAATTTCTTAGAAAACGGTATTTTACAAGAATATCAAATTGGTAATATGTAAGCACATTATACATATATACATATACGCTTGTGTAAGGCAACGATCGTGTAATGTTTGCTTAAAGTTTTAGTTTAGTCTGTTAAGGGTATTTATAAAGACGTCGTCAAAGTATTGATAAATTACCTATTAGTTATAAATTTTGTGTGAATGACCTGATTACAATTTGCTTGGTGCCCAGTTTAGTTAGACCTTAGGTAGGTCTAACTAAACTGGGCAGGCTTCCTAAGTTCACTCTACATACCACCATGAGAATTATGTAAAATGTAACAGAGCTATCTTGTGATCATACCCAAGATGCTGTTCCTCTATGAAAAGCATCATACGCTTAGAATAATTACGTATAGAAAGATAGTCTTTCATACAAGCGCTCTGTCAAAAGTGAAGTACTAAGCCGATTCACACTTTCGTGACGATTACTTGCTTGCGCTCGGCGACACGCACACGTACACTTGTGACTCCGTAGTGTAGTAAAAACTACGGCGTTTGGAGCCATATCTGGCTCCGGAAAAGGTGCTTCAAAATGAGTGCTAGGACTTACTTTCTACACATAGGTAATTATTCTAAGATTTCAAGTATTATCACAATACCAAATAATATACTAGAAAAAATACTACTCGCACCAGATTATGTTCTCGGACGGGAATCGAACCCGCGATTCCCTTATCGCGATCATCGTATTTTTCTAGTATATTATTTGGTATTATATAAAAATAGCATTGTGAATGCTAAAATCTCAAAAATATTATCTCAAGATAGCTCTCAACGTTTAGAGCAGTTTATAAGATGAAGGCCTAAGATAAGTTTTGGACCAAGTTACATTCATGAATAATACGAAATTTTCAATTCTAATAAGTACATACGACGGCACTTCAGACTATACATGTTGACCTTGAGACCGCCTTTATGCACTACGCAATAAAAGCTGTTTTCGCAGTTTAACTGTATAACCTGACGTGCTGTCGTAAGTACATAATAATTGAACGAATTACATTTACTATTTATTTTGGCAGCAACTACACAGAATTTAAAGTCTGTGTGTGCAACTGCGTTTATGTTTAGTAAAAATGTTGTAGAATTGAGTTCCAGGGGGGACTTTATAATAAATAAAAGAGACGCATTGATAGCCATTCAGAAAAAAAACAAGTTTTAGAGCTTGTAATACCTCCTCTGTAGTTAGTTATTCACAGCATGTATTAAAATATCATTTTTATGCTTTCCTTTGTTTACGAAGAGGATACAGTTGACACTTTGTTATCTGCTCCCACCCTTTACTTCATATTTCAGGCCTTTTGTCTTATCCCTTCTCTATGAATGATTTAGCAGGTCAACGAACCCGCATGTTAAAGTGGTGTGTATCTCGGAAAAGATGCATTGAAGCAATCAAAATCTTCTTTGTGAGCAGAAAGGAGAATTTTGAAAAAAACACATATTTTTGTAAAACCTGATTTTCTATGATTGGGTTAAAAAATGTACAGTCAAGTCCATAAATATGTAAGCAGTTTTGACAGATGTTGACTTTTATTACAAAGGTTGATGTACATATTATTGAAATCGACTGTACATCAAAAAATCAAAAATGTTTATTTAGTTAACAAAACATTGATATTCATAACAGCAGGTTGGGACTGCCTAGTGAGTATTACAATACTTGTGACAGACAGCCCCGCTCTATCGTAACACTTACATACTATATGAAGAAACTAATTTAGTTAAGTTATATGTATAATTATTAACTTTTTTTATTTTTTTGTGTGTGTGGGTGAGAGTGTGGTTGTGTGTGTGTGTGTGTGTGTGTGTGTGTGTGTGTGTGTGTGTGTGTGTGTGTGTGTGTGCGTGTGTGTGTGTGGTGTGTGTACATACATACGAGGGGCATGCAAAAAGTTTTTAAATACTCTTTACTCAATAATTTTGATACTGGCAACCAGTTATACACCATCGTAAACACTGGTTATATTTTAGTGATGATAAATTTAAACATGGAACATACTTGAATTAATTTTTTTTTCCTTAAAACGCTTTTTTTAGTAAAACTCTGGTGGGCTATTTTTTATTAATTTATTTGAGTTTATTTATTGTTCAAGATATACAAAGATACAATTATATTGTACGTCATTACTCATCAGCAAAACCACTATTGGGTTTTTGTGCCCATGAGAGTTCGCAAGTTTTGAGCATACTGTACTTTATATAGAACTGAACATGGAAACGGAAATGGAAAACATGCATAATTAAAATTATAATGTACAGACTGTTATTGCATAAGTCGTTATTTATATTTTATTGCTTTATTTAAAATCTGACAACCTGCTGACCAACAAGCGATTCAAAAATAACTGATTTTGCTATGTCGAACGAAAATGAGTAGTAAATGCCAACCGAAGGATTTGAAAATAGGGCTACAGCTTTTTCAAAATAAAAGCAATTTTAAGAAAAAATATTTGAATTAAATATACTTATGATACCTGACGACCTCTGTGGTCAAATGGCTTTGCACACCGGTTTTCAAGGTGTCGCCATCTCTGAGGTCCCGGGTTCGATCCCCGGTTGGGTCAATTTAGAAAATGAACTTTTCTATATTGGCTCAGGTCTGGGTGTTTGTGATACCACCGTTGTCTCTGATTTCCATAACACAAGTGCTTTAGCTACTTACTTTGGGATCGGAGCAGTATATGTGATGTTGTCAAATATTATATTTATTATGTTTAATCACTAAATGACCAGTGTCACAGTAGTGTATAACTTACCAGTATCAAATTATTGAGTAAAGAGTATCTAAAAACTTTTGGCATGCCCCTTGTATCTATGTACATATGTTACATATCTAGATAGGATATCTGTTTACATAATTTAGATATGTAAACATTTAATATCACCGAGTTTCACCAACACATCGTGGGCAGATAAGGAATGAGCTGTCTCCGATCACTCAAAGTAAGTATACAAGGTGTTACAAAAATACCCCTAATGCCGAATATGGTATATAGGGACCATCAAACTGAACAACTTTTACTATGGGACCAACTCTGAAATCGAGAAAAAAAACAGCTGTTTCATACAAAAACTAAAATCTAAAATATCAAAATGTATGAAACAGCTGATTTTTTTTTCGCGATTTCAGAGTTGGTCACATAGTAAAAGTTGTTCAGTTTGATGGTCCCTATATACCATATTCGGCATTAGGGGTATTTTTGTAACACCTTGTATAAGAAACAAAGTAAGTTGAAATCTTCGATCATGATCGAAAATTGATATAGTGAAAAAAGGAAGCGTAAGGCTTATAGATAAAATTTAACAATACTTGTAAAGGAAATCATTTATTTTTTTACTAAACATTGTATTTGGCACCCAAGATTCTGAATTTGAATAATAAGTAAAAATTTTAAGTTCAACGACCCTCGTGGTTGAGTGCTTTGTTTACCCGTTTTCAAGGGTAGCCATCTCTAAGGTCCCGGGTTTGATCACCGGCTGGGTCTATTTAAAAAAAGAGCTTTTAAATATTGGCTCATGTCTGGGTGTTTTTAGTTCCACCGTTGTTTTTGTTTTCCTAACACAAGTGCTGAGCTATTTATTTTGGAATCCAAGCAATATTTGTGATGTTTGTTAAAAAAGGTAAATATTTAATTTTTAATTATTATTGCGATATACAGGATGTCCCAAAACTTTTCCACATGGAGGAAAAGTACTTTAAATATATATGATGAGAACTGCATTCAAACTAAAAAAAAACCACACATACAAACTTCATAAAACACATAAAAATTAAAATTTATTTGTTACATTTCATGGTTTTCCTTTTGTTATAGATGCTGTGTGATCCTTTCATATTTTGTGGGTTCGATACCTGGTTAAGGTATGCGATTTTTTCAAAAATCTTTAAATGCAGTTTCGATTATTGTTAAAATCAAAATTAAGTCTTTTTTCAGGAAAATTTCCTACCTTCAATATTTATGTTACTTTCCCTTCGTGTGGCAAAGTTTTAGGACACCCTGTATATTTAGCTATTCAACCAAAATTACCACCTAGTTCCAATAATAGTGTAAACAGGGAAACAGAGGTAACAACTTGAGTTTCCGTAAATCAGAGCAGCCCTAAGGTACCTTGTATCAATGCTTGACAGTCCAATTATTAAGCCCGGTTCATGAACCCGACTTCTGCTGTCGATGTCTGTGTTTTGTAAAAATAGGATAGTGAGCTAAGGAATAATTGGTCGTCCTGAACTGACAAGAGTATTGTTTTAGCTGGAATTGTAATGGGATCTTGGTGGAACGGTCTTCTTATGTTTCTTTGAGGTAGAAATGATGATAATCTATGAGATGTAGATTCATCGATATTGTTTGAATATGTAGATAAAGTTATATGAAAGTCTTAATGCAATAAAGATCAAGGTCATTATTCTTATTTTAAGAACTTAGGCATATTTTAACACGTTTTTATCACTGTTGCTTTCTTGTTTGTTTCTTTGTTTGTCCACAATTTTAGCAAACATTTTATACTAGCTTCCCGATGAGCTAGAGACATGAAACTTTAAACATAGGTCAGAACTGGAAGGCAATGCCATATTATGGTGTCATTGAGCTGATCTGGGGCCCTAACTTCGGAAAGTCTGCCGGGCTTCAAATTAAAACAGATAAATCGAGTCCCAATCGGGCCAAAATGGCGAACCCCAATTCATGATGTTACACGAACATCGATTTCTTCTAAATAACTTCGGCGAATAGTACAATACGAAACTCCTTACTTTTATTTATCTGTTCTAAATTGAAGCTCGGCAGACCCGCCGAAGTTCGAAAAGTTAGCCGGTAGGGCCCCTGATGATGGAGCCGGAAGAAGGCCACAGGAACTCTGTAATAAAAGCAAAACAACTCCATCGAGTTTGGACTCGTTAGAATTGTCTTGACAAGTACTCTGACGGCAGATGGTGTATTTTTAGTTTTAGCTCGTTGATAAAAAGCAGAAAATAATAATTTAATAAAATATATATATATATATATATATATATATATATATATATATATTTATATAAAAAAAAGTTTTTAAAACGGACTAAAAGTATACAATCATTTACCCCGTAAAGATTTAATTTTTACAGAAGTTTAAAACCTAACATCGTGGTGCGCATGCAAAAGACAATTGTTATTTGCAAAGACAGATTTTTTATTCATAACGTTGAACATTAATGTAAACGGTTTAAGCATCAATCGAATGGTGTTCCAAACATTTTCCGCAAATATTTTTCTATTATCTGCAAGTCCAGTGCACAAACGCTTCCATTGAAACCACTCAGACGTTTAGACACGAGACGTCGAAATTGGCTGTCCTGCCCGCGAAATAGATTGGTGAACTTACAAGCTACATGTGCTGTAGCTTTAATCTCTAACACAACGCAATATAGTCGGGTTTTGCTTATCACAAGTTCATAATATTTAAAGTTGTATTTTGGGCTGTATTATAGTGGAAGCTAGCTGAGCAGTTCGGATTACTAGCGGCTGCAAAACGCTTGAGCACTGATTTCGGAGATGCACTCGTCAACCTCTGCGAATTTAGCTGCATTTTCGATATCCAATATGAGGTATGGTATGTTAGGTGGTTTAGTTACGAGATTCCGTTCCATTAACTTATTTATATGGACAGAGTGGACTGCACGTCACAATGACGAATCGAACGAGGTCGAAGAGTAGTCAGATATAAACTAACGTACAATCGATCGGCTGTCGTCCGAAATGGTCTTAAGTATGGATAAAAAAAGAAAAATTACAACTATTGCTTGTTTTTTTTTTCATTTATTTAAGGACAACCAACAAAGCAAACACTACATACATGATCTAAAACACAGTTGCAAATTAATCAATGACTAGTGTCACCTTAATTAATGGCTGCCACGGCATGCAATAGAAAATATAGTCTGGTACAAACTTAAAATTACTTCAATTACCTATCAAATAGGTAACTAACAAGGTTAATTAACTAAAAATATACAGTAAGTACTATGCAGTTGCAAAAAAAAAACTGTAAAGGTAATAAACTACCAAAAAAACTGTTATAAAAGAAATATGGTATTTCTTACAATCACCAGTTCTACTACAACAATGTTACGTAAGAAACATTTTTAAGTAAGGAAATAAATAAATAAATTTCAAGTTACATTTTTGTTGGTATTTTCATCCCGCTTAACTTTTGGCGAATGTCCCGTAACTTTGAACCTTGTGAAAACTGTCAGAGAGTTTATAATGAAAAGTAGAAGTTAAATCGAGCGCTTTCGTCGCAACTTCAAACTTTGTACACTCGAATTTCTAAAGACGTTCTTTATTGATAAACTGAGGTGCTGAGAACTCGCGGGTTTAGTTGTTAACTTCAAAATTGAATTTAATATTATTTAGATATTTTCCCATGTAAAACGATTAACTACAAAAAATATTTTAGCACTTATTATTATAATATCTATAATAATAAGTGCTAAAAAAGTTGCACTCGGGGATGAGAGTGTTTTATCCAAAATATTTGTTGTTTTCCACTAGCAAAAGAGCATTTAGTTCGTCGGAAAGTTTCAAGTTTGAAAATTACCTGGTACTGCATTGGGTCATCAATCACTGCTTTTTTCTCCCGCTAGGTGGTGCATTAGCGAAGGTACCCATTTCAGTTTCATAAGAAAGTTGTCATATTTTTATGTGATGATGTGATGTGATGATGCCTCAGTGTGCGACTTTTAATTGCAAAAATCGAGGTGTCAAACATTTTCTGAAAGACAAGAAAACATAAGTTATGATCCCTGCAACTTAAATTTACAAAAGTCATTTACAAAAGTTTTAAATGATACACATGTACCCAAAGCACGAACAGCTATCGAAAAAAATAACACGCGTAAAAATATTCGATAGAGTAATTTTGTATGGGAAATTGTACAGTGCCATCTACCGCCGAAAAGCAAAATGAAATTATCCATAGATAATTACTCTATCGATTACTTTTACGCGCGTTTTTTTTCTAGATAGATGTTCGTGCTAAGGGTACTGCTCCCCTAGACAAAGTAACATTTGCAAATATTCGTTATCGCTTCAATTCCGAAACATATGTGAGATTGACATAAAGTTTCGTTAACAATCGAATTTTAAAACGTCAAATCTATATATGTCTCGAAGCGAAGCGATAACGAAAATTTGTAAATGTGACATTGGCTACGGGCTCTGATAATTTTTGAATATTTTTACTCGTTCGGTTGTTTTGCTAGACTGTTGGTGGGAGAGGCAGTATTGCTCTGCTCTGTGCGTTAGGGATGACTCACGTTACACCATGCCAGATTCGCTTTGCCTTACAACTAATCCTACTAATACCCATATGTTTTGTATGGACACGCTCACGCTGTTATATTCAGCTAAACTACCTCGTGTGATGACGCTTGGAGACAACAAGAAATGTACGGGATCGTGCCGTGGCTGAGACTCGGCTCGGACCCGACACGGAGATTAGCTTAATACTCTTATAGTAAGAAGTAAATTAGTGTGCATTTCATTAAAGTTTAAAGATGACTGTGTTGGCTATTTTAATTGAGGATTCTGAGTAAAATGCTATTGACCTTATCTCGGGCGAGTTACATCATAGTGTATATTTTCAATATTCCTTTTCCCCTGTAACGGACATCCGTTACATACAATACAAGCACATGCTTGAATTTATATTTTTTGTTGCAACCATTTTGCAGTAGCTATTGTACTGATGCTGTTGTTGATGTTCAGTTTATTGATATAATACTCCGGCTGCACTTTGGGCTCAACTTCTATAAATAAAGACCACTTTTTAACCGACTTCAAAAAAAAGAGGAGGTTGATAGCCTCCTTCGACGGTATTTTATTTTATCTTTTTTTATGTATGTTTTATATAATAACTTATATAATAACTTCACCAGTTGTTAACCGATTTCAATTATTCTTTTTTTATTTGAGAGAAAATAGTTCGTGTGTGGTCCCATAAAAAATTACAGAGCTCCGGTTAGTAGTTTTTTCATAATCCTGAAAAATATCATTTAAGTATTATGCATCTAATAGCTCGCAAATACTTACTTTGCTGAAATTGTTAATAAGCTCTTCATGGGTAATTAATTATTTTGTATTATGTAAGTTAATTAATTGAGTTAAGTTATTGTAGGTAGATGGTTTTATTTTTATTGCTGATTATGATTACACTTTATTATTCTAATAGTATTTGTGACAGTAACTTATATTATTATGTGATATAAATAAACACCCTAACACACATTAAAAAAATCGGTACAATACCATTATTGCATTAATAACACCACTTGGTTCTTATAATTAATTTTCATACTAACGTGTATTAATTTCACAGCTCCGATTCACACTTGACAGCTTTTTGTTTTGGAAGTTACTTTGAACTTTCGCGTTCGAACAGGAGTTAAGACTCAATACGAGCTTAATTCACTCATTAAGCTTATTTCTCAACTCTGTAATGATAAGGTGAAGTTTAAAGCCCAAAATGTTAGGTATTATACAGGGTGTCCCAAAACTTTGCCACACGGAGGGAAAGTACCTTAAATAAACAGGACTTCATTTTGTTTTTAAAAATAATTGTACTGCATTTAAAGATTTCTATTTCTTTCTAAAAATTGCATACAGTTATACTATACGATACATTACGTTATAATTAAAATTGAAATGTTAAATTTCATGTTTTCTTTTACTGAAGATGCTGTGTCATTAGGATTATTTTTTCTTTAGTAACCCTTTTGATCGGTATCGTAAAAATAAAAGATTGTTTTTTTTTCAAATTAGATAGGTTCGATTCCGATTAAGACAGGCGATTTTTCAAAAATCTTTAAATGCGGTTCCAAATATTGATAAATCAAAATTAAGTCCTCTTTCGGTAAAATTTCCTACCTTCAATATTTAATGTACTTTCACTTCGTGTGGCTAAGTTTTGGGACACCCTGTACATAATGTTAGGCGGTATACGGCATGAAGAGAGAGAGAGAGAGAGAGAGAATGAAATAAAGTATCATTTGAGTCCATATGACGTCGATGACATGACTGAATTTACTAAGCTTGAGACAAAGTGGCACATACTGCAGAATGTATGCAGTAGGATAAGAGATAAACAGTCAGTTTAAAGATTTTTGGGCAACATTGGACAAACCAAACATCCGAAAATAGGTTAATAAATTAAAACTAATACTTATAGTAGCGTAGAAAGGTACAAAAACTGAATGGAATTGTAAGCAAAATGTAATGATTGCCGGTCGGTTCTTACTGCTTGAGAGATTATGTGTTACAGTACGTCACAAAATAACAGTAGATATCCCTTATCCCTTTGTAAATAAGAGATTAGGTTTTATACTGTATTATTATAAATAAAAAAATCTAAGGTGGCTCCCCCATTAAATAGAAAAAACTGTTTGATATCAAAAAAATATTGCAAGTTTAATACAGAATAGCAAAGGTTTACGGCATTCTTGCGAGCTGCCAGGATTTTATCATTACAATAAACGAGAAAGACATTTCTTGTAGTTTACAAGGGGTATGATTTTATCAATTACCTAATAAATGCATTTTCAGTGACCTAATAAATAATATTTGTTCCTAAAATAGTAGATCTGTCACTTAAATTAAATCACCAAATAATATAAAAACGCTTACCTAAATAATAATTAAGAATTACTTGGAAATAATATCAATCATCAAATAATTATATTGCGTTTCTAAATAATGAAAGTGTCACTTAAACTGAATCACCAAACAATTAAAATGTTTTCCTAAAAAATATATTTGATCATTGAAAAATAATATTAATTTATTACATAGTTCAACTGAAATTTGACGATATGGGTATAATTAATTAAATAAAACTACAATAGGTTTTAATCATATAATTTACATTTATAATCGAAACAAAAACACTACATATCTAAAACTAAACAAAACACTGCAGTCAAGTGCGAGCTGTGCGAGTTAGTTAGGTATATTTGTTACCGGCCAAACCCGATTTTCAGGACAAACTAGTTTGGCCTAGGTTAAACTAGTTCTTCCTATACGCGATGGGATTAACTGGTATAGCCTAGACCAAACTAGTTTGTCCTTAGCTCGATAGGATAAACCAGTTTAGGCTAGGCCAAACTAGTTGATCCTGATATAAGCATTATGGCCAAACTAGTTGATCCTGATTTAAGCATTATGGAGCTTCGCTCGCTTCGCTCGCTCCGCTGCGAGTGGTCTAAACACTAACCTAACCTACCTAGTGCATTTAAATTTTCATAGCCCGCCAATTTGACTCCGCCCCTACTTAGGAATTCTTCTATGAATTAAGGGACACATCTATTATTTTGATGATTGAACGATTTAAATGATACTAATAGTTTGTTGATTAGATTTATAAGGTGATAGATTTACTATTTTAGGTACAAATATATTATTGCTGCCAGGGACTTACTTTTTAGAGGACAGATCTTATATTTAGGCTATAGAAAAAAGTGATCAAACTATAATTTAAGAGACATATTTACATTAATACGGTGATCTATACTTAGAGACAGTTTTGATAAATATGATGACTAATATATTTCTTGGGGATAGATATTATAATTAGGGTATTGCAGATTAGTGACACATCTAAACTTAGGTGACAGAAAATATTGTTCCCGTTTACAAGACACAATTCTGTAGCGTTACGACATCATGCAGTGCTACGGCGTAGCGCATTTAAGTTCACATAAGAAAGGAAACTTTTTTCTCTCAATTCTGAAATGAACATTTTTGGGAGAATGAAAATTAATATTTTTATTGCCGTGTAAATACTAAACACACAAATATTACTGGCCATTGCTGCAATGTGTCGAAAGGTCGTCGTAGCCAATTACAGGCACGCGACTCCCCATTTGCGTTAATACTTGTGATTAACCTTTTTGCAGCGACTAATGGGTGACTTTTTTGCTGGACACTCTGTCACTGTAAACGGTTGTAATGCTGTTAGGCTTATTTTGTCTTCAGCTTTTGGCATTTCCAAAGATCTTTTTTTGTTTCGTATTTGGGTTCTGAAAACTACAAAAAGAAGTCGTAAGTCTATGGAAAGTCAAAAATGTACAACAACTAAAGGGCAGATCAAATTAAAATTGACTAGATCAGATTTATTATAATTCCATAGTCTTTGGCCCATACACAGCAGTGGGTGTCGTTTGGCCGATAAGATGATAGCGCTTTTTTCCAAATCAGAAACGTAAAATTGTCACGTGAAAATTGATTAAAAAATGTAATTGCTTCTCGATTTCAAGCAGAGCATATAACATCAAAATCACAACAATATTTTTGTAAATAAAGTAGCTCCTTTTATGTTTTCAGCAAATGGGTCGTTACAGTAAACGTTATAACAATAAAAATGGTCGTAAATTTACAACCACTCACAAACAAATTGATAGCAATCCAAAAAGCCCTCGGTTATGACGGAAGCTAATTATTGATCACGCGAACTGTTCAGGTCTTTAATGGCTTTTTCTCGGCGATCGTAAAAGTGCAGCGCCCTTTACTTCGGTTAGTTAAAGATGGGTGACCTAAAGAACTAAAAATCTTGTATTTAAAATACAGATTCTAAGAAGAGATGAAAGTGTTCCTAAATTGCAGATTTGCAGCTACACCTAAATCTTTCCCAAGAGTATTGTGCAAATATTTGGCTTATAAAAAACTATGTAATAAAAAACAGAATTTAATATTTTTTCCTGTTTGTGAACAGCTGTTTGTTTTGTGTACCCATACCTAATGCACCAGTTGGTTTTTTACTACTAGCCTATTTTTCATACTCGCGCACGCGATGAGATTTGTTCCCGTAATCATGTAAAAATCATCCGTCCACAAACAGCCGGACGAACAACAAAAGGGTGGAGACCGCAACGAACAAAAAATATAGCAATTCATTTCTTTGTTCCACCTACCAAAATATGAAATTTTTTGCGCTTACATGGCCTGCTTTCTCTACAACCTACAATACAAACAGTCATGAACACGTAAGGCAATGACGACTAGTGCTCTTGTTTTTCTCTAGTGCTCCGTTTCCACACTTTGAGGCACCACATTGTACGCTGCCTCTTAAGTTGCTGTTTTTTGGTGCATGTGAGATTTAGGATATCTCCACCTTATCGCTAACCATCAATGACCTAAAACAGATTAATTCATAATGTACATAATACACCACACCGCTCCATCGTATTTAGAAATAAATATTCTAGTTAAGATGATTATATTATACCTTTTTTAATCTAAGAGGTCGGGGGGACTGCAATGACACTTTTTTTTCTTTTTAGTACGCTTTTTGGCAGGGCAATCGTGGTTTTTAATATTTATTTTTAATAGAAATAACACACTTTTTACGGATTACAGCATAATATACATTATTAATTCAGGTGTTGTTTTAGAATTATTTAGTTGGTATTTATCGGTTTTTTAGAATTCCCGACGTTTCGACACCTTTCCAGGGGCCGTGGTTACGGGAGGACTAAAGCAATTATTTTTATTTCTTACATTAAGTGATAATTTATAATGTTTTCGAATGTAATCAAGACCTTTCATTTGATATCCATTTTGTAATTAATGAAGTAAAAAAAAAATCGTTTCACATTACAAAATGGGGCAATGAAGCCGCCATTTTGATTTAAAAAAAATCTATAGCCAGTGTCACTCGGGATGCTGTAACGATTCTAACGATACCCCACTCCAAGTCTGTTCAGGCATTTGAAGGTTACTGTTGAATAAAGAAACTCACATACATACCAACATACATGAACCCTGAATACAATACACTCCTTTCAGCAGTCGTGTTAAAAAGTGGGCGAACCGTGGTATCTGCGAGCGGTGTCGTTGCGACTTCTTGCAGTTGCGTTTCACAAAACAAAATTTCGAAGTAACCACATCGAAGTGGTACGCGTTATTTCATCCCAAATGTTGCTCTACATACCATATAATTTATTCATACTCTACACATAAAAACGAAACTAGAAACGATCATAAATCAGGCACCAATTTAAGCAAACAAATTGCTAGCGATCGGAACACTCATATTAAACGACGGCAACCAACACCCACCAACACGCGACTCGATTTGTGACCAATTTAGTCGCTCTCGTTAAAATTTAGTGCCTACTGTATGTGAATGACATATTTAAATATATGTATGTGTACGTGATTAATATTTTGTGTGAAGTTTTGTTTTTGTTTATATCGAACTTAAACACTTCTAAGACTTCCGCGTGTTTAGTTCAGTTCTCTGCAAAGTTTTACAGACTGTACATACGAGTACTTTGGTGGGTGAGCAAATGTGCATAACGCTATCCCCTTTTTTCCATCGGTCATCCAGACGTACGTCACGTCTAAAAATATGTATACAGATTAGAACTTTGTCACTTTGTTGTAGTTGTCATTTGTCATTGATTTCCGTTCAAAAATGTAATAGCTTTTAGAGTGACAGAGTTCTATACTGTATACAAATTTATATACGTGACTGTACTGCATGCTGGTTCTTTACTGTTGCACTAAGCGCCACTCAACATACTTTAATTTATATATTTTAAGCCACGGTAAATAGGCACCACCTGCGTGAGCTTGCACCATCATAGATCACATCTTGGCCCTCAGGCTTGATTGTGATCCCAAAAGAGCAAACCCATTTAAAATAAAAACAAGTGTTTTAGATACATAGTTGTGGATCTGCCGCTCTACTCAAATGGCCAACATTCTATACGTTTAAACGCTACGCTTACTTTTAAAGCTTAAATAATATGAGCAATAGACGATCAAATCACGTGTCGCAAACATATGTAAATCACAGACTTTGATGTATGGTATGGAATTGATAAGCTTACGGCACGAAATTATATAGTTTGAGTAGGGGGTGTTAATTAATGTTAGCCTGGTTTTTAAGTAGGTACAGTCAAGTTCAATAATATGTAACCACCTTATTCAGTTCATCAACTTTTATGCCTTTGTAATAAAAGTCAACATCCTATCAAAAGTACCAATATATTAATGAACTCGACTGTACGATACCGACCAAGAGAGCGCGAAGCGCGAGCGAAACGTCTCCGTTTCAGCTTGGGCAAAAATGCTATCGTATGTCTGTTTGGCTGTCCGTCTGTTCTCCTTTACAGGTCGCATTTCTCAACCGATTTTCGTGAAATTTTGTAAGAAGGTTCGATAATTAATAGAATTTTATGTCGATTCATTCTTCGAAATTTTTTCGAAAGTAGAAACGTATTCCACTCTGCGCTCCAAGCCAGCGATAATACATCAATGTAAGCAATTACCTCAACATTCGATTGAAATATCTTTCCATATATTTCGACAAATCTGAAAGATAAGATATCAGTAAAAACTTTTGAGTAAGGTTTCTCGTTGAAAATTTACTAACCGATGACATAGGGTATAAATGTTCACAAGAGCTTTGACTGAATAAATCTTAAATTTTTAATTTGAACATTCGTATTTGGTTAGCGTTATCCCTTTTGCCAGATCAGTTCCCAGATACGGGTAACCATGTGTCATCCCATCTCACGGCTTGTTTACACGGTTTTGTGTCAAATTGCCTTGGTTTTCGACCGTGTACGCTGGTATTACGGTATTTTAAACATTTACCGGAAATACAATTGGTAGAGAAACTAAAGAGAGAGATGCGGCAAATATTTCAACAGTAAGACTCATTTTTCGCTTTTCTACGTTACAGTCTTACAAAACGTACCACAATGTTTACCAAGAACTTCACTATCTGATGTAGTATTTTTAACTTAATCTGTATAAATAGGGTAACCTCTCCGTAAACCTGTCTCGTGTCGCCACATTGTGTTAAATCGCTTGGTTTCGGGAGTTAGGCGACGTAGATTGCTTTTACACCGCAAACCGAGCTGCTTCGTAAACATTATGTAATTAAGTATGAGCAGCGAAATTGGTTCATTCGAGTTTTAAATAAAAATGCAGTAGGCCTTGATTTGGAGCTACTGGTATAATTTTGCTTGAATTTTAAGTTAGTTTATTTTACTTTTATTGCAAAAGTGCATTTATAATCTTCCGCATTCAGATCTTTGTATCGCTGCTTCAACTCCACATCTAGAAAAATATTGCTATACGATGTCTTGAGGCTCAATCTTATGGCGTAGCTAGCTACATAAAATGGCCACTGAAGTTGCAGTGAGTAAATTCCTAATTCGTGGCGATCATACCAATTAAGAGCTGTTATAAGAGAAAAAAAAGAGAGGATTCGCTTGGCGCAGCTATGCTTTCTCTAGAGCAGCGTCAAATTCGTCGCTGCAGCTGCGACTGTCTGGCAGGTGCCTTAAACCACTTAGACCTCTGCCTCATTAAGACGCCATGGCGACGTAGCCGGCTACGTCTCCAAGCAGTTAATATTGAAATGTATGTTACCTAACTCACTTGGCGACGGTGTGGCAACGTCGCATTTCAATATTAACTGCTTGGCGACGTAGCCGGCTACGTCGCCATGTCGTCTTAATGAAGCAGAGGTCTTACTAATTCAAGTTATTGTAATCCACATAATTATGCCAGGAATTCGATGAAACTAAGATTGACAGGCAAATTGTATTTTAGAGAACTAAAGAAACTTGAACTTGAACCTATGAGTGGTGCAGTGGTCAACATGCCGGTCTACCACGCAAGAGGTCCCGGGTTCGATTCCCGGCCGGGTAGAAATTGAAATAATTAATTTTAATTTCTGTGACGGGTCTGGGTGTTACTATTTTAAAAGTATATCAGTAATATATTAGTGTGACGCTGTGTGACATTGTCCAAGCATTAAAAAAAAAAACTGCACTGCAGGTTGATAAACAAATAAGTTTGAAATTGAAAATTGAAATTGAAATTGAAATTGAAATTGAAATTGAAATTGAAATTGTAATTGAAATTGAAATTGAAATTGTAATTGAAATTGAAATGCGTCTTCGCAAAGTAGGTAGTCGAATGTGATGCTGTTACCTTATGGTGATAAAATTACATTACTACCACATCCATACCATTTATCAAATATAAATATTCGTGCGTTCAACGCTAGTCCAACTTTGCCTTTGGTTCGTGTGAGCGAAAACCAATTAGCTCAAAGCGCTATTAACTTCCAAACTATGGACAAATTCAGTTTGTCATTTATACCTGCGACAATAAAGAAATTAATCACTTTAACTAAACTGCCAGTTTGCGTGACGATCAAATGCCAACAAATTTCTTAGTTAAACAAGAAATTGTAAATAGTTTTGGGCGAATCGACACGTGAAAACAAAACAACTGTGAACACTGGCTGTGAATATTAGCTTAAAGCCCCTATATACCTCAAGTGGCGCCCTCATTTTAATTAAATTTATTGCTCGTTAAGTACATAATGTATCGAAAATCCACATGTACAGATTGAAGCTAAGGTTCTATAGTTTATTTACAAACAATAACCTCAGTAAAATTTTGTTCGTTGTAGTAGTAGTTCGCAAAAGTGCTAAAAGTGGCCACTTTCGATACCTTATGTACTTAGCGAGCAATAAATTTAATTAAAATGAGGGCGCCACTTGAGGTATGTAGGAGCCTTAAGTGATTATTAGTACACTTTTTCTGTAGTAATGAAATGCATCAGTAGGTAGGCAAAGTATCTTCAATATTTATCACTTATTTAGTTGTAAAACGCGAGCATGGAACACTTATTACACTTTCATAATTAAAACAGATTACAGACAAGCAAATTTGCTTTCTCCCCTAAAAACGCTAAGATCAACATAAATTATCTTGCAAAAATAAAAAATAGCTCTCAGTAATCATCTTGGAGAATCTTGAAAAAGGTTATAATTAAATAAAACCGAATTTCACGAGCAAAATTAAAAAGCTTATCAGAATAAAAGAGCTAATTAATTTGATGATACACATTTCAAATTAAAGCTTAACGAAGCAGGATTTTGCGCCACTGAGATATATTTTTTTTATTGTTAGGTGCCGCGCTAAGTTAGTAAAAAGTAGCCATTAAAAAACGCGTTGTCGTAATCAAAAGTAGAGAATTAACATCAAAAGTGTGTCTGCTCAAAAACAAAACACAGTAAGGAACAATTTGAATTTTTTTTTTTAACTTTTCTGATTCACCTCGTCTGATCCTCGTAGCGCTACGTCGCATAGAACCTAAATTATTTTAAGAAGTTTAAACCTAGTAAGAGACTAAATAGCATAAAACAAACACAGTATGTCTCAGAAACTAAATCAAAACATAGTATGAGACAATGGGTGTGTTACTTGGTTTGACATGTTTATGCTTAAGACAGAGCAAAACACATTTATGCTTGTCTTGTAAAATTTTCCAATGTGACTTACAGTGTTCTGCCTTTGAGCAGCAGCCGAGTGAGGAAAAGTGAAAAATGCATTGAGGGGAGCGAAAAAATTAATTCAATCCTAAAGTGGCTAAGCACGGGTTGCAGTTGCAAAGAGCTGAATAAACTTAAAAATTCAAATGTGTAAAGCTTTATTGTTACTCATGGAAAGGGTTAAAAAAGATAGTAAAAGCAATCATAAATTGATATAATTAAAATACTAAAAAAATCGATTCACCCGATCATCACATCTCAGATGGGACGAGGCTATGGGTGAGTCGATATTTTCTAATCATAATAATTATTTTTTGCGGAGTTAGTACATTTATCTTATTTTTTTTGCCATATTTTAGCTAAATCGAAAATAATTGAATAACGAAACTTCGTACTAAAGACCCGACCTATCTATCTTTAGTTCAGTATAAACACCGTGTAATAGCTCGCAGCGTTCCTGATTTCTAATCGAATTCAGTTTAGCCTTACAAGGAGTAAACACATATCTTACCAATCGATTCTACACCTTCTGCAATGGGAATAGTGTCGGAGTTTAAATGTACGAAAAACGACTTGATGGTTAACCTCACGCGAGCCGCTTCCGGGGCGTGATTTGCGACGGTGAACAAATTTGCTAGAAAATGTTATAAATTAGGATGTAATCGAGCTAACAAACTGACGAAATTAAATTGATTTTTAACTAACGAACGTATTTTTTTGCAAATTTTGATACTGCTTGGTGTATCAGTATCTATCGATCTTGCCTGTTTTGTTAAAGTAGATGCCTGATAGGGGCAACATTTTGTGTGATAAGTGGAAGTTTCCATGTCATAAAAGTTAATAATAGTTGTTTATGTATAAAATTCCTTATTTAGTTGCCATTGTACAAACTCAGCTTAATTTGAGACTTAATTATTGGTATGCATTGGCAAAAATTTAAATTATTTTTAAGTTTTGAGATTTTAGCATTCACAATGCTATTTTTATATAATACCAAATAATATACCAGAAAAAATACGACTAATGACTCGGTAGCTCAGCGGTCAGAGCATTGGACCGGATATCCAAAAGTTGCGGGTTCGATTCCCGTCCGAGAACATGTGCTGGTGCGAGTCGTATTTTTTCTGGTATATTATTTGGTGTTATTTAAATTATTGTTTTGTTGAAAACAGATATTGTTACTTTTCTGTTAATGGATATCAAAGACCTTTTCTTTACGATAAAAATATTGAATTAATATTATTGTAACTCATGCTTTTGGCATATTGTAAAACAAAATAGTATGCCTTATTTAATATGTAGATACATAGTGAAACTGCTAAAACATGAGTAACAGGCTTACATAAAATATATGATTGAACAAAAGTACATTAAACATATGTGGTTTGAGATTTTGATTTCTCAAAAGAATTATAAGACATTCACTTAATGAGTAAACGTATTTAAGGCCCATAAAATCTTTTTTGCGAAAGTGACAAAACTTTTTTCATCTTTCAACGCAGGTATTGTACTTCCCAAGCAAACCCTTAAAAATGTGGAATTAAAACAAACAACTTTGAAGGGTTAAGAAACGTCGAGATCTATACAAACAATTTTTCATATATTACAAATACTTATCATCCGAGAGAAAGGTTAAATCAAATAATTTCTATCACAATACAAACATAACCTCACATAAAAGAGGTGAAGGGTAAGGATTTTCGGATAAAGAGATTAATCGGTGAGACTTTTACACTGCCCGATATCTTCGCGATTTTGAATATACTTTTCGCTTATAGTTCATTATGCTTGACGAGAATAACTTGAAGTGATTTCTTGAATACCTATGTTTTTTTTATTGCATTTACATTTTTTTTTAAACAATCCAACACTACGATCTCCAACCTGTCTGCCAAGCATGGATGTTAATGGCTACACCTTCCCAAGGGAGGGGCCTACACCGTGCAGTGGATTGTGATGATGACGATAAAGTGAGAGTTCATTATACGCGATTGTTAGTTCATTGGTCATGGAATAAGTGACCACGAGCTCCTCCATGCTTTGGAATGACACGTTAAGCCGTTAGTGCCGACTGTGTTAACAGTTGTTAATACCCAACAATCCGCATTGGCGTGGTGGTTTATGGCTCATACTCCTTACTCATCTATAAGGAAAGCCTGTGTTCCAGCAGTAGGTACATTAAAATGCTGATGACAATTAAGACTTATAGTAGATCGTGACGAGTCAGTCGTGTCCTGTAAAGAGCCCTGCGGCAAGGGTTGCGCGTGGTTGGCGGCGGCACCGCGAAGGGCCCGTGTTTTATGACGCGCGAGTTTGTGGAAACGATTACACAATAAATTCGTCATTTGTGAAATTTTCAACCGCGACACGAGCAGAACAACTTCTTCTTCATTTCGATTCGACTGTCAAGTGGCTTTGTACACCGGTTTTCAAAGTGTCGCCATATCTGAGGTCCCGGGTTCGATCCCCTGTTGGGTCAATTTAGAAAACGAACTATTCTATATTGGCTCAGATCTGGGTGTTATAAACGGAATGGGATTTTAATAAACGTCTGTTCCATAATGTTAGGCATATTTATACTTTATCTGTCAGCTCCGATAACTGAAACATATCTGGAACCTGTATTCCAACATTTCTTATTATTTTCTTTTCTTCTTTAATGTTACTTTCCATACCGTATCTCATATTTTTAAATTCTGAACATATCGGTCAAAATCATAACCCTCCTTTTTGCTTCGCCGTAGTCGGGTAAAAATAAATACATTTAATGGGCGTGAAGCATTATTTTATATATTTTTCTTTGTTTCAGATGTGCTCCTTCACTACAAATTGTTCAGTGCAAATAAATTATATAACTACCAACATCTGAAGTTATCAGTAAAGTTAAGTGCGTGAGTGTTTGAATATGGAAATGTACAAAAAACTATTTTGGACTTTGCTACATGGTGTCGTGTTGCTACCATCGTTAGATACAAAAGGTAAGACTTTAATAAAAAAATACATTGGTTTGTATTTTTTTTTATATTTCTTAATGGGTCAGGCAAATATTCTATTACACTAATTTTGGAAACTGCAGCTTATTTTTGAAGTCGGTTAAAAAACGTCACTTATTAGTTTTAGGGTTAATTTTAACAGCTAAATTTAACTGTCTATCTTTAACTCATTTCGCTCTCATTTCAGTTGCCATATTAAAAGAAAATAAACCAGTCGATTTTTATTGTATATTTGAGGTGTAAGTCACTCTGGCAGTATTCACCCAACTTTGGCAGACCTCCAAAAGCCGAAGGTGTCCATGCGGATTTTACCAGCACGACTTAACGTCACTCATATTGACACTCACTTCAATCCAATATTCTTTTATTGGCTTACCTTGAAATGTTCGATGCAATCAAACATACCTTTTTTGATTAAATGTAAAAAAATATTATTCAATTCTTGGCTTTTTTTATATGTGTGATTACTACAATAGTATTAGCTAAACTTATAAAATAAAGAAGTCGGTTAAAAAGGAAAGACTTCATAATTTATTATACTTGACAGGCAATCAGAGAAAATGTTTTTTTACTTTTGATAACCAAATTTTTTTCCGACTGTTTTCGTTACTTTTTGGAGAACGAACTGTGTTAATATTACACGTTATCTAATTTCGATATCTTGGTGACGCCTACATTTTTTTATATGTGTGATTACTACAAGTATTAGCTAAACTTATAAAATAAAGAAGTCGGTTAAAAAGGAAAGACTTCATATTATTAAAATACTTGACAAGCAATCAGAGAAAATGTTTTTTTATTTTAGATAACCAATTTTTTTTCCGACTGTTTTTGTTACTTTCTGGAGAACGAACTGTGTTAATATTACACTTTATCTAATTTCGATATCTTGGTGACGCCAACATTAATATAATCCAATAAGTATTGGGTCAACGATCTTCAGAAGATTTTATCTCCTAAAAGCTTTAAGAATATAATTTCCTGCCAAAGAATAAAGTTCCTCAGAAAGTCTTATCCTTATCTTCCAAGTTCCAAGCGATGAGTTTTAAAGTCCTCACAATAATTTCTACGTTTCATTCTGACTTTAATAAATGTCCCACACTTGTTACTATTTAATTACTTCAACTATAAAGCCGCTGGATTAATGTCAATCAAACAGTTTTACCCTCATACTTACTCTTGAAGAAAATTGCTACTGACACTGGAAAATTCTAGTGCTTTAACAGCTCACATTCGCCACTTCAACTTTTGAAAATAGGATTTTCAACCCAGCTGTCTAGTTTAAAAGGACTAGATTACCTTGTAAAGTACTCGCCATTGATACTGAAACCGTTACGGGTCCATTAGTGGAGGCTAACATAATTTCGTCTAATGTTTAAACGACTTCAAGAAAACACTCCCATTTTGATACGCTTTCTTCTTGAATGGTATTCGATAAACTTATTGTAAAGGATGATTCTTTGAAATCAAAATATCGAGTTTACATTGTTAGTGAATGTATTCGAGTTTTTGAGATTTATTTTCAGAGCTTTGTTAACATGAGTTGTATTGTGTGTTGCAACGTTTTTTGTGCTTTTGCGAGTATTTTTCTTGACAGTACCTTTTCTTGGGCAATTTTTCGTGTAAGTGTTTCAGGTTGTTACCGTTACAGAAAAGAATCACGATAGTCGGACGATGTTCGTTGATCGATTTACTTGATTTTGAACCTTATAAATTGAAATTGAAATGGAATAATTTTTTATTCAAATAAGCTCACATAATAAGCATTTTTAAATCGTCAATTCTTTAATCCTATAACCCATTATGACGTATTTAGCTGACAAGAAAAATGGGCGCAAAAACTTATCAGCTTTATTAGAAGGAACGATATTTACAAATATGTATATCGTTTCCAGACATTAATAATGCCACAGAGTGGGACGAACATCGTACGCTAATCGCGATGCTTTTTAGGGTTCTGTGGTCAACAAGGAACCCTTATAGTTTGGCCATGTCCGTCCGTCCGTCTGTCCGCAACCTAGCTCATGGAGTCTTAGTACTAGAAAGCTGTAATTTGGCATGGATATACATAATAATCACGACGACAAAGTGGTAAAGTAAAATTTAGATTTTTTTTAAGGTTACCTTCCCAACACGTGACGTGGGCATGTAATTTTTTTAACCATGTCTACCCCATAGTGTGTGGTGTTATTGGATAGCAATTTTAAAATTATTGTGGGCTTGGGGAAGCAGTGAGGATTTATCATATCGCGTTTTTGTGGTCATGCTAGGGGGAATGAGGGCCTATTACAAAATCTATGCTATTATTATTATTCTATATTTTACAGACGGTGCTTAACATAAAAAGTGACTTATCTGTTATTCGCGAGAATGATTTTTTGTAAGAAATAACAAAAGAGAATAAAACTTTCAGTCGTAGCATGTTCCTTTCTAATTTATATTAAGAAGATTCTTCAAGATTACCAAAGAAAGGAAACAACGGCTTTTTCATTTCCCATTTCAAGTCGCAGAAAATATGCGTACATTTTTCGGCAATTTATCTAAATTACGTATCGTTAAAATTCTAGTAACACATTTCGTCGAGAGTTTTGTTAAGACAAATTACTAACGATTATTAATTTATTAAATTTAGATTTTTCGCATTCACAATCCTATTTTTATATTAAGATAAATAATATTAGAAAAAATACTAGAATAAATCGACTCACCCGTAGCACCTCAGACGGGAATGGAACCCGCACCCTTGGGATTCCGGCCCAATGCACTGACCAATTATGCTACCGAGTTGGTAACATAATCGGTCAGTGCAGTGTCGGTAGCATAACTGAGGTGCTACGGGTGAGTCGACTTTTTCTAGTATTTTTCTTATATGATTATTATTTATTTGAAATTTTGAGATTTAAGCATTCACAATGCTATTTTTATATAATACTAAATAATATACTAGAAAAAATAGGACTCGCACCAGATCATGTTCTCGGACGGAAATCGAACCCGCGACCTTTGAATATCCGGTTCAATGCTCAGCGGTCAGAGCATTGGACCGGATTTCCAAAGGTCGCGGGTTCGATTCCCGTCCGAGAACATGATCTGGTGCGAGTCCTATTTTTTCTAGTATATTATTTAGTATGATTATTATTTTTTTAGACATAGTTAACGTAAGCCCGTGACCACGGTCACTGGAAAAGTGCCGAAACGTCGGAAAACTGAAAAACTAATAAAACAAAACTAAATAATCACAAAATCACACTTAAAATAATAATTAATAATATACCGACGCGTTGTTATCACAATTAATATGATTATTTAGCTTATCATTATCTTCAAACTCAAACCCTACAGTACTCGACGACCTCCGTGGTCGACTGGCTTTGTACACCGGTTTTCAAGGTGTCGCCATCTCTGAGGTCCCGGGTTCGATCCCCGGTTGGGTCAATTTAGAAAAAGAACTTTTCTATATTGGCTCAGGTCTGGGTGTTTGTGATACCACCGTTGTCTCTGATTTCCATAACACAAGTGCTTTAGCTACTTACTTTGGAATCGGAGCAATGTATGTGATGCTGTCAAATATTTATTATTATCATTAGAGGATAATCTCAAATCGCTAATGTGGACTCAAGTATCTAAATTTTAAACTGCATAGTATAGTATTCGTAGTTCAGAACTTAAACTGAACACTGTGCTACATGGTAAGTAAGTGTTTCAGTGTGTCATACTGATACAATTAACGCAAACTGTAATATAATAATAAATAGGAAACTGCATAACAGCTGCTTTGGCGCCATGCCACAAACATGTAACGTAGATCCAAGCTCATGTTTTTGACACTGTTTTGCTCATATAAGATAACTAATAGCGTGAGTTCATTCAAACTTGTATTGTATTATGTCAATTCTGATGTCATATTAAATCATCACCCATAATAATGGGTGATGGTGAAGGAAGGCCCTAGCAGTGATGAGGACCAGTGTCCTCACCACTGCTTATGCATAGATAATATAAACCATCAAGCGGGCCCAATGTGGAATGCTGGGTGTTAACGACTGCAAATGCAGCCAGGGCTAATGGCTTAACGTATCGGTGATCCTATAATGAATAGGTAGTACAACTCGTTCAGAATTTTAAAGGATTTATTTAAAAACTTATTACATAAATTCCGTAGCACAATTTAAAAAAAAATATTAATTTTAAGCAAGTAATTGAAAATATACAGCAACTCATTAAAATATTTTACTGCAAATAATGAGGTAATCACAGATGTATGCAAATGAAAACGCAATAACTTTCAGAACATTCATTAAAATTTATAAAAAAAATGTGCCACTATTTTAAGAATATGTATTTAAACTGAAATAAAAATTAACTTTAATATTTTGGTCAATGAAAATTCAAATAAGTGTAGGGATAAACAAATACTAATAAATAGGGATATAAGTATGTCGTGGAGATGCTTGGAAGTGCGTTGTCATGCTGCTGAAAATTATATTGATGATGATGATTAACTTATTATATGAAATAAAAGGAAAGCCTCGTTAAAAAGGTTTTACATTAAGATAAATATTATTAGAAAAAATACTAGAAAAAATCGACTCACCCGTAGCACCTCACCAGATTGTCGGTTAAGAAAAAAAAATACTGACCGCCCCACCAGGTGGAGAGAGTGGTTTGTCGGTTAGTAATAGACGAGAGCTGCTGCGGGTGAGTCGATTTTTTCTATTATTTTTTTTTAATGCGAAATATCTAAATTTAATAAGGTGTTATATGTTTGGGAACTATGACGTTTAAACGACCAATACCAATCAAGGCCTGCATTTTCAACATAGATAGGGATCGTAAAGTTAACGAATTCGGTCAATATGTCATATCGAACAATTATTATCGTTATTTGATAGTCTCTACCATCATAACTACCAATGATTTTTGGTACCATATCAATCTTGTGTCGTTACCTACCGTAACCAAAACTATCATAATTTTATGTTTTCTGATGATCATGAACGAAACATATTTTATTAAAGACGCAGACTTTAGTCTATTGTATCTCCATTTTACAATTCCAATTAGTATTAATAATCGTAAATTAATATATTCGAATATGAGATAACCCGAGATGTTACTGAAAACTAGTATAGTATAATATTATCTGTGCTGAACTTCGATCATATAAACCTTAGATACCGCGTAAACGCACTAAAAGTGCTTAAAAATAAAACATATTGACATATCATTATCTGTAAAAAACAACGTATAAATTATTGATATGTCTGTTGTACCAATGTTTAGTATATATACGAGACATTATGTTCATAACATCCCTGCTACCGTTGCCTTAATAATGACTATCCAATAGATCTGTGATAAACAGTCAATATGTTTGCTGTCGGTGTGGTTTGCACGCCGGTTTTCAAGGCTTCACCATCTCTTGAGATCCCGGGTTCGGTCCCCGGCTGGGTCAATGTAGAAAAGATCTTTTCTATATTGTCTTAGGTCTGGGTGTTTGTGATACCACCATTGTCTCTGATTTCCATAACACAAGTGCTATAGCTACTTACTTTGGAATCGGAGCAATGTATGTGATGTTGTCAAATATTTATTTATTTAGAAAAGTGCAAATACAGCCTGACAATCCGACATGTCACGGTCTTTCTTAATGCTTCTCCAAATAAACTAGTAAAAAGAACCTTAATACCAGCACACAAAATCGTGATTCCTCCGCCGACAACAAAGAGGTGTTGCAGCTCATTTAGCCAAATGAACCGACAGTTCGAAAGTTTAGCCCAACTTTTGAAACAATCCCAAACTTTGTCCAATGCCTTGCTAACCAATTTAATTCGGGCCTTTCGCTATTTCGAACTGTTGTGTTGTAAAGACAACATTAATGTAATTGAAATTCCTTTTGCGCCAACAATATCATTATGAGCTTTAATTTAAGTCTATTCAATGCTGAATGATTTTGACAGTAATTTTAATGTAATGTCATCTAAAGTAAGCCAATGGTCGTGAACTTTGAGAAATGATTCAAAAATTAATTTGACGACCTCCGTGGTCGAGTGGCTTTGTACACCGGTTTTCAAGGTGTCGCCATCTCTGAGGTCCTGGGTTCGATCCCCGGTTGGGTCAATTTAGAAAAACGAACTTTTCTATATTGGCTTAGGTCTGGGTGTTTGTGACTACCGTTGTCTCTGATTTTCATAACACAAGTGCTTTAGCTACTTACTTTGGAATCGGAGCAATGTATGTGATGTTGTCAAATATTTATTTATTTATTAATCTTGTAAAATTATATCGGGCATGATTTTATTTGCGTAAAATTAAATTTGATGTAGTACCTAAATGTAGAAAGACCAATAAGTATGCTTCCCGTGTACGAGGGATAAAATTCAAGTAAAAGTGAAAATAACTTACTCAAGCGACTCGGTAGCATAACTGGTCAGTGCATTCTGCCGGAATCCCAAGGGTGCGGGTTCGAGTCCCGTCTGAGGTGCTACGGGTGAGTCAATTTTTTCTAGTATTTTTTCAATGATGTATCTTAATATAAAAATAGCATTGTGAATGCGAAAAATCTAAATTTAATAATAACTTACTTTTTTTACTTATATTTTTAAATAAATCATTATGGATGGTGGGTAATACCGAAAAATAATGAGATGGTAGATTTTAATTTGTATTTTTTATCTTCAAAATCACTTTTTAGAATATTCTCTTGCACGTAAATAAAAAAAAGCTTATAAAGAGTGACTTGTCTAGGTCATTTATCCTTTATTTTTTAAGAGAAAAATATTAAATGCACTGAAGTAGGTAGGTACTATTCCATAGACCAGTTATATACAATACCCCGGCTGTTTGTATAACCATCCGCCATTTTTAATGTAACTGCTGGGTCACAGGCCTTTCTTATGGGTGGATAAGGAAGATGGGCCATAACCCACCAAGCGGGCCCAAAGCAGATTAGTGGGTGTTAACAACTGTAAATGAAGCCTGGACCAACGGCTTAACGTGCCTTCCGAAGCACGGAGGAGCTCGAGATGATAAATTTTTGGTCACCTATCCCATGACCGACCCTTGCGAAAATTGCTTGACCCCTGCAATCGCTTGGCTACTGCGCCATCGAGCTCCTCGAGCATTACTGTTTATGTTTCTCTTATTCCATTTAAAACCCAAACAAAACAAATTTAATAATTACAATCTATTACGAGGAACCATTAAATGCATTTGCAAGTTCATTATGTAAAGTTGTTCCCGGAAATAGGTATGTTGCCAACACGCCCGCTGTTGCTGGCAACAATAAAATATAATTAAGTGACAATGAGTTTGCTGATATGGCGGTAAGTGTGTATTGTTTTAATGGACTATTTGTTGTATTTATAATTGACTAATTGACTTTGTGACTCTGTACATTAATGAAAACAAAAATGTAATAACACTAGTAACGACCTCCGTGGTCGAGTGGCTTTGTACACCGGTTTTCAAGGTGTCGCCATCTCTGAGGTCCCGGGTTCGATCCCCGGTTGGGTCAATTTAGAAAATAAACTTTTCTATATTGGCTCAGGTCTGGGTGTTTGTGATACCACCGTTGTCTCTGATTTCCATAACACAAGTGCTTTAGCTACTTACTTTGGAATCGGAGCAATGTATGTGATGTTGTCAAATTTATTATTTATTTATTTTAGTATTATGAGTAAGTTTGGAATAAGAACAATGTATTTTTTAGGTTTATCACCAAATCTAATGTAGGTCCTGTAATCGGTTAAAATATCCTTTTGAAAAAGATTATAATATTGATGTTAATTTAACCTGCGCATTTGGCGAAACTGTAATATTTTCCAACAGAAAACTGAAAAGTCAAAATAGCATTCTGAATCTAGATGGTATTTTTACTTGCTTTGCGAGACACAATGGTGATAATGTTTAAATATTTCATCGAGTTTTAAAAGCTCCGGAAACCGAAGCAGATTGTGCTAATTATATTTCGCATCTAAAGTTAGCACTTTTAATACAACCGCTCATTAGTAGTTCTCGTGTTTTTTTAAATTAATTTAGTAAAAAAAAAAATAGTGTGGAATATCCATCCATACGGATAAGGTAACATACATAGTAACACCCAGTCCCTTCATAGAAATTAATATTTATCATTTAAATTTCTGCCCAGCCGGAAATCGAACCCGGGACCTTTTGCATGGTCGACCGGCATGTTAACCATTGCACCACTCAAGTCGTCGAATTGCACCCCTTCCCCCTTCTCACGCCCCCCATTTGTCAATTATTTTTTTTTTATATTTGACAACATCACACACATTGCTCCGATTCCAAAGTAAGTAGCTAAAGCACTTGTGTTATGGAAATCGGATACAACGGTGGTATCACAAACACCCAGACCTGAGCCAATATAGAAAAGTTCGTTTTCTAAATTGACCCAACCGGGGATCGAACCCGGGACCTCAGAGATGGCGACACCTTGAAAACCGGCGTACAAAGCCACTCGACCGAGGAGGTCGTCAAATTATTTCTTTTCTGCTCAAGGTTACCTGGAAGAGATTGCTATTAAGCAATAAGGGGTCGCCTCTTGTGTGCTTTTTTTCTATTTGTTTCTCTGTAATGTGTTTTTGTCTAAATGTGCTATAAGGTACATATCTTTATTATTATTTTAAACTTATCGAAAATTAGTATTTTCAAGATGACTATTCGACATTAATTGCCCATTTGTCGGCTCTTTATAAAGATTGTAGGTAATTTAAATTTACCTCCGCTTAAACCAAAAATGAAATCATATTGCACGACGCACATTATCGAATAACCTACCTTTCTGCCCACATACATAATGTAACACCCAACTCAGACAATGGTACGAGTTTATACAGTTTCCAAATTAGCATAGCTGAATTTTGATTAGCAGTAAAACTGTTCCCGACTTTCACTCAACCCCCATCAAATATTCGTTAATGATGCAATAATGGGAACCTTCGGGGGGATCCAGGAAAACTTGTAAATTATACAACACTGTTTTATACTGCTGTTTCTATAATTGCAAAGTTCCGGTAATTATTGAAGTTTGTTTGGGTAATGGTATTAGTAATTACTCATTAAATTTCTACTAATGCAGAAGTTTCGTGTCAAGTCAAGTGCTACATCACCTAGATTTGTTTTTTTTAATGGCTGTAGATACACTTTTACTATACTATTACTCCTTTTTGACCATCGGAAATGGAAAGCAATGTGATTGTCTGTCCCTAAATTACTTAAAAACCGTATTCGAGATTCATATACGAATCTCATATGACCATGACGTAATCAAACATTTGCCGCTTTAATATAAAAGCGAATTCGCGGGTGCAGAATAGCGTTTCGTTTGAATTTAATAAATCTTTCCGATGTTTCCTTCTCGTTGAATAGGGCCGGAAACTCGCGAACTCCTGTTTTCATAACAACCTCCCAAAGAGGATAAAATGAAATATTTTGGCCATGTAACCTTCTTGCGTTGGAGCTAAACGGCCTTAAATTCTGTGCGTGATTTTCGTCTTGTTTGCGAGTTTATCTGTGTGAGACGTGTGTAGTGGCTTTCAGTTCGATTCTACGAGTATTTCTTTTGTTTACTCAAGGCGATATAGTGAAACTATTTTTGGAATAGGTTGATAGAAATGTTCGATTTGGCATTTGAATTCAATAGCTAAAGCTGTGTAGTTTTGCTGTCATTGTTGATTATTGTTGATACAGAACCACTAGTTATTATTTGGTGTTGACAAACCAAATAATAACTAGTGGTTCTGTATTGTATTATATATATCGCCTCGAGGTTTTCATAGTACGTGCTGTTTGATATATTATTTGGTGTATTCGCAGCTAGATAGCGCTTCTAATTTTGAAAATTTTTCGCCAGCATGCTATCCACTGACGCGGTGCGGCGCTACTCAGCCGGTCGCAGTTGATTTTAATGCAATATAACGGGTATCTCTGTAAAAATGCAAAGAAATAAATGTTAAAGATAATGTTTAAATGAAATAGAGTGGCCTTATTGAGACCCTACATTTTGTTCTATTCCGCCATCTAATGCACACCAATTTTTTCCTTGTTGCAACGCCTACAGTAAAAATAAAAACCACTTGTCTAATTGTGAATACTTAAGTAAAGGCAGACTTTCCAATTCAATGCACTTAACAGTAACTTTAATTTGTTATTTATTGATTTTTATAAGTTTGTGCTTCAAAATGAGGACATTTTAAAGGCCGCAAGGTTGAATCAAATATACTTATATTTACATTATACATAGAAAATTCTGTTATATAATTTACCGTTAAATCGGTTAACAATAAAAAAAATCATAAGAAATGGGTTGTCCCTGAATCCTCCCCTTAAAATGAGAAATCTGATCTGGTCATCCTGAGATCAGTAAACAATAGTTTTGCGTTCGGATGAAGATAATCTGCCCTTTTATGCCTACAATTTATGAACTTGCCGAAAAACTCTTTTTAAACCCCATTGCTAAAGTCTTGGACAATTTCCGCGCAGTCTTAATTTGGCTGTTGTAATTAAGGACGACCCACTGTCTAATTAATTACATCTATCCGAGAAAATGACACTGGAAATTGTAGAAGGGTAGTTTTTTCAGTTTGTTTTTGTCTTTGCTTGTCTAGAATTAGCGGGCCTTTTTCAAATTTCTTTTTAAAGTTGTTAAAGTTTTTCAGCCAGTCTAGACACAGTTTTGCTTTGTAAATTAAACATATATTTTAACTAAATATTCATACTTTGAAGTTTTAATTGACAATTAATTTTTGAGTAAAATGTACCTACAATAATATCTTGGTAATAATGATTCCAATATCTAAGCGAATCATTTTTAAAAGCAATAGGTTTTTCAGTTCCACGCAAAATAGGTAACTTAAGGGTGCTTAGTATGCACACTAGCACCGCCATTGGAAAAAAAACATAGTGCTTAAATAAAGGCGAAATTGTGAATCATCTCTTTGTAGTGCACTCCGAAGAAGCTTTGTGGTACTTTTTATCGCTTAAACAATATTTTTATATCTAGCCTGCCGTTTAGTTGAATGCGGATTTTTTGTGAAAAGTGGCCACTTTGCAAAAAAACTGCTTAAAATTATTTATTCCTTACGGTCAGCCCGGTTCCGGTAAATCTACGTAAATGTCATAGTAGATGACTTATCCTTACCTTTTATACTAAGGCACATAATCATAATCATCAAAAAAATAATAATTGGTGTTAGTACATTAACATACAAGGGCGTACGTAACACACAGCCAGGATTATTTTTAGACACAAAATTCCACGAATTTACATGCCATGCTCCAGATTTTGCGATAAAATTCTGATGTTACTCTGTCACCCGTTTTTAGTGCAGTGTGAATGTTCTTTTTTTTGTTACAGTCTAAAAATGTGCAAGCTTGATTGTGGCTACGAGCTCACGTCGATTGAGCAAACAAAAAGTATGACTGAGAGGCGACGAGCTTGAGGGCAAACAACTACTGCTACTACTTGTAAATAATTTGGAAAACTAATTCTTTTGTCCTATCATGTAGGTACTTCAATTAATCTGATTCATAGACCATTATAGAACCTTAACCAATTTATTCGTTGCAAGTAAACCCACTTGTTTATATTATTATCGAATCGTAAGGGTAATTCAAAACAAATTAAAAACTATTAATTTTAGATTTTTCGCATTCACAATGCTATTTTTATATTAAGATAAATAATATTAGAAAAAATACTAGAAAAAATCGACTCATCCGTAGCGTCCCGTCTGAGGTGCTACGGATGAGTCGATTTTTTCTAGTATTTTTTCTAATATTATTTATCTTAAATTAAAAACTAACAAGGTTAACTAGGACTCGTCACCAGAATTGTCTCAGGCGGGAATCGAGTATATTATTTAGTATAGTAGAGTATATTATAGTATTAGTACAGTATAATATAGCATGGTAGAGTATATTATTTAGTATTATATAAAAATAGGTAATTCTTCACATTGATGAAATAACAGTGGCTTCTACATCTCAAAATTTAAAAAAATAACAAGCGTATCAAATTGATTTACTGTAACTTTCAAAAAATATTTAGATGCAAGATAACATTAGTAAAAGAACATTTACAACGAGATTCAGATGTGCCATTTATTTCCAAAGAAAGACTAGACTTAAGTATGATGGATATAGTACATACAATAAACAACAACACAATATTTCACATCATCCATCACATACATTGCTCCGATTCCAAAGAAAGTAGCTAAAGCACTTGTGTTATGGAAATCAGAGACAACGGTGGTATCACAATCACCCAGACCAGAGCCAATATAGAAAAGTTCGTTTTCAAAATTGACCCAACCGGGGATCGAACCCGGGACTTCAGAGATGGCGACACATTGAAAACCGGTGTACAAAGCCACTTGACCACGGAGGTCGTCAAATGAACGAACAAGATGCCCTGTTTTGAAGGCGTAATCTTTGCAAATTCCCACAGCAATCTATCTGGAAATCATCTTCATACAAACATCAGTCACCGGTATCAAATCTTAAAATCTAGCAATTAATTCTTAGAAGGGCCTAAGCCTGGAGCACCAAACCTTGAGATAATGCTCCTTGACAAATAGTTGAGAAAAGCAGGGTCTGGCCTATCTTAGGATCTGGCAAATTAATGATAGAGTCTCTAAGGGATACCGGAATTCTCGTTTATCTTCACGAGAAAGTGTGTGACTTATTATTTTGCATTGCGTGCGAGTTAATCTTGATTTGGGTTGAATTGGGAGCGAACAATTCCAATGCTAAAGTCCTTTAACAAAAGTCAAGAATAATGCGGAAAAATGTTTTAAGATCTATTAAATTAAAAGCAGTTAGCCGTTTTAAAAATCTTAAGATGTAAAATTGTAACAACGAGATAGTATGATATTGTTAATTATAGAAGTTTACAATGGTTTCTATACAACAAAACAGACGAACATAGAAACTCCTTCTTTTTTTGAAGTCAGTTAAAAAATATAAGACGCTTAAGTAGGTACTTCATTTCATTAAATTCACTGAATAATGATGTCTATACATTGTATAGCTCAAACAAATTAAACTTATAAAACACTATCCAAAAAAGTGTTTGATAAGAATGTCCAGCGGGTCTATCGGCTAAAAACAATGAAGTTAATGTAAACTGTGTTTTGACAGATGTATGTGGAAATGTGTCGTGTTCAAATGTAATATAAATGTTCTGATTTACCAAAATAATTATCTGACTCTGTTTTCTACTTTCAAATTCAGTTATTATTTATATTATATTATGTTAGTGTGAGGATCCTACACTATCTGGGAGTTACTACCACTGACCTTCAGTTATAAACATCGAATTACCAATCAAAATTCCTTTTTATTTAATATAAAATTTCCCAAGTATACTAACACATTCACGCGAGTCGGCCAGTGCGCAGTAACTGCGACGACTCCTCATTCATACGTCTCACAAACATTCAAAATCGCTGACATGCAACATTCATAATACAATGTCTCTACATAATGTAATACATTGTTACTTCGTTTTGGCACAAATAAAAACTTACCAAAGAAAAGTAGCAATTAATCACATCCATCTGTCAAATCAGAGCGATTACGATAGCAATATAAGTTAGCCGATAGAGCTCGGTATAATTTACCTCTTCTTCATGGGTTAAATTCACTTAACTTTACAAACACAATTATTAATCTATATTAGTCGGATTAAACGAAAGCCATACACCGCCCGCAGTGTTTTACAAGGAACATTTTAAAAGCTATATTAAAATATAACGAGGTATGCACACGGACCGGAACGACAGGCAAAGCGTTCCGGCTTCCGGATCGGAACTCACGTGATCACGGCCACGGAAATGGAATTTTAAATCTACATATTGTGCTTAACGCAACCAAGGGTTGGAAGAAAAGGATATTTATTTCGAAATACAACTGGAGGAAGTCCGTTACGCCTCGTATCGATCTACCTTTATAAAATGCGTGAGTGTCACAGTTCGGAATGACCAACAGCCATTTTTAATGTCCCCACTGCTGGGGCACAAATCTTCTTTATGGGCATTGGTGGATTGATAAGAAGGAAGAAAGGAAGTTACGCGGGTGGATGAAGGAAGGGCCATGACCGCGGAAGTTACGCGGGCCCAATGCAGATTAGTGGGTGCTAACGACTGCAAATGCAGCCGGGACCAACTGCCTAACGTGCCTTCCGAAGCATTGAGAAGTTCTAGATAGTAAAATTTTGGTTGGTTCTTTATTGTTTGGGGCGAATATCATATAATTATTTTAAATTATTATCTACTCGCAATCTGTAAATTACATTTAAATAAGTAGTAATACTCGTAGACTACAAACCTAATTTCAATAAGGTGGCGATTCGATTTTACAAGCGATTGTAGATAAAAAGCTCTAGTCGACTAAAGTCGTATAGCAAGTCGCCCGGAAAATCGACCTATGTAAATGCCCTATTACTATTCTTGTTAGTTTATTGAATACAAAATTTTAATAGATTCATTAGCTCGTTACTACATATTTAGTAAAATTAATTTGTAAATGGGAAGAAAACACGCGTGCAAAACTTACTACATTACCTGAAAACTGCTAATTAGGAAAAGGTTTACTAATTTTCTCTTCAAACAGCTTCGTGGTATTAATCGGAATCATTAGTCGAGTATTATTTGGAGAGAAATATCAAAGCGGGAGTGAATTAAGTCAAACAAGTTCGTTTTGTCAAAATCACGCAAGATTAAGAAAGTCGAAGTAAGCCTCCAATTCCATTAAGCAAATTGGAAAGGAGTACGGTTCACAAAAAGTTTAGTTCCATCTTAACTTTGGATTAGGACATCGGTATCATTAAAAAGCATTTATTATAATCAAACGATTTATACTTTTGAAGTTATCAAATTGCTGTAGACATATTATAACCTCTTTAAACATTGTGTTGTCTTTTTTACGTTCAATCTCATATCGTAATTTGAAAAACAGAACACACTTTCAGCTAAACTGTATAGTTAGAAAGATAATCGGTAATTATGATACTTTGATTGACATAAAAGACTGTCCTTAAAGTATCAACTTGTTTTAAATAAAAGCATAGCATAATTTTTGATTTATTTATAATGCTATACATCACAAATCCTTCAGTCCATTTTCTTCAAAAGGGTTGTCCTTAGAATGTGCCGCGGCCTTCAGTGTTTTTTATAGTAACGACAAAACAGTTTTTTGCTCATCTTTTCCCTGTTTTTATTCGTCCGCCGTTCGGGATATCCATACTCCATCTGCGGCGGACAAATTACCCATTCTATCTGTCATCCCGTCTGGAATACATACCTATTACATTTCTTCTCACACCTTCTGTTTCCTCCAAATATTTTCCAGGATCAAATCGGCTGATTGATGTTCACTTGGTGTGTCACCGACTAATGTCGGGTGGAAAGATTGATATGTCCCCGAAGGAATAGAGCACGTATGTCGTATTTATCCTATTTGAATGCGAATACGGGATGGAGGTTATGATGAAAAGGATTTATTTGCGAATACCAATGATGATTTGATAAGTCGTTGTGAGAGAGTTGCCCTGTATTGAATGGCAGACAAAAGGTTTGGCAAGTAAAATTTTGTACGATCCAATTAAGCTTACCGAATTTCCGAAAGAGCTTCGCGAATTCCAATGTAAATAGAAGATCAAATTGTTGAATTAATAATGAGTATGTGTGCGCTGCTGGCCTGTGATCTTCAGTGGCTTGGTGAGGGAAATGGATGTTGCAGCAAATTATAATGCCGAAATCACTAATAAAAAACTGTATTTAAAATAAATCACAAGCGGCAGCGTAGCGTACAATATTGGGAGAGCGCGAGTGTTGCCACTGCTTAAATTATTTATTTATTAATTTTAATGTTGCCTGCAACAGTATGTCCGCCAAGAATGAGTGAATGATCTTTGTTGTCCGTATCATATTTTTTTGCGGGGAATAGTCTGTTTAGGTCTGGTAGACTTGGTATGATAAGGAAAAAGGTACGCTATAAAATCATCAGCCATTTTAAATATTTCCTCTACTAAGGCATGTACGTGCCTTTCTTATAAGTGGATTCACGGGCCATATTCCAAAACGCAGGCCCAGCTTCTCTTAAATAAACCGGCAGTTTCATTGCATCTATATGTTGGGTAGTCATTTCAGAGACTTTTCCAAAATTGGGTATTTGACTTGAGAATGGATAATACTAAATAATATACTAGAAAAAATAGGACTCGCACCAGATCATGTTCTCGGACGGGAATCGAACCCGCGACCTTTGGATATCCGGTCCAATGCTCTGACCGCTGAGCTACCGAGTCACTCGGTAGTGGTACAAAGGTCGCGGGTTCATGAAGAACATGATCTGGTGCGAGTTCTATTTTTTCTAGTATATTATTTAGTATTATATAAAAATAGCATTGTGAATGCTTAAATCTCTAAATTTAAAAAGTTGAGAATGGATTTTACTTTTAAGGTTTTAATAGAGCGAAAGGGAAGCAAAATAAACCCCTACGCGAAATTTTGGCTTGATTTGACGAATTTTACTACCAATGAAACTAACAACAAAAAAATCTTGCAAAAAAACAAACATATTATTCCCTACAACTCAATAAGAGTGTCCGTGACTAATGAAATAAGTTAAAAAACCTTTACAACTGAAATGTTAGATTAGATGAATTGGTATAAAATAAAAGGAAAAATAAACAGAATGTGGTATCTTTCCAGCTGCGGCTTTTATCCAGATTGCTAAAGCCTTGCTGGGCCAATTACTTCTAATTTGTCTGTGAATAATTGAACGGTTGTCCACGCGAGGGACCCTTGCACTTTGACATGGTTCACTCGAGTTAGAACGGTCTTGCATGATGTATGAGTGGAAGTATCAACTGTTTCAGTAATAGGAATGTGTTATTATGTCTGTCGTTTCCAATAGTTTGCCTTTGCATTTTTGCGAATAGTGTAAATTCCGGCTTAAGAGGAGCAGACAGTGAACTTCCTATACAAACGTAATACCAAAATGATTTGCTATTTGAGCATAATTAACTTTACTCGTGTAAAAAATAATGCCAATAATTTTTTTTGAAACAAAACTGTTAACCGAATTAATTTATTTGGTTTGGTATTTTGGATTTTTATTTAATAGAACCCTAGAAAAATACTGTCTTAATCCGAATAACATCACAAAAAGAGTCAATGATGCTCAAATTGCAAATCATTTTGGTATTGCGTTTGTACAGGAAGTTCACTGTTCGCCGGCCTCTTAAGGCTGCGTAGTCTGCACACTAGCGCCGCCATTGGAAAAAAAATCATAGTGCTTAAATAAAGACGAAATTGTGAATTATCTCTCTGTAGTGCACTCCGTAGAAGCTTTGTGGTTCTTTTTATCGCTTAAACAATATTTTCTAGCCTGTCATTTAGTTAAATGGAGTTTTATTGTTAAAAGTGGCCACTTATCGCAAAAAATCTCCATTAAACTAAACGACAGGATAGAAAATATTGTGTAAGCGATAAAAAGAATTACAAAACTTCTACGGAGTGCACTACAGAGAGATAACTCACAATTTTGTCTTTATTTGAGCAATATTTTTTTTTCCAAAGGCGGCGCTAGTGTGCAGACTACGCCCTCTTAACACTCACTGTCGCCATATCTGGGTGTGATTTAAATACATTCGTTTATCGTCCATTGTTTTAAAGAATTATACAAAAAAATAGACACTAAAACTGAAAATTTTTATTCTAATAAACTCGATATTAATTTGATATTAATTGCTACCAGTAAACTTTTTTTAAGAAATTAAGTTTAACTTATTAGCAAGTTTCACTTGTATAGTAGCGAACAATATTTTATACAGCACAATAAAATGAATCTTAAATGCAAACACTCGTAAATAAATCAATTCCAATAAATTAGCCCACGTTTAAAACAATAAATTTAAATTATTGGTCGAATGCCATAATTGTACACAGTGTTATAGAGTCAAATATAACAATGTGTACAAATTCCACAGAATAAATAGAATCTAACCAGTATTTCAATTCACACAGGGCCTTTGAAATACCTACGAGCGCCCCGTAAGCGAGTTATTAGTAAGGAGCATGAAAAGGCTTTACTGCAAAGAGAATCAAAATATTTAATTTGTAGGTTTGTCTTGCTCGGATAAAACTTGCTCGTCGAGTTTATCTAATAACATTCTTCACACACTGATCAATACAGTCGATAATTCATTTCATAGCTTACGTAGATAAGTCGTTTTACACTTACCATCTTCATCCATGTGGTGACACAATTGCGACTGTTGGGTACTGAAGTGTGCCGAGATTTCTTCGGCGTACTTTCGGTCAGTTCATATGAAGATAGAATACTGGTTTTTATTTAAACTGTGCCCGTACTGATTGTCCTCGTAAATATCTCTTGACGATTTATCGTCATTGCGAACTAAATATTTGCAATCTGATGTACGTACCTATACTTATGTGTGACTATTTGTGTTGTTGCCGCGGGTGCGATAATGTACGCAAATATTATCTATTAATTACATTCGGAACTCAACTTGCTGTTTAGTTAATAGCTAATGAAGTGTCTGAAGTAATTTATTATAAATGTATATTATGTGTGACATTTAATCTGAGCTCTAAACCTTCTTCTTATCTTTCACCAATAACAGACTTCATTGTTAAAAGGTTTGTATAAAGATAAACCTAATCGGATACTAATCACTATGATACACTCGGCGGTTTTTGGGTTCAATACTATTACATAGTTGTAAAGTGTAACCTTCTAAAAAACTATTTGCGTATCTCACTCTAAATTTAGTATAAAAGTCTGCAAGCACTAGCTTTTTGTCATTAACGTTTGTGCTCCTACTTTGTTGTTTTTCTCTGACGTCGACGACTGTTTGAAAAGCAACTTGTCTAAACTCATGGCAAACGAAGCACATACGTAGTCTTCAAATATTTTTAAGTCAATCATTGATTTAGAAGGTCTACTAGCACGTCCGTAAGTCGAAGTTCGAAAGGGACACACGTGAAGCTTTTTGAAGCAATTACTAGAATTAAAAAAAAGTCAACTTCACATAAATAATTCGGTTCCTTCCGATTTCCATAACGAAAATGCTTTAGCTAGGTGCTAAGGCATTTTTGTTATGGAAATCAGAAGCAAAGGTAGGTACTAGTAAATCAGAAGCATCAAACACTCAAACCTTAGAAAATATAGAAAACTTCTAAGACTTTTGCGCGTACAGTTCATTAGAAATAAAACACTTTTTACGGATTACAGCACAACCTCTTTGAGTTTTCTTCCGCCAGTTCTTTCTCTCAGAGGCCTCCCAATTTGTGAACTGGTAGTAGATTCAGTAGCTAGATCTTGTTTTCTAATTAACTTTATGCAATTTAATTCAGTAAAAATGATCAAATCAGAACGCAGCTAAAAATAATTTAACAAACTTGAATACATTTTTATAAAATTTCGAGCTGGTAATTTCATAAAAATATGAGCAGCCTATTTTGCTTTAGTCCTCCCGTGACCACGGCCCCTGGAAAGGTGTCGAAACGTCGGGAATTCTAAAAAAAACCAATAAATACAAACTAAATAATTCCAAAACAACACCTGAATTAATAATATACGCGCTGTAATCCGTAAAAAGTGTTTTATTTCTAAATATAGAAAAGTTTATTATCTGAAGTGACCAAGCCGGGGATCTAACACTAGGGCCGTACCGGCTAACGCATCGAACTTCTGAAAGTCTACCGGGCTTCAAATTAAAACAGATAAATCGAGCATAATCGGGCTAAAATGGCGAACTTCAATTCATGATGTCACACGAACATCGATATCTTCTAAATAACTTCGGCGAATAGTACAATACGAAACTACTTACTTCGATTTATCTGTTTTAAGTTGAAGCTCGGCAGACCCGCTGAAGTTCAAAAAGTTAGCCGGTAGGGCCCCTGGACTTTAAAAATGGCGACACCTTGAAAACCGATGTATCGACCACGGAGGTCTTCAATTTAATATTAATTTCAAGTAGGCATATAATCGCATTGAAACTAAAGTGCCGCTGTCGCATGCAAGAGCCATATTAGCTGAACGCCAAGCTCTTATTGGCGGCCGTTTATGAAATAGACATTACAACTTTTAATGTCGTGCTGAAAATGTGGACCCACTTTAATACATGTAACTTTGTTCGATAATCAGACTTCGTCCGATCGGTACAGAGTATGTTATAAATTCCGAGTCCATCGTTCATTGTACCGAAAGTGATTGGCCATTCACTCAGCCGAGAGATTTCGTTCAACTTTACTGATATTTATATTTAATTCCAAATATTTTCTCTTTCGGAGTAGATTGTAGGTAAGCGAATGGTAGAGTACACACAAAAAACGTGTTTTTATTTTTCGAGTACCTTGAAAGTGTATATATTAACGGGAAAAGTTAATGAGAAACTAAATACCTATGAATTTTTCAACTACGCTCTCTCGGCACAGCAATTTATCTACAGTAAAAAAATGATATAAAAATGAAACTTTTGATTTTCATGACAATATAAGTACTTAAATTTGAAAGAGCAAACCTCTTTGTTGATATTTTGGCTATTTTTACCGACTTCAAAAGGAGGGAGGTACTCAATTCGACCCGTATTTTTTTGTTTTTGTTTTTTTCTACTTATATTTTCGTGTGGACTTGTTCCACCGATATCTTTTCTCCAGTTTCACCCCATTCAATATTTATTTTTGTCCTTTTGTCAAGTCCTCAATGGTCTAACTAACCGTATTTACCAAAATTCATTGAATTGGTTCAGTGTTTCAAGCATGAAATGGTAACAGACAGACAGAGCTTCACATTATTTCTAATATTGGTATTTGGTGTGGATTGTCATAGAGCTCACACGGGTAGCGTTATCGATTAGTTATATTGCGATTTAAAATGATGGGAAATAGAAAAAAAAATACGGCTATTCGTAAATTTTTTTGAAATTTATATTTTATACAAACCTTGCCCTGATAATAACAAACAACAAAAAAATATTATCTAATTTGGTGCAGTCGTTCTGAAGTTATTCGCTTACAACATATCGGAGACTCTTTTTTATTTATGTACATATATAATATGTCTACTGGAGATAAGTTCAAGAGACAAAATGTTCTGATCTGTTGCAACCAGTACTAAGTGTAATTTCCAACAGGCTAATGAAGTAAACTGGCGCGACGTGCGCTTGGCTCGCGGTCAACTCGTTAACATGCCCTCGGGAGTGGATAGCCGACAGTGGTACGGCACGAGGGACACATTCTTATCTTGATTGTATTTTCACGATCGACAGCTAGGTCTCTAGACTTCTATCCCTAACTAATAAAGATTGTATAGCAGAGGTATAGTTACACAATAGTTACTCTCTGTCCAACTATTTATTGACATTAAAAAGAAAGGGACAACACACTGTGTAACTATACATCTGTGATACAATCTTTATTAGTAAGGGGGTTAGACAATACTCATTGTTTAGTAGTAAATACTTGAAAGAACAAAGATTAGCATTATTTTAAAAATATAGTAATAGTGGTTTGGAAGGTACTTACAAAAAACAGTCGTTTATGATTACTTTTTGATCGCATGTTTTTAAGCTACTTGTTATTTTTTTAATAACAGTGTTTTACAAAAATAACATTGCCAAACTGTTCAGCAGTTTGTCGACAGTCAAATATAAGGGAATTTGTTGCATTTGTGAGTAAAAGGGTTTTTAATTCTCGAGTAAGTACCTCAGACAATTCATCGGATTAGAATTGATACAAATTATTGACTGGTCTATCCAAGTCGTTATATCATAATTGGCTTCTCCTTAGGTAGGATCGGTTTCTAGCTTTTGCAATAGAGGTGAATTTACTCTGACATTTTCAAATACAAAAATTATCGCTCAGGTACTTTAAACGAGAATAGAATATTCTTATTCCCAATACTCTATAAATAATGTTATTGTGGAAGTAAATAAATAATAGACCTGAGAACCGGAAATCGACGTTTTGTATGTAGAATTTTTAACAAATTGCATTTTCCATACTAGCAGTTTCATAATTTATTTAACAACCGTGAATGCTATTGTAACAACACTTTTATGTACAAATTTTTGAACATTAAGCTAACTTAGGCAATATAACTTAAGCGAAAAAAATAACTTTCGGCTAACAACGGATAAAGTGGCTAAGAAAACAAAATAAATGGACTTTTATTATACTGATAGTTGGTCATAATTTGATGTAATATCAAGCAACTGATAAATATTTTAAATCACAGAAGTTATGAGGTTCTCTGTATGTGAAAAAAAACACAAATTAAATAGGTAAAGTACCTAATATTTGTTGTCTACTAAATCAATAACTTTGATAAACTACCAAGAGATACTGCAGTGAGTATTTCAAACAGAGGTATTGACAAACTAGCAAACAAAAGTGAAGGAAAACAATATCTTCGGTATCAAGGACTTCTCGAAAGATCGATTTTGCATTCTTAAAAACTAGTACACAAATCTAGGACAGCGGACGCGTACAACGGAAATTATTGAACTTCGCAGGTTTAAAGAATAACTTCTATAGAAGTATGTTTCAAAGGCTATAGAACTACGTCTATTATACTAGGCTCTTTGTAACGATGTGGGACATGTTTTTTCATTTATCCTAGCACAACTCGTTTGATCAAAACTTGCTATTTTTTTAAATAATAATAAAAAAAAAATCTATAACAATAATTAGAAAATCTAAAAATACCTCATAAGTAAAAGCAGAACCCCGTATAAGATCTCTTGGTTATGTCTGTCTTTCGTAAGACTCTTTTTCTCAGGAACGCATCGACGTATCAGTGGTTTCTTAAGGCTGAAAAAAAAACAAGCTTGTTAGGCAACTCAATAAAGTAATAGTCATTTATGTCGCATATTTCGACTCTTGACGTCAGCCATTTTATCAAATCCTTCTTGCTGGGGCACACACAGGCCTTCCTTATGGGTGGACAAGGAGAATGGGCCTGAAACTCATCACGCGGGCCCAATGCGGATTGGTGGGTGTTAACAACTGCTAATGCAGAGGGTACCAACGGCTTAACGTGCCTTCCGAAGCACGGAGGAGCTTAACATAACAAGTTCTTGGTCTCATGACCGACCCTTGCGAATGTTGCTTAACCCTCGCAATCGCAGGCCCAGGCTCTAAACCAATGCGCCACCAAGCATCCAAATGAATAAAAATTGTAATAGTTGACCGAACGAGTGCGAAGCGTCTCCGTTTCATGCTTTCGTATGTCCGGCAGATGTCCGACTGTTCTTCTGTGCAGGTCGCAGTACACTACGTAACAATACGTTAGCAGTTTATCCTAACTACTTCTCTTTTCGACGGTTGAACAGTGACTGAGCCTCTAACTGACTTTCATTGACTGTTCCGCCGCTTATTCCCACCACTTATCTCCCCATTCCACTACAAATGGCGGGAAAAGTTTGCTATTAGTTTTTCTTCTTACAAATTAAAAAAATGATACAAATAAGAGCGGGCAAACCCACTTTCGTCACAGAATACATAATAGTTGCAAATAATCTGTCCGTGCTCCGTGCTAAACTAATTTTTCTTTTTCAGCTTGTACCCAAATGTTCCGGCTTTAAAGTTTAAATTTCTCTGTCAGGTCAAGTGACTATCTAAGTACTATCTTGCGACGTCTACTTTCTTTAAAGTAATATTTTCCAACGCCTAGCAGAAGCCTTCGTTAGCATTCATACTCGTAACGCTTTGAAACGGTCTAATTTGAATAATTTACGCCTTACTTTCAAAACGAGACAAATTAAGAAATCATTTTGTTAGATTTTTATTTTAGGTGACAACAAACAGAGCATTTTTATTTATTCACTAGATTCCACCCGCGACTTCATCCACGTGAACATTTGAGAAAATCAAAACCTATAACCAGGATAGAAAGTATTCTGTTTTAATTTCATCAAATTCCGATCAGCCGTTTTCACGTGATTAGGCGGGTCCAACAAGCGTGTTGCCTCGCGAGGAAGTCGCAGGCGGAAGCTAGTTTATAAAATTCAGATTTGGATCCAGAGATATGACAATCCCGTTTCCGTTTGGCACGGAAATTGTCAGTTTCGCAATCAACGTCCCATAAAACAAGAATAACGACATACATATAAATTTTTAGGTCAAGATTGTTTTGAAAAGTATTAAATAACCCCAAGCTAGGGGATTTAAGTTTGAATACTATACTATACTATACTACTATAATATACTAAGTATTATAAATACAGCTTATCTATAAAGAGTTGTCAAAAATTGAGGGCGCCACCTTCTATGAAAACGCGCAATATCACGAATAACTTGGCAACACTGATTATATACACTTCTAAGACTTTCGCGCGTACAGTTCATTAGAAATAAAACTTTTTTACGGATTACAGCGCGTATATTATTAATTCAGGTGTTGTTTTACAATAATTTAGTTTGTATTTATTGGTTTTTTGAATTCCCGGCGTTTCGACACCTTTCCAGGGGCCGTGGTCACGGGAGGACTAAAGCAAAAAGACTGCTCATATTTTTATGAAATTACCCGCTCGAAACTTTATAAAAATGTATTCAAGTTTGTTAAATTATTTTACAGCTGCGTAACGTCGGGAATAAAAAAAAAACAATAAATACAAACTAAATAATTCTAAAACAACACTGATTATATTACTGAAAAATTTTAGTACTTTTGAATTTAATTTCTACTTTTTCTGGCTGTTAAGGATTTAGACAAAATCACGAGCGGCCGCTAGGTTTGTAATAATAAATTAAATTAAAAACTTAAATTTAAATTTCAATAGGTTTTATTTATCTCATTCTAAAAAATACATACTATGCATGGTAACAGTATCTTTATCTTAAGAGCGCGTATAGTGTGCACACTAGCGCCACCATTGAAAAAAAACATAGTGCTTAAAAAAGTCGAAATTGTGAATTGTCTCTCTGTAGTGCACTTCAAAGAAGCTTTGCGGTACTTTTTATCACTTACATAATATTTTGTAGACTATCGTTTAGTTTAATGGAGTTTTATTGCTAAAAGTGGCCACCAAAGAAAAAACCAAAGAAAGCGGCGCCCGAAGAAAGTTTAAAAAACCAAAAATAAAAAAGTACAACATCCAAAAAAGGTATTAGGCAGAGATTATGACTTAAAGTTACATATAATATAGTAATAATATAAATTCATAAAGCGACATCCATTACGTGACATGCATTCAGTCGAATGGAGCGGACTAGTGGTGCGGTCCGCACCTGATATCGATAGAACTACGAGTATATTAATAGAATTACGCTACATGGGCGTAGCGAATGAGGGGGGGATTAGGGGATTCAATCAAACCTCCCTTGAAAATGCTTGACAGAAAGATCAAAAGATTTTTCTGTCAAGCATCTTTTTAACATGGACCAACCCCTCCAAAAACAGGCCCTGACCTTACCCCGAAAAACTGTAGGTTAAGCTCCTGTTTCACACTTACCTGACAAATAATTTCATTGAAATTGTGTTCCGTTTTGAAACTAAATCATAATGTACTAATGCTTTAGGGCCGTTGAAATCGATAAATTTTAATACAAAAAATAAGTGATAGAAAAACGCTTTTAGATGCAAATGTTTTCCATTGTGAAATCAACTGACTAAATCATCTCATACACCGAAAAAATATTTTTATTGTTAGTTTTCTTTTACGCATTTTGTGCTCTAAGCATAAAAATCTTTCAAAATAGGTTCAAGTTAGTAATGAAAATGTTAGTTTCCAGTTTCTGTTACCTACGTCATGAATGAAATGCCTACGTCACGGTTTGAATTAAGTATTATAGATTCCATTTCGTGTTTCAATTATCGATCTCACTCGTTTCAATCCTATCCTACTAATCCTACCCTACTTCCACCTATACAAGCTGAAATTTTAATCATTTGGTTCCCGCAGTGGGGTGGTTCCACTCATGATTACAAGCAACTTTTACTATAAGGCCAACTCTGATATCGCGAAAAAAAAACAGCTGTTCCATACAGAAGCGCAATACCTAGTCGACCTAAATGTATAAAGTTGTTTGTAATCATGAATGGAACCACCCCACTGCGGGAACCAAATGATTACAATTTTACGCTGTATTTTATGAATTCGAAAGTTTGTGTGTGTGTGCTTTTTCCCGTGTCTGTCAAGCAACGGGGTTATGTGGGGCTTCCCCCGATTGGAGCCATACCCTCTAAACTCTCTACTATGCCCTCGGAGGCTACCCTGTACGAGCGGGATCGGGAACGGACGCTCACGCTGTGACCAGGGGCAACCTCTTCACGCCTAAACGGCTGGACGGATTTGGAACGAAATTAGTTGGTAGACAGATTGGGATTTCGATTAAATATAGTCTGCTTTTAAGCCTGGTCAAAGTTCCCTAGTGTCTACGCGGACGAAGTTGTGGGCGGCCGTTAAATAAATAAATAAAAATATTTGACATCATCACATACATTGCTCCGATTCCAAAGTAAGTAACTAAAGCACTTGTGTTATGGAAATCAAAGACAACTGTGGTATCACAAACACCCAGACCTGAACCAATGTAGAAAAGTTCGTTTTCTAAATTGACCCAACCGGGGATCGAACCCGGGACCTCAGAGATGGCGACACCTTGAAAACCAGTGTACAAAGCCACTCGACCACGGAAGTCGTCAAATTAGGATCTGGATTAACATATAGGCTACTTTTTAGCCTGGTCAAGGGTTCCGTAGGGTCTACGCGGACGAAGACGCGGGCAGCCGTTAATAATAATTAGTGGATTAAAAAAATATATCGATATATTTGCAGTAACAACACTTTTTCCAGTGCGGACGTCCGTCTAGCAGCCGAGGAATGTGTCTGTCTCGTTAACATTCCGTGGACTGGCGAGCATCATAAATATCAAGTGATTTATGCAGAGTGATTTTTATGATATCACGTGACCCGGTAATCTGCTTGATTTGAAGAGGGTTGGGATTGCTTTTCAATAAATTTCAAACTGTAACTATTTATAGTTGTCCAAATTACTTTTTAATTTAAGTGTTTTGATTGACAACTTTTAGGTCATCACTGATACTGATTTACTCGTAATTAATAATGAAAAAACACTCCACTCACTCAAGAAACAATTGTAAATTAAAATGAAGATAAAAAGAAAGTTTGAAAATATTAAACTTGTAGTGAAGTGAATCGCTTTTATGATTTTTTATTATGTTAATGGCATTTTTCGCCAATTCGTTTTAGGTTAAATCAATCAAGTACTTTCACAAAACTTAAAATTAGAAGCAAAGCCACCAATTGACAAGGAAACAATCGAACAGCGATGTTAACAGTCGACCGATTTTATTCCTACAAAATATTTCTTTACATTACGCGTTTCAGACCATTGAGCCAATAAATACGGAATTGATTGCGGCAAATGTACCGTTGTAATGCATATTATTACGCTCCAAGTCTGCCCACGGACTATTCCAATAGGAAATGCTATTTCTGCATCCGCAGTAAGGATTTCAATAACACTTGTAGAAGTAGGAGAAATATCGGAAAAGAAATTTGCAAGTTTAGTCAAATTTTTCCTTTAGCTTTATTTTAAAGGGTGTGCTACTTTGTCGGTGCGATTACAGAAGGCTGCATCCAGATCTAGCAAAGGCGCGTTTGTGAATGGTTTTTGAGCTGTTCGCAGCATTCGGCATATCGGACTCTAGTTTATTATTTATAATGTTTGCCCACTTTCGGATGCTATGGGATTCGTGCTAGCGACCTATTGTGTAAACAAGTGAAGCTAATACTAAATACTAAATAATATACTAGAAAAAATAGGACTCGCACCAAAAAAAAAAAAAATATTTGGAAAGATGTTCAGTTGAATGTCGAGGTTAATTCCTTCTACATTGGTAAGATGGCGCTGGCTTGCAGCGTAAGAGTTAATATACTAGAAGAAATTCGACGTTCCCACTAGTGACTCGGTAGCTCAGCGGTCAGAGCATTGAACCGGATATCCAAAGGTCGCGGGTTCGATTCCCGTCCGAGAACATGATCTGGTGCGAGTCCTATTTTTCTCGTATATTATTTAGTATTATATAAAAATAGCATTGTGAATGCTTAAATCTCAAAATTTTAAAAGTGAAGCTAAGTTCTTGATTGTAACGGTTTTGTTGAAGTTATAAATTTGTAACATTGAATCATTATGTAGGTAAAGGTATTTATATTAACCTCTTACGTTTAATTGATTGACATAAATATTAAATACCCTAGCATGATATAATTGTACTAAAGAATAATATTGTTACTTAATTAATCTTATAGGCGCTTTGGATGGAGACATCTGTTAGCTTTTAAGGCATGTATGAATAAATAAATAAATAAATTTAATATTGGTATTGGTGATGGGCACTTTTCTCCGCATTTAGATCATTTTGGTCCGTTATGCGTGAAACCTCATAGCTTCGGTATGGCTAATCGAGCCAGCTCCTTCCAGAAGCGTAGAAGCCTCCTGGTAAAGGTATGCACATACAACTTTTACACACAACGAAACAAGTACGGCCGCGATCAATAAATTGTACACACCATAGAACTATGTCACAACATTTTTGAGTTACTTCATGCATGACAAGGCACTGACTGATAAGATTGTGAGAGTGACATGGTTCAATATTGAATACATTTCATTGCTCTATGTTCTATACAACCATCCAAAATATTGCCGGCACAAGATTACGTATGCATCTTTCATGACTACAGTGGACCCAACCCCGTGTGTGCCGCAATAAAAATGTTATTTTAGTAATTGTATGTATCACAGTACATTTTTAAAACAGAACTCTGGGTTTAATAATTTATAGTATTTCTAGTTCTTGGATGGAGCTCAGTGAAGCGAAGGACTGCGGAGTGTCGGGTGAATTTTCTTACTAATAATTCTTGTACTTTTTAATCTCTTTACTTTCCGACTGCGGTCGTGCCACCGGTTTTTCTGCTTAAATATTTTAATCTCATCTGATTTTAGTGTAAATTATGAAAATGCAAGAGTTTCCGTAAGTAACCATGAGACCACGAAAACTTGTAAATTGGAAACTTTTCTTACTATGTAACTCAATGAATACTTTTGTTATACATATTTATTTTAACCAATCAATTTACGTATCCTAATTATCTTCCGTAGATAAGCACAGCAAAAATATTAACCAGTCGATAACGAATGTCGTTAAGGACACCTTTTTTTATACCGAAAAAAATGCATTTTATCCCCCCCGTAGGTGAGCCAGGAGGGGACGTTCCGGCTCCCTCTCGTAGTCCCACCCAGCCAGTGACTTGATGGAACTCCGGGAGCGGGGAATACCCACTAAAAACCCGGTACTCGCCCTTATGCACCCCCGGTTGGCCCTGAGGGTTCAATGTGGGAATCAAATATTACGTCTCGTCGTCGTCACGTTTCCGTAACAAATCCAAAATTATGAAATTTAGATTTTTCGCATTTACAATGCTATTTTTATATTAAGATAAATAATATTAGAAAAAATACTAGAAAAAATCGACTCACCCGTAGCACCTCAGACGGGACTCGAACCCGCACCCTTGGGATTCCGGCCCAATGCACTGACCAATTATGCTACATAATATAATTAGCGACTCGGTAGCATAATTGGTCAGTGCATTGGGCCGGAATCCAAAATTAACCCCAAAAAAGTTGATCCAATGTGACAGGTACATCATTACGTAATTCGATTAAGAAGGTCGAAGTTTGAAGGATAATACTTTAATAATTAGGCTTATTATTTTTAATAACGTGACACCAGTTACACTCTTGAACTGTGTCCAGAGTCTTCCTAAGAGGATTAAACACCGTAATAAGGTTTGCGACACACTGGCCGGGGTCAAGAAGAGCTTAACAGCACGAGTTTTGTTATATGTCTAGAACAGGGGTGGTAAACCTTTTCATTAAAATGTAGAATAATAATTAAAAGTGCTCAAGAATAGTTTGTAAAACAAAATCTGTATAGTGTTACTAGGTAGGTAACTATTAATATGTGTATCAGAAACAGATAAACAATCCTGCACATATTTCAGCACCACCACAGACATATGTAGGGTGTTTCATAACAACTCATAATGTTTTTGATTGAATGGAAAATTGGAAATTGACAACCCTAGACGCAAATAGGCTATTGTTTTCGATAATCAATCCCATTGATGGGCAAAAGCAAAACACAATTGGTTGCCACCATGCAATTTATCATGAAATGAGAAAAAAACTAATTTTCAAAATACTATGTTTTTTGGGGGTTCTATGTATTTGTACCCTATCTATTTTATTCGGCTTTACTATTATCTGTGCGACTCAAGAAGAAGAAGACAATATCGTAATTGAAAGCTTGAAAAATGTATGAACAGGTTTTTTAAATCTGTTTTCGAGCATAGCTCACGTACGAACATCCTGTTTTAACTCTCTATGTTTAGCTAAGTAATAAGAAATTATAGTTTCGAGTAAATAGTTCACCTTTCCTGGTCTAGCTTATTAAAGAGAAACGTTCTTGCGTTATAAAACTAAATACTAGAACGAGACTGCGCCATCTTTCTGAGAATCCAACGTTCTTTTTAACGAAATTAGTTTTATCACATTACGGAATTGCAAACTAGAAAGAAACGAGAAATGTCGCAGTTTTCGTTACGTGAATTTTTAATGATACATTCCTTAATCCGACAATTTACGGAAACCATTTCGATAATAATACAAAGATGTTTTCGATTGTTGTTTTTGAAAATTAATTACCACCATAATGTCCCCACTGCTGGGGCACAGCCCTCTCACTACCCATAGGTGGATAAGGAGGATGGACCATGACCCACCACGCGGGCCCAATGCGGATTTTTGGGTGCTAACGACTGCAAATGCAGCCTGGACTAACGGCCTAAAGTGCCTTCCGAAGCACGGAGGGGCTCGAGATGAGAAATTTTTGGTCACCCATCCCATGACCGACCCTTGCGAAAGTTGCTATATCTCCGCAATCGATGGGCCTGGCGCTATACCACTGCGCCACCTAGCTCCTCTAATAACATTTAAAGGATGGGTACAATAAGATAGGATAGTAAAAAACTATTTTTTTTTTATTTAGAAATAAATCTGGCTGGAACTTTTGCCAGCCTTATTTCTTAACAAAATATTATTGTTATTGAATATTGATAAAATAAAAATATTTGATTAGGAACAATAGTTTAATATTATAATAATAATAAATGCTTGGACAACTTCACACAGCGCCATCTAGCCCCAAACTAAGCAAAGCTTATAATATGGGTGCTAGACAACTGATTTACTACTTATATACTTATTATATAATTCGCGCACAATTATAATGGGATGGGACCTTGTCAAAGTAAATCGAAAATGGCAGTTAAGCATTTAAGAAGCGTCTAGTCTTTAAAAAATAATTGCCTGGAAGAGATTGCTACATAGCAATAAGGCCGCCTTTTGTGTACTTGTCCATGTTTATTGTTTGCTTTTCTTTAATATCTTTTTCCAGTGTGCAATAAAGCGTTAATATTATTATTAAATAACTAATCACTGAGTACCACTTCAATAAATGTTATCAATAACTTTTCAATCTGGCCCGAAACAGAATTTAATCATCACAGCCAGTTTCAATATTAAATATTGACTTTTTAATATCTTTCTGCGAAATAGGAAAGTAGCTGGAATCACATAAAATAGTAGTGCCAGTGTCCACAGAAACTCATGTTAACCAAACAATCCCGCGCCATGGGGTCGAGCTGACCTTTTATTGTTTAACTTACGTAATTACTTTGCTTCTGTTTGAGATTTTAGGAACGATAAAGAGTTGAACAGTAGGTTCTGTAAGATGGCACTCCCTTAATTAAGGTAGAACGGTGGCTTAAAAACAGGCGTCCGGTAATGGTAACTTTTTTACAGCTATTTAGTATGGAGAATTTGTCGATATCGACATTATTAATTTCATTCTTAACTATTGTCAAAAACATCTTATTGACCAATCAGCAAAAGGCCTAATGGCTCCTAAACTCTATGCCGGCGGCAGGGCCGGCGGCTTTTGTCGAGCGGCACGTTTGTCAAGCTAAAAGCTGCCGGGCGCATCGCGGCTTGCCCGGCGGCGAGGCCGGCGGCATTCCAGCATAGTGTGTAGGAGCTTTAAGAGCTCAAACACTCAGGATGCTTTTTATACTCTTAGCACGAACATCTATCGAGAAAAAAAACGCGCGTAAAATTACTCGATAGAATAATTATCTATGGAATATGTCATTTCGCTTTTCTGTGGTAGATGTCACTGTACAAATTTCCCATACAAAATTACTCTATCGAATGTTTTTACGCTCGTTATTTTTCTCGATAGCTGTTCATGCTAAGGGTACCGATTTCAGATCGCTGCGATCTATGCGATATATGGGATCGGAACGCAACTAGTGTGGAAGGGATAAGAGAACTCCATACATCGCATAGATCGCAGGTTTCTGCGGATCGGATCGCATGACCGAAACGCAACCTGTGTGTTAGACATCATATCTGTTTTAAGAAACAAAATAAGAAAATAAAAGATACAAAATTATACACACAGTAGTTTTCTTGATTGTTTTAGAGCCTAGAAAAATAATACAATTTGAAGCAAAGTTTGTTGTGGTTCATTTGTTGATACTCGTACATATTGTTACCTATTTTGATGAAAATATGTAGTACGAACTAAGTTCAAAGCTTACACCCGTATTCACAAACATTACTATGAGGTCTCACAGTGGCCGCGGATGCACAGCGCCCCAACTACCATTCACACGTAATACAAACGAACCAATCACAGAGCTCTATTTCAACGCAGTGCATTCGCATAGGCAAGGGTCGTTTGAGTATTGATCTTGAATATGAGAGATAGAATGATAACCACGGCTCTAGGTATACGAGTACACCGTCGTTTTAAATGAAACTATGTAATCATTTTTGCTAAAGAAACATGTTTCGAAAATAGACTTTTTTTTAAATTGGAGGACCAAATTTTTTTGTTGTTTTTCGACCCATGTTTTTATATTTTTTGCGGGAGTAAGCTACATAAATATTTCTCTTTTCACCATGTTTCTATGGCAAAATGTTTAGCTTCATTGATAGAACACTCTTTTGTAGTTAATTAAGACGACTACTAAAAGAGAGTGTATATGTTACTGTAAAAGTCCGAATATTGGTAAATCTTAGGATTTACCAACATGAGCTGGTAGATGTGAGGATTTTGGTAGGTTGTAAATAAATCCAACATTAACAACCGTCATTGGTAACGGTTGTTAATGTTCGTTTTATTTTAATAAAGCAGCCAGTTAATTAACTTAACGATAATTAATAATTAAAATAAAAATAGCTTTATTGCACACGACAAAAACAGAATAGAAGGAAACAAAAACGACAAAATGAAAACATACTAATATAATTCTTAATATTTATTTCAAACACCTATCAGTAAAAAAATCTCAATATTTTAAATATCTTTATAATACATTCATCATGATCATTATTTATATTAATCATATGAGTATGTAATCATTACAATATAATAACCAATAATTAGTCAAATACTGAGACGTGCGACTTCATTCCTGTGGACTTTGTTACCGATGTTGTAACTTGAAAACATTGTCTCGAAACTAAGTCTGACAGAGAGTGAGAACACAACTTTGTTAAATATTTTATAACTAGTGGTCCCTGTGAACTTCGTATCACCTTGAGAATTCTAAAATATCGAAAGCAACTCTACGTACCTATGTTTTATTTTACTGAGTTATTTTTCGGACTAAAACCTCTATAAACCTCTTTAACAAATTACTAAAAGTTAGTTGTCAAAAGTAATCAGGAATGGCGATTCCCATACAAAATTTCCAATGTTTAATTTTCTATTATTTAGCTGTTCTTTTGGGGTTTTCCTATTTTTTTGTTCCTAAACTACCTCAGTACTATAGCGAACAAAACAAAAAAAAATATTATTCCAATCGATCAATCCGTTTTTGAGTTTCAGCCAGACTAACGAGCAGCAATTCCTTTTTAAACTTTTTTAATTCAACCTTTTTTGAGAATTTAAACTTTTTATTTTTTTTAATGCAACCTTATGCGTTTGAAATAACATTGACAGAATGCTGCAAATATAGCCAAGAGTTGGAGTTTTTGGCGCCATTTTGTCGAGTTCGGTTTGGTGTCTATTTTAATTATTTTCAAATTGATTCATAGTGGATATTGTGTCTTAAAATTGGTGCAGTTATATGGTACAAGTGTCTACGCAACTGAACAATATGTGGGAAAATTGAAATAGGCGCGATCTTGGTTGTGTGAAGCTGAGACTTTTATTGAAGTGGTGGCTTCCTCGGCAGAACTAACCGAGTAAACTGTCTTCATATACTTGGTGCCAAATGCTCCAAGCAGCATTGGAATGCGATGCACCCGCATTCTAATGAAAAATTAAACAATATCTACCACTGAACTATTTAACACTTGACACTGGCAAAAATTACTTCCAAGAGGAAAGTAGATTGCCATAACAAAAAAAGAAGAAGAAGAAATATAGCCAAAGAGGATGTAAAAAAATGAATATCGTTTAAAACAGGTGCTTCGGTCGTAAAATAATTAATTTATCGTCAAAGATATTATTATTATTAATATTCATATTATCAATAAATTAGTCAACATTCATAGTTAAGACAGGACAACGTCAGTCGGGCGGACCCGACTGACGTAGTTTTTATATAATATGAGAAGATTGACAAGTTAGCGTAATGCACTGGAAACACACGGTTACAGATGTACGAATACGAACTCACTCCCTTATAATATTTATTTTTCCAATAGAGGCAGCATTTGTCCTTCTTCATGATAATCTATCTTTTTGTCAAAATTAACCAAAATTGGTTCGGTGGTACAGAAAGAGTTACTTACACATTTTCAATATTAGTATAGATTTTAACCTCGCCTACTGGTAATATATCAACTGTGGTCAAGGTGTGACTAGTTCAGCTTTGTAATTAGTCTCGTTTCGGTTAATAAAATGGGGTACGGAATTCCCAAATGTGTGTTTTGGACCCCAACCTTGAATATCTTTGGGCTTAATGTGTTGCGAAAGTTTGAATAAAGGGCAGGTGTGAAATTATATAATTTGGTTTTCATTAATCACGTGAAAATTATATAAATCATAATACTAATAACTTACTAACGTTTCTTATTTCAGTTCTGGGGAGCGATTCTGTAACCAAACTCTCATCTCACTTCTAATCTCCCATCACTTCGCATGAATTTGTTATTGGAAATTAGCTGAATATATGCTAGTTTACGGATTGCAAAAGGTTTAGGTAGCTACCGTTGCTATCTAAATTCTTTAGTGATTAAAAACAGCCTATCATTATCACATTTATGATTTAAATTCCTGCGCAGTGACGACCTGAGTGGTGCAGTGGTCAATATGTCGGTCTACCACGCAAGAGGTTCTGGGTTCGATTCACGGCCGGGTAGAAATTTAAATGATGCATTTCAATTTCTGAGACGGGTCTGGGTGTTACTATGTATAATAAGTGTATATTTAAAAAGTATATAAGAGTTATATCAGTTGTCTAGCACCCATTTTACGCGCTGTTGAGCTGTGTGAAATTTTCCAGGCATTTATTTATTTATTTATTATAATATTGTTTAACCGACTTCAATAACCGAAAAAGAGAGGTTATCTATTCGTAGCGTACATATTTTTAACCAACTTCAAAAATTTAATAGGAGGAGTTTATCTATTCGTCGCGTATATTTTTAAATCTTTTTATATCCCATCATGTTCTATCCTAATTTGCTAAATGTACATTTTATTTCACTTTTGTTTGTGATAATAAACAAATGACAGTAAGAAACAAATTCACATGAAAGCAATAAAATTACCTACTTTACATTTGAGACGGATGATGCTTGATTTGAATATTTAAATTAATAATCTTCTCATAATAATACACGTAAGTTCACATGGGCTCACAGCCCAACGTGACACTATTGATAAATTACCTCCATGGTAGCTTTAAAGCGAATTTAAATAGCATTTTTACAATTCATGAATTATTTATTGCTTCCATGAAATTCAAATTTCTCTTTTGTAATTTGGCTTTACGGTGTATTTTCGTTAAAAATCTATGTATTTTTTAAAACTCTACATTTTGTCCGTTATGCAGTGACACATGATCGTCAGACGCACTGCATTTGCATAGATTTTGTTTGAACTCTTATGTCTGGAAACCTTCTTGGAAACGTATACTATATGTTTGATATCAATTATTTTAAACATAAAAAAAGAAAAACACAAAAAATAAAAGTAGGTTTTTTTTTTTATTTAAATTTGACTACATCACATACATTGCTCCGATTTCAAAGTAAGTAGCTAATGCACTTGTGTTATGAAAATCAGAGACAACGGTGGTATCACAAACACCCAGACCTGAGCCAATATAGAAAAGTTCGTTTTCTAAATTGACCCAACCGGGGATCGAACCCGGGACCTCAGCGATGGCGATACCTTGAAAACAGGTGTACAAAGCCACTCGACCACGGAGGTCGTCAACGGAGGGTTTGGTGAAGTTCATCGTGTGTATGGTGATTAATGCAAGTTTTATGCTGGCTTAGGACTTTTTCGAGTGCTCATTAAGCTCATTTTCATTCGACATAGCCAAATTCCGTATTTTTGAATCGCTCGTTCGCTAGTTGTGAGTGTAGTATACAATTCGAGTGTCAATTGTGACATTTCAAACGAATTATTTCAATAATAGGGCCCGGGTCCGAATAATATTCGGGATAAATTTCCTCACCTTTTTTAAGAATGTTCGTATCGTAAAATATTTTTTTGTATTTTTATTTTATTTCGAATGTTAATAAATAATAATAAAACGTTGGCTGTTCTTAGCAAATCGAAGGATAAAACTACACAATACAATTTGATGACTCTCTAAATCTCGCTCATATATTTTTATTTTATGTAGAATTTAACTGAAGATAAAAGTTTAACGTACGGTCCTGCCGTTAACAATGAACAGTTTTATTAAGAACTGTGAGCTCTTTTATATTTTTCTAACAGGTAAAATAAAAAAAAAACAATCCCACAGTCGAGTGTGGCCTCGAAACAGAGCAACCGGCGACGAGACGACGACGTGGCGAGTGAATTAACTGAAGATAAAAGTTTAACGTACGGTCCTTGCCGTTATCAATGAACAGTTTTATTAAGAACGGTAAACTCTTTTATATTTTTCTAACAGATAAAATAAAAAAAACAATGCCACAGTCGAGTGTGGCCATGAAACAAAGCAACCGGCGACGCGAATAGCGTGTGGTGACAGTGTTGTTTCTAGCAAGGATTGTCGTATTCAAAATAAAAAATTGCCGTATAAAGCCATAAATTATAAAAAACTGCCGTGTTTTAAAGAAAAATATCAAAATCTTTGCAATTAAAATTTTTGCATTAATATGGACAGCGTTGTTGCATGATGCCGTAGTCGGCACTCGAGTCGCATTCGACTCAAGAACAACACTAACCACTGCAACCCATAAAAATACCCTATGGCTGCGCTGAGTGGTGAGCGTAGGTATGTGGCGTTTGTCACGAAGTTTTCACCACGCAATAAAGAGAGAATTTTATATAATACCAAATAATATACTAGAATAAATACGACTCGCACCAGATCATGTTCTCGGACGGGAATCGAACCCGCGACCTTTGGATATCCGGTCCAATGCTCTGACCGTTGAGCTACCGAGTGACTCGGTGAATGCTAAAATCTCAAAATTTAAAAAGAGAGAATTTGCTTGTCGCGTCATCGATCTCACACCGTAGGATCCAAGCCGTGTTGGTTATAAGTAAATATTAGTACACCTTACTTTTGTATTTTTTTCACAAAATAAAACCTCTATCAAACCAAGAGCTGAAATTATGCATAGCAAATTTTAAAATTACATCGTTGCGTTGGGATTTTCAAGTAAAACCTCGGCTTGCATTAGAAATATTTTCGGCTGTGGATGATAACAGAGTAAGAGGATTATATTATTTTGAGCATTCACAGAGTTTTGGAATAATAATTATGAAGTGGTATTATGTTTTCGCTGTTTCCATTTTTGAGCTTAATCTGCAGTTTGTTAGTGATAGTGAAAATGTAGAAATTTTTTGGAGAACTAAAGTAATGATGATTTAAAAGATATCTCTATCACTGCTAAAGGTTAATAGGAAATCAACATAATCATTATCATCATCATCATTAAAGTATTTTTTTGTCCTGAACTAAATTTCTATGCAAGCTTAAAAAGCTTGCATTAAAATTAATAATTAATAATTAAGTAATTTTCTGTCAGTGCAAATAATTATGAGAACTTATTGTCAAAGTATTTTGCGCTGTTGTCTAATACGTATATAAAAAGTACCATTTTAATGACTATATCACGACTTATGTGTTAATTAAGTCGTATTTGAAGTATAATTATCCTTCTAAAATCACAATTGTGTTTGTGAGTTGAATGTTTGTTATACTCAATCACGCTAAAACGGTTGGACGAATTAGTTTGAAATTGGACACATAGATATAGTTTATAACCTAGATTAAAATGTAGGATACTTTTTATCGCGCTTAAAGGTTCCCTAGGGATTTCTCTCATGTCCACGCGGACGAAGTCGTGGATGGAATCTAGTATAATTATTAAAGAGATTAAATAAAGCTTTTTATAGCCGACAAAGCGAACACAAATTGTAACTAAGAAAGCTGCTAATTTGTCGATATTTCAAATGTAAGAGATGCCACATTTCAGATGAAAATCGTCAATTAGCCGTTACTGTAAGCAATTACACAATTCAATTAACTCGAACATTTGCCATTAATCTACCTGGGATGTAGTTAAAGCAATTTACATCTTTTCCGCTCCTTTGCCCTCTATCGCTTTGTTTTCAAACATTTGAAGGAGAATAGACTATTTGCTTAGACAACTTTGTTTTTACTAATTCCATCCATGGTAGATTTTGCCGCGTGGCATAATAACGGTGCTTTTATACGGCTTCCAGTTACTCATTTGAACATCGATGTTAGGGGGTAATAATGGTTAGCAGGATTAATACGATACCTAAGTTTCGTCAATTTTAATTAAGATTAATATACCTACATATTGACGACCTCCGTGGTCGAGTGGCTTTGTACACCGGTTTTCAAGGTGTCGCCATCTCTGAGGTCCCGGGTTCGATCCCCGGTTGGGTCAATTTAGAAAACGAACTTTTCTATATTGGCTCAGGTCTGGGTGTTTGTGATACCACCGTTGTCTCTGATTTCCATAACACAAGTGCTTTAGCTACTTACTTTGGAATTGGAGCAATGTATGTGATGTTGTCAAATATTTATTTATATTTATTTAAATCTAAACAAATAACAATGCTGCCCCCTCCTATCGACGGGATCGAGCTCACATCAGAATCGAAAAAACGTCAAAATCTGTTACTTTGGTAGTTTGGAAACGGTTTCCATAGTACTGTTTTGGAGTTTATTCGATTCGAACTTAATCTAGGTTCCTTCGGGAATAACCCCATGTTCTAAACTTCTTTTCATTTAAAATTATGTAGAATATACTATAATTTCGTCGCGATTTCTGAAACTCTGTTGCGTAAAGGAATTGAAAGTAGATTATTAAATTTTGATTTTTCGCATTCAGAATGCTATTTTTATATTAAGATATTTTTATATCGATTTTTTCTAGTATTTTTTCTAATATTATTATTAGAAAAAATACTAGAAAAAATCGATTCACCCGTAGCACCTCAGACGGGACTCGAACCCGCACCCTTGGGATTCCAGCCCAATGTACTGACCAATTATGCTACCGAGTCGCTAGTGGGAGCGGCGAAGATAGTTAGATAAGATAGATAGCAGAGTAGATTATTTACTAAAAAAACGCACTAGACGACAAAAAACACTTTTCACACCCGGGGTAATAGTAATAACTGTTTGTACATTATTTGATTTAAATAATTCGGTTTATCAATAAGCAATAATCTTTAAATTATTCACGTAACAATAACTTTAGAAATCCACGAAACAAGTTTTGAACATGAAATAATCAGATATCGTGACAAATGAAAAGCGACTTAATGAAATTATCCTTCAGCGTTAAGCGCCTCATATTCAGTTAGCGCTTTATTCGCTGATTCTAGGAAATGAAACAACACTTTATGCTTGAAGTAACGAGGGTTGAGGTTGAAACTCGTTATCCAATGAATGCTCTGAATTAAAATGCCGAAGCTAAATGTTCTGTCAGTATATTTGAATTGGACAGCTTGAATTGATTTTATTTTTTATTAATTATCAATACATGATTATTATGAAGAAATAACATTTAAGAGGAAGAAGAATAAAATTCTATAGAATGGTCTTACTTGGCTATTACAAACCTAACTTAGAGGAAAATATATACGGCTCAAAAGAATATATAGGCCAACATATGATTTTCCATACAAAAGAGCTAAGTTCGGGAAGGTATTTTTCTGATAAACTCAATCTAATTTTATTTGGATTTGATTGAATTTATCAGAAAAATACCTTAGCTCTTCTGTATCGAAAATTATATGTGTGGTCCCTATTTTCTTTTGAGCAGTACATAATTAGTTTTTCAATAATGATTAGGGTTTTTGCATGTTATTGGTTTGGTAACCTTATATGGGACTAACACAATTTTTATTTTTTTTTATTTTGAACAGAACATTCCTATTATGAACATTTTCATAATCATAATAAGTGAAATAGTGGTAATATACAACTTGTTACAAAATAGTTATTATAAAACATCCTGAATTTTCAGTAGGGCCATGTATTATGCTTAATTTTTTGACTCTTAACTGGTTTGAATACATTGGTAACTGGTACTGAATAAGTATTTTCTTAATTAAAGTAACTCGACCAAAAAAAAGCATAATTATCGAACCTACTAACAAAATTTCACGAGAATCGGTTGAAAAATGCAACCTGTAGAGGAGAACAGACGGACAGACATACGAAAGCATTTTTGCCCAAGCTTTCGCTTGGTCAATTATTATTCGTATCGTAAATAAATGTATTTTATTATCAAAATATTTTTTGTAAAAGTTACTAGATTCGAGTTAATTTCGATTAGGATATAATTTTTATTCTAAGGGTACTGTGATCTAAATACCAACAGCTGGTGGAACTGGAACTCTACATCTGAAAGATCAGAATTTTAAATTGGCTTGCTCGCTCCTATCCACCGTTTCACCTAACCGCGTATCTTCATAGCTGTAGCTTTGATAACTACGACGGAAATTGCGGATAAAGTTGCAGTTTTACCTTTGGAGATACAAGTCTATCTATAAATAAATAAATATTGAAAACATCAAATACATTGCTCCGATTCTAAAGTAAGTAGCTAAAGCACTTGTGTTATGCAAATCAGAGACAACGGTGGTATCACAAACACCCAGACCTGAGCCAATATAGAAAATTTCGTTTTCTAAATTGACCCAACCCGGGATCGAACCCGGGACTTCAGAAATGGCGACCTTGAAAACCGGTGTACAAACCCACTTGACCATGGAGGTCGTCAAATCTACGGCAGATATCATTTCAATTTTCCGTGGTGAGGTAATCAAAATGGTCGTAATGCAGGAGTAATAAGCTAATTTTGGGTCACACCGCGTCATCTTCAAATAGCACACCAGCACACGAGAGGGCTCTACCATGTTTTTTTTTCAAGACAGAACCATTCTCTGGCTGTAGGTATTTGAGAACACTAGCATCCTCGTCAGAGAAAAAATTTGCTTCTCTATACCATGTTTTGTTACGCTAGGAGCTGCTGCAATACTTACTGAGTACCTATAACTCGGTTTATTCTGAGATTACCTGTAGTAATGTCTTTGTGCGTGTTTGGAAAACCGTGATTTGTGTAGAGCTGTTTTTTTGTCTACATTACACCTATTTGTGGCAAATTATTGCTAAGGCTGGAGCATTTTTGCTGACTCTACAAAAGTGTCTTTACAAGGTCAGATGGCGTCATTTATTGAACATTTATAAAAGAAACACGTTTCCCCCTATAACAAGAAGGTTAGTCAAAAACATTTACAACTGTCTGCAAAATTGATAGTTTTTTTCCAGTTCCAGTTGTTACATACAAAACGATAACAAACCCTATCATTAAGTTTGTTCCATCACTGTGAAGTCATTTATCATTTTTTGAGGGGAATAAGGGCAAATGAAAAATATTGCGTCTAACATGCTTATACTAAAGTACTAGTTAAAGTTTCATTTAAAAAATTGATATTCGTTTACGGTGGAAACTTTTTATATTTTTACCTATATTATATAATACTAGTGGCCCGCCCCGGCTTCGCACGGGTACAATGTAGTTACTAATGTGGGGAGTGTGAAGTTATTAGACTACAGAATATCTTTATAGGTATAGTAGTGGCCACAAAATTAAGGACGCCAGTCGATTTTCATACAAACGAAGTAACTTTTAAGCATTGCTTCTCCGCCAGGGATTGACCGAGCGGTGATCTGGTGATGGCCATCCAGGGAGTGAATGGAAGAGATCCAGATTTCTATACACACCCAAGTGATCTGACCAGCATTTTAAGAGATGTAAGGATATGTTTAAAAAAACCGCGAATATAGTATAGAAATGTATGAAAACTTGCAACTGTCAATTCTTATGCTTACATCTCTTAGAATGCTGACCAGATCAGTTGGGTGTGTATTGCTATCTGAATCTTCTCCATTCACTCCCTGGATGGCCATCATCAGATCACAGCTAGTTCAATCCCTAGCGGAAAACCAAGACTTCAAAATTACCTCATTTGTATGAAAATCGACTTGTGTCCTTAATTATGTGGCCACCACTATATGTATATACGACGTACACAACATACGCAAGGGGTGTTATAAGTTTGACTTGTATGTGTCTGTCTGTCTGAGGCAACCTAGCTCCCAAACTTATGGACCGATTTTGATGCGGTTTTTATGCATAGTTTAAAAGATCTAAGTGTACAGACGGCGGGACTCCTAAACCATTGATCCGATTATGATGAAACTTTGGCGAGTTGTTCTGCTTACGACCGAGAAAGTCCCTGGTTAAAAAAACGGAGCATTGCAATATACGCATGCCGGGTGCAGCTAGTTCTAAATAAAAATATGTTGTGCATTAACAGGATTCTCAATCTCGATCATCCAACACTTCTCTATAATAAAAATCAGCTGTTTCATACAAAAATTCAAATCGAAAATATCAAAATGTGTTTCATACGTTTTGATATTTTCGATTTGAATTTTTGCTAATTATTTTTTCGCGATTTGAGAGTTGGTCCCAATAGTAAAAGTTGTTCAGTTTGATGGTCCCTATATACCATGTTCGGCATTAGGGGTATTTTTGTAACATATTCTATACCTACCACATTTCTTGTCATGTTATCCGGTTGCAAAATAAAAAGGTTATTCGGCGAGCTGACTCTCGAGCAGGCGACATTAGAGCTGGCCATGGGAGAAACAATCACTGCAGATCTACACCAGCCGCTCTTAAACTTTGTCCCTGTGCTTTATTAATTGTCATAGAATAGGCGACTTGACCGAATATTGTGTTCTTTTAAAATTAAACTGATAATTAGATGGAATAATTTTGCACCTTATTACAACGCAAGGAAGGAAAAAATGACAGCACTGCCAACATAACGCCATAGGTACTATTCAATGAAATGCATTCTATCTACTCTCAGGGGAAATGACCAAAGAGAATGTAATACTACGTTGAGATGACAAATGATATTTATTTTTCTTAATTAATCAATCAAATGCACAAAAAAGTTTCAATTCCGACGTCGAAGTCAATCACAGCAAAATTAGCTTTATATCACTTTTTAACCCTGTTAGGTGATAAATATTAAAAAAATACGAAACACGTATTCAATTAATTTTGTGAAAGAATGTCTATGCCAAATTTCAAGTCAATCGGGCCAAAGAATCGCGTCCTCCCATACAAACTTTGCCACCCTGTTTCACCCCTTTAGGGGTTGAATTTCGCAAAATCCCGTCTTAGTGAGCACCTACGCCCTAAAAGGAGCCCCCATGCAAAATTTGAGACTCCTAGCACTTGTAGTTTCTGAGATTTCGTGATCAGTGAGTGAGTGAGTGAGTGAGTGAGTGAGTGAGTGATTTTCCCTTTTATATATATAGATAATACCTATATTATTAATATTTTGTAACGCCAACGGGTAGTAAATGCACATCTCTATGCAAAACCACAGAGATAAAATATTTGAAGAAAAAGCAACATGCCTGCATATAAAAAAAATCTGCTGTTTCATACAAAAAATAATTACGATAACATCAAAATATATGAAACAGCTGATTATTTTTTCGCGATTCAGAGATGGTCCCATAGTAAAAGTTAATCAGTTGATTGTCTCTATATACCATATTCGGTATTATTGTAACATGTTGTATATGTACAGTTTAAATCGTCATTTAGTTAGATATAACAAAAAAAATTATTTGCTTTCTAAAGTCAGCTTTTTTAGTTTTTTGTTTCCATTGCCCACCGGAGATTCCCAGTAAGCCGATTTGGAGTTTTACTATACAACGATAGCTCTGAGACAAAGCAATTGTACGGATTACGAAGGGTCACTGGTTTGTTTTCACTTAAGTAAAGAAAATATTAAGTTTGTATTTCATTAGATTTTATGTTTATTTAATTTTAAACTTTTGAAATAATAAATAAAATATGAACTGTGAAACTAAAAAAAGTAATTAAATAACTTTCTGAAAGATTTGCAGCTTGTAGCGTAAGAGTGGGATATACTAGAAGAAATTCGACGATGCTACTAGTCACTCAAAGCTCAGCAGTAGGAAGATTGGACCCGACACATCCAAAGGTCGCGGGTTCAATTCCCGTCCGAGAATCTGATCTGGTGCGAGTCGTACTTTTTCTAGTATATCATATATAGACGTAATTTATAGACTTAAAAAACTAGTTTTCTCTTTACTGACATTTTAAATCGCAATTTAACTAATAGATGGCACCACCCTTGCGAAGAAAATATAAACTTTGTTTGAAACGTAAATAAACTGCAAAATTTATATTTTTTCTCGTTTATTTAGAAGCTTAAACCTTATCACTCCTTGGTAGTTGCAATACTCAACCGCTACAGTGCAGTATTCTTTCACTATGTAAAACTTAAATAACTATCTTAAACGTAACTAAACTTAACTAAACTTGATTATCCATAACTAAACTTGACTAACATAACTAAACATAACTTAATTTAGCTAAATATAACTAAACTTAGCTAAACTTAACTAAACTTAGCTAAATTTAGCTAAACTTAACTAAACCATATCAAAATTTCGTTGCACAAAACGCACTCTAAGATGGCAAGCTCACACGATATACATTTTTAATCATGATATGTTTAAAAAGAATTCTAACTGTTGCACAGTTAGAATTCTTTAGTTACTAGAGTATTGGGTTGAAATCGACCACTAATAGAAAACATGAATGAATTTCAAACGTACCATCTGCATCCAATCAGAGTCTAGGCTTCAAAATCGCAACCGACGACGCTAACGACATCGGACCTTACTTGAAATGATTTTTCAATTACACACCCCAATCTCCAGTTAGAGCGATCGCATTAGATTCCGACTCACGTTTCATCGAGAGCCTCTCGACCCTCTCATTTCCTCCACTCATCCCAAACGAAAGGGTGGTACAGGTATTTCCCTCCAGTTACAACAACTATCGACTTTATTCAGAACGAGTCAAAGCCTGAAATCGCTCGTAGCATTGATTAGCCGAAGACCAGTTAATTCAGGCCGATTAAACAATTACAATGCGGGTTTGCGTAGTGCTAATTACTGTTTGATTGTACTGGATGAAAAACTCTGGTACATCAGATCACTAGTGTTTCTGTTCATTGGCTTACATAGTTTCTGGTATATAAAAGACCGCAAACTTCAAACTTTCTATGAAACGGTAGTTTCCGAGGAGCTCGATGGCGTAGTGGCTTAGCACCTGGCCCAACGATTGCGGAGGTTAAGCAACTTTCTTAAGGGTCGGTCAGGAGATGGGTGTCCAAAAAATTTATTATCTCGAGCTCCTTCGTGCTTTGGTAGGCACAAAGGCCCGGCTGCATTTGCAGTCGTTAAAACCCACCAAACCGCATTGGGCCTGCGTGGTGGGTTATGGCCCATCTTCCTTATCCACCAATAAGGAAGGCTTGTGCCCCAGCAGTGGGGACATTAAAAATGGCTGAAGCTCTAAGACGCTAGTTTTGTTGTATGCTAATGCGCTACTTATTACAAAACGGTTAAGTACCGGCCTACTAAAGTAGTAAGTTGGCACCATCATCAGAAAAGAAAATTATTCTTGCTTAGTACACACACAATAATAATACTCTAACTGTGTAAAGGATAGTTGACTGAAGTTTTAGATGGCAAAAGAATCTCAGGGTTATTACAAAAAAAAACAACACCTATTTAACTTAGACACTGTTTAAATGTGATGCTGTCCCTTTCAAACAGATGTTTAAAACTCTTTTGTAGTAACAACGTCTATCTCTTAATAAGTGTTAAAGAAACCTCTTTTGATATTCCTTTTATAGTTTTTATATACCCATGATGTTCTTTATATTTTAAATAAAAAATTTCACATGCTTACCGTCCACTGCCCTTGTGTTTCATTAATAAGTAACAAAAAGTGAAAAGATAATTCAAAATTATGCAGGATGTTAGAAACTCTATGGTCTGCGGGGGCTCTTAGTTTCGCTTACGATTTCATAGTCCCCATTCTCAACGACATAATATACACATTTCAGAGTTACCAGCTGGCTACAAATGTTACCTTTCCTGCGTTTCATAAGCAGATTCACCCCTTTCATTGTTTCAGGAAAGATGGAGTATAACGGTTACTTCCAGCAGAATATTACGTTTAGGAGCAAATAGAACACACACAAATTTTGCGCTTAGTTTTTAATTTAAACAATCATAATTATTTTTTATCGACATAATTCTTTAATCAATTAATGAAAGCATTAATTGGGGCAACTCAATGAATAGTACTTAAGCAAGAATACTAATGTTTTTCTTCATTAGTTTTCACTTTACTCCAAGTCAAGCGATATATTATTCAGTTTTGTTAGAAACTGAAGCTTGCTCTCATGTATGTACACGTTTAATCCTAGACCTAAAATTACAAGACATCCCAAAAACGACGATAGAATTTGTCATTCGCCCTTTTTATTCATGCGAAGCATGAAAGTTGAAAATCATCAAGTTAATAAATTAATCCATTACGGCACTGTCTTGGGAATTTTATACGTCACGTCATTTAAACTTGTAAGAAGACTTTCGACCTTAACGTATTAGCTTAACGTCTTCTTTTAAGTGTACAGAAAAGTTACAAGCTCACTGAAAACTGCTTTATCCGACGTGATTACTGCAGGTAGGCTTAATGTTATGGTTGAGCCTGAATGTATATTAGCTTTCGCTATGCTCAACAATTACTTTTTTCTCTCACATTGCTGGGAAAATCTTGAGAGTAGAAGCTTTTCTTTGTAAAAGACTGTATAGGATTTCGTACTGGTAACAATTCTTCTATGAAATTCACAAAATTAGCAGCCTGTTTGGCACAGGTAGGTAATGAAAGAATAGAATCTTTGTGCAATACTTACCTGTCCCCTGATACGTATCCTTGCTAATATTATAAATGTGAGAGTCCGTTTGTATGTTTGTTTGTTTGTTACGCTTTTAAGTCTTAACTACTGAACCGATCATCATAAAATTTTGCATACACGTTGTCAGGGGTACAGAGAAGGACATAGTGTACCTTTTATCCCGAAAAAATAATTGTTGCGGAGGGATGCTTCGTCTGCGTGAAAAAACTTTTCACGCAGACGAAGTCGCGGGCGGTCGCTAGTTGTTTGTATCAAAGACTTCTATGTGTTATTTGACATCGTACAGTGTCTACTTTTTGAGTAGATAGCTTCCTAATACTATTTTTTACTTTTTCTACGAGAAAAACTCTTCTTTCTTTCATCAAATTATAAAACCATGTAGGTATTATCAATTGAATTATTTGAAGCAATTTTGGTAAATTATTTTGGATATGTTAATTGATCAATCTGTTATAATTTTTACCAGGCCCAATAAATATGCTTACCTGAAATATTGCAAATATAATAGAAAATATCTTACTTAGTTGTTTAGGTCTACTCTACATAAATCATAAATTAATTTACAGCTAGTACACGCGCTTCACGTATCGCAAACACGAAATTCGAAAAGTGCGAAGCAAACGAAAGATAAACTTTCCGCCATTAATCACGATACGAAAAGGGCCAGTACCACTTCCCGAAAATTTTAATTTGCCCAATGGCGGAAAGCGAAAATGTTGATTCTCAGCAATTACTGGCACGGAAAGGTTGGATCGTGACAGGTGCCGGCTGTCACGGCCGGATTTGTTTCCACTGTCGGACGGTTGTATTGCAGACTTAAAATCCGCTACGGTATCACAAATTATAAAGTCTGTGTGAAGACAGAAACACAGAATATAAAGTTGACATAAGATAATAGCGGTATTCCGTGCACGCACACATATCCGATAATTCAGCTAGGAATTTTCAGACAATTCTATTGTAGTAGTTGTGGCGCTACAAAACAAAGAAGCATACAGTTCGTGCGGCGTATGTTCAGCTTTGCGTCTGTGTGAGTGATCGCCTGCGCGCGGCAGGGTGGAGGAGGTTAAGGGACACGCTGCGCATCAGGCCGGTTCAAAATCAGAACAAACTACGAGTTTGTTATTTTTTACACAAAAAATCAAAGACTTAAGCCGATTGCCATTTAACACTATCGGTGTGCACTCACACAAATACAATGATGAAGATTTACACCCGAATTCACCGAAATTGCAACCGCATTGTGGTCACTGCCAAAAATCCACAATGCGAAATTCGTGTTGTGGCTCTACTAAAACGCCCATGGCGCTTTTTGAAAATGAAAAGAAAGACCACAAAGCGAAATTCGCGCCTTGGCCATCATACGAAACGACCACAACTCGTTGTGGCAATTAAAAAAAGCCATGACGCGTTTTGAGCACTAGTTGGTGCAACCATTACGAAGAACAGGTAATTGTGATTTCCTTTCCCTAAGTTTGAAGACATGCTACTCTACTCTACAGGACACCATGCGATACAATTCTTTAACATAAAAAATAAAAATATAATTGTATCGCGTGGTACCAGTCTTAATACTTTGTGCAGGGTCCCTACCATGAGTTAATGCAAACTGTTTACGCTACCGTAAACTATCGTTTTATCTCTTTCACTCGCATTGACTGTAAACAGTATATCCGATAGTTTACGGTAGCGTAAACAGTTTGCATCAACTCATGGTAGGGTCACAGGTCAGTAGAAATTTGACTTTAGTTTCAAAGTTAATATAAGTTAACAACTCATAGGTCCAATGTAACCTTTTACGTTTCCCATTTACTAATATATTTCCTTTCATCGGCATGCTCATAGCCCGATAAGAGAAGAAAGAACAAACTTCCACATCATTAGCGAATACCGTCGGTCGAAATACCAACTAAGCCGAAGCAAACTTTTCAAAAGCGTTTAGTCACTCTCTTTTAATTAGACGTGACAAAATATAGGGTCGAGTTTGTACAAACATTTGACTAACTTTGCGTTTTAGAGCCTGTTGAAATCAAATTAGGATCGCTATTGCTTAGGACTTTCGAACCGATATGGCGTAGCTTCTTTGACATTCACATGACGTGTTTGTACTGGGGGATACCCTTTTAGTTCGCGAAATTCCGCTCTCCGCGATTCAATTGTTTTTATTTTTCTGAAATCGCGAAAAAAAATCAGCTGTTTCATACATTTTGATATTTTCGATTTTAATTTTTGTATGAAACAGCTGATTTTTTTTCGCCCCATAGTAAAAGTTGTTCAGTTTGATGGTCCCTATCTACCATATTCGGCATTAGGGGTATTTTTGTAACACGTTGTATAGAGATCTAATTTTAGTAGAAAACAACTGTTTGTCTCTCTAGGTTGTATTAATAATACAAGAGGAAAACACGAAGGATTTTTAGGCGTAATCCTGAATTTATAGAATGGTTTTCGTCTATATTTTTGGTTTGGCTGTTGAGAGCTGGAGAGAGGTAATTTGACAGACATTGAACAGATATAGGTAGATTGTTAATAACAGTTCGCGAAGCGTAAAATTTTGGATAATAATTTTGATAACAAAACAACTTGGTCAATCATCTCATTGGAATCGATATATTTTGCAAATTTTTTTCTGTCCCCTAAGTAGGTATTTTGTTTGGGATTTGTTTATTACTTATATCATTAAATTATAACATTGTTTTGTTTACTTATAACCCAAACTAAACATTACAAATCCTAAACATCTAACTTCCTAGGTTTAAGTCAATGCAATGTATGCATTTTAATGTATGAATATCTATTCTATACAGCAAGTTTAGAAATATCTGTATGTGTGTATGCATTGGGTTGTGTATTGTGTACTGATTCTTTACGTATTCAATGCTTTACATGGCAACTGAGTTCAGTTTCGTGGCCACCTCTTACAAAAGCTCAAGCAGTGCAGAACGGTGGAACGAACGATAATTGATTTGTCAGTTTGTACAGTCGAGTTAATTATTATGTTGGCACTTTTGACAGAATGTTGAAGTTATTACAAAGGCATAAAGGTTGATGAACTGTAGGGAACGACGCGTACATTATTATTGAACTTCACTGTACCTTTTCGATTCACATGTCTACATTTGACGATACTTCATGAATGCCTTTCATTATCGTTACCAGTCAAAAGGATGTGCCCACTGTTGAGGCACATGCCTTCTTGTGGATGGGCCATAACCCACCACGTGGGCCTTATGCGGATTGATGGTTAATGGTTAATATTTGCTGAAACATGACCATGTGAGGTGGTTATATTTCGTGCATTACTTATATGAACAAGGCAAATACGTAAATATAAGGTGTTTGTATCCGTGTGTGGAGAGCACACAACAAGAACTAATACACGAATATTTGAACGAACATGGCGAATACCTAAGTAAGCTCAGCTTTGCATCTGTGTGTCAGGGTCACCTGCATGCGGCAGGGTGGGGGAAGTTGGGGGTCGTACCACTGATCGTGCATTACCGCCGAAAACGGGAAGTTATTATTTACATTGTCGAGTATGGTTGGATGGAAGGCAATTTAAATAGCTTACAAGGCTTCTGTAATGCTTTTCTTAAGAAATGCTAGGAAGTATTTGATTGAATCAGGCATTACTTGGCGGAAGTCCCAAACCATTGTGAAAAGAGAAATATATGTAGCTTACTCCCGCAAAAAATATATGCAGGATGCATCGCCCGCCCGCCCGCAAAAAAACCTTCACGTGCGAATGCGTGAATCGGTGTTGGTTCACGCACGATCTAACTCCTGAGGATGCTCCAGGTTGGGGCGAAACACGTGTAGAGTAGTCTAATTGGTGAAGGTGCAAGGTGTGTCGCTGTCATGCTAAATGCAAGTATTGTGCACTGATATTTTTGTGGTGTGCATGTGCATTTTATTTTGCGGGCGGGCGGGCTGTGCATCCTGCATATATTTTTTGCGGGAGTAAGCTACATATATTTCTCTTTTCAAAATGCTAGGAAATAAAATGTTCTTAGTAAAAATGTAATTTTGAAATAAGTACGTGTGAACTGTCACTCCAGTCATACAGCCATAAAGTTTCGTAAAAATAACGCTAGCTGATGAGTTGTACTTTTTTGAATTTGGAATAGGTAGGTACTTGATCAGGAAGTTAGTATTGAAATTAATTCCCCGCACTGAATTTCAAATTTAGAACGTGATGTAAAAATAACGCTAGGTGATGAGTTGTACTGTTTTGAATTTGGAATAGGTAGGTACTTGATCAGGAAGTTAGTATTGAAATTAATTCACCGCACTGAATTTCAAATTTAGAACGTGATGTAAAAATAACGCTAGCTGATGAGTTGTACTGTTTTGAATTTGGAATAGGTAGGTACTTGATCAGGAAGTTAGTATTGAAATTAATTCCCCGCACTGAATTTCAAATTTAGAACGTGATGAACCAGCCACCACGTAAATGTGAAACGTCCAGGGATGTCAGACGTACCAACTTCTTGGTAAACATACCAGTTTTTAGCGTCACGTACCAAGTACCAAGACTACTCGGTCCTTGTACGCAAAAATACCAAGATTGGCCGTTAACCGACAAACATACACCGACAATGGCATTATAGCACATATATATATATATATATATATAATGGCACATTATAGGTCTGAAATGCAAAAAAAACGGTTTAAAGTGGTATTTTTTCAATGCGTTCATTAATTACTGCCTTCTATTAACGGTACCTGAAATTGAAATATAATTTTTTTTCACTAGGATGCGATTTCCGACATAGTTTATATACCAGGCAGCGCCGCAGCGGAGCACAGGCGTACCAAGATTTGCGTTCTCAATACCAGCTTTTCAGCCAGCTCGGTACAAGGATTTCTGAGTGGCCGTCTGACATCCCTGGAAACGTCCCGCATTTTGAGGCAAATGCAAAGCCACACAAACTGTAATGTATCATCGGAAGTTTGTTGCTAGTAGCCTATCAATCACAATCACGTAGGACATTCTACGCAAATTATCATAATATTTTCACTACAGTCAAAAATGTCCGTGGTATTAAGGAAACAGACCTCATTAGATGGCGTGACTGCATCATAGTCGGACTTAGAGCTAAGTTTGTTTGACTACGTTCCTGTTTAAATGCCTACGCCTAATTATAACGTTAGCTTTTTGATCGCTGGTTGGTTAGCGTACCGCCATTATATCACCGTAATAATTTAAAATGGCTTTATTTGCCAACCACGGGGTTGGTGAATAAAGCCATTTTAATTTTTTAACGATTACAAGACTCATTGCACCGGGAAAGACAGTTACAATATGATTAAATTGACAATAAATAGTGATCTGCAGCGCTTCACTCGAGAATAATATTTGTCATAAAGAGTAAATTTTACAAATTAAAATACATCGTTTCATGCCGAAAGCGCTCTGATATGTACAATGTTAAATAAATCGCATTGTACATTTAAAAAATGTTTAAAGACTCAGCATTATTGACCTATGGACAATTATAGTAGATTATGTATTGATTATGATTATGGCTTAAAGTAGTGTATTATGTCCCGGACGCTATATTCAAGATCGCCCTAGACAAATACACATTTAAGCCCGCGATGCATACTCTACTTTTTATACTTTCTGCGAGGCAATTGAAACCAATGACTGTTATAAAGAAAGTACTTATGTATTTATTTCATTTTTTTTGTCGTCTTTACTGTAGTGGTCAGTTTGACGTTCGTATAAATCCTTCTTGGTGCGCCGGTGAAAATGAATTTCGTAAAAGTTTTTATGTTTGTCTTTTTTTAATTTGCAGGCAGAGCAAAGAAAATTATAGACATACAGCCTAACTCAGAATAAAATCTCTTTGCACCCGAACATTTCGAATCCAACCTCGATCAAGCACGACTACATAGGTTGCATTCCAAATTCAAATCACATTATTTCCCATGGGAAAAAATGATATTCAGTACAACATTATGACCCGGCTAGACCGTGGGGCTGTTATACCTTACTTTAGGAAAGGTTTGCATGACACATTAGATGCCATTGACGAGCAGGTAATATAAAAAATAAATTAATGAATGTTTTGCGAACACAGAAAACTTACTCATACATACATAATAAAACAACGAACATACAGTTTATAAGTCGTGCTGCATAACGTTTATTTACATTCGTAATTGTTTATTTTATGTCAATTTCTTTTACGAAAAAATACAAATACAAATAAAGAAGCGGCGTATAAAAAATCTGAAGACCTAAAATCAGAAACATAAGAAACTTAAGGAACAATTACAATAAATTTCTACTCGTCTTAGCATATTGAAGCTAATAAATTAAGGAATAATCCACTGAATCCGTCGGGATCATGTTTAACTTTGGTTAATTGTTTGCGAATGGCCGGAACCCACTGACCAAATTTGATGGAACTTTCAGTGCAAACATGGGCCCTCTTAATTCGAATATAAGTGGATATTGTAGGGTTGCAAGGAGGTCAGAGAAGATTGGACACTTATGGATGCTGGTAAAAGTACATGGAAACTCTTAATTTTGTTAATGACTTTACTAAGTAATGTGAAACGGCAGGAAACATTAATGTAAGAAAATAAGAGGTATCTAAAACTTATTAAAATATCTAGCTAGATGTTATTTATCAATGACTAGCGGCCACCCGCAACCCAATGCGGATTGGTGGGTGTTAACGACTGCAAATGCAGCTGGGACCAACGGCTTAAAGTGCCTTCCGAAGCACGTAGAAGCTCGAGATAGTAAATTTTTGGTTACCCATCCCATGACCGACCCTTACGAAAGTTGCTTAACCACTGGGCCAGGCGCTAAACTACTGCGCCATCGAGCTCCTCCTTTTATAATATTTTTAAAAAATAATAAAGATTTATTTGTATCAACTCCTATATCTATGCGCTGGATGCCTAAACCCATACAAAGTGTAAAAAGTACAAAAGTTATACTTACAATATTAGTTTTAAATGTTCACCCTTTTTGAAGCTGAACTAGGAGATTTTACTTCGTCAAACTATTAAAACCAAGGCTGAATTCGGAATTGTAAAATATATTTTTTTTTACAATGTACTAGGCATCTTATTTTGTAAACCTGTGGATTACATTTTTGGCCTAATCAACATGGATGCAACTATGTTATAAACTAATAATGTTGTTGGCTGTTATTGGCCCTTAACCAATAAACAAAAATAGAATCCAGTTGATATTTCTCAAAATTGGTCAATCCATTTCTGTAATGCAGCTAAAACATCTAGAAAATAGTTAACATTACACAAATTAAAAAAAAAATTGCAGTTGCTGAGAAAGATTTTATTGTGAATAGTTATAAAAATCATCGAGACAGAACAAAAAATATTTAAAATGCGTCAGCAATTAGCTGCAGAGTATGCGGCGTTGTAAGTGCAATTCATGGTATTTATTTAAAGCATAAAAGCGATAAGAATGCCTTTGGAAAGTCCTTTTCAAATGAACAGATTGTTTCCAATGAATGCTATAAGGACTGTCGAATGTAAATGCAGAATGTCCTCTACTATTATTATACTGGCTTAAAAAATGAGGTGGCCCTACCATGGGTTGATGCAAACTGTTTACGTTACCGTAAACTATCGTCTTCTCTCTTTCACTCACATTGACTGGGAGCAGTATATCTGATAGTTTACAGTAGCGTAAACAGTTTGCATCAACTGATGGTAGGGCCACTGAGCTCGGTGGCGCAGTGGTTTAGCGCCTGGCCCTGCGTTTGTGGTTCAAATAATTTTTGCAAGGGTCAATCATGGGATGTATGACAAAAAATTTACTATCTCGAGTTCCTCCACGCTTTGGAGGGCACGTTAAGCCGTTGGTCCCAGCTGCATTTGCAGTCGTAAACACTTACTAATCTGCATTGGGCCTGCGTGATGGGTTATGGCCAGCGAACTAAAGTTTATGGAACTAGCATTCCGCTCAAAAATAGCACCGCGCAAAATAACAAACAAAGTGGACGAGGCTAAAAAATGCTGGCATTTAGTTATGCAGCACAAAGCGACTGAACACGTTGCATAATAGCAACCATAATCAGCTGTATACTCATAGATATTTTCTATACTTGAACGAAAAAATATTTGTCTTCTAATACTTTACCTCTGCATCTTTTTTACCGACTTCAAAAATGGGGGAGGCTATCAAGTCGACGGTATTTTTTTTACTACCTTCTTTTACATCATCTGACTACATGTTCTAATAATTTTTTTTTAAAATTTGAATTACAAACTGCAATTACTGTAAAGAAAGCGTCTGTCAACGGGCGCGTGGCTGGCCCGAATAAATGCTGTGCGGTTTGTCAAAAACACATTAAGTTTTCTTCCCACTTGTTCTACGGGCAGTTCTATAGTAGAACTAATGAGACTTTTTTCTCATCAGTGCTACCACGAAGTACTTAGTTCATAAATTCTACGGTAGAGCTGCCCATTAGAACAAGTGGGAACAAAACATTTTTTGTTTAGCCCCGTGGTGCAATTTTTAAACAATATTTATTTGAAATTACATTGATTTCAGTTCGCTGGTTATGGCCTATCCTCCTTATCCACCCTTAAAGAAGGCCTGTGCCCTAGCAGTGGAGACATTATAAATGGCTACGAAGAAGTCGTTTACTTAGTCAAAAATAATAATATGAGATGGTATCAATTATAGATATGATTTGTATGGATGGTATCGTCTCAACACGAATTCAATGCACACTCGATTGGAGTTTATTAAGTAGTTTATTGCTTCTCGGTGACAGTTTACCATCAGCCCTTTTATTCAAACGGCTAACATTATATTCGTTCGCCAACTTAAAGCCTAGAAATGTAAAATAATATAAATAACGGACAGTGTTGTAAACAGGGTTATTAAAAAATAGCTAATAACCATCCAAATGTTAAGGATAATTTCAATCCGTTAAACTGAACAACTTTTTCTAAGAAACATACGGCCAATTATGTAAAAAATTTAATCAAAGAGATCACGTGATCAGTTTTATAAAGGATGACAAAAAAATTGTGATGAATTTCTACACATGTTTCTTGGAGAAAGTTGTTTAGTTTCATGGCACATCCTTTAAAATTGGATGGTGAATAAAAAATTACCATGTATCAATATAGCTTAAATAGTGATTAGCTTAAAGTTAGAGAACGATAGAAAGATGGCTGTTTGAATGGGGGGCACAGCAGTTTAATAAAACGTATAGTTTGCTCGTTATCCGTATTTTACATTATACTTCTAAAATAATATTATCACGGTAATGGTATCTATACAGTATTCTAAGTCGGCCCTGTCCTTAATATAATTACCTACAGACGCGCGGTGCGTCGACACGCGATAGGGCTACCCGCCTAAAGTATTTTAATTTCATCTAAGTAATTTCGTATCTTTCTAGTTTTGTGATTGTACGTTATATTTTAAAATCAATGTTTATAGGGTCTTCCTTCACGGATAAATCTATTACTAAGCAATAAAAAAGGTTAACAAAACTAATGGTGAAAACAAAAAACAAAAAATAGCGAAGAACTAACATATTATAGGAAGAAACGAATTAGTACAATTTACGTGGTAGTAGTAAGTAAGTACCTACCTATACTTATAAAGAAAAAAAATTTTATAATCTTACTTTTCCGACTTTCCGGGTAATTTATAAAATGTTTTCTCTGGATTAATTGGTTAATTAATTACAAAAAACCAGCACAATATAGTATTGTACGCACAACAGCAAGGTAAGTTAAACAGTTCAACTACGAAAACAGCTTTTATTACGTACGGCATAAAGACGGTCTCAAGGTCAGCATGTATTTCAATCAATCGTACGTAAATCTTTCGTTTGTAACGCGGCGCATTTGCGACTGTTTGTGTACCGAGTGCAGACCGAACTCCAAGCGCGTAGGTATGGCGAGTAAGTTGGTAGGTTGTATAGATACAATTACCGTGCTATAATGTATTTGAGTAATAATTTTCAAGTGTATAGGTCATTCCTCCCCCTCACATCAGTAACCTTTGGTCGATAACCGTAAATACGACTTAGCACTGCATTCCTACCTTTTTAAATATTCATCTACCATCTACCTTTCCTTGGTTTCCGTTCCTATTAAAATTTTATGGGCCTCGGTAATAGTGGTATGAATTATTTTATGTACGTTAGAGTGTGGAGTTTGTTTAAGTTGTTTCATTGTCCCGATGCAATATTGTGAGTACTTTGGACTCTAGTAAGGAAGATAGATATTGAAAGTTCACTTAAGGTTTGTTAAAAAGTGATTTGGGTATAGAATGAGACGTGTTTTCAACAATATGTAACTAACTTGTACAATCAAAGCTTTTAACCCAAGACTACAGAAATTAGGTAAATTATGATCATCAAAATCTTTATCTGCTGTACCTATCGGTATAATAATTTAACTATCATCGATTATACTTTCAACTACTTTAGTGTAGCTAAGCTTAGAATTTGATTTAATTTTTTTTTTACAATCAAGTTATCAAGGTTAAAATATTTTCATATTATTATTAATTCTTAACTTATTCACATTTAGACAAAAATTGTATAGAAGAAAAAGCAACATATACATAATATATTTAACTCTCATTAGCACAAATTAATTCCAAAAACAAAACAAGTCAACTTTAACACTCCGGGAGAAAATTACCAAAACAATGTTTGATACATTCGAAAAGTTTCCCGTTAAAATCACCGCACCTCAAACCCTTAGAACACACTCCGCAAATTTTATTAATAACATAAACAAAACCTTCCAGGCGCCATGTTAAGTAATACTTAGCATATTTGGGACGAAATGACACATTGTGGGTAACGGCGACAAAGTTCTACACGTAGGCGGGGCTCGCGATTGTTAGAACTTTGTCCATCGTCCAAGCTGCGGCTGAAGTTGATGGAAATTATTATTGTTGTTTCCTGTAGTTACGGCTAGTTAGCGAGGTCTTTTGTATTTTGTTAGAGTTTGTTGCATGCGGTTGGAGGGTGTAACGAAGTTGAGATCGTAGTGATTGTGTTAAGATTATTATTATCTTGTAATACGGGGCTATTTGTTGACCATACTGCACGGCTGTTAAGCATCTCATCCTTTAAAATGCTTAGAATCTTATATTCTTATACTGAGAAATAGGCACCAAGATACTTCTCGTTTCTTCTCTTCTTCTCGGCATAGTTCTTTGACATTCACAAATGTTTGTTACAGCTGTTGCTTGTAACTAAATAAATGATAATGTTTTTTTAATAAGAACAAAAGATAGAAGTAATGACGATAATTTTTAAAAAGAAAATTTTCTCGTGTCATTTCGACTTCTTGTGAGAAGTATGATCCCGGTCCGTCAGTGGTTTAAGCTAAACGATGATAAATCAGTCAGTGTCAGTCTAGTATTATCATATAATAATACATAGATTGACCCAGGGGAAAACAAAGAGATTTTTTTTGCAACTTACAAACATTATTTGCAGAACTTAAGTAAAGAAATGTTAAGCCTAATGTTTCACTAGAAGAAAAGTTCGCGTGTCTAAGTTATAGTACCTAACTTCTTTGTGATGTAACTGTTTATGAAAGATATAAAGAAATAATCGTATGTAATTTTGGCAACGAGTGTATAAGTTTTTTTTAATGAATTATTTGTCTGTAAATAATATTGTTTTTTCCAGATTCAAACGTGTTGAGTCGCAAGATGGCGGATGTTCCACAGTTTGAGAAACCCATCGGTAACCACACGTTCCACATAGGCAGAGAAGCCATCCTCGGTTGCTCCATTATAAACCTGGGAAAACATAAAGTATGTTAATTGTATTTTATTGATTGCTTTACACACTCTGTATATTTTGATCCCATAACTCTGAGGTTATATTCTATAGGAAAATAATAAAAGAACTCCTAGAACATAGTGGTCCGTAAATGTATAGTTTTGGAGATATAAAGATAAAGTAATTTTATCTGAATTAAATTACTTCAAAATTTATTACCCTTATGACGATTTTTTATTTTGCATGCATGCTTTTTTACTATCAATGCTATCACTAAACGTAAGCTTTTATTGAGAAATACTACTACTAACTTAGTAGTAGTATTTAAGTAGTAATTAGTAGTACGATGATTTTCATTGATGATCGAGTTAATTCATATAGAGGTATTAAGATAAATAATATTAGAAAAAATACTAGAAAAAATCGACTCACCCGTAGCATCTCAGACGGGACTCGAACCCGTACCCTTGGGATTCCGACCCAATGCACTGACCTATTATGCTACCGAGTCGCTGGTCGATTTTTTCTAATATTATTTATCTTAATATAAAAATAGCATTGTGAATGCGAAAAATCTAAATTTAAAAAAGATATAGAGGTATGGAAATGCAACGTTGCCATATTTCACATAAAGGTTTTGCATAAGTATTCTAAACTTTATTGAATTATACACTTCTAAGACTTCCGCGCGTACAGTTAATTAGAAATTAAACACTTTTTACGGATAACAGCGTGCATATTATTAATTCAGGTGTTATTTTAGAATTATTTAGTTTGGACTAAAGCAAAAAGGCTGCTCATATTTTATGAAATTACCCGCTGGGAACTCTATAAAAATGCATTTAAGTTAAAAAATATATTTTATAGCTGCATTCTGATTGTAGTTATTATTACTAAATTAAATTGATTCAATTACTTTGTATGAAAGATCAAAATGAAAAAACAAATTGTTTGAAATATATTTCCTATACTATTCGTTTCTATTTCATGGTTGCTTTTAATATTTTGAAAATCCAATGTATACCAAACAACGTTTGGTAAACATTGGATTTTTTATTATAAAACAGTGAATTAATTAACTAAATAATGAAATCAATGTAGTTAAGATCATTTATTTAAATTTCCTTTATCAGTAAAACTTTAATAATTTCAATTATCATAAATATCATAATACAGAATGTATATCATCATTTCATTACAATAATTTAAGAATTACTCATATTATGACCCATCAGTAAAATCCTTCACTAGTTTAAATTATTATCATGTGGTATATTTACATTAGTAAAGCATAATTCTAAAACACCTTTAAAATAAACCTTTTTCAACATTTATTGTGTCTCTGAGGTAAAAATTTACCAAGTGAATGGTGAAAATTTGAAATGAACGAGGGTCAAGGACAGTTCGGATTTTTATCAGTAAGAGTTGGTAAATCTTAGGTTTTACTGAAAAGTCTTAGGATTTACCAAAGTTCGGGGTTTTACAGTAAAATATACATTTTCAAACTTTCGGGTTGCATTGTAAAAACACAGATGTTTTGAATGTTCTCATAGTTGTTGTTGAGTTGAGAGTTGGAAGAGCATTGGACCGGACATCTAAGGCTCTAGACAGACGGACTGCAATTCAACTGCAATCCGACTGCCAAATTGCAGTTCCGATGCAGTTTGAATGCAGTTGACACGACTGCAATAGAACTGCAAACCAAACGGGCGGTCCGATTGCAGTCGGAGTTCGCACGACTGCTCGCCGACTACAATTCAACTGCAATCGGACTGCACAGTTGGTTTGCAGTTCTATTGCAGTCGTGTCAACTGCATTCAAACTGCACCTGAACTGCAATTTGCGGTTGGATTGCAGTTGAAATGCGGTCCGTCTGTCTAGAGCCTAAAGATCGCGGGTTTGAGTCCCGCCTGAGAAAATGACCTGTAGCTCTACCATGAGTTGCATGCAAACTGTTTCATCTACCGTAAACTATCGGATATACTGCTCACAGTCAATCCGAGTTAAAGAGAGAAAACGATAGTTTACGGTAGCGAAAACAGTTTGCATCAACTCATGGTAAGGCCACTTGTGGCGATTCCAAGTTTTTCAAGTATTTATGATAATATAAAAACACCTTCCAAAGTGTTAAGGAGTTTTGAGACTGTTCTTTTAAATCATCTGCGAGATTCAAGTTGAAGAGAACTAAAAAGTTCTCAGTAGCGCGTGTTATATTTTATCAAACGTATGAAGATCATTTACATGGATCCGAGCTACATTTTTCTCGTGGGCTTCAAATTGGAATATATCGCCTTTCTTCCTTATTCTGATCGCAAAATTCTTCTTCGAAACGTATCAAATTCATTCTCAGGGACTGACAGGAAAATATTTTTTGTTGCCCTACGTATTTTTAGAAGTATGTATGTTTAAAGGCAGCGAGCTAAAATCTATGGAAGTGTAGTTGCAAACAAATATTGTTTAAAAAATGCACCATGGGGCTAAAATATGACAACTCGCACAGCATTTAGTCGGGCCAACCACGCGCCCGGTGCCAGACGTTATAAGTGTTCTTTACAATATTTGCAGTTTGTATTGAAAAGAGAAAAGAGAAAGAGAGAGTTCATTAGGAATGACGTTCTGTGTAGTCAAATTGTTAAAGAGGGGGAAAAGGAGAAAGGCTCAAAGTAGGAGAAAGAAATTATATTAGTAAATTAGTAATAATAAAATATACAAACCAAACAGCAAAAACCGAAGAGAAGACAGATAGATGACAGAAAACTCGAAAAAAAATAAAGATCAAAACACAAACTATAAACAATAATATATTTACAAACCCGGCCTGATGGCCAGTTCGTAACACAAATAGTAAAAAGACGCAAAGAAGGCAGTAAAAAGATGCAGTAACAGCGTATCATTATGTTTTCGGTATAGAAAATATCTATGAGTATACAAATTATGGCCGCTATTATGCAATCAGTGTTCAGTCGCTTTGTGCTGCATAGTTAAATGCATTTTTAGCTTCACCCGCTTAGTTATCATTTTTGTGTGTCAATTTTTTGAGCGCAATGCTTGTTCCATAGATTTTAGTTCGCTGTTTAAAGGCTAGAATTTAACTTGTTTTTAAAGATTAAAAAATCATGCCACATATTAAATTCGTAATTTTGGCATTCCACTACCAACCGGGATAAAAAGTATCATATGTTTTACGACGCTATAAATTATCTGTTTGCAAAATTTAACTCAAATCCGTTCAGCCGTTTTAGCGTTATTGAGTAACAAACATCTAAACATAAATATTCAGATTTATAAAAGGTAAGATAGCTTTTCTCCTAAATATATATTCTTTTTTTATTAATCACCAACATTAAGTATAAATCCTTAACGCAACAAGAAAAAAGGCACCATTTATATTTATTTGCCGAGACCGAGTAGAAATACAACTTTCGTAATTAAAGGGCGCGCGTTAATCTCAATTGCCTTTGCTTAATAATGCGTTGAGCCATTAACAAGCCCTTCAAAGTAGTGGAAGTATACTAAATATGTAGTACTCATGAATACGGAACTACTGTGGGACCTACTGTCTAAGGCGAAGTAAGAAATCAGCTGTTACACAAAGTTCTATATAAACTGGGCCGCATAGAGAACGGGTCATTACGTTATTTTCATACAAATATCAAGAAACATGCTCACTTCACAGTATTATGACGACCTTCGTGGTCGAGTGGTTTGTACGCCGGTTTTCAAGGTGTCGCCATCTCTGAGGTCCCAGGTTCGATTCCCGGCTGGGTCCATTTAGAAAACGAAATCTATATTGGCTCAGGTCTAGGTGTTTGTGATACCATCGTTGTCTCTGATTTCCATAACACAAGTGTTTTAGCTACTTAATTTGGCAACAGAGCAATGTTTGTGATGTTGTCTAATATTTATTTATTGATACAAAAATTAAAAAACTAAAAATCCCGCCTTCATCAACTGAAAAGATCAAATATTAAAAACAATATAATAACATGCAGTATTATAAGTAATTATGTATAAATAATTAATATACCGTAACCCTACATGCGTGGGCATCTTCAAACATCAAAGAACTTTCTAAGTAAAGGCTAACACATATTACATAGTATATAAATGATCAAAGTTAATCCAAGTTTATTTATGTACCTACTGTCTTATCTGTCCTAAGTTTAGTTAATGAAGAAGAAGTGTATTATTAAATTTAACTTGTCATGCTCATTTGTTTGCAAATCCATTTTTGTGTAGGTGTAATAAGTGTATATATTTTAAAATTTTGAGAATTTTAGCATTCACAATGCTATTTTTATATAATACTAAATAATATACTAGAAAAAATACGACTCGCACCAGATCATGTTCTCGGACGGGAATCGAACCCGCGACCTTTGGATATCCGGTCCAATGCTCTGACCGCTGAGCTACCGAGTCACTAGTGGGAACTTCGAATTTCTTCTAGTATATCAACTCTTACGCTGCAAGCCAGCGCCATCTCACCAATGTACAAGGAACAGTTACTATCCTTATATTATTTAGTATTAAGTATATATATTTGAAAAGTATACATATAAGTAGTATATCAGTTGTCTAGCACCCATGTTACAAGTTTTGCTTTGTTTGGGGCTAGATGGTGCTGCGTGAACGTATATCTTAGCTACTGGTTGCGAAATAAGTAATGCTTTTCTGCCATCGCAACTGTGTAAGTCTGGGAAGTGATTAGCTTAGGCACTATAGGTCTTTAGTTATACTCACATTAACCATGTTACTATTTCTTTTCATGACTGTTTGTTGCCTTTGTAGGTATGAGTAGTATGGAAATGATGTGGAGGTAAGGTAGCCACTGATAGGAAGGCCAAAGGGAAAGATCTTCCTCCGGGCTGGGTGGTATTAGCCCGGGGACCGCGGTCCAACCGATAATGGTTGGAAGTTGTACATATGCTAAGTCGCTGAGTGAACTTCGTTAGCGAGATGTAGAATTTCCATACTGCGAGGTGCTACTCCATACTTAATGTTCATGTTTCTTGATACTAGCGCCATCTATTAACACGCTGAAGAATCTTGTTGTTGTGCCGTGTGTCGTGGTATGTGCGGTGTAGGTAAGGTAGGTGCCGCTACACCTTAAATAAATAAATAAAAAAAGAAGTTCTTATTCTTTATTCGCAACCAAGTTGCGGTTAAGGAAGAAGTTTTCTTGATTCGCAACTGGTTGCGAACAAGGAATAAAAATTATTTATTTGCAACAGGTTGCGAATCGCAGTTGCCGACGGCCGGAGGGAAATTGCCCCAAGCATTTTTTTGTTTGGGCATAACTTTGCGTTTGACTTAACTTTGTCAGTAAATAATAAAAATTCTTCGAGACTAGGTATAGGTTAGATAAATGAAGTTCACAATTTATACCTTCCAATCAATAAGCAAATGACATTCCAGAAAAACCTTTAAATGAATTTCGAATAAAACGAGGAATGTTCCAAAATCTTGCTTCCGACAGATTTCACACCTCAAATCACTTAAAACTCTTTGTGCGATCCGATATTCGGCGAATTATATAAATTGGCACCCTTTGATATTGGCGAATCAGTCTCAATTAACAAAGTGACGGATTTTATCGACGACTGATAGAGATGGAATATATCACCAAAACCATTTAAAGAGAAGCGGACGCATTCATTTAATCGTTTCAAATTATTCAAAATATTATGTAACACGTTAAATTAATAAATCATGAATTCAAAACATCCTATTAATTTTTAATTTTATGATTAACTTAAAGTTATGATTATGATTATTTATGAAAACGAACAACTGGTCAAAGCTTGTATTATTTTTAGATATTCTAGCGATAAAACACTGGCTAGTAGTAGTTTTAATTCGATATTCCGATTAGATGTTCTGAAGAAAAATTTCTTGATTCATAAGGGTTATGAATCAAAAAACAATATCACACCTCCAGAATTTTTATTCTAATATCAAAAGAGTTGGCCACTCTTTTTAGATTAACTCTTGGATAAATCCGACTGTTTGGATTCCTTCAGGCCCTACGAACTGTCTCTTCATTCCGAAAAAGGAAATGAAGAATTAGAATCACGCTCCATCCCTAAATTGATTTGGTGTTCGCAAATAGCTGCATTTAAATCCTTGGTCACGTCCAATTTTATTGTGAGGCAAAAGTTACAATGGCTCGGCGCGAATAGTAATAGCATCCGAGGCACCTAATGTTATGTAATTCTTGAAAATTGCAAAGGTTCGGGCCTAGCCGACTCACCAAATGTATTCCGGGTGCGGTGCGGAATCTTTTAAACAGTTCCTGTTTCAAGATAACAAATTGCGCTCCGAACTTTTCTTCTTCTTCTACTCTTTTCTTGTTCTAAGGTGCTTAAAACGAAAAGATTAACGTAAAACCTAAACTAGAGATTTGCTAACAAAACGTTAGACTTTTGAGAATTTTTCCGTTTCCCTCTCATATTTATTTTACTTTCAAGACGTGTAATGAATTAAGTTTTCATTCATACAGTGCCAATAAATGTCACTCAATCTACCAAGTTTAACACATGTTTTAGCTAATTAATATAACTTTTATAACAGGTCGTAAACAGCTCGTTAATGCCCACGTAATGAATCGTAAATATTTTCTAATAAAGTATCCCACCACTTCCACGACTCCTAATATATCTTTATGGGGGTTATACAGCCATAATATGCGAGCGGAAATATGATTATCATCTACAAACACTTGGTTATTAAGCTCCACCCGCGTTTTAGGGTTAATTTTATACGTTTGCATAGGACCTACTTTATTAAAAGCTTATATAATTAAAAACATTAAATGTCATACGAAAGGTAATCTTGCGCTGTAGACTCGATCATTTGTTTTGCGAGGGTCCCCATAATAAGATTTACTGTGAAGATTAAAATTGTCGTGTTGAAGACCCGACAAAGAATTGCAATACCCATAATTTATGTAAACGAAAAAGTTTCAGAGAAGGGAGAAGACCAAGTGTAAAGGTCGACAATTAGAGTCGTTGTTTTCTTTGAGGAAGATTAAAAACAGAAATGGTTATGGATGACTGCAATCCGTAAGAACATTCAAAAGATAAAATAAATCGCGGATAATCCCAGCTGTTGTTAAATCTTGCTATCACTGCAAATATTAATACCTATCATCGAAACGTTGGTTCAATTTTTCCAACGTCAGAGCAGATATGAATAATTGGTTTCGTCTTTTAAGTCATCAGAAATTCTGAACGATTTGTATTCACGACTTAATTTAGGAGCTTAAATTATAATACACTAAATTGATTTGCATTGAAATTTTATTCAGAAGCGAAGTCAATAAATGGTTTAAAGAGTTCAATCAATTATATATTAATAATTTCTCTAATTGATATTACCATGTCAATCTTTGTTTATCATTTGTAAAATAGTTTAAAGATCAAAACGATCTGTATTTGCTTTCATTAGTACTCTTTTTGATATTTATGAATAGTGTTTAGTACTTATTCGATGAAAATGTTCTCCCTAAGCATTATCGCGAGGAATTGGGCCATCGCGTTGAGTATTAAATTAATGATACCTGTCAGAATTTGTTGAGAGTTCTCGAGACGCGCAGGTTGTATACAAAAGCGGGTGCGGACAAAACGGCCATCATTCACTTGTATCAACAATAGGGCAATAAAATGTACAAGAAATAAAGGGAGGCCGCAAGCGCAATGTGTGTCGAGATAAGTTCTGATGCGCCATTTGTTCCTGGGACATGGAAATGTTATTGGAATATCTGTGTGGACCGCTTTTCGCTTCGAGTGGTGCAGAAACTCAAACTTTTATAAAAACACTTACAATTAAAGCAGTTCCGATAAAAATACAACGCTAAGAAATAATTTTGATCAATATATCTGTTGCGCACTTCTTTGCTGTGCTGGCTGTATAAGCTTTCTTTTTAACAGTTTAAATCAAAATTCTTTGTTTCTGTCACTTTTTACTTTTCATTGCAGTCATTGAAGTTTGTAAAAAACTGCTGCTATCTTCATAATTAATTATTTATTTATTGCATAAAAACATGGTACAATTAGGTGGTTTATAAGATGAAAATAGTCACACATATTTTACTGTTGGACAGCATGCAAATTTTAATTTTCATCCCTGTCTTTATCAATATCGACGAATTGAGTGGTGCAGTGTTCAACATGCCAGTCTACCACGCAAGAGGTCCTGGGTTCGATTCCCGGCCGGGCAGAAATTAAAATGATGAATTTTAATTTCTGTGTCCGGTCTGGGTGTTACTATGAATAATAAGTATATATTTAAAAAGTTTATAAGTAGTATATCAGTTGTCTAGCATCCCTATAACTATATAACTATATAAGTTTGGGGCTAGATCGCGTGTAACGTTGTCCAAACATTTATATTACTATTTTTTTGAAGTGGGTGTCGTGCGGTTGATGGTCATGATATAACTTTTTAGTTAAATTTATGGTTTTTCAGTAGAGATATTTATTTAAAATGCAATCCAATAAAAAATACTGTAATCTAAAAGTGATTCATATTCATTTCCTGTTATACCTGCTAATTTTTTAAATAACTGTCAATATTTGAAATTATTGGTTTTCATTTGAGTTTTTGGAATGAGAGGTGTTGGTATATTTTATTTCCACTCGTTGTTCATTCAAACGCAAAATTGATGAAAAACCTAATATTTGTTTTACAAATACGTCGCGATTAATTTCTCCGCAACTCCGATATTCGTTTTTATTCGGGTTTAAAAATACCTTTTATTTTTTATTTTAACGAAAACTAAAATTCTACCACACCAATTATACAACTTTTAGGGTAGATTACCTAATATAAGTAGAATTTAAATAAAAAAATGCCGAAATCTTTTTCGATATTGTTTTTTAAACGATGTAAAAAAGTACTCATGTTACAATATCTCAAAATACAAACATTTGAGTTATTCTATTTGCACACATTTATAATGTTTTAAATTTCCATGGTTTTCGACGTTATTAGAATAAACTATATCGGGATTTACACCATGTGTATATGGTACATACACCACCTGTATATTTTTGAGACTCCGATATTTCGGCGCAGTTGCATGCGCCATGGTCACGGAAATATCGGAGTCTCAAAAATAAACATGGTGTATGTCCCGATATAGTTTATTCTAATATCGCACACATTTGTTTGAAATCCTCTGGCTAAGCTACGCCTACTAGAGGCGTAGATTAGAAAACACTACATTTATCACCACAAACATTAAATTACATAATCCATTAAGGAGCGAGGCACACTATCAGTGGAACAAGCATCGGAACCCTTTATCATCCAAAATACACATCTTTCAGGAGCATTTGACGGGTTCCATTAATTTGGACCATAACCGTGACGCTACGCTACGCAGCGTGATAAAGTGAAATGGAGTGTCGTAAATGAAGTGTTCTTATGGAACCATCTGATGCTTATACGGACCCACCTTTATGTTCGTGATATTCTGTTCTTATTATACACTCAGTTTGTACATGACCCTAAAACTTGTTGGTGACAATTTCAGACTAGGAAGGTTTGCATTTGAAGAAAACAATTGCGAAGTTTTTATTGTGATTGTGATCGAAAATGACCTCACTTTAAATGCTAATGTCATTTTTCAAATTTCGACGACTCTGTGTGTTATATACATGGAGAAAAAGCAGCCCTTGACGAGTGTCTTGTCGGTTCTTCTCGCTACAAGGTCTCCCGCTTAGGGTTTACGAACCGATGGCGTAGCTTCTTTGACATTTGACAAGTGCTTGTAACAGCTTAGATTGAATAAATTACTTTTGAATTTAGATTTTTTAATTTTTGATCTGACAAAAGATTATTTCACCATCTATACATAGTAAAATCTGCTAAAAGAAATACAAGGTTCGATAAAGTAACAGCGTAATAATATTAATGTCTGTATTAAGAAAACTGCATTAACAAAATTTGACGACCTCCGTAATCGAGTGGCTTTGTACACTGGTTTTCAGGGTGTCGCCATCTCTGAGGTCTCAGGTTCGATTCCCGGTTGGGTCAATTTAGAAAACAAACTTTTCTATATTGGCTTAGGTCTGGGAGTATGTGATACCACCGTTGTCTCTGATTTCCATAACACAAGTGCCTTAGCTACTTACTTCGGAGTCGGAGCAATGTATGTTATGTTGTCAAAATATTTATTATTTATTATATTTATGTATTATTCTAACAAAAAAAAATATACATCGATTTTCGGTAAATCATTCAGTTAATTGAGCATCCATCAAAAGATAAAGTTCTTTTTAACTATTTTTTAGCAAAGGTTAGACTATGATTATATTTTTATATATTTATTTAGACACTTTTTAATTTAGCATTGTAATGATAAGAATAATATTTTTGACTAAAAGAAGACGTGAAACAAAAAATAATATTATGCGTATATATTACTTTTGTATTTAAATTAAAATACTTTCTTCTAATTAAAAAGGCCAGATTTAGATTATAATCAAATCTTTTTGTTATATAAATTAATTGTTACTCCAAACAATATTTGTAATAAGAAGGGTTCACCCAATAATAATTAATTACAGGTATCCATTAATTTTCTTTAGGAAATTGTAGCTTAAATGTTTTCCATGGAATGTAGATAGCTACTATTAATTAATTCTTTAAAAAAAGGTAAGTAATTATTGTGTATATTTGAAAGTTTATAATAAATGAGAACAAACTTTTTATCAAATTTGTGATAATTATACCCATCGACATTGCATTGTATCAGTTTAGGCTTAAAGACCGAAATCATTAATTGACCGAAAAAACCACTCAAAACACATTGTGGTCCTGCCAAAAATTTATACACCGTGTTATAACACGATTTTATAAGAGCTATAAATAGCTCTTATTAAAGCGCCCATTGCGCGTTGTGGTAATACAGAAAAACCATAAAGTGAAATTTGCGTCGTGAACCAAACAACCACAAAGCTTTGAGGAAATGAAAAAAAGCCTTGACGCGTTCTGTGGCCCTACCATGAGTTGATGCAAATTGTTTACGCTACCGTAAACTATCGGATAAACTGCTCACAGGCAATGCTAGTCAAAGAGAGAAAACGATAGTTTACGGTAACGTAAACCGTTTGCATCAACTCATGGTAGGGCTGAGCACTAGTTGGTGCAACCATAACACTATGGACAGGTAAATTATAGTTCCCAATGATTAATAATTTGTGTTTGCAACAATTTGTTAAGTACTTAGTAAGTATTTTTTCGACACTTGACACTCGACACTCGACACTCGACACTCGACATTCGAAACTCAAACTCGACATTCGAAACTCAAACTCGACACTCGACACTCGACACTCGACACTCGACACTCGACACTCGACACTCGACACTCGACACTCGACACTCGATACTCGACACTCGACAATCGACACTCGACACTCGACACTCGACACTCTACACGCGACACTCGACACTCGACACTTGACACTCGACACTCGACACTCGACACTCGACACTCGACACTCGACACTCGAAACTCAAACTTGACACTCGACACTCGACACTCGACACTCGACACTCGACAATCGACACTCGACACTCGACACTCGACACTCGACACTCGACACTCGACACTCGACACTCGACACTCGACACTCGACACTCGACACTCGACACTCGACACTCGACACTCGACACTCGACACTCGACACTCGACACTCGACACTCGACACTCGACACTCGACACTCGACACTCGACACTCGACACTCGAATTATATATGAATACTTAAATTATTTTGAATTTGATATATTTTTGATAATCATGTGGCTACGCAGTTATTACACTTGGTATTATCTTTTTATAGTTCTTACTCTCATCTAAGCCCAAATAAAAGGAAAACATAAATGCACAGCTAATAAAATAACACCATACGACGTAATCTTTTCCCTGTAATATCGTAAGGAACTGGCTCACTTACACTGTTTGCAGATAGTCTCTAGTGAATAAAGATAATAATGTTATTATATTAGCACGGCGCGATGCCAATTAAAGAAAACATTACGGAACGGAATAAAGGAAATTAATTCGAACGCAAGAATTTTCTTAATAAAGTGAGGCTTTATACGGTTTCTTGTAAAGCGTAACACAACTGCCTCCCTACTCAAATGCCCGACATTCTATACGTTAGAACGCTACGCTTACTCTTAAAACTTAAATATGAGCAATGGACGATTAAATTTCGTGTCGCAAACTTATGTAAAAATCACAGATTTTGATTTACTGTATGGAATTGTCTTGTATACGGTACGTAATTTTATAGTTTGCTGTTTAGTCTAAAGCTTGATAACCCGCCTCCGAAAGTCCCGCTGAAAGCTGGAAGCAGGTTTCAGCTTTTAGGGGACGTGAAATGGTTCCAATTGGGGAGACTGATCACCCGTACGGCTTCGATGGCATCCCCCCTTCCAAATAATAATTATAATAGTTTAAAGCTTTGATAGTAAGCGTAGCGTTCAAACGGATAGAAAGTTGGCCATTTAAGTAGGGGGGCTGGTCATATTATTACATTGGATTTTCATTTTTGTGTTTTCTGTAATTCAGAACGTTTTCATCTAAAATGTTTTCTCTACTACATCAATCTACTTATCATTTTATGCAACCTCAAAATCTGTAACTTACGATTATTTATCTTATATAATCAACTTTGAATTTAAATACCATTACCAAGTTAAACCTTTATTTTTTGTTTTGTTACTGCTGAAGTAATCAACATTATCATAATAGTATTTTTTTAGGAACATCGTAATATCAGCGGTATCAGCCGCACGATACCAAACTGCCACATGTATCATTTATTACCCGCTAAACGCTAGTTTAGCTTGAATCCCCGCCCTCGCTTCGCTTCAGTTCTTTCGTTTAATTCCAACAATACCCAAAAAGAAAACAAACACCTCCCAGTCATCACCATAGTGACATTCTCTTTGGTCGTCACCTCCATTCGCTCCAAAAGTCTGTTTCCGTCACGTTCGAGTTCCGTCATCGGTGTGAGAAACGCGCTTGAATTTATTTTCGCACGTGTACATTTTTTGCTGTAACTCCTAAGATATTCATTTAAATTATACGGTGTAAGTGATTATAATAATGTGCATGTAATGTTTAAGGTAATTAACGTATTTAAGTTGATAAGGATTAATACTGTATCCGTCTAAATAGTTTTCCAATTACCGCATTGTTCGTGACCAATTTTTTAGAAGATATAATGGATTATTATTAAAATATTGATATATGCCATCGCGGACTTTTTGTAGATCTATAAAAAAGGGATATCCCACCATGCATTGTTATCTTATATCTCAAAGGGTTTCGATGATAGGTTCCAGGCGGCTTAACTTTTTCCGACACTTCCAACAATATAGTTATAATTCTTTCAACGAATATACTCAAAACCTTGACAAAAATCACTCTTGACATAAATCACTCTATCTATATATAGCGAACGGACAGACAGACGCGGCGGACTAGGACTTTGTTGACCGAGCGAGCTCTAAGCGTCGAAGCATCTCTGCTTGAGCTTGGGCATAAATGTCTGTCCCGCTGTCCGTTTGTTCTACCGTGAAATTTTGTGAGCAGGTTCTATAATTATATATTTTTTGTCGATTCAGTTTTTCAAAATTTTCAAAGTATATGGGCTAAATAATATTTTAGCCATTTCGAAAAATGTTACAAATAGCGCGAGGTCTACAGCTCTACAGAGCCACTACTATAATATGTAGTGATATTAGTAAGCTAAAATAGACTCATCTTTATCATTGCATTTAAAAAACTAGCGCGGGAGAGTAATAAAACTAAAAGGAAGACAGTGAGATGGTAATTCGTTTTCGCTGCAACTACTTTGAAAAACTCAAAACAGTTTTAGCATATCGAGCTAGGTTGATTAGCGAATTTAAATAATTTTCCTAGGTGACGTAATTTTCTTGGCATTTTCAATTTTCTTTACATTAGCTGAGCAATAAAAATAATAATTTTTATCAATCCATTATGATCACAGGTTAAACTCATTAAAACCGTTACTTAATTAATATTTATTTGCAATTTATTTGGGTAAAATTATTTTTGGGTAAGTTTGTCTGACAGCAAACGTCTTATTTTGGTGCGTTATACTTGATAAAATAAACATAATTATACTACCAGCATTTTCTGGCGCGCTATTTAAAATACACTGTTATAATGTGATATATCTAAACCCGCATATATGATGCATGCAACAGAAACTTTAATAGCATGCGGTATGTCATAATTTTACCCCAGAGCTTTATAAACATGAGAGCTTTTGTATAAAATGGTGAAACGCGGAAATAACCAATTTTCCGCTAAAATCTGATACACCGTTTGGATGTGAATTATTATGTTTCAAATAACAATAGTTCAAAAACGTTGGAATGCTTTTGCCGATTTAGAATGCGCATTTATAACGAAGCTTATAATAATAACACCTAGAAACCGAATCCTTGTATGTAAAGTGAGGCAAAAAATACAGAGCCGAAATAGCTTAGTTTTCAGATTTATATCCTTCATACGTTACCTAATCGCAACTAAAATCCAATCAAATAGTGACTAATCCCTAAAGGTAAATTGAAACTATTTCGTTCTTATAGGTGCGATTAGGTAACGTATGAAGGATAAAAATTTGAAAACTAAGTCATTTTGCCTCACTTTTGACAGTGCGCTTTGTAGGGAACTATTCGTTCTAGGTTGTTATTATTCTAAGTAACGACGAATATTTTTGTTTACTTTTCATATATTGATGTTCTATTGTTTTGGATGTTTTGACTCATAGTCGTAAAGCCTCGATCACGTTAGCCATCTAGTGTCCAATTCAGTGCTGCCACCCGTACTTAACAATATTATTTTATAGAATAAGTTCAATTTTAACATTAAATTTACACTAATAATGGAAAGGTAAACATTGTTCAAGATTAGAGATGAAAAGCGAAAATAAAAAAATTCAGATTTCACCGCTCCACGCAACTGACTGCATAACTGATCACTTAGTTATAAGCAAATTCACTGTTAAAATCGAACTTATTACACAATATTTTAGTGTCAAGTTGCAACCCTAATTGAATTAATAAATTGGACACTAGATTGGCTAAATGTAATCAAGTCTTTAAAAACAGGCACAACTTTTTCTAATTATTCCAACAAATGGGCCTGTTTCACAATCAAAAAGTTAGTTCCGAGTTCTGTCAAATTATCTGTTAAGTAAGCTACTCAGAACTTACTTTTTGGTTGTGAAACAGGCCCAAGTAATATCTTTTTTGACAGAGTAGTATTTTAAGGGGATTTTTTATAGTTTGATGTTCTAATCTAAATTGATGATTTAAAGAACAGTTTTGTGACGACTACCTGCTAAGTCATACAAATTATTATTATCATAAATTGATTTAATTTTATCCAAACCTGGAACTATAAGATGACAACAGCGATAGACGCCAGGCTCAGAAAAATAAATATCAATCGACCAACCAGATTGTTGGTTAAGAAAACAATACTAACCATCCCACCAGGGGCCCTACCGGCTAACTTTTCGAACTTCGGCGGGTCTGCCGAGCTTCAACTTAAAACAGATAAATCGAAGTAAGGAGTTTCGTATTGTACTATTCGCTGAAGTTATTTAGAAGATATCGATGTTCGTGTGACATCATGAATTGCGGTTCGCCATTTAGGCCCGATTGGGGCTTTATCTGTTTTAATTTGAAGCTCGGCAGACTTTCCGAAGTTTGATGCGTTAGCCGGTACGACCCCAGGTAGATAGAACGGTGTGTCGGTTAGTAATGGAGGGATAAAACAGAATCACGCTACTAACTTCTGTGTAGGTACAATTTACAATTAATCGATTTATATCGAACTTTCTTCACCAGGTTGGATGGCTCCGAGCAGAAGACCAAACAGTTTTATCGCTCCACGAAAGAGTGGTCTTAGGTCCTCGATACTCCGTCAGCCTGGACTCTCCCAGCACCTGGCAGTTAAGGATCAAACCTTTGAGGGCAGAAGACAGAGGGTGCTACATGTGCCAGATCAACACACAGCCCAGTATGAAGTGGCAGATTGGCTGTATCGATGTTTATGGTGAGTGTTGGACCTTGGTAGTTCAAATCGTTCTGACTACACTTGACCGAGCAGTCATTGGCACCCACTACTTTATCAAACTGGATGATCTCAGAACTTGGGAGTTAAGGATCAGGCCCCGCAAAGCTGAAAACAAGGCGTGCACCAAATCAACATACAGTCCAGTGTCAAGTGATATATAGTCTGTATCGATGTCTATGAATATTCGACCATAAATAGAGTATTCTTGGGCGAGCATTCTAGACTTTAGACTTCCAGTCAATCTAGACTATTCCAAGACATGGCATTTGAGCACCTAGTAATTAGGGATAAAACCTATGACATTAAAAGATAGGGTGAATCAGTAACTTTACACGTAATAAACTAAATAAGGAAAAAACATACATACACATAGATAAGTACCATAAAATTATAATAAGGAAAATATTGAACTAAAAATGTTTTCGAAATAAATAATAAGGTAAAATTCTAATTCTTTTATTTACTGAAAGTTAAGAGTTTAGGGTAGCGTCAATATAATGGGGATATTGTAAGAACCCAGGCACCATAAGTACTTAAGTAGATTACAGGGAAACAAATCTAATTATAAACTTCCATGAAACGTGTTCAGCCGTATATTCCCTAAAGAAACCGAGCCGGCGATTTCTCTAAACGCAGAATACGTTAAAAAATATAAAAGAGGGGAAGTCCATAAGCTTATTAAGGATAGGAACCATCTCGGCTTCAAAACATTTCAAAGTGCTTCGAACTTAGAAGAAAACTCAATATCAATGAAATGTCTCGAATGGGAGCGGTGGAAAAGTATTTTCCTTGGAAAAATAAATCATCTAAGTTACCGTTATTTCCCCGCTCCATTGGAGGTAGGTGCCAACTTTTATCGCTCACTGTTCAAATTAGTTCAGGGGTTATACTTTTTTTCTGCACCAAGTTTTGAAGTATGGATTTCAATATTGAATTTTTACTATGTCTCCGAGGCATGGTAACTTCGGCTGTGGAAAATTTAATACTGAACATTTCAAAGTTACAAATTTGACGTGAAGAAGAATGATGAATTACGAAATTGTTGGGGTTTAACTCGGTATTGGAAGATTTATCAGAACTAGCTTTGCTTTGGCAATTGGGGTGGGTAGTATAAAATATACAACTGAGGCTGAATCAATAAAGTAAAAATGGTCTTGGCATATTCTTTCTTTACTATTTTTTTATTTATTACTTATTTATTTTTCACGACCTCCCTGGTCGAGTAGCTTTGTACACCGGTTTCCAAGGTGTCGCCATCTCTGAGGTCCCGGGTCCGATCCCCGGTTGGGTCAATTTAGAAAACGAACTTTTCTATATTGGCTCAGGTCTGGGTGTTTGTGATACCACCGTTGTCTCCGATTTCCATAACACAAGAACTTTAGCTACTTACTTTGGAATCGGAGCAATATATGTCATGTTGTCAAATAGTAAAACCTATAAAATACACCTCGCATAATCACTTGTATACTGTGGATAAAGAGACCTGAAAATTGAAGAAAAGCACATATAAGAAAGATAAAATTTATACTAGAAAAACAACTTGCTTCTGGGAGGGAATTCCCCTGAGCAATTAGTAAAGTTTTTTTCCTGGTATTAAATTTATTAAATTACAAAAATATCATTGTGAAAGTAAAACTCAAAATCACAATAAACAATATAATTGTTAAGTTCTACCTACTTGTAATGATTTTGCACTTTTATCTATTTTATTGTTTTTCCCACACGCCAGTACCTCCAGACATAATCAACGATGAAACTTCAACCGACGTGTCAGCTCAGGAGCTGGACAATGTGACACTGTCATGTACAGCCACGGGTCACCCTCCACCCAAGATCACTTGGAGGCGGGAAGACCATGAGCAGATGCTGCTGAAGAAGATCGGCGGCAGGGACTTTTATAAGGGTGGGTTATCCCTATTAATATTATAAATACGAAAGACCGTTGGTTTGTTTGTTACACCTTCACGTCTTAACTACTGAACCGGTCATCATGAAATTTTGCATACACGTTATCAAGGGTACAGAGAAGGACATAGGGTACCTTTCATCCCGAAAAAATAATTTTCCTGAGGGATAGCAAAAAACTTTCCACGTAGACGAAGTCGCGGGCGGTCGCTAGTTTATGACCTAGTTTGATAAAGTTGGTTTTTGACCTAGTTTGATGATACTTTTTGGAAGTGTTGTGTTTCTGTGAAAGTGTTGTGTTCCTATATTCTATATGTATTGGTAGACTATGGAGTGGTATGGAGTTCGAAATCCAAATAAAACTACTCATCCGAGGTAGATTATTAGTATTGTAATAATTCATATTTAAATTAAACCACTGTAGTTTAATTTAAATATGAATTATTACAATACTTTGAAATCACAGCAAACCCCTGAAATTTATTGAAAGGTTGTAAAACTTACACAAAACTTCTAAAAACTTCTAAGATTTGTTTTCACTATGACCTCTCTCCTCTTCAACTTTGGCTTAATGAAATTAGGTGGATTTTTTCCTCTGGTAATCATTCAATGAATGGGTCACCTGTCCAGGTGAGTATTTTCCGAGAAAAATTGACAGCTGTCATCTAAAACGAAGATCTCACTAAAACCTTTCATTTCTTCAGAAACACCAATGTTATTCGGTAAGCCACTCTCACCTTTGCGGACCTCCGCAGCCCACATCTGTCGTCCGATTATATTCTACCCAGTGAGATTAAGGCCCACGAAAAAAAGTTATTCTAATTTTTGTCCAGCAACGGAAAAAACCTTTTACCATATTTTCGACATTTCTTAAAAACTACCCAACTGATTTTCAAAAATTAAGCGCCCTTAGGATAGATCTTCGCGTTTTCCCACACTTCTCCTATAGAGATATCTTTAATTATGACCGATCTACGGCCATGTTGCAATATTGGCTGGACATCGGGCACATACACTAGTGATCGCATAAACATTTTCAATGATAAAACTATTTTTTATTTTTATTTTTTCTGCAGTGGAGAGCTACGTGGGCAGTTCGCTGCCGCTGTGGCGCGTGGATCGGCGGCAGATGGGAGCGTTCCTCTGCATCGCGTCCAATGACGTACCGCCTGCTGTTAGCAAGAGGATCATACTTAATGTCAATTGTAAGTTAAATAGTTGGGCTGCCTTGGAAAACACATTCCAGAACGAGCCTTATCTAATAAATCTAATACAACAACTTGCTGGCGAATTTTAAATTCAGAAAAGAGAATCTTTTTTGAAGTACTTATAGCTAAAAGTGGGAAAGGATTTATACAATTCTTTAGTTACTGGGTTATTTTAAATCTTTTTCTGCCATTTTATTTTCTTTTACATCTGTCAGCATACTGTTGTCTTCAACAAGTTTTGATTTATTTCCCCTTTTAAACAATTCTGTGTATATGGTAAGGGACTGGATATGGGTAGCCTCCCTAAATATAAACCAAAATCGAATAAACTACTCGCCTTTGACACCAATACAATTAGACAATTACTTCTTCTACCTTCCTACGTATACTCAATTCCATGGTGCAAGGCATAAAAGTTTTAGCACGAAATCAGCTTTGGAATTTTTTGTTTAGACTTGAAGCTAGTTTGGTTTAAAGTTATACCTGATACAGGTCTTTCAGTCAAATATGCCACAGCAGTCGGGATCAATTGAGGAAAACAAAAAATCTTGACATTACTCTTTCGAACTAAGTGCAAAATTTTTGTTTCACTCACCCTACCTTAGATCGCGCTTAAAACTTCTTAATAATACCTAGCTAAATTAATAAGGTAATCTTAAAGATAACCTGCTTTAAATAAAATTGTCTACTTAAAAATTCAGCTATGTATAAAAACAATTTTTAACGCTACTTGTTATAAAATTGTTAATAAGTATATCACTTGATCCTTTACTTCTTTGGTGGTTTCGAAAGGAACTGTGTCAATAAGTGGTATCACTTGAAGTTCGCGATTATTTGCAACGTACGCCAAAAGAAGCAAAACATGATGAAATCGATTTGATGATCAATTAACTTCAATTACAATAAAGCCTATTTTCCTTAGTACTATTTTCGTCAAGCCGGGCATTAATACAAAGGAATAACGACATCTGTTCACCGTCCAATATACTCTTGTTCCTTGCACCCGTCCCCTAAAGTCACGATAAAGCCAAATTGATCTTCCTCTTGTAAGCCGCCCTTGCGAATAATTGACTCTTCCCTGTCATTGCCTCCCTGATCCCTATACCTGATATAGATATCTCATATACTGGGAATACTTTAGTGGTTACCCAGATAGCAAGGGAATACGCGTAAAGGATCCCTTGTTTACGATTATGGAACTTTATTAAGTGCTTTTAGAGGATTTTTATCGCCCAGGTGAGTGTTCAGTGAAAATGAATTTCGATAATGTTTTATGTCATCTATTGAGGGGAATCTTTGCTTTTTATATTTTGAAGTTTATGTTCTTTTAAGGAGACTGTAATGTTTCAACGTTTCAAGAGAAGTATTCTATTGAAATAAAGTGGATTTATTACGAAAGTTATTATTCTATTGCAGAAATCATAAAATTCTTCAACACACGTAAAACTTCCTCGATATATTCGTCCTTTCAGTAACATCCGGGATTTCAGAATCAATTATAGGTACGCAAACAAAAGAAATTCGAGCGTAGCTCAGCCAAGAGTGTAGAGTGAATTTCATGGGCCATCGGTTCCTGGATATTGAACCCGCTTCTGGGATCAATCCCAGTTTATCAGAACATAGGCTTTGGCAGTCTAACCGCGAAGCCAAATCTCCACCCATCGACCAATTTCACTAGAAATCCTTCGAATGTTCTCACCGACTTCTAATTTAATGCATCGCATCGTTTTTTGATCGTCCCCATAATCGTGATCTGTTGATTTGAGTCGAATTCGGAGTTTTCTCCCGCAATAATCGTTATCGGGAAGGCAATATTGGAGCAATCGGCTGAATTTCAACTTCTAATGAAATTGAATGAATTCGAAAAAATATCTCTTTTAGTACATTTTCAAGCAGTTCGCTTTGGCAATCGTCTAGATTGAGTTTCAATTTCGCTAATTACGGACTGATATTGACTTTGAAAAGGTTTAATTCATATTTAAAGAATTCGTGATTAAGACATTTCAAGAGCAGAGGTTAAAGCACTTTGAAAGCTTTTGTATGACTGTTGTTTTGAATTTTGAAAGCAAGAAAGAAATTTGAATATAAATAATATTATACCTTATTAAATAGTTGAGTGTTATCTAAATCTTTTTCATTCGAATTAAGTGTCTGCCGACAAAGTCGTGTTGTAACCTTCTATTGACCGGGCTCTGCCTGTTCTTTAATTGACATTTTATGTTAACTGAATCCAAAGCAATTCTATAATCGAAGTCACACAGAATTCTAGTGTTTCGTAATGGTTTTTGTTATTCTTTTGGTTTCGTATTACCATTCTCGTAATTTGATTTTTCATGACAATAACGATTTGGTGTCTGTTAAATTCTAGTTTGATTATGTTTTGTTAACTTAATTTGGTTTCGCTATGATTGTGCTATTTTAGTGTTTGTAATTTGCAAATGTAAATTGTCCTGCACATTTTACGTATAGTCGTGTTCAAAAATATGTAAGCACTATTGACAGATGTTGACTTTTATGACAAAGGTTGATGATTTGCCAAAGGTGCGTACTAGTAATGGCAATTAATGCTAATTTTAATTAATTTCATTAGCATGCTAATTTTCATAATTAGCATGCTATGTGCTATTGCTATGCTAATTGCTAATATGAATTTTAATTATGAATTTTAATATGAATTTTAATATGAATTTTAATATGAATTTTAATATGAATTTTAATATGAATTTTAATATGAATTTTAATATGAATTTTAATATGAATTTTAATATGAATTTTAATATGAATTTTAATATGAATTTTAATATAAATTTTAATATGTTTTTTCATATGATTTTTAATATGACTTTTAATACGATCATGAATTAAAAGTAGCTGTGATTTGTGAAATGCTTGTGTTTTTTCACTATTTAGGTACTTATGAGTTTATTTTCACAAAAACAGTCATTTGAAATATGCATTTACACATTTAAATTAAATTAATTAGGTTAAATAAGTAAATACAATGTTATTTTATAAATAATTTACTAAATAACACTTGATTTACACTATTTCTTTAATTTTTATTGACATGACACCCAAACAATTATTTGAATTACGTATTTACACGTAAAAATCAAATCTATCATTTGCACTAACACGTCAGTATAAATTTAAATGCCAATTAATCACACGCGACGCGATCGATGTCACAGCAATTAAATAATTGACTGACCTGCGACAAGTAAATCATTTCTAAACAAAATTAACCAAAGAATAATGAACTCTAAACAAAAGCATTTCTCTTAACTTTTTAAGAAATTGCACTGCATGCGTGCACTCTTCCCTTTCACTCACTCACTCGTATACATTCGATAAATCATCGTCCACTGTCGGAAATTAATTCACGAACGAAATTATTTAGCAGCAGCCGACAGTTCGCGGCGCGATGCTAACGAGCGCAGTCGCATTATTTCATATCGGAGACGAATTAATTCGTAATGATATTTCGCGCCGCGTGCTATTTAGCGCGGTCGTATTATTTCATATGATAGCAGCAGGACGCTAACGCAGACGATTTCGCGCGGTTTGATGATAATTAGCATTCATTATTTTTAGCAACTATGATTAATTTAATGAATGCTAAACGACGATTAGCAATTAATTATGAATGCTAATGCTAATTGTTCCATTACTAGTGCGTACATATGATTGAATTCGACTGTACGTATGTACGTTCATTTGCGCGACCTATTTCTAAATTTATGTCAAATCTCATCGTAATCTGGCATGACATACTTTTACTTTAGATGGTTTTTGATAGTTTACCCATCAAAATAGTATTTTTAATCAGGCACTTTTTTGCGTAATTTTAGTGTGGTTTTTTATATTATATTAAATGGTTATTGCAATAAAGTGTTAGATGAATTTACATAAATTACTAATATGTATTGTTTAAAATTAACCAAGAAATAACTTTTTCACCTATCCAGCACTAAAAGGGCGCTTTTGGCGAGTAAAAACTCACAGCAAAATCTATATTTGGTGTGAGCGTGAGGCAAAGTGGATTTTCAATTTCTAACACCACCTTCTAAAATAACTAGTGGCTCAGTAAGCTGTAGACCTCGCTCAAATTGTATGATTTTAAAAAATAAATCAAATCGATGTCGCCACGAGGTTGACACTGCTTTTGAAAAGCAGTACTGTGTGCTCTTTGGTAGGTTAGGTATTCTTTTAGTAAATATATTCTAAGCTAGATGGCGCTTCTTATTTTGATCATTTTTCGAATGGGTGAATTTTTTTTCGCAATATTTCTCAAAACTGGTACGGCAGAAAAAATATGTATAACTATGAACTGAACCTGCTCACATTTCACAAGAATTGGTTGAAAAATGCGACCTGTAGATGAGAACAGACGGACATACGAAAGCGAAAAAAATGAGTGCGTTGAGAGAAAAAGTTTCTAATGCTGAATTTAGTAACTTTCCTGGTAAAAACCAGGAAAGTCCCGTGAAAATGATTGTTCTTACCTATAACACTTTTCTCGCTGGAAAAATTGTATGTTTAACACGAGACTAAATTTTTGTTCTGCCTCGTGCCTTTAAATCACACTGTGCTCAGTAGTCTGTTTCGCTTCTCTTTCGTTCGTGATTTAAAGTCGGCACTCGCAGCAAAAATTGACTTTGGTCTCTTGTAAAACTATGCGGGAACAATTTCATACTTTATAACATTATTGTAAAGGGTAGTAAGTTAACCAAATTTTTTTTTACAGTTCCACCAACAGTCATAGTGCCAAACCAACTGCTCGGAGCTCCTCTGGGTACCGATGTAGTGCTAGAGTGTACGGTTGAGGCATATCCCAACACTATCAACTATTGGCTGAAGAATAGGGGTGAAATGCTACTAGATGGGTACGTTATTATGGTATTTATTGAGCTTTATGATTTTCAAAGTTTAAAAAAAAATTGCGGAAAATTTTGATTGTATGTTTATTTAGAACTTGCATTCCTCTTCAATTGTTGTGTTAAAGAGTTTAATATTCATTAGTAAGATATAATCATAACATTCCTTTATAGTCCATTGCAGAATGTATAAGTCACGTAATGTATAAGTTTCGCATGTAAATCTATGATTCCCTAACAAAAAAAATATTATTTAGTATTATATAAAAATAGCAATGTGAATGCTAAAATCTCAAAATTGAAAATTGTTATAGCTTTCACATCTTAATCAATTGTTTAAAAATATCTGGAAAGATATTTCAATTGAATGTCGAGGTAATTCCTTGTACATTGGTGAGATGGCGCTGGCTTGCAGCTTAAGAGTTGATATACTAGAAGAAATTCGACGTTCCCACTAGTGACTCGGTAGCTCAGCGGTCAGCAAAGGTCGCGGGTTCGATTCCCGTCCGAAAACATGATCTGGTGCGAGTCGTATTTTTTCTAGTATATTATTTAGTATTATATAAAAATAGCATTGTGAATGCTGAAACCTCAAAATTAAATTTTATTACTCCTTAGGCCAAAATATACCATCACTGAAGAGAGATCGTCATACAAAGACCTGATGAAGCTCACCATCAGGCAGTTCTCCAAAAGCGACATCGGGACGTACAACTGCGTCAGCACCAACTCCTTAGGAAAGAGCGAGGGGACGTTAAGGCTTTATGGTGAGTTTCGCATGTTCAACATCATCATAATTGCACATTGTAATTGTAAAGAAAAGAGAGAATTAAAAATGGTGTAAAATACGCAAAGAAGGCAGTAAAAAGATGCAGAAATAACGCATCATATTTTTCCGTTTAAGTATAGAAAATATCTATAAGTATACAACTATTATGCAACCAGTGTTTAGTCGCTTTGTGCTGCATAGTTAAATGCCAGCTTTTTAGATCACTCGTAAATTTGGATGTGCTTTGGGTAGTTTACTATCCATGGACGTGACAAGCAATTTTTTTTCGTATACAATTATATCCATAGATGTGGCAGTAGATAAACTTTTATGAGATTTAAACTGGCTTAAATTCACATTATCAATTACAATCATCACAATATTGAAACCTATTCGACTAACGACTGTTCTTATCCACAGAAATCAAGTTATATCCCAGCTCGCAGTCGGCCGCCGAAGTGAATGTAGGCGGTAAGTAATTAAGATCTCGCCCCTTGAATTACGCGTAAACTCAATTATGAAATGCGCTCGAATACAACCATCAAATCAACAAACTATCCCGTTATATTGCGCGGAACATTTAGTGGAAATAGACAGTTTTGAACATAGACTTAGAAAGGTGATAGACAGAGGATAATGTTAATTTTATAATACATTGTTTCGTTGATTGACACAAATAGTCAAACAATATTATAAATAAATTGTTTATGCTACATGGTAATTGCTACAGAACTGACTGCAGCTCGGTGGCTTTGATTGTCTATACATATTGTATAGATAGGCAATCTAAGATTTCACTTAGTAGATTTTTAATATTGAAAGTTATTTTGCGTTTTTGGTAAAAAGAGGTACTACTTAGATATATTTAAGTTCTATGGTCTTATTGAGTATTGTCGACAGTGATTATGATGCATGCGAAATAGACCTTTATGGAAAATGACATTTTATGTTACTTCCATATTTATTAAATATCTATGCACATAGTGAGTGTGACAAAATCAACTGAAAGAGATATTTTAATGATTTTTGAAACCCACAATGTTTGATCATCATAATAATATTCATTTACTTATTAATTTTTGGCACGATAATAGAACTATTGTTTTTATTATTATTTAACTGTTTACAGCTAAATTAGCTAGGTATATAACAATGCGCCACTGAACAAGCATTATAAAAATTAATGTAATTAATGAACTCAAAATTTATGTTAAAGTCATCGAATTATTTTTAACTATTTACCTTAATGTAAAACATGCATCGTATCGCATCTGCATAATAATTTATAATATTTAAATCCCGATCAAAAATCCCGATTTGTTTTTTTTTATTTCGTTTCTGTGACATATAAATGGCATAATATTTACTTTCTAACTAAGTATCCAAACGTAATTCTACGAAATTGGCTGAATGTTAATCATAACATGTTTGTTTAAAATTATTCATGAAACCCTATGTTAACTGGTATGCTGTTACAATAATTGCGATGTTATTGCAATTATCGAATATGAGAAGGTAAAATATTATAAACTGTTTTACTTAATCAGATTTTATGGCAGTATCTGTGACGAAATAATACTGTAACTTTTTTTCAAACGTGCTTGGGAATTCGATCATTATTTTGACAACCTTCTTCGAGATAAATCGGACTTGCTGGAAAAGTCCAATACCTACCACCACACGAGAGTCATAACCATAGACTGAGTATAATAAGTTTATGGTCATAACAGTCATGCAATTCAAAAATGGAACCATAGACTTATTTTAACTATTATGAATGGAACGAACTTTTTCAATGAAACCAAGGAGGTAAAATAAAAATGAATAAATTTTAATGGAAAATATGTGGCCACGATCCGAATAATAATTAGAGAGATTTACAACGCCCATGTAAGTTGAAGTGACATCATCTAAGGATTGACCGCCATAAAATGCGGCCTGTGTAAATTAAAAAAAATAAAACAATTGATTGTCATGGAAAATTTTTGTATCTATTCATTTGACGAAATCAGTGGATATGGGGGTGATAAACCAAGCGATGGATATGGGGGTGATAAAAATATTTCGAATTTCCGCGCATTGTTTGAGAAAAGTACTATACAAGCCTTGGTCGCAACTAAACGATGATAGAGACACGTATGTGTGCCTCGACCTCGCCTCAGCTCACATTTTCACGTTCGTCCATCAATGCCTGTTTGCATACCACTGCAGTAATGTACTATAACCAAAAAGTCGCAGATTATAGTGGCATTATCGCAGATTTAGAAATAAAGAAATTAGTAAGTAAGTAAGTAATTTATTCACGAAAAATATACATTGTATTGGAAATTATTAATTAAATTAAATTAATGTTAATTAATAAATCAATTAAAAATGAACACAAAACTAACAAAATCAAATTAACTTATTCCTATAATTTAAATACTCATCAGTGGAATAGGAACATTTTTTTAGTAAGAAAGACTTCAGCTTATCTCTAAATTTGTTTAAATTATAAATAGCTTTTAACTCCACTGTCAAGGCATTATATAACTTGATTGCTTGGTATCCCACGTAGTGACTGACAATATTTAATTTCGGTACTACAGCAATTTGCAAGTTTTTTCATCGATTAATATCAAATACAATTTATGCTCAGCATATTTCTCTTATCTGATTACTTAAAATATTTAAATAATGCATAAATTTCTGATTTCTTTAATTAAATCAACATTACAAAATTGAATAATCGGTTTAAAATTTATTCGAACTTTGAATGAGTTGGCGGTGGGTCTGTTTTTGTTTAAGACGGTTTCTTCCGGATTAATTATCTCCAAAATTTTCTAAACTCTGTTTTTAGTTAGTTGTTTTGGAAGCTTAAAATAAAAGAAAGAAGAAGTTCAAAAATATCCACAAAATTCTGCAAAGTAAAAATTAAGAAAGTAATTTTGATCGGTTATTTTTTGCTTACATTAGAGACTTTAGCCCCCAATAAAAATAAACTTATGTAAGTAATTAACTTGTATGAGTCTCAGGAACTCGCGTTTTATTTCGTAATTTTTCCTAACTCAAACAAATAAAGTTTGATTGTTCTTTTTAGTAATTTAAGTTGAAAATAAAAGAAAATTAAAAACTTTAGAAATTGCGTGAGAAATTAAAGAAATTAAAATTAAATGTAGGTAAGTATGTCAATTTATATTCTTTCATTGTTTCAGGCTTAACTGAAGGTGCAGTCAAACAAAAAACAGGATTCAGCGAATCAAACAAAATTAATCTTGACATATTTTTAATTTTACTTCTCATCAGTATAGCTTTTAATCTGCGATAGAATATGCTTTTGTTTTAATTTAATATTGCAAACAGCGGACACGATACTTTCAGTATCGCCGATTAGTATTTCTGTGACTGATTTTTTTAATAAACTGGGCAGGCATTTGACCACCATCTGGCTTGGTAAACAGGATGTGGTCTAAGATTCACTCTTGCCTTGAAGAGACCAAGGTTGTAACTATCGGGGAACACATGAGTAGGCAGCGCATTCCATTCTTTAGCAGTTCGCATAAGAAATATAAGAATTGTATCCACTGCGAAGTGACTCTGTGTTTGATTGTGGTGTCGAAGTCACGCGATTTATCACGCGCGACTATTGTAGCTTAGCGATGCGATGCGGCAGCTGCCAGCATTCAAAAAGCGCGGGTTGTAGTGTAGCTCCCTCTCACTGCATCTAGCTTCCGAAAAGCAGCAAATTCTTATGCTAAGAGTATCGTGAGTGCTAAGGCCGTAATACATTTTAGGACTGGTAAGCAATAGTCTTTGTTATTGCGTATTTCTTTGAAATTCCATTGGGTCTAATTCTTTTGAATAGGTATATTTTGCTTCGAAGACTGTATCAACATCATCATGCTACTAGAATAAGAATACTTATTCTAAAATGAAAGACTGTAAATAGTATTTATAATAAGTATTGTTTTTAAGAAAATTAAAAGTTACAATTGTATAAAACTCCATACGTAGGCTTCTAAAGTATTTAGCAAAGTTGCTCAAGATTGTAAAAACTCAATTAAATACGGTTGGATTTATTATAATAATGTTTATTATTAAAATTTATTATAATCTTGTTATGTAGGTTCACTGTAAGGACTCTTGCTCTCTGCAAGTTTTTTAATCTGTGTCAATTAAAGGTCTATTTGTAGGAAGCAGACCTGTAATTTAACGATAAAAGGGGTCAATCTGCCTGGCCACGAAGAGCGGCGACTGGCGACACGACTCGCGAACTCCTAATACATTTCGTGTGATGCTACGAAATTTGTGTGTGGTGAGTATGATGAGCGCACACGAAGAGTCAATCCATGGGTCGCCGGTTCACGTGGCTTTTGAATCCTTCGGCTGGGTTGAATTCTCTTTACTACTCATTTTCATTCAACATACCAAATCCCGTAAGTTTTAATCGCTCCTTAGTCAGCCAGTTGGCAGTCGTCTCTTTGGTTAGCGGTTTTGGAGTGACATTTAGTTGCTTGCGATTACGCATGCGATTAAAGTCCCACGAACGCTTTCAAACGAATTGTTCAAAAATAGGGCCCCCAGGTCGAAGGGTGGTCGGAAGGTTACTCTGAAACACCTAAAAAACTTGAATGATTTATTTACACTAACTTAAAATAACATCTATTCATTGCCAAGTGTAACAAATTTTAAAAGTGAACACCACATGCTTTTTAATATTGTTGAAATTAGTAAACTTGTCCACTTAAGTTAAAACCTTGATAGGGTTTGTATTGGTTTTTATTTTAGATGCTAGAAATGGCTTAGTTAGGCTATAAAGGGAACATTTGAGTTATTCCGTCGACTTGTAAAGTTTTAGTAATAATTGCGAATTCGAATGCGTTTCGATTACGATCGGATGTGTTTTTTTAGATTGACCCCTAGTTCTAAATCAGTCTTTATACGAGTATGTTAATTATTTTTATTGGTCCCATTCTTGTAATACATTAGCCGTTTTCGACAGCATTATAATCAACATTTAAAACCTGCGAAACACTGTGTTTGTGGAAAGACTTTATTAACAGTTTAGTAAAGTTGGCTTCCTAATTTAGCCAACATCATTAGTGTTCAGACTGATTAACCAGATTAAACTTTATGTCAAATAAGAACTTGGTTTTTTATTTTTATTAAGTCCCCTTTTCAGCCTCGTCTTTTGGTCTCAAAAGACAATTTTTTAATATAGTTACGAGACAAATACTTTAGGTACGAGGCGTCTTACTGTGGATTTGAAAATTTAATTTTAACCATTAAGAATCAGCAACTAAGTTTAACCCTTAACTGTAGTCACGGGTCCAGTGGACCCACGTTCAATCTTTGAACGCGTGTAATCTATTGTGTTTAATTTTCCGGGCTTTGAAGGATCAATATGTTTTTTTTCGAAAGCATGTTTTTAGTTAAGTAAATAACTACTGATTAAAAGAAGTGCCAGTATACAAAAGTTTCTAACGTTGATTTTGTTTAATTAGTATTATTGTTAATGTTTCAATGTAAAGTTTTGTGCTGGAAGTTGGTGAATGAAAGACGATTGGTAATTGAATGATTTATTTTCCAAAACTCACTACTTATATACAATTTGAGAATGGTTAGAAAGGGACACAAATATACTTTATTTCTATCGCATACAGTAAAATAATGGTGATGAAGGTACGTTGGACATCTATACATTTATAACTACCTGCTGATATAAAAAAAAACGTAATATAAATACGGTCAACAGCGGCGCCAGCTTATTGTGACTGGTGCGCTTGAGCTGATACGATGCAAAGTGTTTGCCACAGTTTAATAGAAAGAAAAGTGCAACGTTGAAATTGGTTTCGGGTCCCGTGGACCCACGACGATATAACTTTTGTTTTGTGTGACTGTTTTCACCACTAAAGTTAAGGGTTAAAATCTACCATAGATAAAATTGAGGGTTGAGGCTAGACAATGTTGTTATTTTTAGTATGAAAATTAAAGCTCCTACCTACGTTTTTTTATAAAGTACTTATAAATTTTCAGCATGCATTAATGGGGTGCAGTTAATTTAATTAAATTATGTGAATCTGTAAATGCAATCACATATATGAGCATCTTTGTATTCATTATTTCAACCTGTATCGTAACAATAAATTGCCTTAATGTGTACTCAACTGTCATAATAAAGCCATTCAGTGGAAATGAAAAGAGTAAATCATTACAATTCATTGCTATTGTGTGAAAGAAAATGGGCGCATTTCGTCATATTACGCAGGAATCTTAGAGTTTTTAAGATTCGTTTATCAATTACTCATGGCACAGAACAGAATATTAGTACTATATAAAAAGTTTTTTTACTTAATTGACTTGACCGGAAGTACTTACCTCAGCAAAAACTACTACATCAGACTTGTCTGATAATGCCTTTAAAATATGCAGGCTATCTTTCATAAAAAAGTAGGTACAGCAGCTATCCCGAAGATATCTGAAAATTTAATTTAATTAAAGACCAGTCTTTTAGTATTTTGTATACTTAAATCTTATATTTTCTTTATATATTTGCAGATAGCTGCTGTACCTACTTTTTTATGTAAGATAGCCTGCATAAAAGGAGAAGTAAAGTAGCCGACATTGCTCGAAGAATGCTCAGCTGAAGTGGCAGTGGGACACAGCGTGAAGAACTGACGGCCGTTTGGGCCGCAAATTTCTGGAATTGTGACCACGCTCCGGGTGACGCTCCATGTGTAGGCCCCCGACAGGGTGGACTGACTGACTATTTAGTGAAGGTCGCGGGGAACCGCTGGATGTGGCAGCGCAGGGCGATCGTCCTAGAAATCTTTGGTTGAGGCCTATGCTCAACAGCGGGCGTCATAGTAAAACCTATTTAGAAGTGATCATTTATTGTTAAAAACTGCAAAGTGAATAGCATAAGGTATAATAATAAAATGATCAATCTTTCTCGATTAAATGGAATATTCAAAAGCAATGACAAACAATCAAAAGGCTTGACGTTTAATTAAATAAGAAAGTCACTGAACACAATAACCAACCCCTGACGCAGTTATTGCAATATTAAACGAAACATTGTCTAAAGTTAAGCCTTAGTTAAATTTCATTATTAAACCTCCGAAAGATAACGGGATCCCGGGTTTTATGGCTTCTCAGAAGAGTAACCTGTTTAGTGTTAAAAATATACTGCGTTTAGTGCTGTTGTTCATTCGGATATTTTTCATGAAATTTTACAGTATAATCTTAGTCTGGATACTGTTGATAAGAATATGAGACTCCCCCCAAGTTCAAGGGCGTGGGGGGGAGTGTTAATTTCTACGTTTTTCTGATTAAATACCTACTAGCCACAACAAATGAATCACAATAATATTAACCTATGAATTCGCTATACAATCTTTTTAATCATAAAAAAAGTCATAAGATGGCCTCTAGCGTGGCGTGGCTTGTACATTGAGGTGAGGTGTCGCCATTTCTGAGGTCTTCCCCCTCTGGGTCAGTTTAGAAAACGAACTTTTGTATAATTGTCTCAGGTCTGGGTGATTATGGTATCACCGTTGTCTCTGATTTCCGTAACAGAAGTGCAATATTCTATTTTAACTTTTCAGTAATGACTGAAATGTTGTCCAATTTATTTATTTATAAAAAACTTGTTTAATCTTTCCATAACACACCAATACTTGGAAAAAAACACTAATTACACTTAGCGTCCACTCATAAAACAAAATGTTGCCATCACAGAGCATACCGTAATCCTGCCAGAGATTGCAACGAAACCTAAAACCGGGTAAAGCAGTAAAACCGGACATAACACGCCACTAAGTTCTTTATCTTCCGAGATAATTCTTAAGTGCCTCATCCAGTTGTACTTTACGGCCGTGTAAAGCCTAACCGGTGAGGTTATAAAAATGTTTTACTTTAACCGGGGAACGTGTTGGATATAATATATTATGGTTTTTTTACTGTTATTGTTTAGGATATCACAGTTACCGGTGCGAATACTGTGCATGGTGACAATTTTGTTGTAAAGACTTTGGATCTATAATAAGAGGTGATGAGACTGTGCAATGCGTTAGCGATATCTTAACATAGACAGTGACCGCTCACCATAAGACAGGTCTAATGCCTTTAACTACCATTTTAAATAAGAAGTAACCATAGCTTAAGAGTTGATATACTAGAAGAAATTCGACGTTCCCACTAGTGACTCGGTAGCTCAGCGGTCAGAGCATTGGACCGGATACCCAAAGGTCGCGGGTTCGATTCCCGTCCGAGAACATGATCTGGTGCGAGTCCTATTTTTTCTAGTATATTATTTAGTATTATATAAAAATAGCATTGTGAATGCTTAAATCTCAAAATTTCAAATAGTTAAAAAGCTTTCTCATCTTAATCAACTGTTTAAAAATATCTGGAAAGATGTTCAGTTGAATGTTGAAGTTAATTCCTTCTACATTGGTGAGATGGCGCTGGCTGGCAGCTTAAGAGTTGATATACTAGAAGAAATTCGACGTTCCCACTAGTGACTCGGTAGCTCAGCGGTCAGAGCATTGGACCGGATATCCAAAGGTCGCGGGTTCGATTCCCGTCCGAGAACATGATCTAGTGCGAGTTCTATTTTTTCTAGTATATTATTTAGTATTATATAAAAATAGCATTGTGAATGCTTAAATTTCAAAATTTCAAGAAGTAACCAGTTCCCCATTACCACCCAAACAGCAGAAACCGCTTCAGATCAAATCATCATATCACACACGCCCAAATAATCACAATTTATTATTTACCCCAAGATCAAAGAGAATACGCCTAAACGCGTATACCGAGTAAAATTCTCTTTTTTTATTGCATTCCCCGTCACAGGAGAGCCTTAATTTAATATGGCCTGCTCGATTTGTTTACAAAGGAAAAATTTATTCATGAAATTTGTTTTCCGAGGGTCCAGGCCGAGATAAAATAAACTTTCTTCACGTAAGTTACTCTGACCCGGCCCTTTATTTCGTCTAACAATATTCTTCATATTTTCATAGATTCGTTCATCTTTGTAACTATTGAGAAAGTTGTAGCATGAATTGCTTTTTGTTGGCAATCTTGAGTGGAGAAATTTATGGTTCGTATTGACAGTAACAAAATATTATCTAGCTTGAAAGTTAGAAGTAAAATTTAAATAAAAGACGGAATGCGTAAAGTGACCTATCTTCGCTGTTAAAAAGTCAAGCACTATTAACTTAAACACTAATATCTGAAAATAAATCTAGACGCATTTTGAATCCATCGATGTACATTTCATACGGAACTCTAAAAAACAGAAGATTTGATATTCAAACATTCATGAAGACAGATACATATCTGACATTACACGGAAGTTGGAATAACACGAAAAGAAATCAACAATCCTCTTAGCAAACGTAACAGAGGACAAACAAGATTTAAAAGGACGGCCGTTTTTCACCAAGTATTCGCATTCAAAAAATAAGTTACCTACACAAAGACGGGCCATAAATTGTGCTGCATGGAATAAAGTGGAGGCCCTTTTAACGTCTGTAATTTGACTGTTATCGTTTGGATGTAACTCAAAGGCTCTTTCATATTTTAAGATAAGTTGTAATGATTGTTGGTAACCGTTTAACAATTTGCCAAGTCTTTTATGTTACGCAATGTAATTTGAAAAACTTTGTCAGATGAACACATATAAGGGCGAATGATCTATATTTTATTAACCACCTATTGGTGGTTTTTTAGGGTTCCGTACCCGAAGGGGCCAAACGGAGCCCTATTGCTGTCACTCATGTGTCCGTCTGTCTGTCCGTCGTCTGTCACAAAGCCCTAACAGTTAAACCGTTGAAGCTACAGTCTTCTTACGAGTATTTGCACCAAAGATATATTTTAGAAGGGGGCTCCCACACAAGTGAAAGGGGGCGGGAAAAAACTTTTTTTAACCTAACGTGTAGAATATCATTGTTTACTGCTCTTTATGTAGACAAAGACTGTTTTTTTTTAATACTAGAAAATAAAGTCTAAAAAAGCTGATAAATTCAGCTTTTTAGGGTTCCGTACCAAAATGGTAAAAAGGAACCCTTATGGTGTCACTACTGGATATCTCAAGTACTATTATTACTTATATTAGTATACTAATGCTATCAACTTGAAATTTGAAATACTTTTAGATGACATTTGCCCAACTATTTTGCAAATTAGAAAGAAATGAAAATATTATATATATTTTTTGCAAAAGGGACTGAAAGGAGGTCTTAAAAAAATTTCATAGTTTCGCATAGGTTTCGCCTTTTGATGTATGTATATAAAGTAATGTAAGTAAAAACACCCTATCTCCGAAGTTTGCATAGAGAGAAATCTGAAATTATTCTGTGATGGAATTATTTGTACAGATTACAGGAAAAATTATATAATGTCTCTAATTAGCACACTTTTTAAGAAATCATTAACAAAAATCACATTATTTCACTATGGGTCAGAGATGGTGCGACCTAAAACTGCAACTCTATTTTTGTTTTCGGTAAGAAAGGGCTTTATTTTACGGAACCCAAGGTTAAATATGCGAGCGAAGTTCGAAACGCACTTAGCCTGTTTTTGTTTCTACAAAGGGACACAAAAGTGGGCCAGTAAGAAAGTTGAAAACAATAATCTTGACAATGATTTAGATGTTTGTGCGTATCCTGAATTTAATGTTATCCACATAACTTATCTAAGATTAGATCTACCTGTTAAATATTTAGTAGTTAAAGATCATAATGTTTTTATCATAACTTATAAAAATTTAATCAATGAGTATTTGTGTAATAAATCTCCACCATAATAAAAGGCCTGTACAAAGATTGCTTCCTAAAAGTCATATTTCTATGCAAACGAAGTCGCAGACGTTATCCCGTCTATCCATATTCCCTAAACTAGCGTTGGACGAGACTGCAAGGATGCGCAATATCCGGGAATGGTGGCTCAGTAAATAACAGCTTATTTTCTAAACAAGTGTATACGTTTTCGAGATATTATTTTGTGCTGTGGAGCTGACGAAGAAAAGTGATTTGGTGGAATTTGGGATTGTTTATTGCGTGTTTTAAATGACGTTAAATTTATATTTGGCTATTTGATCGACTTTAGAGCTTGAAATAAATTATGGTGGTTATTACCTATTATAATAAATACTGAGATTGTTAATAAATAATAAATATTTGACAACATCACATACATTGCTCTGATTCCAAAGTAAGTAGCTAAAGCAGTTGTGTTATGGAAATCAGAGACAACGGTGGTATCACAAACACCCAGACCTGAGCCAATATAGAAAAATAGTTTTCTAAATTGACCCAACCGGAGATCGAACCTGGGACCTCAGAGATGGCGACACCTTGAAAACCGGTGTACAAAGCCACTCGACCACAGAGGTCTACTTAGGTTATTTGATCGACTTTAGAGCTTGAAATAAATTATGTTGACACATTACCTATTATAATAAATACTGAGATTGTTTAATATCTTCTTGTTTATAATGCCAGTGCAGAGTCTCGCAACTAAGAGTGAGTTAAAACTTATTTTAATATTCCAGCAGTGATCACTTCCTGCAAGTGCAGCGCTGCGGTTGGACTGCGGCGTTGCACCGCACCACATGGCGTCATTCACGCACCAAATGAATTTCAACCAGTTGTATTTCATAATAAATCATATTCCGTCCGAATTGACATGTTGCAGAAACAAAACCATGAAAATAACTTTTAGTATAAAGCCCTTGTCAAACCGGATGCAGCACAGCGCGTAGCAGCGCAGCGCAGCTTAAACGACGAATTAAGTATACACTTCTAAGACTTTCGCGCGTACAGTTCATTAGAAATAAAACACTTTTTACCGTCCTCCCGTGACCACGGCCCCTGGAAAGGTGTCGAAACGTCGGGAATTCTAAAAACCAATAAATACAAACTAAATAATTCCAAAACAACACCGAATTAATAATATACGCGCTGTAATCCGTAAAAAGTGTTTTATTTCTGACAAATTAAGTCTCTATCATTTATTTTTAAACAAGACAACGTAAAATGGCCTATTTTTCAAAGTGTACTTCATTAGTCATTAATTTGTAGCTAAATTTCACACTCGGAAACTGTATGTATGACACCAACTAGAATAAGTAAGTCAAATTACTCAAGTTCCGTATATTCCATTATTGTTGTTAATAAATATAAATTTTTTTTACATCTCATTTTAAGTAAAGCTTGTGAAATCGCGAAGACGGGCGTGCACGCAATTCGAACTGCACAATTGTGCAAATGGATGTAATTACATTGAACACGAAAGAACAATTAAAAATCAACTAAGAAACTTTATGAATTAATTGCTACAAGAAAGCAGCATTCGAACTTTTAACTCGGTACTATAAATAACATGTTAGAAGGAAAGCACTAGAACTAACCTCTCACCATTTGGCGCGTTTCACTGAACTGCGATTTATATTAAAGTCCTATTTAGCCACAAATTTTCATTCTACTTGACGCGCTGCCTAATATCCAAACATAATTCATTCCACAAGAGCGAAAGCTGGCATATTGCGTATGTCTCTTTCGGTATGACGTGAGATTTGAAATTAAAATATGCTACGGTAATTTAATTTTCAGACGAGCTTCGTGCCATTGCCATTGCGAATGTGAGCGCAAGCAAGGTATTAAGTAAAGCTTTTAATTTTTATTTGTGGCTTTTTAGAGTTCCGTTCCTCAAAAAGAAAAAACGGAACCCTCATAGGATCACTTTGTTGTTCGTCAGTCTGTCTGTTAAGAACCTTTACATCGGGAACGCGTGGAGGTATCGAGTCGAAATTAAAATCCAGTTTTCTTTATGTTAGATAGGCAAGCGCTTGACCGCTATCACGCCTGGCGGTAAGCGAAGATGCGATCTACGTTGCAACGCGCTACCTATTCACTCGCAACTTGAAGGCCCCCAGATTGTACCTATCGGAAAACACAGACTCAGGAAAAGAGTTCCAATCTCTAGTGGTACGGATGATAGAATTTGAAGCAAAACGCTTAGTGCGAGTCTTTGGAATATCCACCAATTCACACTATTGAAGAGAAATATTTTTTCAATATAAAATTATTTTTCAAGGCCTTATTTTATTACTTTTTAGGCGTGATTTTAGTACTAAGAACCTCTGAGCTGAGCCGCGGACGGTCATACAGACGGATATGGCGAAACTATAAGAATTCCTTGTTGACTTGACTACGGAACCCTTTAAAAAACATTCAGATGACATACTTGTTGAAAGATGAACCAATATTAAAGCAACAATTCACTAGAAAATAATATTTTTCGATGATTATCCTCTCCTAATTTACTATAATTACTTTCTCAAAGAGTTATAGGATATTTTATTCAGCCGCCTAAATAGCATAATGCTAGCAAATTTAATTGCATATTCAGAGGGCCTATTATAAAAAAGCATCGCGATAAACGTAAAAAGGTCTTCCTACTCCGTGACATTATTAACTCATGTATAAAGATCAAAATCATCTAAATCGATCAACGAACATCGTCCGACTATCATGATTCTTTTTTATAATAGGCCCTGAAATCCTTAAAAAACCCCTTTCCTCCATGTTAATCTCTATACCTCCTATCTTCAACACGAGCTCAGTTTTAAGGCTTACCATCGATAACATTCCAAACGCTTATGTCGATTATACTCAAACATTCTCTAGAGGTGTGAAAAGGCCGACTTACCCCTTAAACGACTTTTTACCGGTACAACAAAAGGTAAAAGATACGATCGAGGATACGCAAGGTCCGAAAGGCATTGTTCACGGCGTTCCCGTTAAATCCTTCCCTCGTTTCGCAAAGATTTAGTGGCTTGTCCACTTCGCTAAGCGTTTATGGGAAATTTCACTTTATTGATTGGGCTGTAGAAGTGATTATTGAATGGCTATGCTTCGTAAGAGAAGTGTAAAAATATTCGGTTTAATTTGAAACGTTGGAGAATCAGTAGGTTGTAAGATTAATTTGTTGTTAACTGTGTAACGGTATTTAACAAAATAAAATATCTCAGAAAATTTAAGTTTATCTCTAGGCTTTATAAAGTATCATGGAAATTGTTCTTAATAAAATTCTAAGAAAATCCACGAAACAAAAGTAAAAGAATATTCTAGTCGTGAAGAGTAGCTGTTTTTCTTGGAAATCTTATACCATCTTGTTTATCTTTACCTTGAATGCTGTTAAATTTGGTTTGCTATTTTCAGAAACAATCATAAATTCTTATTACCTATTTATTTTTAAGGGAAGAAAAGACAACGGATCCATTATAGGATCACTTCTAGAGCAACGTCAAGATTTATTTACTCAGGAATGCATGGAGTTATCTGGTTGTAATAATCGCAGCTGTAACCATAACCGTAGACGTAGCCATGGCCATAGCCGTAGCCGTAGCCGTAGCCGTAGCCATATCCGTAGCCGTAGCCATATCCGTAGCCGTAGCCGTAGCCGTAGTCATAGCCGTAGCCGTAGCCGTGGCCGTAACCGTAACCGTAACCGTTGCTGTAGCTGTAACCATAGCCATAGCCTTTGCTGTAGCTATTCCCGTAACCGTAGCCGCAGCCGTAGCCATAGCTGTAGCCGTAGCCATGCTATTATTTTACTATTTCACTATCGTCATATTATGATTACTATTTTAAAATATGTAAACTCGGAGCCTGGAGAGTCAAAGAAAACATAAGTATCTTTTAGTTTTAGGCTTGCTTCTAAAGTTGAATATTTTCATTAGACTCCAATGTACAGACGACCTAACTTAATCATGACCCACTTTGCCGATAATTTCTTTGAAACCATAAAAATTGTTTAGTTTTCTTCTAAATTGTGTATGTTGCACTTAGTACGTTTAAAATATGAATAAAAATGCATCATTACGGGTTACAGATCTATGCAATTTTAACCTTTGTTATCTGCACTAGATATGTTCTTAAATAAAGCAGTCTTGATTTGAATTTTGAATAAGATAGGGTTCATAACCTACTCTTTTAACTGCAAAAATGTATAAAGTATAATTTAAAAAAAATGACATTATGAAAAGGTGTCAGATGTCAAGTAGTAGTCAGTCGATGAAAAAAGAAAATGAATGACAGACAGTAATAGCTTTTGTCTGTTGTCACGAACGAGTATAGTCGAGTCTGTCCGATCTATTTATCATAGCCTAGTCAGTGACTGTCAGTGCCCAATAAAATGATAACAAGTTCGTTAACAAGGTAATGTATAATACTAAATAGAGACTCGGTAGCTCGGCGGTCAGAGCATTGGACCGGATATTCAAAGGTCGCGGGTTCGATTCCCGTCCGAGAACATGATCTGGTGCGAGTCGTATTTTTTCCAGTGTATTATTTAGTATTATATAAAAATAGAATTGTGAATGCTAAAATCTCAAAATTTAAGGTAATGTATGTTGAAGCGAATTTCAAAAGGTAATTTTCTTACAGTCATTCAAATACTACTTGTATTACTTGTATACTACTTGTATTTGAATGACTGTAAGAAAATTACCTTAAGGTGGGTCATGGTTCGATTCGGTCGACTGTACTCAAGCACTCTAATGTGGTCAAGTTCCGTAACAAAGCAAACTGTATTGCGTGTCTGGTTTAAAAGCGTTTATCGTTGGCCGTCATTTAATTCCGCTGAAAGCCTTGGAGGTGTTAATAATATCAAAAATGGGTCGCGGCGATACGGTGCATGGCATGCATTTCTAATATGGGTTTGAACGGTGATAACGTAATTTTTGAACTTGTTTTTGCCATTAGGTTGGCCAATAATAATGGCATAAGTTCAGCGTTAGTTAGTTCAAAAATCTATTTATTTTAATTAGACAATTATTAAGTTAAAGTTATTCAGTTGGGCAATGGACTTAATAATTATAATCGGACTTTGTGAAACAGGTCCTAATACTTTTATTAAACTATAATTAAGACGTTCAAGCAATGCCAAAAAATAATCAGTTTATTACAATATCATATTTATTTATAAGAAGATCTGTATACTTAAATAAACATGTATGATGTATGATATATATTAATTGCGCACACCCTGCCATTCATGCAAACTTACTTACACACTCACACACATACTCATGTACTCACCCACACATACACACACCCACTCACACACACACCAACTCATTCACACACACACACCCACTCATTCACACACACACACACACCCCCACACTCACCCACTCATACACACACACACACACACACATAAAATAAAAAAAGATAATAATTATACATATAACTTAACTAAATTAGTTTGTTCATATAGTATGTAAGTGTTACGATAGAGCGGGGCTGTCTGTCACAAGTATTGTAATACTCACTAGGCAGTCCCAACCTGCTGTTATGAAAATCAATGTTTTGTGAAATGAATAAACATTTTTGATTTTTTTTTTAATATGGAAGCTAAAACACTGTATATCAAAACGGACTTACATCGCTGTATCTACTTACTTCATTTTAATAACAAAAACACATAAAGATCCTTGAAAGATATGGAAACATAACCTGTTTTCATATATTTAATAAAGTTGCCATAATAGTAAATAAATAAAAAGTAACCAAGCCAAATCGGAAATGAAAGCAGTAAATAATGAAAACTGGCGGTAAAGTTCGCGCCATAAATTTAATTATGGCGGTGATTTGATTCATAAGCAACGCGGGGTGACAAAATGAGTGTTGTGAACGACAACACTGGCAACTTTGTCTTTTGTTCGTTGGTTAGTTAAGAAGTTTTGTTTCCATTCTATTAACAGATTGTAATCACCGCACTGCCGACAAGCAACATTGTAATAAAAAAACAATGACAACTTTTGTTCACTTATAAACTTTGTTTCCTCCAGTATAGTGTAAATAAGTATAAGATTTTATTACAGAAATCTTTATTTTGTTTTTTAACTCATCAACGCCCGAGCGGCCGAATGCGGCCAGACAACAATAGAATATCTATTGTGTTTCATTTTTCGAGCCTTGAAGAGTGTAAAAATTACTATGAATCAAAAGATAACGAAATACGCGTTCAAAGCTCTTCACTGAACGCCTTTAAATGGCTTGTCTTAAAGTTTAATATATAAAACCACAAAAAAAAAAGTGGACAAACAAACAATCATTATCAGAATTGTCCCCGGCCAACCAATCCAAGCTACCTACGCCCTGAAAAATATTTTTCAACATTTTATACACTGAAAGCTTTTGCCTACAAAAAGTGTAGCTAAAATATTGTCGCACCAAGTGGTAGGTTAACGCAAGCTAAACTGTTACGGCAGGGTTCCGAAAACACTTTTATTTTCGATTTCGATTTGTACACAGAACACTTAACACTGAATGGATGGCAGCAACGATTTAAGCTGTTGTAAAAAACCTTCATGGTGTCACTTCAGTACCGAAAATGTAACACCATAATCAACAGCGCACATGAAAATATAAATATAAAGATTGTTTGGGGATACTGCATTGACACTTCAATTTATACAAAGGCTTAATAATAATAATAATAATAATTCTTTATTGCTGTAAATGTGGTCAGTACAAGATTATAACATTTATCGATTTCGTTTCTCACATTTAACCAAATAACATTGGTATGCAAATTAGAGGTGGGTCTTGATTATTAATAAATTAACAATGTCGTAAAATAAATCAGAAATCGCGAAAAAAAATCAGCTGTTTCATACAAAAATTAATTACGAAAATATCAAAATGTATGAAACAGCTGATTTTTTTTCGCGATTTCTGAGTTGGTCCCATAGTAAAAGTTGTTCAGTTTGATGGTCCCTATCTACCATATTCGGCATTAGGGGTACTTTTGTAACATCTTGTATATTGTAAAGAAAATTTTAATTACAGTAACTAAATAGAGTTTTTACTCCTATCAAAAAAAGGTATGTAACTATTTGAAATTTTGAGATTTAAGCTCACAATGCTATTTACTTACATTACCCTTCATTGAAACTATAAACTTTAAAGAGCGCTTTATATCGGCACAAAGTTTTGCGGATTTTGTTCACAGATAAGGAATAAAGTCTCATAACTAAAGGACTGCTTTGAGCAGCAAATTAATGGTCTTTTGGCGTACCAGATCTGGAATATATTAAGGCTCCTATATACCTCAAGTGGCGCCCTCATTTTAATTAAATTTATTGCTCGCTAAGTACATAATGTATGCAAAATTCACATGTACAGATTGAAGCTTAGGTTCTATAGTTTATTTACAAACAACAACTACAATGAACTATATTATACCTCAGTATAATATAGTTCATTGTAGTAGTAGTTCGCAAACCTGCCAAAAGTGGCCACTTTTAGCACTTTTGCGAACTACTACTACAACGAACAAAATTTTAATGAGGTTATTGTTTGTAAATAAACTATAGAACCTTAGCTTCAATCTGTACATGTGAATTTTCCATACAGTATGTACTTAGCGAGCAACAAATTTAATTAAAATGAGGGCGCCACTTGAGGTACATAGGAGCCTTAATTTAGTGTGCCTTTCAACTAGTAGCTTGATTTTAGATAATTCGCATTTTATATTTTCACATCTTTCATATCCTTATTCAGCGTTTATCTTACATAAATCTCCCGTTTATACGTAATAATCGTAAACAGCTAAAGCGAAGAATGCTTGAGCGAGCTTCAGAAAATATCGTAAAATGAAGTGGACATCTGGATTGCTATATAAGCGATGCCATCTTGAACTTTGACACTAAATTGCGAACTTAAGATGAGATACAAACCTTTTTGTGATCATTAAAAAGGAGACTATTTTGAGGTTGTATATGTACACGTATGAAGATTAGAATAAAGTAGAATGGAATATAATTTATTTGCATTTGATTAGGGTACATTGTAGGTATTATAGTATTTAAAAGATCTGCCTATTCAACCATTAACAATAGCATGCAAACATTATCTTAAATTAAAATTAACAAGTAAGATAGGTACTTAATTTTTCTTTCTTTTTAACATATTTTCACATTGCTGATGTCGAATACTGTTTTTACAATTTATAACTCATAATAGCAGTCATATTATTATATCATTAGAAAATATAATATTGAAAACCCGTTCTCAGAAAAAATAAACATGGTGAGACGACGACTTTCCAGTGAATTTTATCATAGATTAACCATTTCTTAATTAGACCATTCTAGGAAACACAGAACAAATTTTTTTTTAAGGAACTTATTGAATTAGAACATTATATAAATAAATAGTAAGTATGATTGAGTAAAACGATGTTGCCTCGTTTGTAAGGTAATTAAAACTCAGCAAATTATATACTTTGTAATTTTTGTTCAATAGACGGAGATAGTCGGTCTCTTAGCAAAAAGTTTACACCAATCATTTTGTGTTTTACTCTGTTTGAAAAATTATGTTCGTTATCATTAATTAGCTTGTTGCAGCTTTTAGTAATAAATTATTTTATAAATATCTTTGTCCACCATAAATAATATTATCAATAAGCAAGTAAGTATACCTACTCTTTTTAGGGTTTCGTACTGAAGAAAAAAAAACGGAACACTTATAAGATCACTTTGTTGTTAGAATTTTACACATCATAGCCTCTTTTCAGGATTATATTATGTTATCAGGAGCTCGGTGGCACAGTGGTAAAGCGCCTGGCCCAGCGATTGCGGAGGTTAAGCGACTTTCGCAAGGGTCGGTCATGGGATGGGTGACCAAAAATTTATTATTTCGAGCTCCTCCGTTCTTTGGAAGGCATGTTAAGCCGTTGGTCCCAGCTGCATTTGCAGGGTGCTAACGACGCGAGCCCCACCACGCGAGCCCAATGCAGATTGGTGGGTACTAATCCGCATTGGGCTCGCGTGGTGGGTTATGGCCCATCTTTCTTACCCACGTATAAGGAAGGCCTGTGCCCCAGCAGTGGGGACATTAGGTTGGCTTCTGGTCATTATGTTATAACAAACAATGAACCTAACCCGTAAAGTAAAATATAGGGATTCGCTAAGCCCAAAGTTGCGATACAAGTACAAAGGTAATTATTTCAATAATTGAACAAGCGTGCCAGTCACACCAAATCGCTCCCATCACGAAGATTAATGCTCCCAGCCTAATTAGAAAAGTTCTGAACAGCCATTTAATGACCCAACTAGGAACAGGGGTATAGTGAAACCCTCTGCTTCTATTTTAAAACAGTTTAACGTGAATTTGCGACTTTAACATGTTAAATTGTGTTTATTAGTTGTTGGAACTCATGGCGCGCCCGATGTGCAGATTTTATATTCATTACGTAAGCTGAAAACAATTGTATCTGTACACTCGTTAAACGGAAATGTTGGATGTGATTTAACTGCGTGGATAAGCTATAAAGGGTTTTATATTGAGCTTTATTTAGTTGCGTGACGTATTAGACGTATTATTACAAATAACAGAAAACCCTAACCTTGAACGGAGTTGCCTTGGCTATGGCCAAGATACTTGAACTGAGAGACACAGAGGATATGTCCTCTCAGACAGAGGATATGTCCTCTCTGAAGATTTAGTCAATAGTCAATAGTCAAAATTTCTTTATTCAAATAAACTAAATAATCAAGCACTTTTGAATCGTCTATATTTTCCTACCACCCGTTCCAGACTTTTTTAACTGACAAGAAGAATAGGCGCAAGAAACTTATCAGCTTTAACAGAAATAAGTAACGATATTTACAAAGTTAAATACAACGTGTTACAAAAGTACCCCTAATGCCGAATATGGTAGATAGGGACCATCAAACTGAACAACTTTTACTGTAGGACCAACTTTGTATAAAGTAACATGTTGTAAAAAGTATCCGACTGAAAAATCCAATTGAAAAATGCCATATTATTAGTAAAAGACGCCATTTGCTAAGCCCAATTCTCCAAGAAACAAAAAACATGTACCTACTACGGACAACTCATACTATTCCCAAATGTTACGACGCCGCCGTATGTACCGGTACAGCCGACCATACCCAAAAGCTAATCACTTAATTATTTTGATAAAGTAACTATAGTAAGATATGGCGACCTCCGTGGTCAATTGGCTTTGTACACCGGTTTTCAAGGTGTCGCCATCTCTGAGCCGGGACCTCAGAGATGGCGACACCTTGAAAACCGGTGGTTCGATCCCCGGTTGATTCAATTTAGAAAACGAACTTTTCTATATTGGCTCAGGTCTGGGTGTTTGTGATACCACCGTTGTCTCTGATTTCCATAACACAAGTGCATTAGCAACTTACTTTGGAATCGGAGCAATGTATGTGCTATTGTCAAATATTAAAAAAAAAGATGATTTTTTTTTAATATCCCTTTTGCATTTTAGTAATAAGAGCGTGAGTTACAACTTTAAATGGTTTTGGAATCGCGAGTAATCCGTTCCTTGGGTTTCCAACGAAACTGAAGCTACATAACCGTAAGCTTCTCGATAAACCAATAAAAAGTACCTAATTTTAACAACTAGGTGGTCTAGCTACTCACGGGCCTGAAAAAGCTTTCATTCATTCATTCAAGATGGCTTCATGTTTTGACCTCAGGACACGTTATTATTAGTTTATTAAAGAGTAAGGGACATTTCAAAGATAATGATAATTAAAAAAAATAAAAAATTTAAGGAATTCCAGTACGTACCAGCCCCCCTACTCAAATGGTGAACTTTCTATTCGTTCGCTAACTTAAAAATTAAAACTAAGCCATAAAACTCTACAACTACGTAAGCTTATCAATTCCATACAATACAATAATATCTGTGATTTATATAAGCTTGCGACATGTGACTTGATCGTCTGGCCATTTGAGTAGAGGGCTGAAGTGCAACTAGCAAATCACCAATCATGAATTATTCGGACGACAACGCTCTTAAACGGTATCGACCATTAAACCGTACTTAGAATTTCATGAATTTTCATCGAAATACGAATTGAGTACTTTAACACAGAACCTTAGCTATCCAGCATGTCCTATTATAGTTGTTTATGGCTTTATCTAGTCTAATGTTGCCCACAACATTATACTAGATGAAGCAATAAACCCCAGTATTATTATTACCTTCGTAACTTTTCTTATGGTGTATGCAGTGCACAGTACCTTCACCGTATACAACGTGTTACAAAAGTACCCCTAATGCCGAATATGTTAGATAGGGACCATCAAACTGAACAACTTTTACTAAGGGACCAACTTTGAAATCGCGAAAAAAATATCAGCTGTTTCATACAAAAAGTAATTACGAAAATATCAAAATAAATGAAACAGCTGATTTTTTTTTAGAAGTACTTTTGTAACACGTTGTATATGTTACCTCTAAAGTATGGAATACGTTAATGTGCAAATTAACTACGAAATCTGTAATTTTTCATAAAGTAGCAGATTTCCGAGTGTCATTCTGAATTTCGACAATTAATTAATTCGACATGGTAATGGATATGTACTTTCGAAGCAATGAGTAGTCGAACTATTGTTTTTGGAAATTGGAACAGTGTCGAAATAATTAACTGTCGAAATTCAGAATGACACTCCATGTTTCCGCACTTTACCTAGTTGATCTGTATATTTATTAGCGGATGCTATACCGTTAAAGTGCGGAAGACAGTGAGTGAAATAGCCAAGGCTTCAGGAAGACCTCTGTTGAAAGTAAAAACATAAATTTCGTTTCTGGCGCTTCGCGGGCCGCTGCCGCGGCAAGCTCGCTCCTTCGCTCGGCTCGCGCGTTTTTGGTCGCAGTTCTAACCTAACCTAACCTAACCTAATGGATTCTTTAAGACTTTTTTCATGGCGTGGGGCTCAACCCCCTTTTATGTGATTACATATTTTTTTCAATTAAAGAATTTGTTTTCTCACTTTAACTGATCCTTGGTCGTTAATCTGCAGATTTCCTAGGTAATCTGCAAATTACCTAGTAAGAAATGAAACAATTGTTTGCTCTTTAACGGACTCGACCAGGTAATCTGTAGACCAACTAGTTAATCTGTACTCTAACTAGTTAACGCTCTTTAACGGTATCATAATAAAGAATATCGTTTATTCAATGAAACAAAGTTATTTTCACAGAAAAACCACTGTAAATTATTTCAACGAATCATAGTATTACACAAATTAGTAGCTCAAAGGCTAAAATGAATCCACAAAGAAATTGATTTGCAAAGTAAATTACTAACGAATTTGGATCCCGGAACCTCGGAAATAAATTTCAAGCCTAAAGATATAACGACTGTCTTTGATTTGATAATGTAAAGTGATTTTGTGAAGGCGATTCAATTTTATTTAATCTTATAGGTTTGTGGATCAATTAATGTTTTTTGAGTATTATACACGTTTATCGAATGTCAAAGTCAGATACGTCTGTCGCACTAAACAATAATCTCGCATTTTCATCTCGTATGCATAACCACAAACACGAAGTAATTTTTTAATTACACTACAAAGCCTGGCTTCGCAACTGGAAACAATTTTCATCGCTGCAGCGGTGTGTAATCCGCCGTCCGGATAATCTGTTTTAAATTTAAAACTGTGGCCAAAGCCGATTGTATCGCCGATTGACTATTAGTTGCGTTCAACTTTTTATTCTGTTATCTGGTTGTTGGTTGAAACTTACGGAGAGTAGTTCAAAACTAGTTGAGAGGAAATTAAAAATAAAAGGACAATAATTGCTCAATGTATCAGTAAATATCTTCTAGGCAAGCGCGTTTTAACGTAGACCGTATCATCTGTAATGTATGAGTATATATACACTGAGAGAAAAATATTGTTGGGTGTAACAATAAAACTTTAACAGGGGAGAGCCGTTTAAGGTGGATAGTTACCACTACAACGTTTTTATTGTTATCTGGTTTTTGTTACACTAACAACGTTAACGTTCTGCGTAGGGATTGTTAGACCAACAAAATTATTATATTGTTATTGCAACAATCAATAAACTGTTCTTGTAACAATTTGAAAATGTTTTGGCGTTAATTTAACTATGTTCCTATAACAACTGAGCTTTGATAGACTTTGATAGATTAACAATTTTCCTTTGTTATTGCACCTACCGTCACATAAAAAAGTTGATAAAAATACAAAGTTATTTTGTTACTGTAATGACATTAACTAAGAACTACAGCAAATGCCAATATTTGCTACGGCAAACTTAATTTGTTAGGTTAGGTTTGATAGTAACTTCACCTTTGCTGTAGTACTAAGTTAATGTCATTACAGTAACAAAATAACCTTGTATTCTTATCAACTTGTTTTTGCTACTCTAGCAAATGAAGATTGTTACTGTGACAGTTTTAAGACGGCTACTCCCGCGACGGTAGCGCCACTCCGTAAAATTATTAACTACTGCCTGAAAATATATTAAAACCAAATTCTCTAGAAATGCACTGTCTCGTGTGATTTGGCACTAGATCTGGAAAATGTCTTGTTTCAATAATTCTATTGGTTCTAAATATTCTTAAGTGCTTTTCTAGATAGAACTTGGTTTTAATTAATTCTCAGAAAGTAGTTAATAATTTTAGGGAGTGGCGCTACTGTCGGTAGTAGCCGTCTGCGGTCCATTATCTGTGGGAAATAATATTATAAAGGTTTTTAGTAAAAGAAAGTTTAAATAGACAAACTGAAATATTTATTTAACATAATCACAATCAGTGCAAAAAACATTTGACATAGGATCACGACCATAATGACGGGACCCATGCTTTTTTAAATTCTTGTGAAATATATTGAAAAAGATATTCAACAAAAAAGGTTGACATTTTTCATGAAAGTGGTGGGATCACCATAATATAACTACATATTGTGGTATCAACCTTAACACACAAATGCTCTCATTTTATATATAAGTATTAAATACTATCGGAATAGATTATTTCGATTTCAGAGTTTAGGTAAGCTAAGTAATTGGAGTTAAAATTTGACGTATTATAGTTCGGAGCTACAAAATGTTATTTTCATAAAGTGATACTTTCACGGCAAAATGACAATCCTACCAACTTTGCAGTTACACCAACTTTCACTAAAGTCCCTTAATTCTTTATCGACACAGTCTACACTCATTTTTCCGTGCGTATTCACGAACACCCGTTAAAGAAATGAATGCCAAATAGATATTATAACAAAGTTCTTCGTTCCCCGCTACTCCCCGCATACCTTCAAATATTTTTATCACAACAAAGTTTGCATTGTACGTTGTTAGATTGACCGCTTACGTTTGAACTCCATAACAAACGCTTTTGATGGATTCACTTTGTTATCGTATTTACTTCATATTTATTTAACTTCACAATAAAATCCTGTCATCACAACAAAATTACTTGAACTTTTTGGCAGAGACAAATTATTTATTGTTCGTGTTACAATAAAAACTTAACAGATTAACCTTGTCGCACACTTCAAGCAAATTGTCGTCTCAACCAAGTTAGTTAATATGGTTAAAATAACAATGCACATGTTATTATTATAACAATATTTATTTTGTTAGATTGGACTTGAATACTACATCAAAATATACTTTCTTAAAAAAACAACGTACTATTGTTAACTATAACAACTTTTTTATGATAACAAGTTGCGCGTTGTTCTTATCACAACAAACCCAGAACAATAAAAAAGTTGATATGTAAACTAAACGAGCCTGGATGTGGTAACAGAGGTTTTAGTTTCTACAACAAGAAAATTTTAGCAAAGCTTTTATTGTGACTTTGTTAGCCATTATTTTTCTCAGTGTATAGCGTGCACTTATGTATTAAGGCAGTAGTAATAAAGTAATCTCAACGTCTAACGGTCGTTTAACTGAGACATCTCGCGATACATTGCTTACCATCAGAGGGAATACTTAAATGACCATTCTACTAAAATTAACTCTAGTAGAATAGAATGACAATGTATTAGATTGACAGGAGCTAAGCGTTAGCTTATGTCATTCCCATACATTGTTATTCTATTCTACTAGCGTTAATTTTAGTAGTACGACCATTTGTTGGGCTGGCGTGATAGCCATCAAGCGCTTGCCTATCATTCATAAAAAATATGTAAATTTATTAAACCGCTGTTCCATACATTATAGTCGAGTCGATGTTGTACTTTTCTATGGAACAGCTGTTTTTTGGTTGGCGCCATAGTAAAAGTTGTTCATTCATGTGGTCTTAAATCCCCATTTAATTTTTGGGTATACTTAAAAAATAACTGTGTATAAATAGTAGAAGGATAATATCTTAGCTTGGTTTTAACACTGAAAAGCTTGAGACTCGTGTTTAATAATGTATGTACACGTTATTCCATGTTTTACACAAACTAATAACCTCCGTTTACATCGGCGAGTAGTTTCAAAGCATCGTACAGTGCGTTCTAACTTGATCCAGCAGTAATTACCTCAGAGTTATTAATCAAATATAACCACCAATTAACCCGTCAGACGCTCTTCAGAATTGTGGTCCAATTGCGGCTTCAACGGTGTGGTTTGTGCGGCTCAATTAGGGGGCGTGCACACTCACTCCGATTCGTGTGAAACTTTCGGCTATCTCTCAATTTGCGTCTAGATTAGCGGAGTCAGCAGTGAACTGAATTTGGGTTTATCGATTTTCAGTTGTTTTTTTGCGTTCAGATTTTCGAATGGTTTGAAAAGCTAAAAGTGGACATGACTTTTATCCGTTTTATCTTTTTTTTATATATATTTGACTACATCACATACATTGCTCCGATTGCGAAGTAAGTAGCTAAAGCAGTTGTGTTATGGAAATCAGAGACAACGGTGGTATTACAAGTGTATCACAAACACCCAGACCTGAGCCAATATAGAAAAGTTAGATAGATAGATGCATCGTTCATTGCTGCTTTTTAACACACATAAAACATAATTTACAGTATAAATTAAAAATACAAATAAAAACAAACATGATCTTATATAATATGTGTGCAGCAGCAACAAAGCCAAGGCTCAGTGTAGTATTCGCTGAAAGCAAAAAAACGCCGATTTTCAGTCATCACCCTGAAATCACCAAGAAAAAGAAAAATAAACTAATTTAGGAAGAATAAATGCATCGTAATTTAAACATAGTGTGATAAAAAATATTATAGGGTATTCACTATAATATTATCTACCTTATAAAAGTTGTATAAAAGAAATAAATCATATAATAAACATAATATGGAAACAGAAACGAAACTTTTGTAACAGAAGTATGACACACATAAGTTCGTTTTTTTAAATTGACCCAACCGGGGATCGAACCCAGGACCTGAGAGATGGCGACACCTTGAAAACCGATGTACAAAGCCACTCGGTCGTGTTATATGAATGTGTGATATCTGAATGAAAGTGTGTTCATTTAACGAATAAAATAATTTTGTACCAATACCATGTAATCATAAAAACAACTGTTGTAGAATGACATCTTTAAGACGTGAATCTTATCATTAAAATACAACTAAAGCATAAACAATACGCCTGTGTTTAATATTGGAATCAGTCATGTTTATTTTAGTTTCAACTAAAGTTTGAAATCTTAACGTTACTTGAGACGAAACTGATTCTCATCCACTTAAAGAAGCCCAAGCAATAAAACCCGATGAAAATCGAATAGCAGCAGCCGTTTGTGCAACACAAATCAAACGGGCGGAGAGAGCAGAAAATAATACCGCTTCATACGACTCCGGGAACCGCATCCGAGTTCTTTTGAGCAAAGGAAAAATAAACATCGTGGAAGCTTACAAACATTAAGTTGCGAGTGCACGAGACGTGGCTACTACCGCAACTCCTCGGGAGTTTTACTTACGGATTCGGGAACTAGTGTCGTGAGTGAGCTAGTGGACTTATTGATCGATAAAGTGAGCGATAGTAAACATAAATAAATAAATATTTGACAACATCACATACATTGCTCCGATTCCAAAGTAAGTAGCTAAAGCACTTGCGTTATGGAAATCGGAGACAACGGTGGTATCACAAACACCCAGACCTGAGCCAATATAGAAAAGTTCGTTTTCTAAATTGACCCAACCGGGGATCGAACCCGGGACCTCAGAGATGGCGATACCTTGAAAACCGGTGTACAAAGCCACTCGACCAAGCAGGTCGTCAATAGTGTTTTGTTTTGATTAAAAAATAAAAGGACAAGTCACTAAGAAAAATTTAGTGAGTGATTAATGAATGAATGAAATGAAAGTTGACACAACTAACTTAATTTATATAACTTTCTTATAAGTACTGGTATGTAGGGATTTATAATTATTTGGTCTTTTTCTACGACGTGTTCCATAAGAATTGAAACTCTAAAGACATACACCATCAATTCTAAGAAAGAAAAACTTTTATTGGAGAAACGTATATTTGAACCTATTTGTAGCTCTATGGTATGTGATTAATGTTAGTTCGAGATCTGATAAAGATGTGAGAGCAATTTGAAGTACGTGTGACGAAACATAGAATATGAAACGATCTTAATATTGGGGTTTACCGTTTGCTTGATTAGTAGTGGTGAGGAGTGTACGTTATAGCACCTTGACACATTGAAATGTTGTTAATTCTTAATAGTTAAGTGCGCACAAACACGCAACGATGTGAAGCGACAAGGTGCTAATAAGTAGTGATTATTTCGTTTCTTATCAGATGTATTGTTTTGATGATGTTTTAATTTTTTGTGGTTTCTATTTTTTGTTGTATCTTGTTTTTCTTTGACGTGCGTATTGTAAACTTTTGCACGCACTTTATTATTGTTTAGATTTTATTTTATAACAATGGTAAGGGATGCGGTGCGATAGTTTCTTTCAGTGTCATTCTTTAGGAAATGTCGTGTGAATCATGTCTACGCCACCTGACGCTTTTTACAAAAAAGAGAAATGCTTAGACGAAAAGGTATATTAAAAGCTTGAAGGCCTTACGTTTTCATATACCATTTTTGGTTTGAATGAAGCCTCAAAAATATATAAAGTTTTGGTAATAAAACTTTAAAATGATCAAAAAATATTATTTCTTTTAAAATCAACATTAAATTGGCAAACGCTCAAAAAGTTAATGTTTTTATTCATAATGAACGGAACAGCAATATTTTTTTTTAACCTGTAATACTTTCCAGACGACAAGATTGATTTTTACATTTATTGGGACACAATAAACACTATTGTAATTACTTCAAACAATACTGAAATAGGCGTAAAATCAAAAACAGATCTTAAATATTTTCACAAAACAAAACAAAAATATCAATTTTATTACCAATCATTTTTAAAAACACAACTCATTATTTGTTTTCATTAGCAGTAAGTATTAGTTTACCAAAGCCGTGTGTACTACAGGATGTACAGTACCGAAAAATTGCTCATTAAGTTTCGGTGCATGCACCGCAACTCCTTTAGTCTATTGCGAGCAACCGAGAGAAACGGTTGATGCGCCGCGAAGGTTGGTTGTGACACAATTTTAATTTCGAACAGCTCGTCTATGTAATTGAAGTCATTGACTATTACTGCATTTACCTGACTGTGAATTTTCTATCAGCAAGGGACAAAATAAGTTTAAACTTGATCCGGGACCATTATCGTGAAGGAACTATTGTTAGTAGTTTGTTGCACAACGAATAGACGGGGGCGGTGTCTGAAAAAGCAATTTAAACTGTTCCCGAGTTAAACATTGGTCTAACAGGGGTAAGGCGGCGGAATGATTTTTAACCCCTGACGCAAAAAGTGGGGTGTTATAAGTTTGACGTGTGTGTGTGTGTGTTTTAACCCCTGATGCAAAACGAGGGATGTTATTTTTTTTAAGTATATCTATAATGAAATGGGGATATCAGACCACGTTACTGAATATGTATGTGTAATTAAAAGTTTAAAATTAATAGTTTGAAAATATCGAAAAATCCTGATTAATTGGCAAACTCGCAAACATAACAAGACGCATGTGCAGACGCATTCATTCTTTCCATGATTTACGTAAGAAGACTCAAGTCTCTTTTGATTACGCGCGTGTGATTCTATAAATGAGCTCTAAATCCAAAAATCAGTAAAATTTTGGGACAAAACAAACCTTAATAACTTGATTAATTAAGAAATACTGAAACTTTAACTGCATAATCATACTCGATTACTAAAGGGAAGTTGAAATTGAAATTGAAATTGAAAAATTCTTTATTCAAATAAGCTCACATAATAAGCATTTTTAAATCGTCAATTCTTTTATCCTACCACCCATTATGACGTCTTTTAGCTGACAAGAAAAATAGGCACAAAAATCTTATCAGCTTTATCAGAAGGAACGATATTTACAAATATGTACATCGTTTCCATACATTACATTCATACATGTTACAATTAACAAAGATTCATAAATAAATATCATTATTTAATTAGCTCATTTCTACTGAATCAATTTACAGGGTTCAAGCTTAATTCAAAATTTAAGGTCATTATTCAGTCTAGGCTGTTACAAAAAATATATATATATATCAATTCATACAATTCAATAAACGTTAAGCCAGGTAGGCAGAAGCAGACCCATTCCCACTGGCAGCACCCGTTCACGAGCATGACGCATGAACCAGCCATCGCTTCGCTCAACCATATTTGAGGGAACGTAAAGAAATATGTCCATTACGTTTTAGATGTACTTAAAAATAACCGTGTATGTAAATAAATAAATAAATATTTGACAACATCACATACATTGCTCCGACTCCAAAGTAAGTAGCTTAAAGCACTTGTGTTATGGAAATCAGAGACAACGGTGGTATCACAAACACCCAGACCTGAGTCAATATAGAAAAGTTGGTTTTTCTAAATTGACCCAACCGGGGATCGAACCCGGGACCTCAGAGATGGCGACACCTTGAATACCGGTATACAAAGCCACTCGACCACGGAGGTCGTCAAAATGTTTAAGCAAACTCTTGAGACATTCATCCTTTTTTGGTTCAAAACTATTTTTTCTGTCGCAAAGGAGTCTCTTCTCGCTTATATCTTAACCCACAACTTTCAACGCAAGAATACAGTGTGACACAAAGAAAGTGAAGTTGCTAGTTTGACTTATAAATCCATGCTTTTTGATTCCACTTTGATTACAAACGGTTGAGCTGTTACTTACCAGTATTGACAAGTTGAGAAGTTTTATACTTGGAAAGTTGATAACAAGGTTCTAGCTTTTTCTTTGAAACTATAATTATGTTCTGTTTTTTGTTTACTAAACGCGTATTAATACTTTTCATTTTATGTTCAAAATTACTACAAACTAAGGCTCGGTTGCATCATCTTAATTTAACTTTAACAGTACATAATACAAACTTATCTGAGCCGGTGGCCAAAACTGGAACCAAGTGTTATTACATATTGTTACCTAGGTTACGCTATAGACGACAACGACGCTGTCAGCGAGTCAGATAAGTTGGTGTCTGTTAAAGTTAAGATGATGCAACTTAGCCTTACTATAAAAATTAAACAATGGTGATTTTAACAGGCAATATCAAACTTGAAGTTTGTATTTATTTTGTTTGTTTAGAAGTCAATAGTGTTTTGTTTGGTGATGCGTGGAATGACACACTAACTCATCTTTGTTTCGGATTAGTTTCAATTAACTTATTTGATAGATAATTTCATAGAAATTATTTTCCAATACCTAATTACATTAAACGAGAAGATAGTTAAGCTCTGACACTGGCCCTTATGGGGCATTTACAGGGGTCAATTTTCCGGGCGACTTGTTATTCGACTTTAGTCGGCTAGGGCTTTTTATCGACAATCGCTTGCAAAATTGAATCGCGACTTCATTGAAATTAGGATTGCGTAGCCCGGAAAATCGGCCCGTGTAAATATCCCATTAGTGTTTCAATTACAGCAAATATCGACGAACAGACATACCGCAGCAACTGTACACAAAGCTTTGCATTAAAATGACATAAAAACGTCGTTCCATACAACCTTTACGTGAACTCCAGGACGAGAGGTTACAATATAATGCATGTAAACGTTCTGTTTACATTCAACGTAATGCGGCTCTTTGTTATAAACGCTATCAGAATTGTCGGCAAACAGAAAAAACGCGATAAAAAGAAACGACCGGGTGAGGGAAAGAAAGGTTTGATAAGTACAAGTGGCGCGAACTCGTAATAAGATTTGGACCATTTGATTCCGCGCGTTGCCCGAATTTCGTGCAAATTACACCGAAGGGTACAGTTGGAGTATGATTGAAATGTTATCGGCTCGTGTGTCGTGGTCTTTATGCATCAATACCTGTGGGTGAGGGTATTTACGCGCACGCTTTTATTCCAAAAATATTTTGATATCGTTTATTTTTATCGCAATTTGATAATTAAATTTCCTTATGAATTATGAGGAAACTAAAAATGAATTACTTATAGTTGTCACAATATTTATTTAATTTTTATTTAAAACGTGTATAGGAAGCGTTACTTTTCCAGTATCCACATTTAGTCAACTTCCGAAAAGTGACAAGACTTTTTTCGTAAAGTGTAATTTTCTTTTTTGTAAATACTTCCAACTAGTTCCGGAGGATTCGGCGAGTGTCTGCGTGTGGCACAGCTGAATCAATTCAAAATCTCACTTAAGTAAATGGATTTTATTACACCGTAGCTAAAGGTTTTGTTATTTTATCAATAACATCGAATCGTCCTTATAACACATAAAATAAATATATACAAACACATAAAACATCGCCTCACATCTCGAGATGAAAACCTTGATAATTCACATTTTTTTCAGAAATGATGGAAAATCAATTTGTCATGCAAATGGAATATAATACAGTAAGTTATGGTTTTGTATCATTATTTAGATAGATAAGCTATATTACATAAATTATAAAACTACTGATAATTTTACGCTTCACTTGTTTACGGTATCTGCCATGTTGCATCTGATGAAGTTCTGGGGAAAAAACACGCGCGTGCGTCGTTTTTTGTACAAACCTGACACTATAGGTACCTAGTTACTACGATGCCGTCAAGAATGAAGTTCACCCATGATGTGTTGATACAGCATGGCAGTGTCACAGAGACTGTGAGTGTGTGATCCACCTAAGCAGTAGAGTTGAGTCGTTCGTGAATGAATCCTTCAATTCAACTAGTTCACTTATCAAGTATATCTCCTTCACTAGTTCATTCGGGTCCCAATTGCTTCAGTACTTTATTTAGTTCACACTTCACTAAAGGAGAGTAAAGTGGACAGATAGATTACGAACACCGCGTGCGGAAGCGAGACAGTTGCACGGCTCGGCGGCCAGCGGTCGGTCGGAGTCGGAGTCCGCCCGCACTCAATTTGACTTCAACCCCTATTGCGCATACATTAAGGCTTAGTTTTACATAACGACAAAGTGAGTCAAATGGACTACTGAAGTACTGAGCAGAGTGAACTAGATGAACTAAATGTGTGAAATACTTTATCTAGTCCAATCGAACTATATCATTCTTTTCACTTCAGTGAAGTATTTTGCGCATGTCTACTAAGTAGGCACTTCCATGCTTCGAATGTCGAAACTATTCCGCTGTGCTACCAATATAGACACGTAACGGTCTGTCTTCAACGAGTCGCTTAAACTTTCAATTCAACTTGCGTCAGATGCAAGCAATATTGCATTCAAGCTGTGCGCTTTTCCTTTCAACTTTCCGCCATACAGACGTTTTCAATATTGTTTAGAATCATGCGCTTTAACTTTCAACTTTCTGCCACATAAGTTTAATTTTTTTAGAATATGTGCATGCGCAATGCATTGAGGAACGGGAAAGCGACCCTGTCAAGACACACCTAATTTCGCACACTATATTGCATCATTTTTATATTTTTAATGGTCTACGAAAAATCGTCGACGGTCGGTGTAATAGCAGCCGCATTAAAAGATAAGCTCGCTTGTCTCATCCCTTTCGCACGCAGCTCCATCGGTCCTGAAACTTTAATATAGTTTCACTAGTTGATGAATTCTTGCAGAAATTCTCCTTCGTATTCGGACTTTTTGTTCGAGAACTTTCTGCGTGGACCGCTGTTAGTAATACAACGTTTTTGTATTGTTTGAGGTCTCCGTTTGATATTGTTTTACATTGTCGTTTTACAGACTGTTGTGGACATAAAAATAATCTGTAGAGACCGCGATTTGTAAATAATTCGTGGTATGTTTACTTAGCAAATTTGCATTTTTATCTGAGTATAATGTATAAGCATTAGTTTACCTAGTTTGAAGAACTAGTAATTAATGATATTCAAGTTTAAAATAAACGAAATACTTACCTTTTTATTTATAGTACAAAAGTGAACATTAAACTAATAAACTTGAAAAAAATATTTATCTAACTTAATGCTGGAAAAATATATATCTTTTCTTACCGCTCAGACGGAAATCTTATCTGCATTTTTCTAGAATAAAAACATAAAAAATGGAATTTTGTATGAAAAGACCAAAAAATGTTTCAGTAATTTTTTATTTGTATCTAAATACATAAAAATTTACTGAAATTGCGATACTACTTAACCCTACAATTGCGATGTCTTCTGCTCCTATATCAAGTGGTTTCAAAAATATTGTTACAAATAAAGCTGAGGTTTTTCTCAAACATCACATCACAGATAAGTGGACAGGAAAACTTGGCTCGACCTCACACTTGTGTTACTTTGGCAAAAATTCAAATAACCTTTTCGTTTACCAGATAAAATTGCGTATATTTTCTTAAAGAGGGGGAAATAAAGAAAGAAAACTTATCTTATCTGGTTGGTTGACATTTTCAACTTATCTACTTTATTTTTGTAAGTTTAGTTTTCTAACATTACGATAAAATCTGATTCATACAATTAGCAATTTTATTGTTAGGGACACCCAATTTTTGTAACTCTCTATGGGCCAATTTTTTAATCCTCAGATAACAGATATCAGTCAATTAAATTATTAACCAAATGAAATAAAAGTAATTCAAAAATTTGACAGACAAGCGAATGACTGACATTCGTTTGTCTGTCAAATTTATTCAATCAAACGAATAAATTTTATCTGGGCATTGAAAAATCAGCCCTAAATATAGCTAGTAAACTGGACAGCATTCAACAGAAATTACATAGTTTAAACAAGTGAAGGTTTTGAAGAAGGTTTGATAAAGCTTTCACATTGACGTCACAGTTATTCAATGTGTGTTTGGGCCGAAAAAGTGTGAGCACATTGCACGTAGTTTTCGGAGCAAAACATTAAATTTCCACATACATCCAAACGTTGACAGTTATAACAAAATTAACGAAACAATTCGATTTGTTCGTGCACGCGTGCCCGTCTGTCAGAGGGCATAAAGTTCAAACGCCAGTTCAGGCTTTTGCTTTGAAATGCACTTTCCATTTAACTTTTGGTAACATTATAATAGTGGCGACAATGTGTTTGCTTTTAAAGCAGAAATACCTTTCTTTGAACAATAGCTATGGTGACAGAATTGCAATCATATAGAAAGTTATGTTTAAACTGTAGAAGGGAATATTAAAATACTGAAAACCATATTTTACATGGGTAATAAATTAAATAAAAACTATTAAAAAAAATGCTCTAAAACACGTGATTACAAACGCCAATGGGAGCGCATTACGTAACGGTGTGAGATATACCACTCAAATGAGACAAGACAAGCTGTCTGTCAACGTGTCTAAGATACATAGTGTCATCATAGTGTTTGTTGGTAATAATAATTGTGATATTGTTTTTTTTTTATATTTTTTTTTAATTTGACAACATCACATACATTGCTCCGATTCCAAAGTAAGTAGCTAAAGCACTTGTATTATGGAAATCAAACACAACGGTGGTATCACAAACACCTATACCTGAGCCAATAGAGAAAAGTTAGTTTTTCTAAATTGACTCAACCGGGTATAGAACCCGGGACTTCAGAGATGACTACACCTTGAAAACCGGTGTACAAAGCCACTCGACCACGGAGGTCGTCAAAGTTTTGTTTATTTATCACAAGCCCGGCTCCGGTCTTGCTCCAGTTGAGCTCCAATCGAGCTGTGGTCGATCACCGTTAGAGTTCCGTTGTTATGTTGTGTTTGTTGTTCATATTACATGAAACCTAGGCAAACAGCATCAATGAAGAGACACCTATTTTCATTTCTGTGCGTTTTGAGGTAAACAAAGTCAAATCTCGTGTTGTCCGCACTCCTTAAAGTTCAAACAACAGCATCAACGTCACTTGTTTATTTAGTACGTGAAACGCGAATTAGCTGAGTTGACGAACCCAATTGATGCGTCCGTGACGGGCATCGAAAGCACAAATGGTCTCAATTACTCTCCGTCAGCCAAATTTGAACTTTAAAACTGACAACTTAAAATTTGATTTTGACACTGAAAGGATTTCCTCGGAAAATGCATTGAAATGCTTGTTTGCCGGCTTGACATGCGCCGTATTTAAATAATGGATGACACGAAATTTCAGTTGATCTTAATAACATGGCGTTTTTATGATTTTTTATTGATTTACAAATTCAAAGTTTTGTTGTCAGTTCTACAGGTTCTTAGGTAATCCTTACTAATATTATTAAGGCGAAAGTAAGTTTGTTTGTATGCTAAACACACTTCTTAACTACTGAACTTATCATGAAGTTTTATATACACGTTGTCAGGGATACAGAGAAGAACATAGGATACCTCATATCCAGAAAAAAATAATTGTTCCCGAGGAAAAGCAAAAAATCTTTCCACGCAGACGAAGTCGCGGGCTGCCGCTAGTAGCCCTATAAAGTCAAATAGGGTATTATGCACACTACCCCGGAAATCCTTACTAATATTATAAATGCGAAAGTCCGTTTGTTTGTTTGTTACGCCTTTACGTCTTTACTACTGAACCCATCATCATGAAATTTTGCATACACGTAGTCAGGGGTACAGTAAGGACATAGGGTACCTTAAATCCCAAAGACAAAAAAAAATGTTTCCGAGGGATAGCAAAAAAAATATTATTATCGAATCTATCATAATATAAATTAAGTAATAAGTAAATTCACTTTATTTCTAACATCACAATTTCATTAACAAAATTTTCTAGACTTACTATAATTCTGTTGTTCTTGTTCGACATAACGTCGAATAAATTCTGGCAAAATATTTACATTACATTTTTCGGGATAAAATGATTCGGGAACTTAGTTATTTCTGAGCGTTGGTATTATCTTATCATGGTTATTTGACCGTTGTTTAAAGCTGTAATCTATTCGCTTTAATTGTGGAAGAAATTGTTTATGGTTTTATCTACATAGTGCTTTTAAGTTAGCAAGCGCCTTAAGGGATATTCATATTTATTTAATCTCCACAAATTAATAATAGTAGTACATAACATACAATGTTAGTAGTTAAAGTTGTTTGTGTTATTATAAATTCACCTTTTCAAGGTATTGAGATACATAAAGGTATTAAAACGAAATATAACTTTAACTAAGAGGAAAAAACAAGAAATGACTATTTTTTATATAATGCTCAATTAAATTAATCTCTTAACAGTATTATAGATATTGAGTTATGACAAAAAAAGGTAACAAAAATGACAGCTTTATCTGTCTTTAAATTTTTGAAGGTTTTGATCATTTAATTACGATTCATGTTGTTTTTATGATGCTGGTTAAGATAAAATTACATTATCTTATGTAATTACATAAGATTACATTTTTAAGTAGCTCCAATAATAATTTGATGTAATAAACATTTTATCATTTCTCATTTTTCATAAGAAAAATTTGCAAACAAAACGTTTAAAAACAAATTAAAAACAAAGCCCTCCTTAAATATTTGTTTTATTTTAATTTAATTTTTAGTTTTTAAAGTGAATATATTATAACTAAATATTCGGAGAATATTTCAGGCGTCTACCTGTTGCCGTTATCAATATCGAGCAAAAACGAGTAAAAAAAAAAACCTTTGTTGTATGGGAGCCCCTTAAATATTTATTTTATTCTGTTTTTTAGTATTTATTTGTTGTAATAGCGGCAACAGAAATACATCATCTGTGAAAATTTCAACTATCTAACTATCACGGATACAGCCTGGTGACAGACGAATGGACGGACGGACGAACAGCGGAGTCTTAGTAGTAGGGTTCCATTTTACCCTTTGGGTACGGAACCCTGAAAACAGACTGCAGTATTTCTATTGATTTTTTTAAGTACGTTTTAAAAATATTTTAACTTATTTAAGTTGTAACAAGTAAGTTTGACGACCTCCGTGGTCGAGTGGCTTTGTACACCGGTTTTCAAGGTGGCGCCACCTCTGAGGTCCCGGGTTCGATCCCCGGTTGGGTCAATTTAGAAAACGAACTTTTCAATATTGGCTCAGGTCTGGGTGTTTGTGATAGCACCGTTGTCTCTGAATTCCATAGCACAAGTGTTTTAGCTACTTACTTTGGAATCGGAGCAATGTATGTGATGTTGTCAAATATTTATTTATTTAAGTATACGTACTTAGAATTTGGGCTTTAATATCGTAAACATGCTTGCAATGTCAAAATTATAGAACCACCAATCTAGGTAATGACTTGAAGAGGTTGACGACAATAATAACATGAGCATTGACTATCACAATAAACAAAGACAAACGAACGCAACCAAGCCAAGCTAAAATAAAATATATCACATTGTCTTAAAGTCTAAATGCACTAAATTTTACAATTCTTCCGTCAACCACTTAAGACCCCTTTGATCCCCTATTTAGACATTAATCAAACCCCTAACAAAGGTCTTTGCCCCCAAATCGGCTTATGATGAGTGATATCGCTGCGCTGTCATTACCGCCTGCGCGTCAATTATAGCACACAGACTGACTATTTTGTGTCAATAGTATTTGATCGCATATAGTAGAATAATTATATTCTGTTTATTTGGAAAGAGAAAATTTATTGATATAATAATCACTACAGAACTTTGATTGGAAGAGAAATAAACTAAATCAAATGTTATACTTTAGTGACATATTATAAAGTTGTGACAATTAAAGAAAATAAACTGACTGTCATAATCAGCGCAAACTTAAACTATTGGGTTAAGGCCCCTATATACCTCAAGTGGCGCCCTCATTTTAATTAAATTTATTGCTCGCTAAGTACATAATGTATCGAAAATTCACATGTACAGATTGAAGCTAAGGTTCTATAGTTTATTTACAAACAATAACCTCAGTAAAATTTTGTTTGTTGTAGTAGTGTTCGCAAAAGTGGCAAAAGTGCATAATGTATCGAAAATTCACATGTACAGATAGAAGCTAAGGTTCTATAGTTTATTTACAAACAAAATTGTTTGTAAAGAAACTATTAAAATTAAAATTTTGTTTGTAAATAAACTATAGAACCTTAGCTTCAATGTACAGAACATGTGAATTTTCGATACATTATGTAAAATTTAATTTAATTAAAATGAGAGCGCCACTTGAGGTATAAAGGAGCCTTAATGAACTTTTTTAAGATGTAGACGAGCGTTAAGAAAACATTTTTAAAGTTCGCGATTGAAGACGCTGTTTGTAATAATATAAGAACTTAGAAATACAAACAATTCTGAATAAGTATCAACCAGAACATTTTCACTGAATTATTTTGACATTAAATATAATTAAGAAAAACTACTACTTCCTCTTCTGGTCTCATTCACATTCAAGTTCTTGATAAAACACAAATCACACAAAATATTCTTTGTGTTTACCACTCAATGAAAACTTCAAAGTGGTAATTTTCACTTTAAGCTGTCTCTCGCAATCTTCTGTGTCTTGCCAACAGACATTATTCAAATATAGTCAGATTCCAGCACTTGCTTGCAGGCAAGGGCGACCGTTGAAACTTGATTATTCTGACAGTAAAAAGGATTTCAAACAGGAGTGGGGCAATTTAAAGCTCAATGTATGTGAAGCATACAATTCTCGTGCCACGTTTTTCTGTTAACTTCTTCCCATCTTAAAATGTCGTATTGTATTGGTTTAACACATTTTTTATGACACTGTTTATACTGTTATCTTACTTGAAGTAGCTTCAGCATAAGCTCGGATGCGTAACACCGTGTTTTTGGATATCCCTGTGGCTAGCCGGCGAACAAACGCGTCTCAGATTGACAAGGTTCCATCCCATTCTCAATGCGCGCGGATTATATTGAAGTTAGCCTTCTGTTATATTTTTATGTACCTAATCAACTTTTTGTTTTCTACAAAATATAGTAACTTAAAAAAAGAATCCCACAATTTTCTGTATTCTGTTTGAATATATCAATATTATCAATATGTATGATAATAACAATATGTGTTGTAAACAATTTTCTTTGGAATGCAAACTTAATAATGCACCCAACAAACGTGCATCAAAATGCTCAAATGTGCCGATATTTGAATAAAGCAAGAGCAACATGGAAGTTTGCCAAGAACAGCTTAATATGAGGAATTATTGCTTCATAGTTATATAATACGTGCTCAATTTAAGTTGAACAGTTAAGTTTGCACGTTTGCTTCGCATGTTGTATTTATCTTTCGCTTTCATTTCAGTACTGGGACGCAAATGAGTGGCAAACCGCTTTTAACTAAAGCTATACAAGTTATACTTCTGTTACCGCAGAGTTATTTGTCATATTGTTTGCTCTTCGACTAGAATCAAGCGCTGTCATATTTACAAATGTGTTTATCGCTTACAGACATTACATTCATATAATGTTACAATTAACATAGATTAATAGACAAAAAACATGATCTAATTAGATCATTTCTTAATGAATCAATTTACAGGGTTTAAGCTAAATTCAGAAACTTATTCAGTCTAGGCTGCTACAAAAAATGTAATTCATGCAATTCAATATGGGTTAAGATAGGTAGTTAGAAACAGACCCATTTTCACTGGCAACACCCGTTCACGAGCATGACGCATGAACCAGTCATCGCTTTGCTCAACCATATTTGAGGGAACGTAACGACCCGCCTCATACGACCACCGCCGAAATGATTAAAGAGAGCATGACATACTTAGGCTACCCATGTTAAGGCATCGAATCGAAAACTAATATCCAAAAGCTTTTCATGAGTATAATATATATAATTCGTTTATTTCAGGCATAGACCCATTTCAAAAAAGCAATACAGAAAGCTTAAGTACATGATTACTTATAAATAATTATTACATATAAAAAATTAAGTAGGTATCTTATACCTAAAGTCAGAGTCTTTTTTTATTGTTTCTCTCCATGTGTACCGATAATATTTACTCATATGCCTTTTCCGTAAGGTGTTATAGAATAAATAATTTCCCAACTACACGAACGGTTCAATAAAATACAGAAGCGAAGCTAAACTGAAGAAACTTTCCCAGTAATTATCATTCCATTAGCAATGAAGGAGGTTCTTGCTCGAGTCGAAAGGTGCAAACGAGCTTCTGCAGCGAACTGCCGTACATTTGAATAATACGCCGATTCGTTAATACAAGACGCGACCAAATTAACCGGGAGCATGTAGCGAATGGGTATGCTGGAAAGTCTCAGCTTTTTTTCTCAATGCAGTTGGAGTTGTAACTTGTAGGAATATATACGAAGCAAGCTAGTGAACGTGGCTTTTACGAGTAGCTCGTACGGATTTATAATTGCCAAAAGAAAACCATATTTAATTTGTAATATGCATGAAGACGACGGAGTAAAAATATAACTAGAATTAAAATATAAGGCTCATATTGTGACAGCAAAAAAAAACAACAAAAGGGAGAGCACACTGTCGTCTCTACAGAACTGACACCTATAAAAACTAAAATTCAGCAGCCCTGAACACCATACTTTTGCCGCGTCGCTAAAAAATGCACATTTATTTTATCACCAATTTTCAAAACGAAACTTCGTAACCAGTTATCCAATACTTTTTTTTGTGATCTGGTATGTAGGTATGTATAAATACATACTTCTCCTGTGGTATATCCCTACCATAATCATTGTAAAAATAATCCCAATTCACGTAAAAGTCAATTACACATTATTGTGACAAGATTGTTTTAATAAAAAAAACATTAACTTTTTTAAATTTAGATTTTTCGCATTCACAATGCTATTTTAATATTAAGATAAATAATATTAGAAATATATATATAAATAATATTAAAATAGCATTGTGAATGCGAAAAATCTAAATTTAAAAAAGTTATATAGCTGTTTCATCTTTATCGATTGTCAAAACATCTGGAAAGATGTTTCTTTCGAATGTGGGGGTATTTCCTCACATTGATGAAATTGCAGCGAAGAAGTTAAAAGTACTAGAAAATTTCGCCGCTCCCACTAGCGACTCGGTAGCATAATTGGTCAGTGCATTGGGCCGGAATCCCAAGGGTGCGGGTTCGAGTCCCGTCTGAGGTGCTACGGGTGAGTCGATTTTTTCTAGTATTTTTTCTAATATTATTTATCTTAAAAAAACATTAAGAAAATATACTGGCTCAACTCGCAGTGATATTGAAGCACGAGCATGGAGAAGGGGATAGACGAGTTAGCCCGACGATCGGCGGCGGCCGCCCGTCGCACAGCGCGCGCGCCGCTAGTCAACTGCCGCTAATGACTGTTCACGATAGAGATGGTCGTTACAAACCATAAATAGTTATTGAAACTATGTATTGCACCAATACCGAAAGCTATATGAACTATTTATCGGTAAAAACATGTTATCGCAACCAAACGTTCCGATATTCAATACCTGACCTTATGACAATACCTATAACGTTTCGAAAAGTTGTACCGTGTTCAGTTCGCGCGATCCAGAGCCAAAAGTACTTTTGTAATATAGAAAATAGCACCATCTAACCACCTGACTCGAAATTATAATCACTGATAATGTGTTTTTTGTTTATTATATATTTTATATGCTTTTTTATTATTTTATTTTAATAAACAAAAATATTGATGAAAAAGAATAGTAAAAATAATAATATAATATATCCGCTAAACATAGGTATCGGGAAAATACCAACAACGTATCAAAAAACTAGTTATTTCGGTGCGGCTGGATCGGCAATACCGTACAATATCCCCGATAAATAGTTTCAAAAATAAATAGTTTTGAAAACCGTTATCGAAAACCAATACATAGTTTCGGTTCGGTACGCAAAAAACCCGTTATTACCCATTAGTAGTTCACGATCATTCTTTTATTCAGCGGCTTGCTATGTCTGAGTTTCTCAGTTTATTTTTAAAGACAGTCTCTCATAAGTAAAGTTCCTATTACATACACGCAGCGAATGTCGGCTACACCGGCAAACGATAAGGTTAATATAACTTAAGTTGTACCGTACAATTTTAGATTTAAGCTATGCATGTAAATCTTATAATAACAATAAAAAAACTAAATAACAATAATAATGAATTCATCACATCCTTGCTCTGAAAATGTTCAGTCTTAGCATCCTTCCAACCATAACTTCAACAATACAAACACGGCAAAAGCCTGTTGTCTGCAAATAATAGTTACTTTAACTAGATCCCTGTTATTATTCCCTCCTGCCGCTTCCTGCAGGAGCCGGCGCGCTTGTAACTGAATATAAATGAAGGCGCAGGTTGCTCGCGCTTCTGTTACACAATCTGATTGTTTACAAGGATTGCGATTTGTTATAGTTTGCCGTTTGGTCGGAGCTTGGTTTTGCAGGTAATTTTTTATTTAATGATTGTTGTTTTTCTGACGGTCAACGTAGATCAATGCTGGAAGCCTACTCTTGACTGCATTCGTCTGTAGTTGACCAAGCGAGTGCGAAGCGCGAGCGAAGCATCTCCGTTTCAGCTTGGGCTAAAATGCTCATGTATGTCTTGTCCGGCTGTCCGGCTTTCCAGCTGTCCGTCTGTTTTCCTCTACAGGTCGCATTTCTCAACCGATTCTCGTGAAATTTTGTAAGGTTCTATAATTACTTATTATGTGAATTATCTCTCTGTAGTGTACTCCGAAGAAGCTTAGTGGTACTTTTTATCGCTTAAACAATATTTTCTAGCATGTCGTTAAGTCGTTAGTTTTTTTGTATATAATTTTTTGCCGATTCAGATTTTCGAAATTTTTCAAAATGGCGGAGATATGGGGAATATCATATTTCAGCTATTTCGAAAAATGACATCGAGTTTTACAGCTCTAGCCAGAGCCACTAGTTTGTAATTGTACGAAATGTTCTCAAAACCTTAAGCTAACCTACTTTCATAATAGTTTCGACTTTCATAGTGTGAAATAATTTAATAAGTTTCAGCTTGGGCAAAAATTTCAGTAGCTCTACCATGAGCTGATGCAAACTGTTTTCGCAACCGAAAACTTTTGGATATACTGCTCACAGTCAATGCGAGTGAAAGAGAGAAAACGATAGTTTACGGTAGCGTTAACAGTTTGCATCAACTCATGGTAGGGCCACAGGTCGCAGTTCTCAACAGATTTTTGTGAAGTTTTGTCGATTCAAAAAAAAAATCAGATCAGTGACATTTAATGTAATCCAAAGTCGGCGTTTTCGTTTAGCTAAAAAAAACAAGTAACTTAGAATTGAGCCTCTGATGGAACAGTAATAACAACTAGCAAATAAATTCAACAAAAACAGGTGTTCTCAAAACACGGCTCATCCAAATTACAGACAAAAGACAAGATTACATAAAAAAAGTCACATTTTGATTTGTAATCTAATAATATTAAGTTATTTACGGGTTGGAGGCCATAAGTTCTTGTTTCCGATGAAATGTTGCCAGAGGCCCGCTCCGATATCGGGCCCAAGTTAAAAAAGGTTGATATTCCTAGAAACTAGTAGAAGAATAAGGTATTTATTTTGAAAACGTAAAAATATTGAAAATCTTTATGATGACAAACTCAGCGTTATTTCGTAATGATAAATAAAAATTTAGGGCGATAAATTTTTTTTCATTACTTGCTAATAAGACTAATTTAACCCATTAAGGCCCGGAAAATGAGACACAATGAGATTCTATTGTTGTCCGGCCGCATTCGACCGCTCGGGTGTTGATGAATAAGTATTATTTATAAATAAATAAATAAATATTTGACAACATCACATACATTTCTCATCCCAAAGTAAGTAGCTAAAGCACTTGTGTTATGGAAATCGGAGACAACGGTGGTATCACTAACACCCAGACCTGAGTCAATATAGAAAAGTTCGTTTTTCTAAATTGACCCAACCGGGGATCGAACCCGGGACCTCAGAGATGGCGACACCTTGAAAACCGGTGTACAAAGCCACTCAACCACGGAGGTCGTCGAAAATTAGATATTTAAATATCAAATTAACTCTAAATAATGTGTCACTACATACTATTTTAGTAAATATTTGGCCACTGAAATAATAATCATAATACGATTAGCGATAGACTTAAGGCAGGTGCTTATACCTTTTTGATATTAAACGATATTAATAATATTATGCTTGAATGCAAATTGATTTAATATAAGTTTAACAGATGGATGAATTAAAAATCTATGATAGGATTTCAATTCTAGTATTTATTGAATTAAATATTGATAGTAAAATAATTTTACAAGTTTCGTTGACCAAGAACTAAGATAAATTAGTTTGCTGCAACCGGCAAACTATTTTTTTATTGAAGAATTTAACATTGGATCTCAGCTTTTTACTTGTACTGCACAATTTCAGAGGGAAATTTATTCATAGAATTCAATTTACTCCAGGTGTGCCTTGACCCTTAACGGGGAATAAACGGGCCTTATTATGGTTGACTTTTGTTTCTTTTTTCGGACACCGTAAAATAAACGATATGTAGATAAGAACCCGGTGTACCGTTAAATAGGCCTGGGTAAATAGTACAAGGGTAGAAATATTAATGAAGGTACATATTCCCTAAGCACACAAGCTCGATCAATTAGCGGAGCTGGTGATGGCTTTTGAAAAAAGGTTTTTAGATGAGCGTAGGTAGATTTTCATCTTTACCAAGGAGGTTTTGAGATAGTTGATTGCCGCAAACGCAACCGGGAACAAAGCTTCTGCGTTGTGATGTGCGGCGTCGGGAGACGAAATAACACAAGAAAAGTCGATTTTTAACTGTTTGTTTATTGAGAGAAAAACAGGGTTTTTATAGTAATTCCTAATAGGTCAACACGTTAATGGTTTGTAATGACATTTACCTGACATTTAGCTTGTTAACAAAAGTATCAGATTACATGTTTACCTTAAATAAGAAAATAGAATATTAATTTATAATAAAAACAATATTATACGTCATCGATGATGACGTCGTGCACCACACTACAGCGTCATTAAGACTTGAGAAAAATCATAATGTTGATTAATTTTATAATTAGATTTTTTACATCTTGTAACTCTAACGGCCTGTTTCACAATCAAAAAGTGAGTTCTGAGTAGCTTACTTGACAGAAGATTTGACAGTAAAAAATATGTTAAATCATCTATCAATTAAGCTGCTCAGAACACAATTTTCGATAGTGAAATAGGCACTAAGACGTTTTTTTAAGAAAACTTCAAGGCCTCACTCAATTTATTAGTCTTACAATTGTTTCGTGTAAACAAATTCATGTTCCACACGAACAGGTTTATCGTCCCGCTTGATATTCGGATTTCGAGTTGGGCACACCTGCATTCGCCAGACGTGATATATTATCGCGCAATCCTTTACTTCATGAGTGAGGATAAAATATCTTAAGATAAATCTTTGGAGCGACGTGCTGACATATCCTTGTGTTATGTCGAAATTCCAGTAGCAACCGACTTTATTACATTTTAGTCTTTATGAAATGTTACTGAAATAGTCAACAATAATTTGAAACAATGCATTTGGGTTGTCAATAGGAAAACTCTACAAACAATAAAATGACGTGCTTCAACAAACTGCAAAATGAACAATTGTTTCACTCTTATGTTTAATATTTAATACGAATATAGGTTCCATATTGTATATTTAATAATTATATCAAAATTTATTAACTGTAACTTTTGAAAATAGGAACAAATGTTCCAATTATAATGAAGCTAAAAGTTGGTGATATCTGATGCTGTGAAACCAAATCAATTGTTGTTACTTACTGTTGACTGTGAAACGTAAATAGTCATAATAATTATAAAAGATATCGACACTCAGATCCTACGATCAAACAACGCACTAGAAGTTTCTAGGACGCAAAAAAAACTAATGCTCGTAGGCATTATTATATTTTATTAATAAACTCTTGAATAATAATTTATTTTTAGTTTCAAGTCACAACGTATCAGAAAAGGTCAATATTTTAACACCAGCTCCGATCGAGGTCGAAGTCTTCTCAATCCACTATGCGGGGTATGCTTCCCGAGGGACCTGGCACCAGCAACTTTTCACATTAAATTTTCTAGCAACCAGCTTAAGTAGACCCCTCCACTTATTTTTATAAAGTTAATTATTTCAAGAACTGTATTACTTATAACTTCTGTGTGAGAAAATTTGAAAATTTGATTTCTTGAGTGTCTAGGATTTTTTTTTTCATTGATTTTTAGCCTTAACCAGATGTTGAATATTAAAATGTAATTATTTTAAAAATGTTCAGTACATAATCACAGAATAACTTGACGTTAGTCCAAAAACAATACTATTCTTCATATGAAGAAGGCGTGACGTCTTGATAGATAATCAAGTCTTAAACCCATCTAACAAACCCATTTGTTTCAAAAGAGCCGATCAGCGACAAAAATCAAACGATTACCTACATCGAAACCAATGAGAGAGTGAGATAGTCTAAATTATACAAGTTTGGCATCTCTCTTTTCTGTCCCAATAGGATAGCTCGGCATTCCTGCAGTAATTACCGCTTTAAACTACCTACTTTTAAGCGAGTTCCGAGATGTTCCAAATTGAAAAATAACTGAGCGTTCTCGCGATAAATTTGAATGGAAAACTTCGCTCGCAAACCGGATATTCGGCCATTTCAACTACAGTTTTATACTTGATGATTATTATGGAGGGAATGTGTCAATTTCAACCCGTTAAACAACCTTTTAAAGTTTGTCATTTGAAAGTCTATATTTTTGCATGACGATAGAGTCCAAATTGGGTTGCAGTGAAACGGATGAGGTAAAACATTCAAAAAATCATTCGCATGTTTTCACCTCGTCAATATTCTTCATAATTTGTATAGGTCCCTCACAGCAGCTACATAACATTATAGAATGTTGCATAACATTTGTTGTCTAACTTTTTTTAACAATTTGTGATAAAAGTTATAAATTATTAGTGATGTTATACAACCGTATGTAACAAAATGTTATACAACTAATTACAACATAATAATAAAACAAATTATAACTTTTGTTGTTTAATATCATCCAAGCACCCCCGAGGGGAGGAGGTTGCCGCGCGTTTCGTTTGCAGTGTACTTACTCTACCACCTACACAGCTCTAGTCAATACATTCAATGCAGTGGTGAAGCTTCATTGAAAGGCAGACGCAAACTAATGATTACAGAATGTTATACGATGTTATACAACGAGTTGAACCAGTGTGGGAGCGTTTATAGCATATAACATTGTCTTACATGTTGTAGCAAAATTTGAAACACTGTTATATAATGTTATCGTGTTACATAATGTTTTATAATGTTATATAAGTGATGTGTGGGAGCACCTTATGAAAAATAAATTATGAGTTAATTCTATACTTTTGGTGGCGGCAACCATAAATATGGAAAACTAAAAGAATTGTTATATATCTGCAGTAACAACCATTAAACATATTTCCCGAAAGTAAATTTGATATTACCCTAACGTGATACATTCCCTCCAAAAAGACAACATTTCGTTGAAATGAAAATCTCCCCTGACAATTGAAATAACATTTTTCATTACATTGAGTGGCAGAAAAAACTAGTTTCGGTAAGAGGATATCGGAAAAATAATACAGATTCAATCTATTGTGTATTCCAAGAAAATATTAAGGAACGACCTGTTTTGACAATCCCATTATAATTTCGAGAAAATGTTCGAATAATGTAATATCTTACCGCCATTGTGGTTCGGTTACGAAGATTATAAAAAAAAAATCACGTAGTATGTATTGAGTTGCTTATAACAATGCACGCCATATATATTTTTTTTTATATTACACAAAAACACTAATAATGGGTTTGTGAATAAACACCAAATGGTTAAAATTAAGATGTTTTTTTTTGAAATGAAATGAAATGAAATGAAATGAAATGAAATATTCTTTATTCAAATAAACTTAGATATTAAGTGCTTTTGAATGGTCTATATTTTCCTACCACCCATTCGAGACTTTTTTAGCTGACAAGAAGAATGGGCGCAAGAAACTTATCAGCTTTGTCAGAAATCAGAGTAACGATATTTACAAAGAAATTATATCGTTACCAAATACCTTAATTTAAAACAACATAATAAAAAAAAACAATAAAGTTATTAAAAACTGAAAATTAGGATAGTTATTTATAATGTTACATCCATGCATTGCTGTCTTTTAAATAATCTTCTACTTTGTAATACCTTTGCTCATGAGCGTCTTTTTAACATGTATTTTGAATTCATGCAAAGGCAGTTCAATTACATTTTGTGGAACTTTATTAAAAAGGGCAATTCCTTTCCCCATAAATGAGCCCCTAGTTTTTGCTAGTCTAAAACTAGGAACGGCAAGTTTGTCCTTATTTCTTGTATTAAAACGGTGTACATCACTATTTTTAGCAAATGAGCAATAATGTTTCCTTACATTAACTAAATTATCATAGATGTATTGGCCTGCCACTGTTAAAATATTAATTTCTTTAAACAATTCTCTTAAAGAATCTCGCGGCCGAAGGTTGTATATGGCGCGAACAGCTCTTTTTTGGAGCACAAAAATATTTCCAATATTAGCTGCTGAGCCCCACAAGAACATTCCGTAGGACATTACACTATGAAAATAACTAAAATAGACCAGCCTTGCCGTTTCAATGTCAGTTAAGAGCCTTATTTGTTTAACTGCGAATGCCGCAGAACTGAGTCTACTCGACAAGGCATCAATATGGGGATCCCATTGTAGTCGTGAATCTACTGTAATACCTAGAAATTTTGTGCTCTCAACACACTCGACTACTTCTGCATTCAAATTAATATCCACGTCTACCTGCCTTACATTAGGTAAAGTGAATTTTACACATTTTGTTTTCTTCGGGTTTAATGCTAAATTATTAATGTTAAACCAATTCAAAACTTTAGAGAGAGCACTATTTACATCGTCAGAACAATTATTACCTCTATCGACTTTGAAGACTAAGGAGGTATCATCTGCAAATAGCACTGTCTCACATAAATTCTCCGCGTAGTAAGGTAGGTCATTAATATTTTTTGTAAAACACTCTGACTTACTCCGAATTAGAAAAAAAAACATTAAAATTACGACTACGCTATTAAGATCGTCTTATTGAATTCACTTTCTTGTCGTTCACAATTTTAATTTTCTTAGAATCATTATTCAAGTATCTAACATAAATTTTCTGAAAATTTTGTTTTGAAGAATCGAAATACGTTTCTTTTAAAACACTAGAATAAATGATATTCAAATAAACATCGGGTGTGTTCAGATTTGGCGAATGCGCTGCTCGCGCGCTGAACGTGCGCTGCTCGCGTGTGCTTGTATATACTGATGCTCAAATCATAACCAAGCGATTTTGCGTAGAAACTTGTATAGAGCCATAATTTATTCAGGTATTGCATAATTTATTCAGGTATTATTAGCATTTTAAGTCAGAATTTGATTTGGCGTTAGATTCTTTCTATCCTGAGTTGAACGTGCTGCATGCAGATAGCACTAGCGCAGCTAACGTGCATCGTGGAGACGTTACTACAATACTTGCGTGCTGTATAGAAACCTTTTTGCAATCATGAATATTCGCAGCGCATGCGTCAGGTCTATGTACGCACCCGAAATCCTATCGAAAAGTATATCTCACAGGACGAGCAATAAAAGGTTTAGAGGGGAAACGTTCAAGTTTTTTATACTCTCACAAAATCTCGTTTTACATCAGATTAAAAAGACGCATCGAACAAAATAATCCGAGGCACAATCTAAGCATAGGTGCCGGATTTTACGGCGCGTAAAAAGTTTTACACCTTTTTGAAAATGGGGCCTTTCTATACGAAGAGGAAATTTTACTGCGAATAAAATTTGTAATTTATTGATGCTCGCTATCCCACGATCAGCAACAGAGTATTTGCATAATATTATTGGTGTTTACATACCGGCTCGTGTGGGGAAACATTAATCACACATAAAATGTGAGAGCCCTTTAAAATGTTCTCGAAGGCTTTGTCAAGTAAAATATATTGTGCATCTTTGTTGTGGGTTGGTAAATAACGATATTGTCAACTGGAAAATTTCTCGTGTTTCTCGTTTATATATGTTTTGGTACTATATGCATAATTGTTATATCGATTTAAAGTTAAAAATATATTATATAAGTCACAATATATTTTTATATTTTTATTAAGACTAATACACCGTTAATAAATTATGACGTATATCTAAAAATGAAATGCGGATTTCAGACCACGTGAATGAACAACTTTTACTATGGAGCCAACCACGGAATCGCGAAAAAAAAATCAGCTGTTCCATAGAAAAGTACGTACAACATCGACTCTACTATAATGTATGGAACAGCTGATATTTTTTCGCGATTCCGTGGTTGGCCCCAAAGTAAAAGTTGTTCATTCACGTGGTCTGAAATCCCCATTTCATTTTTAGATATACTTAAAAGTTAATGGTGTATAATATATTAATATGATAAAATTATATCTAAAGTCTCCAGAATATTGCGTTATTTACACTTCGTTACTTTTTTTTTAGAACGTTGAAAGTTTATTAATGTCTATGTAGACGATAGTAAAGAGGATAATGTGAAAAACGTAAAATAAGAACTGACTAATGTGAGCAATATTATTCCTTTTAACGCAGAATTAAACCGTCACAAAGTTTTCTATGATCGGAATTTGTTATTATAACAAAGCTATTCATGTCTCATTTAAAATTTTCACTTTACTGCTCTCGTATTCTTGTTTAAATTCATGAATTGTGACGAGTCGAGAGGAATTAAGAATTTTATTATTGCTACTCATTAACGTTTGTTCGTTCCCGTGGTAGCCAATAAAAAACCCACAAAGTTGTAACAGTGCAATAACAATCTCCATTATTTAGCACTCGTTGGTCTTTAAAACCTTGGAACCGTCAAAGTGATTACACTTAATTATCCATAGATTTTGAACCCTATAGATTTTCTAGTACTTTTGTTACCGACCAGCAACTTAACAGCCTTTTTGGGTTTGTCTCTGGTCTACCTACCAAACTCTAAATCTCAGTGACATCTTTTTATAAACAATTGTAAATAGTAGTTGTCAATAAACCCCTCGGGAAATACGTGTTTAAGTGGTTCGTGCCCTATCCTCAACAACTTTATACTTCTTTGCTGCAAGCCAGCGTAATTTCGTCAATGTGAGGAAATACCGAGTCGATTTTTTCTAGTATTTTTTCTGATATTATTTATCTTCATATAAAAATAGCATTGTGAATGCGAAAAATCTAAATTTAATCCCTATACACTTTTATCTAAAAACTCAAGAATAAAACCACGGGCCTCCTCTTAGCCCCGTATTTATAATCCGCTCTCAACGTCTTGAGATAATTAACCTGTTCCTATAAGAAAAGCATCTCAAGTACGATCTCAAGATAGCTCTTAACGCTGAGAGCAGTTTATAACTACGGGTTTTAGAGTCGACATCCACTACTCATGGCAAATTTGTCTTTAGACTGATATATTTAAAAGAGAATCGGTAAGTCCTTGCTCCAGTTGTAATTATTGAAAAGAGGGATACTGAAAAAGTATAAATACAAAAGCATACAAAACAAAAGTTTCATACTGATATACACTTCTAAGACTTTCGCGCGTACAGTTCATTAGAAATAAAACACTTTTTACGGATTACAGTGCGTATATTATTAAATTCAGGTGTTGTTTTAGAATTATTTAGTTTGTATTTATTGGTTTTTTGAATTCCCGACGTTTCGACAACTTTCCAGGGGCCATGGTCACGGGAGGACTAAAGTAAAAAGGCTGCTCATATTTTTATGTAATTACCCGCTCGAAACTTTATAAAAATATATTCAAGTTTATTAAATTATTTTATAGCTGCGTTCTGATTTTACCATACTGATGTTCGTCCATTAGAGTATGCTATACTCACGATTATATGTTGAAACGTGTCCCAGCTCGGCGTAAGTCGCGCATAATGAAATAAGTTTCACTTTTTAGTTATCTTCGCTTGGGGATTCTTTAATACTTTTAATATCCTGTCGCTTCCAAAGTTTGTATGATCAGCAAAAATATTTACATTTCCTAATCAAAAGAATTTTTAAATTAATGCTTGGACAATTTTACACAGCGCCATCTAGCTCCAAACTAAGCAAAGCTTGTAATATGGGTGCTTGACAACTGATATACTACTAATATACTTTATCCCCCTTACTAATAAAGATTGTATAGCATCTGCTATACAATCCAAAAAAGAAAGGCACAAGTTACACAGTGTTTTGTCCCTGTCTTTTTAACGTCAAACTTAAATAGTTCGACAGAGAGTAACCATTGTGTAACAACAACAACACATACAACTGCTATACAATCTTTATTAGTAAGGGGGTATAAATATATACTTATTATCCACAGTAACACCCAGACCCATCACGGAAATTAAAATTCATAATTTAAATTTCTGCCTGGCCTGGAATCGACCCCGGGACCTCTTGCGTGGTAGACTGGCATGTTGACCACTGCACGTAAGAGATATTATTAAGAAGGCAGTATTGCTGTCTTAGTGACGACCCAATTCTTTTACTGTGCCGGTTACTGTATCTGATCATACAGATCATTTTTGTGATAAATTATGTATTCAACGAGTAACATTTTTTCAAATGAAGACGCCACTCAAATCGGATTAAAAAAAAAAGTGAAGACAAATACTTAATAAAACTTATTAAAATATAAACTAAAATATTTGGTTCGTAAAGTAACGTGGCTCAAATACAAGCGACACGTCATGTAACACACATAAAAAGTAAAAAACTCTAGAATTTCATTGGAATAAAATAAAAAAAAAAAATTAGGTAGGTCTCTAAACTTTAGACGACACAAATCTTTAAAGAAAATATTTTTTGAAACAATTGGATTAAAATGTTTCCTTAGTTTTATTTTCTGACTCTACTTGCTAAGTACGCATTGTCATAGAGTACAGTATAGTGCTGCGTGCAAACTTTGTGCCTTTACCCGTAGCTTTTATCTCGGCTCTCTACTCACACTGAGGTAGAAACAGTCATGAGAAACAAAATATCTGTATACATTTTCGAACTATGTCTTAGTACATTTTTGAATTACTTTTATACGTAGAGCAGATTCCATTAATATTGATATTGAAAATTCAGCATTTTGGTTTGATTAAAAAATGGAACAATATTTTTACGGAGATATTTGTCTACAAGTTACTTGGGACTATTCCGTAAGTAATTGGCTCATACTGACATAATTTGTAGGTAGAGTATACACAGGAATAGTGTAGAGTCGTTAACTCTACATAGGATGTAATAAGGATGTTTTGGAGAAGTTCTACGATGACGCAAACTAATGTTCGTAAGGATATAAGGAGAAATGTATAACACGTGTGTCACCGATAATTGCTTTATTGTCACTGTTTAATAAATGCGTTCATTTACATATTTGCAACGTTGGCGCAAAAATAATATAATTGTGTAGTTGATACATAATTGTAGGAGCTCGCTTATACAAATAGTGTAACGATATTATCTTTTCACATATAGTACCTACCTATGTAGGTACTGTAAGGATAGTTAATTTGTAGGCTGTGATTAGCTGATAATAAATGTTTACTCTGTAAGTAGGTCTTTTTAGAATGGATATGATTATTTGAAAAGTAAATTAAGAAAGAAGGCTTCCGATGTAGTTTTTGACGGATTATGATTTGGACCGACATCAAGCCAGGTCATGCGAGATCAGTAAGAAATATTTAAAAAAATAAACTGAACTAAACTATTTTATCCTATCTTCTGTTTAATTTAATCGGGAGACCTTATAAAGATCTTCACAGTACACAGTATAAGTAATGATATGTAATGAACTAAATTAACAATAATTACTGTAATAATCACCACAATGACTAAATTGATATAGATAGAACTGAAATTACTTGCTTAATTGCAACAACTGCTTACCTGATAACTAGTAATTAACCAGTAACTAACATACGCGTTCAAACAAATAATATTCTTTCAATCAATTCATAAATATCGAAAGAGAAAAAGCTATACATTTCGAATAGCATTTTCTCTTCTCAAAAGCTCAGTTACTTTATAACTAAACTCAGTAATCCTTTAAGGTTAGATACATGCAAATACCTTCAAAGTCTGATTCTAATTAGCAATCTTTAGACAGATATATTAGGTAGTCGGAAAAGTACGCGGTCTTTTTCTACTAAAAAAAATAAAGTTACCACAGCGAGGAACATCTTTATCATCAAAATTATCAGACCTGAAGCTGCTGAACCATTGCAGTAGTGTTCGACAAAGTATCTTCTTCATTAACATTACAAATCTTTCTTTGAGCACTAGCAGCATTCATTTTTTTCATTAAAGGTCTGAACCCTTTTTGAAAAAGAAATGCAAAACGTATCTAATAAAAAATATTAAAAATATGGAAAAGCAAAACAATTATCAATTTGTTTTAATTTTACGGCTATTACCAGAAAGTCAGCTGTCAAACAATATATTCTTCTTCATTTTTAGTTATAGCAATCTACTTTCCTCTTGGAAGTAATTTTTGCCAGTGTCAAGTTTTAAATAGTTCAGTGGTAGATATTGTTTAATTTTTCATTAGAATGCGGGTGCATCGCATTCCAATGCTGCTTGGAGCATTTGGCAAACAATATATTATACATTCCCGCCCAAGTTTAGTATTGCCAGAAATATAACATGCAAAATTCATGCTTCAAAAAAGCCGCGAACTTTTCCGACTACTTATTATTAAAAAGGAGGATTTAGCTAAAAAAGTAGGTATTCGATAACGATTCCCTTTTTCTCGTCGAGCAAATAAAGCCGACATAGAAAATACCAATTCAAAAACTTCTCTCAGAGGAATTATCCTCGCAAATTCTTGAAATGAATTTTATTCTTAGAAATAAGTCAAATACTTTCTTATAAATATTAATATTGTAACGAGAGAACACGACGCCTTAACAAGATTCAGGGGGAATCATTTTACATAACAAAGATACATTCCGTCTCAAGTATCAAATCGATTCTTTGCCGTAATGATAAAAACCCAGTTTTTATTTATTCCCCCGGGGAGTAGTAAGGAATCGCTAATAAAGTCAAGCGAATTTTTTCCCTTTTTATTACCGATTCCCCGCATCGAATGTAGACGGTAATCTCAATCAATATACCTTTTTTTCCTTAAATTTACTTCCAGAGCAATGACTGCCCATCAAATATTTACGATTTTGCGCGGGAAAATATTGCGCAGGATTCCTTTGACAGTTTCTTTCTTTTCATGAATTTTCTCATTGCATTTTTAGGAAATTCAGTGTTTCTCTTATTGGAAATACATATTTCAAGATCAAAGGATTATTCTTACAGGTTTCATTAAGATTGTTCATAGTGATTTCACAAGGAAAGGTAAATCTGCATTAAAATCTAAAATAATGTCTTTTTATTATAAGAAAAAAATACTAATTTTAAAACGATGAGACAGCACAAGAAAAAAATAAAGATTCGCAAAATAGCCACGTAGCAAAATGTCTACGAAAGCCGTAGCGTCGTAGCACTCGTAGCAAAACAGGCTGGCGCTACATTAGGCGCTGCCGTATAAATCAGCCTGATCTGAGCTGTCTTCAATCATTGCGGGATTCCCAGCAGACATCCCATTTCCGAACGGTATGCCACGCAAAGGACATGCATGTCATTAAATTTTCTTGACAGTTATTATTTATTGTTGATTCAAATTATGCATTACTTTTGTATTATAGTTAATAATTTATTTCAATGTCACATTTATTTATATTTTGTAATCAACCAGTTTATTGAGGCAGTAGTTTTTAAGAATATAGGTTGTCCAAAATTTAACCGTAGCGTTATCGTAATATAATATAATAAAAATGATGCTAGATGCTGTACCTAACTACACTAGTGGCTCCGTGACCTGGTAGACCTCGCGTTAAAAAGCTGCTTAAGTCATAAGTTCTGTCACAACCTTATCATTTTCAAATTTCGAATATTGGCCAGAAATGTTTTGATCAATTTTGAACTATGAACTATTTAGTCTTATAAAAATAAAAATAAAGCTTGCTTTGTAGTGCTAACAAAAAAGGTTTGTGTTATTTTTGATCATTTTTCAAAACGGCTGAAATATGATTGTTTTACATATCTCCACCATTTTGAAAAATCTAATATATTAATCGAACATAAAACTATATATAATCAAACCTGCTCACAAAATTTCACGTGAATTTCAAATAGTTATTGGCAGAAAGTTGAAAGGGAAAGCGCACATACTGCCAAATTGAATTGAAAGTTGAAGCGACTCAGTGAAGGTGAAGAGAAGACAGAACAAAATAAACACTGCTGTGTTTAATCAGAGCATGGACCAAATTCTCATTATATTTTTGTTGAATTTTTTTAAAAATGCAAATTCAACGTTATTAAATCGGAAAATACACTTGTGTCCTTTTTTTGACGGCTCGTAATATCAAACTGTTGACGAACTTATCACTATCGTAATGAAGCGGCATTTTGAGATTCGATTTTTTTTTCGCATGATGTAGCGTTACAAGAGGGAAGAGAGAGAGAGCCTACTTAAGATAGAGGATGGATTGTATCTATCTAGTAAGGAGTGAAGTGGAAAGATATAAAGTAGTTTACAATTATCATTTATTTACAATAAAACCTACAAACAGAGGCTAAAACTTGAACACTAAAGTACGAGGGAAGGGGATAGGAGAGGGCGAGTTTTCAGGGGATTAAAGAGGGACAGAGGGGATCATGGATGAGCGTAGATAGGGCGCAGTCGTAGAGCGTCGACGTGGCGCGTAGACGGGTCGAACGTAGCCAGCCGCAGATGATATGAAGTAGAACAGCGGAGGTCGTGCAGTGGTAGCAGAGGTCGTGCAGCGGTAGCAGAGGTCGTGCAGCGGTAGCAGAGGTCTTGCAGCGGTAGCAGAGGTCGTGCAGCAGTGGCAGAGTAAAAGGAGCTGAACGGCAAGGGTTGGAGATTTCGCAGTGGTCGGAGCTTCTGACAGGAGAAACTTGCAGCGCGGGGCTTTCTTGAGTCCCGGGCCTTTGCCTAAGGCCTGGGAACGGCCACTTGTTCGTAATACGTGGAGTAAAACTCTTGACGATGAACTGACTCCCGAATCAAAGAAACGGAACCTTTTATACACACTAGGAATTTTGAAAACCGAAAGAAATCGCGTAGAAGAAAATTAATTCAAAATTTTGAAATGAGAATTTGTGTACTCACTCGGTAGCAATATGAAAGAGCGAGAAGAATAATAAAAATATATAGGTACAACTTAATGTGAAGAAAAGCTGAGAAAAAGCAAATAAAGTAAACTGTCATGAAAAACAAGAAGATGTCAAAATAAATACAAAATTATAACCTCACTTTTTAATAAAATATGAAAATTTGTATGAAAGTAAATAAAATGTACGAGAGATGGTAAAACTATAAACATAATAGGAATCGCCGTGAACTGGTGATTAATTTGCTACCAGGTTGGCACTTATATTCAAAGAATTTAGAAAGTTATTGCCAAAAATACTTATTCACTAGAAAACTTAAACTAATTAAAGCTAGTTAAAAACTAAGAATTTAAGAGTGACAGGCAACACGCTACAATAAACATCAAAGAAGATTCGAAGATTTTGTCAACCGACTAAGAATATTAACATTGATAGTTATACCTAAATAACAAATATTTTGATCAAGCAAAACTATTCTGTTGCCAATTTAAAACCAAAAAAATTTAAGAAGAAAATAATTTAAACCAACTAGTTTTTTGAAAGGATCTTTGGTAGTGATTCACTCATCTGTGATTTAGGATTTTGTTTTTAAAGGATAGTATTAAAATCAGTAGTTACAGATACCTACTAGGTACTTCTATAATAACTCAACTAATTTACTAGGTATGTATTTACTTTTAGTACTTTTTGTAAGGTACCGAAATCCCAAACCTTACATTTCTTAATAGGTACAAATTAAACAAACACCTGTAATTATGAATACCGATCCACTTTTAACAATTAGCGGATATAATTGCTATTGTAGTAAACCTCGTCTGGGTTGCAATATAATTAAAAAAAAATTGTTAGCCTTCCACCCGTTTAATTCCACTTTTGGGTATTTATTTAGGGGAATTATTTATTTAACATAATCAATTTTGTATTCTGTTTTAAAAATTTGAAACAAAATCTTGAATCAAAATATGGATAAAAAGGAAGTGAAGCATATGAATTTGCATTCATTAATATGATTATTTTTTCTGAATGTGATCGCAATCGCAGTCGAAATACTGTCAAAATGAAAGTCCAGAAACACGCCAGAGCACAATAGTAATCTCATTTACTACTCGTATAAAATGACGTACTTACGTTCATATATTTTTTTTTTATGACAACAAGTAGGTTTTTTCTCTAAAAAGTTCAATAGCGGCCAGTATTTTTATGCATAGACTTATTTACAATAAGTTTATGGGCTCATGAATCACGTAAACTGCCATAAGATTGCGCTTTCGTAAGCTTCCCGGTGAGAGATGAATAAAAATACGTATATATATTCGAATCATTAACACATACTTAATAGTTTTTTCAATAGCTTAAACCAAATACTTTGCAGATTATGAAATAAACCTAGTTCTTATTCAAAAGAGTTTGACATTTAATTTACCATTTTTATAAAAAATCTAGAATTTTGTATATCATAAAAAGTTGCAGCTTATTTAGTCACAAGGCACCTTGTAGATTACAATAAAAGTACCTTGTCTTACCTTGACTTATTTTTAGAAGATAAACAATGTATTTAAGGTCAACATTTTTTATTCTATTTTAGTTTGCAAAATCCACTGTATTTTTTTTTAAGAATCTTCTAAAATCTCTTTATCGTTATTTTGATGGTCAATTAAGGTTGCATCAGAGATAACTCTTTCGTATATTTCGTGATTTATTTACGTACTTAATCTTAGTATTAAAGTTCGGACAAAATCTCAGACATTTGTGGTCTTAGTTTTTTTCACTATGAAATTATGTAAGGTCAACCTTGACTTATACCTCTGGCAAAACGAGGATCCCTAAAGGTGTTTCTTTAGGACAACTCCAGGTAGGAAGCTGTAGAAACAACAAACATACCGTAATAGGCTTATGGAGGACTATTTATGTTTTCAAGGGTCTGTCATATCCACAAACATGACATGACTACTCTAATGTTTTTGTTCAATTTTCTTGAACGTTTCTAAGGATTTACTGAAGAAACATCATTCTAAACCATCATCTATATACATCTATGAAAGTTTGTACATACCTACTCAATTGACCGAGCGGGCGCGAAGCATTCACAATGCTATTTTTATATAATACTAAATAATATACTAGAAAAAATAGGACTCGCACCAGATCATGTTCTCGGACGGGAATCGAACCCGCGACCTTTGGATATCCGGTCCAATGCTCTGACCGCTGAGCTACCGAGTCACTGATGAGAACGTCGAATTTCTTCTAGTATATCAACTCTTACGCTGCAAGCCAGCGCCATCTCACCAATGTAGAAGGAATTAACCTCGACATTCAACTGAACATCTTTCCAGATATTTTTAAACAGTTGATTAAGATGAGAAAACTATATAACTATTTGAAATTTTGAGATTTAAGCATTCACAATGCTATTTTTATATAATACTAAATAATATACTAGAAAAAATAGGACTCGCACCAGATCATGTTCTCGGACGGGAATCGAACCCGCGACCTTTGGATATCCGGTCCAATGCTCTGACCGCTGAGCTACCGAGTCACTGATGAGAACGTCGAATTTCTTCTAGTATATCAACTCTTACGCTGCAAGCCAGCGCCATCTCACCAATGTAGAAGGTCCTCCAAAGAATCCAAAGGTCGCGGGTTCGATTCCCGTCCGAGAACTTGATCTGGTGCGAGTCCTATATTTTCTAGTATATTATTTAGTATTTCTGCCAATAAGATTTCTCTTTATTTTTCAGTCACAAGATAAAGCTAATAAATTCAAATTCCTACGCTCAAATTCCAGATAAAACTTTAAAATAATTACTTACCCAAATCGGCTCACATTCAAACTATGTAAAGTTATCGCCGCAAATTTACGCACAGCCCAACTTTATTAGCAAGACAAGATATCACTATCTGCTAGCTAATGGGCGATGATAAATGGCTGTTGTAGATATTAATGATTCGAAACATTAATTATTTCCTTTGATACCAGCCTCGTTGTATCTGGTAATGTATGGCAAGTTATTTATCACTGAAACGCTTTTCGGATTTATGTGATCACTAGCGACCGTCCACGACTTCGTCTGCGTGGAAAGTTTTTTGCTATCCCTCGGGAACAATTATTTTTTCGGGATGAAAGGTGCCCTATGTCCTTTTCTGTACCCCTGGCAACGTGTATGCAAAATTTAATGATGATCGGTTCAGTAGTTAAGACGTGAAGCCGTAACAAACAAACAAACGGGTTTTTGCATTTATAATATCAGTAACAAGTTATTTATCACTGAAACGCTTTTCGGATTTATGTAATCATGCATTGTAGTTGATTTTAATTTGATAAGCTTGTACAAAGCATGTTTAGTAGTTTAATTAATTAGTGTAGTAATTATAGTAATAGAAATGTAGTAACTATAGTAATAGTAATTTGTTACATTTCCCAAAAAATATCCCTTATAATTAACTTTTGAAGTCGCAACTGAACAAAACCAATCTTTTCAGGTCACGAACTTTGTGAGAAGCAATTTTTTATAAGTTAAATGCAAGATTCAACGTATTTTTACACGACTGTCCAAAAAAATAAGAGTGTATTGTGTTTAGGGTTCATATATGTTTGTATGTATGTATATAAGTTTCTTTGTTCCACCATAACTTCTAAATGCCTGAATAGATTTGGATGTGTGAAATATCGTTACATCACCTTTAGTGACACTAGCTAGATTAGAAATAAAACACTTTTTACGGATTACAGCTCGTATATTATTAATTCAGGTGTTATTTTAGATTTATTTATAATTGTTTTTTTGAATGCCTGACTTTTCGACGCCTTTCCAGGGACCGTGGTCACGGCAAAAAGGCTGCACATATTTTTATAAAATTACCCGCTCAGAACTTTCTAAGAATGCATTCAAGTTTTTAAATTATTTTATAGCTGCGTTCTGATTTTAATGATTATTACTCAATTAAATTGAATAAAGTTAATTATAAAACAAGATCTAGCTACCGAATCTACCATCAGTTGGTTTTCTTACCGTAAAAAGTGTTTTATTCCTAATGTGTACGTGAAGTGGTGTGAATTAGCTATATTTTGACAAAAGTCGATATGTCAGCTGCATGCCCCATTTTAGTAATGTAAAAAATGTCTCTGGTGAATTAAATAAACTATTTAGATACTTAAAACTTAGAGCATAATAGTAAAACGTGACAGTATAACCCAAACTTTAATCCTTAACGTTGTCCCACGGCTATAAAATAATTTTATTGTGGTGCGAGTATCACCCACATAGAACACTAATTACTCCGCAAATGTAATAAATAATAGGTCTTTGAAATTGACGTTTTGTAAGGAAAGTTTTAAAACAGTTGTATTTTCCATACTGACATTTTCTTAATTTTTTAACAACCATGAACGCTAATGTTTTAAAACTTTTATGCACTGATGTTTAATCACTAAAATAACGTATGTCACTTAGGTTAAACGAAAAAATAAGTTTTGGCTAAGTTAAAACAAATAAAGTGGTCATTTCTACTTACAAAAAGAGGAGTAATTTTTAAGTTTTTTTTATATTTAGAAAACTTAAATAAGGATTTTTTTTGCTATTGATGGTTGTCTATGATGGTCATTATTATTCGATATATTATTAACAAGCAATTGATGAATATTTTTAATTATAGAAGTTACGAGGTTCTCTATTTGTGAAAAAAAATTGCCAATTTCATAGGTAAAGACCCATATTCTTATAAGTGTTTATATTAGTAGAATGTGAAAATAGGCAATTATGTAGATAGGTAGATACTTCTACATTTACAGCATCATATTAAAGGTATTGAGCTATGCTGCGCTGTAAAATCAAACTAAATCTCATGAAAACAATACATAAAATAATGAAATATGTATTGAAATTCGTAAAAGCATTTTTAACAAAGTATACCCAGAAGTCTAAATAAATATCATTCTATATTATAAAACAAAGTCGCTCGCTGCGTCTGTCGGTCTGCAAAGCACCTTACCGGTTTATGGCATGGGGGCGTTGATAACTATTCATGTAGACTGGAAATAGTCCTTCTTACCGCTTGCTATAAAATAATAGTTATTATCGAAGTGTGAACATCACCCACGTACACTAATTACATTGTACGTCACATGTTCGCCGGGTCTCAAGCGCCGTCCGTTATTTGCGACGCCGAATAAAACCTAGTGCTCTCCGTATTTCCGCCGTTTCTCCCTCGGGAGTAGAGGTGGCGGTGTGAGTAATAAGATTACGGATATACTCAGGATATACATAACGTGATAGTGACAACGAAGTGTATATTATACAGACTTGATCATTAACTCCTGTGTTATACTAGTATTTTAATTTTGGATAGGCTAATATGTACGTCGAAAAAAAGGGATGCAATAAGTTTATTAATAAAGGTAAGATTATATGAATCTAATTCGAAAACCGTAACTTACATACCTACTTAAAATAATCCAATTAGTAGACGAAGAATTAGAAGTATCTAATGCAAATAAACATATTATTGGAAAGTAGTATACAATGCGATCAAATTGACAATAGACAGTGATCCGTTGCAACTTCACTCGAGAATGTGTGGCAAAGAGTTTACAGATACGTCGTTTTGTACCGCAAGCGCTCTGAAGTTAGCCACTTCAGCTGTACATTGTTAAATTAATCGCATTGTATAGCAGGTGGTTTTGACTTGATTGGTGATGAAATTTCCCTTTAATTGTGATTCACTTATGATTCACTTTAATTCTCTTTAATTTTTTCACGACTATATTTTTTTTATCCATTATGCCCACGCTGTTGAGGCTGTATCTAAGATATATCCGCTCATCGCTTAATCCCATCCAAATCTAGGAAGTTGGCGTGAATTGTTAGTTCAGAAATCGTAGCTAACTGTGGCCCATAAGTTGCCAACTCACCCCCGTGACTGAACGCTCCTTTAAAGACACGCCACTTGACTCCTTAATGTATGGATTGTTTTGGCAAGATACCCCTTATCTTTTACTTGAAAAGATTTTAGCATAAGAATGCTGGCATGAGTCACAGCAAACAGTTTTGGGGAAAAGGTTTGGTTAAAAATCTGAATGTTTGTGAGCAACGCTTGCCAAGATATTTTGAGAGAATTTATTCATGCGACGAGGGAAAAATTTAGCTACTAGCGTTGATGGTGTTTATAACGAAGTATGGTATATGAATTCTCTTTAGAACTCGTGCCATTAAAGAAAGGAATCTAAAATGGTGGCAATATAAGGCAGTAGTTATCGTGCTGTGTCAGTCATACTACTATAACCAAATCATAAACCGCGTAAGATAGCACGATAATTATTGTACCTAATAATACAAAGTATGATCAGATATCATTGAGCATCATTGTCAGCCATAGGCTGCTCTTTTTAGGCAAAATCCTCACTTTCATAACTTTATGCACCAAATAGTGATAGATTATACATATAAGCTACGTTTCACAATCTCTTCCGGTTTGATTTAAAAATAGAATACAATTACTTTGAAATTATCTGTCAGGTAAGTTAACTAGAACTTGTGAAATTGTCCCTCTTTGCCTTATCCCTAGATCAGCATAGGCCTAGAATATTGTAGTAGCAACATTGATTACTCAATTCGAGTTACGCAATATAATCTAACTTCCATTAGGCTTAAACAATCGGGCGTAGCTGCCTTATTACTAGGCACATGCCCACACTTGCCCACATGCCCACTCACTGGGCTAAGACACAGCAATATATCGGTCACATAAAGGCGAACAAACACGAGCCTTGGGCAGTGATCCAAAATGCGTTTGCTGCGTCGAATAATTGTGTTCTTGTTTGTCTAAGTCGTCACAAGATTGGGTTTCCAGATTTTGACGTGAGTATTGGTAACCATTATTTCTAGCCTAGTAAAATGAACGTTGTCGGTAAAGTTTTGATTATGAATAAAACAGGAACACAAATAAAATGAATGAATCGCACTTCCTGTGAGAATTTTGGTATAATTTCTTTTTTACCAGATGTCTAATAACTATTAGTGGCTCTGTAGAGCTGTAGACCTCGGATTTGTGTCATTATTGAACATTTTTCGAAATGGCTGAAATACGATTTTCTCCCATATTTATGAAAAATTTTAAAAAAACTTCTTGTAATTATAAATCCTTATGAATATAGAACCTGTTGACAAAATTTCACGAGAATCCTTTGACAAATGCGAGCTGTAGATGAGAACAAACAGACAGCCGGACATACGAAAGTATTTTTGCCCAAGCTGAAACGAAGACGCTTCGCGCTTTTGCGTTCGCTCGGTCAATAAAGTATGAGTACCAAGTTTCAGTTCGCTTCGTTTTGTAGTTTGAACTTTGTTATTATTTCATGAAAAGTAAGCAATTGCTTACGCTTTAATCAACCAACCAATTACTTATAAATGATCGAAATATTGGTTGAGATTTATTCATGTTGGCTTACATTTCTTTTTCGAGCATTATTTTGATTTTTAAATATTTACTCAATTAGTTTAACCTTGTTATGAACCAGTGATTAAAACTTATCTTATAGCATTAATTAAGTTATAAGACCGCTACATCTAGAACCAGCCTAAGTTTATTAATCCTGCTATATTGTAGCATGGTGTCGAGATAAAATAAAGTAATAACTTATGTTATCTTATTTTTGTGATAAAATAATAATACAGGGAAAAGTAACTGTAAGAAAAACTAATTAACAACAATACTTAATTATCCAAAGGTCGAACAGATAAAATATACAGTGTATCTACCCTGATTTATATTTGAATACATTTGCATTATAATGAGCTGGCAACCAGTGTTACCGCTAGGTTTTCAATAATTTGCTCATTTATTTTCCGACGTATTCATTTAATATTTCTGCATTCTTTTTTTAAATGAAAGTAAGTAAAATTACAATTAAGGAGCTCGATGGCGCAGTGGTTTAGCGTCTAGCCCAGAGATTGCGGAGATTAAGCAACTTTCACAAGGGTTGGTCATACCAGTGGTCATAGTATGTTTGACAAAAATCTCTTTGTTATCTCGAGCTCCTTCGTGCTTGGGAAGTCACGTTAAGCCGTTCCGTTAGTCCAGGCTGCATCTGCAGTCGTTAACACCCACCAATCCGCATTGGGTCCTCGTGGTGGGTTATGGCCCGTCCTCTTTATCCACCCATAAGGAAAGGCTCCAGCAGTGGGGACAATAAAATGGCTGACGGTTGAAATAAAAAAAAAATTTTTTTTAGATTCATATAATACTATATTATATTTTAAGATCGCATTTCGAGCATAAAGAAATACGATGGGAATTTTACTATGGGGTGTGTAGTGTACTAGAATAATGCATTTATAATAATAAATGCTGTCGCAAATAAAACATATAGATATAAGAAAAAACGAACAATGAACGACATTCTAGGGCTCTTGTAAAGAGTCCTAGCTATAAAACTAAACACATATTTACTATACACTGTTTTTATAAATGTTGTAAATTCAACTTCTTCTAAACTCACACTCAAAGGCATTGTCATCGAGCAAATACCTTATAAAATACAAAACATTAAAGATACTTTGTCGTTTTCTTTGAAACTGTGGCTAAACTTATTACTAACAGCCTTATAAGAGAAGTATTGGTTTTCAAAGTCCCCTTAGATGACAATATGAACACTATTTGCAGTTGCAGACCGCAGGATATTGCGCAGTTTTCTTGTGAAATAAGTTTTTGAGTCCAAATGAGTTTTCATTCCTTCAACTGTGCAAAAAACTTTAGACTTTTATCATGTAAAAGGTTATTCTTTAAAAGCGTCTATTGTTTTGTTTAAAGGCTGTCTAAACTAAGCAATAATAATAATTGAGTTTAAAAAAAAGTTAAAAATTAAAATTTCTTTATTTGAAGACTAACATTATTGCTTGCAAAGAACAGCATTTAATGCTTGAACAACCCAACGTAGGTATGTGGAATCACCCTAAAATTGTACAAAAAAGTGGATGAATGTCGTTAGTAATTTAAATATATACCTATACTCATTATTGTTTGTCTGACCATATTCCCGTTAGTTAGTATAGAATTTGAAGAAGTCCTATGATAACTCTGAATTAAGTTGAGGGAAATTGTTGGAAGACTTATTTGTACTTCAAAGATTATCTACTACCAAAACAAACAGTAATATTGCTAATTTATATGTAAAATAAGGTTGTGTAAGCAAATTTCTTGGTTTCTTTGTTCATATTGTATTAATATTTAAATCTGTGCCGTGAAAACTGTGTAGTTGGGTTGATCTCAACGAAACAGACTAACAATGTAGTTTCAAATATCCGTTTGCATTTTGCAGCTTCAAGAGAAATTGGAGCGATAACTCTTCTAAAAGATGATCCGACTAAAACTCCTAGCGAAATAAACGTTCAAAATGAGATATGACATTGCTACCAAATGACACCTATAACAGAAATCGTCACGGGCGGTATCGCAGGCGACAGAGCCGTGACGGACGACGTCATATCTCACACATATACTTAGGGAAGTGGATTAAGTGGCGCTCTCGGCTGCTGATGTATGAACGAGGATCCAGCATGATTCATGCTGGCGCTTATGCTGGAACCTGCGGTACAGTGATCCTCAGAAGTAGGTGAACTCTAACGACTCTGCCGCGTCAACTATAACGGTTGTTAGTGAGTTGAAAGGCTACTTTACGTCGACCATACACTGAATATTCTTGATTTGGATTTGACAAGGTTTTTCCTGCAATTGCATGGCGAAAGCAAAAAAAACATTGTGCTTTTCATTTTAAATATATCCTTTAATGTTTAGATAATCATTAAAATTTTAATTGTACCTACTCGTACATGCTTCGTACGCTTATACGACTGAAAAGCGTATTTCATTCATCTTGTAAAAAGGTATACGTATATATCTAGTACTAGTAGTAGTATTCTGAAAATTTGTATTTTATACAAAAACAACGGAATCTTTATTTTACGATCCTAGAAGTCCAGGCTTTCATTTTTCTGACCTTTCGATCTGCTAACGCTTCGATCTTACATAATTTCGATTTAATAAAACGATGTGTATGTATGAGAAGCTTTCGATATTATGATCTTTCGTTGTTAGGCTTTCGATGTGACGTTTTCGATGTCGATGAGTTTAGATATTGTGCGATTTAAGTAAACGACCAGGGGCCGTGCCGGCTAACGCATCGAACTTCGGAAGGTCTGCCGGGCTTCAAATTAAAACAGATAAATCGAGCCCCAATCGAGCCAAAATGGCGAACCCCAATTCATGATGTTACACGAACATCAATAATTCTTCTAAATAACTTACGAATAGTACAATACGAAACTCCTTACTTCGATTTATCTGTTTTAAGTTGAAGCTCGGCAGACCCGCCGAATTTCGAAGCGTTAGCCGGTACGGCCCCTGATGGATATCCAAAGCAAGTAATTTTTTGCATTAGTATTTTTATAACAAAAAAGATTTAAAACCTGTTACACCACACCAGACAAAAAATATCAGTTTACAATTTGCATCTGAATTACATCCGCCAACTTTTTTACCCGATTCCGAATTTATTCTTCGGACAAAATGAGCATGTTACTACACGGTTCTTCCTAAACATTTAAAGCCACGTACACACTACTCATATGCCCCTCGTAAAACCTTAGCCATAACGTTTTGGTAACATCACAATGGAGGTAAAGATTTATGTGCGTCCCACAGACGAGCGGAACGGGCTACGTTAAGGTAATTTTTCGGCATGCTTTTATAGCACAGTAGCTTTTACCGTGACGCAATTGCTCATTTTCATGGGTTCACCTCTTACTTAAAGGAATTGGACAAGCTTTGTTAACCCTAGATTTTGTGATAGGCGAATGTGATTTAACGTTTTGAAGCCTAAACCTTTAATATTTAAGTTAAAATATTTAATCTCGAAAGAAATTTCAATATTAAAATAAGCTGTGCTCTTTTGTTCATTAAAATTTCTGTTACAAGTTGCATGCCGTTAAGTGGCTTTGATACCCTGTGGCGTGACAAAACTTATAATTCAATAAACTAATGTGATTTACAACTTATTTACAATTTTTTATTGTGCTCTTGTATTAAATTCTATAGATAATTAGATTCTGAGTAAAATAAACAAACAGTTTTAGTCATGCTGCTTCGATAAGGTAACATGCAGAAAAAAAACACCCTTTAATTATGTTCCAGTAGAAATTAATTTCTCAATCTTTGACTAACGAAATTCAAATAGGTTACAGCAGAATGAGTATTACGAATAATTTAACGTAATCTCGGAGATTAAAATCATTAATCTCTAAACTAAGCGAGGTCAATCCCACAGGAGCTCGGGATACGAATTCTATTACGAACTTAAAACGGCTGCATAATATATATTACACGGGAATAAAATAATAATTGCTGTAATAACCTAAATTAAAGAAATGGGCAGTATACAAAAAAAACACATTCTATGAAACACCTGTGGATGACGTATTTGGCCTAATCAGCATAGGTTTTACTTTATTCAAAACTAGTAACTAAGTTCTTGGCTGTTGTTATCCCTTAGCCAATAAATAAATAAATAAACACATTGAACACACAAATTTAAAAAAACACATTCAATGAGCATCACAAAACAAATGACAATCACTTTTTTGGAACAAAAAAGAAACAAACGACAATCGCTTTCCTTTCCATAATATTATTATTATCGTAAGAGTACCTACCCTTATTTCGTCCACGTAACTATTTTTCATATCTCATAATTTTTTTTTTTTTCAAACTACATAACTTTGGCTATATAAAGGTTTAATATTTTAGATATTATATAACAGAAAAAGTGTGTGTAATTAACATTACGCAATTTTTTTTCACTGTGAAGAAAAAATATCATTTTTCCTCGCCAATTCATTTCATTCAATTCATTGAAATTTATACTTACAAGTACTCCAGCTAAATTGTAATGTAAAGCTTTTTACAGAACACTTAAAGTGGAAACACGGCGTCAGTAAAGATTTATGTGAAGTGGTTAAACCCAGGAACCATGACGAAGTAAGAACTCTGAACGCAGAGAAAATCTATATTTTACGCCTTGTAAGACAAAAGTGTGATGAAATGGGTGTGATGAAAGCGCAGTAGGGTAGCTCCTGGAGCAACTACTACGAAAAGCTCGTGGCAGTTTCTTGGTGACGTCTCCCAAATTGTCATAGTAATTCGTATCAAAATATGTGATCAACACGCGAGGTGAATTTTACGCCCAGTCATGTTTTCTGCACACGCGTCGCAAATATCAATCCGATGTGACAATTAACTAAGGCGATTCTCAAATAAATTTATCTTAGGTCTTTTTAAAGTTTTTTAGGTGATGATCTGGTGATTATAAAACAATAATATTTTATATAAAATTAATAGACCGAGTCAAGAGCGGCAAGCTGGTATTTGGCTTATACATAGGTGACAGTAGTTCCTACTCCATGACCGGTCTGATTTGTGCTTTGTAAAGTTTATACCTCTATGCTTAGGTCTTTATAATAAACATTTGACAACATCACATATATTGCCCCGATTCCAAAGTAAGTAGCTAAAGCACTTGTGTTATGGAAATCAGAGACAACGGTGGTATCACAAACACCCAGACCTGAGCCAATATAGAAAAGTTCGTTTTCTAAATTGGCCCAACCGGGGATCGAACCCGGGACCTCAGAGATGGCGACACCTTAATAATATGTCTTTGATGACTTTATTCGACTTAATGATAATTTGAAAAATAAATCCATTTTAACCCTACCTTATCTTTTCCAATCAATTTACCAACATCCAATCGACATGTTCCATAACGGATTCTGTAGATGTCAAAGTTCGCGAAATAGTCCTCTTTGAAATAATTCGCTCGGACAGGGTCGTCTTCTCTCGGGACCCACCCATCACCGAACCTGACACCTCCGTGAACCGAAACAAGATTACTCGTGACATTTAAGCAATCGATACTGGTGGTAATTAATTTTGTGATAATTCTTTTATAAATATTGTAAGTATGGTTCAGAAAAAGGTGATAGACTGGAAAATTTAATGCACTGACCAATTTGACTGACCGTCTGAGGTGCTACGGGTGAGTCGATTTTTTCTAGTATTTTTTCTAATATATTATTTATCATATACACTTCTAAGATTTTCGCGCGTACAGTTCATTAGAAATAAAACACTTTTTACGGATTACAGCGCGTATATTATTAATTCAGGTGTTGTTTTGGAATTATTTCGTTTGTATTTATTGGTTTTTTAGAATTCCCGACGTTTCGACACCTTTCCAGGGGCCGTGGTCACGGGAGGACTAAAGCAAAAAGGCTGCTCATATTTTTATGAAATTACCCGCTCGAAATTTTATAAAAATGTATTCAAGATTATTAAATTAAATTATTTTATAGCTGCGTTCTGATTTTAATAATTATTACCGAATTAAATTGAATAAAGTTAATTAGAAAACAAGATCTAGCTACTGAATCTACTACCAGTTCACAAATTGGGAGGCCTCTGAGAGAAAGAACTGGCGGAAGAAAACTCAGAGAGGTTGTGTCGACCTCCCTTTTGATCCCTATCTACAGAACGAACTAACTATATCTTTAGATCCTGCAGTGTGTGATTTGGGATGGGATTTTAGTTGATGGATTATGGGGTCCCAAGCTGGTGGTACTCTCCAACCATCATCTCTATTGAAATTTGGATGTTTATTGATTCTCTTCCGAGGTCTCTTACATCGGACAAACAAAGAGAAGTATAGGGACGCGCGTTAAAGAACATGTAGCTGACATGAAGCATAGGCGCGATAACAAGTCTGCAGTGTGTGAACATGCATCAAAGGGACCTAACCATTACATTAGATTTGATAAACTACAAATACTCGCTAAAGAACAAAGATTCATTCCCAGAATGCTCCGCGAGGCTATTGAAATCAATAAACATCCAAATTTCAATAGAGATGATGGTTGGAGAGTACCACCAGCTTGGGACCCCATAATCCATCAACTAAAACCCCATCCCAAATCACACACTGCAGGATCTAAAGATATAGTTAGTTCGTTCTGTAGATAGGGATCAAAAGGGAGGTCGACACAACCTCTCTGAGTTTTCTTCCGCCAGTTCTTTCTCTCAGAGGCCTCCCAATTTGTGAACTGGTAGTAGATTCAGTAGCTAGATCTTGTTTTCTAATTAACTTTATTCAATTTAATTCGGTAATAATTATTAAAATCAGAACGCAGCTATAAAATAATTTAATTTAATAATCTTGAATACATTTTTATAAAATTTCGAGCGGGTAATTTCATAAAAATATGAGCAGCCTTTTTGCTTTAGTCCTCCCGTGACCACGGCCCCTGGAAAGGTGTCGAAACGTCGGGAATTCTAAAAAAACAATAAATACAAACTAAATAATTCCAAAACAACACCTGAATTAATAATATACGCGCTGTAATCCGTAAAAAGTGTTTTATTTCTAATATTATTTATCATCAAAGGATTTCAACATGCACTTGTGTTGAAATCCTTCTCGATGGACGGGGCCCAATCGCGCTAGTTCTGAACGATAAAACCAAAACCGTTACGTTGTCATTAATATTTAAATAAAAATCTTTGATTTAGCTTAAGAATTCTCATTTAAATTATTCAAGATTGGTATCCTAGGCTCCTTAGGCATAGCTTTGAACAATTTTAACTCATCTAAAGCTACTATTTTCTGTAAACGAAACTGAAACGATAACGATTAAGCTTTGATTTTATCGTTGAAAATTAGCGCGATTGGGCCCCAGATATTATTCTAATAGTGACTCCGTAGAGCTGTAGACCTCGTGTTTGTTACATTTTTGAACATTTTGCGAAGCGGCTCAAAATATGATTGTTTCCCATATCTCCGCCATTTGGGGAAACTTCGAAAAAATTAATTGCAAAAAAAACAATTTAATCATAGAACCTGCTCACAAAATTTTACGAGAATCGGTTGAGAAATTTGACCTGTAGAGGAGAACAAATGGACAGCCGGACAGCGGGATAGAAAAGCATTTTTGCCCAAGCTGAAGCAGTAAAGGTACTTATATTTTGTTTTTGAGTAAAGGGATCTTCTAATATAAACACAAATAACACAGCAAGAACAATGAGAAGTCGGATAAACCCAAAAAATATAAATCCTATTGAAGTACAACACAATTTTTCCTCTCGCAAATCCCACACGAGCTGTTTAACTTAAACTTTTTTATGATATTTTCGTCATACTTTTGCCTTTTTACAGTATTATTTGAATGTGGAAGTAAACGTGGGTATTATGATTACGACATCAATCACAGTGCCGACTAGGAAGTGATTAGCTATCGACAATTTTTCAAAATCATTTTTTTTTTACTAGTGGTTCAGTGAGCTGTAGACCTAAAGTAGCTTAAATTATATGTTGTTTAAAAAATAATGTAATAGATGTCAGCGCGTTTTTTTACATAAGCAGTACTGTTTCTTGTATTATATTTTATTATAAAAAAATATATATTTCAGCCATTTCGAAATATGATCGAAATGGCAAAAATGTTTGTTTTTTCGAAAAACTTAATCGAAAAAAAACTATATTATAATCGAACCTGCTCACTAAATTTCATGAGAATCGGTTGAGAAATTACCTATACAGGATGAGTTTACGAAGCTTTACTTTAGTAAAACTTTATAATACTCATATTTATAATAGGGCTATATTATTTAAGTTGGTTGCTTGAATGTTTACAGAAAATAATATTATTTGTAGTAAATTACGTATATCACATAAAAAATCACTTAGGTACGGAATCTTCGGTGTGCGAGTCCGACTCCCACCTGTCCAGTTTTTAATTCATAACCTCGATTTCGTATTAAATTACATGTACCCTTTAGGAATATTTTCAAACCACCCGTGTATTCACACCGACCTGACCCAGTTCCGTTTGCTTTAAGACTTTATGAATAAACCCTACATTCCACTACTTATTTCAACTAAGAATAGTTTTAATTAGGTCAGAGAATTAAATGAATATAATTACTATTTCATAATATTTTCCATTGACTCTCAAAAGTGATGGCCACTTTAGTACTTTGTCGTACTAATCTCTGGTTTGGTACATTACAATCCTAGGCACTTAAAGATAATAATTGTCGATACGATATGGTACTAAAACGGACGTAAACGTATATGGACGACGTAATTGTTTTACATAATTATGTTTCTTATGTTTTTTTGTCTAATAATTATAGGCTTGGAATATGTACTTTGGCTATTTTATTTAATTGCTCTTTATTGTTTTGTTCATACCACAGTGGTGGTTACTTAGTGTGATAGGGTTATAAGGTATCATAAAAAATAAGGAACAACCAGTGTGTTACCGTGTTTATTCCTATTTAAGTCAATAGTCATTTTAATAATATATTAGAAACTACAAAAAATGCTCTTACTGATTATTACCATCATTATTACGCCAGACACACGATTACTCCAGCTAGAATGTCCACGACTAGTAATATATTATTATTTAAATTGTGAATTGTAGGGCATAAATATGGTCACACGATCAACACGTATATATTTATGGTCTGATGCCGTCGTGTGTATTGTCAGGATAGTTAATTTGTAGGCTGTGATTAGCTGATAATAAATGTTTACTCTGTAAGTAGGTAATCCTTTTTAGAATGTATATGATTATTTAAAAAGTAAATTAAGAAAGAAGGCTTGCGATGTAGTTTTTGACGGATTCTGATTTGGATCGGCATCGAGCCAGGTCATCGAGATCAGTAGGGAATATTATAAAAAATAAACTGAATATTATAATAGATTGTAATGCAATAAATTCTATTTAATTTAATAGGGAGACCTATCTATAGTTAATATCCTTTAAACTAGCTCACCACCGAACAAGCTAACTTTCCAAACGGATTTAAGTCCTTTTTAATTATGCATTTATTCTACATTAGTATCTCTTCAAAAGGTAAGGATTAAAAACTTTTAATAAGCTTTCACATCAGTTGCTCTTTAAAAGCAAAAACTCGTCATAATATACATCATATTTAATTTAAAAGGCTTAAATATTTATGACATTAGATATAAGTAGGAGTTTATGAAAAAAATAACCTTTTCAGCTTAAATCAAAACTTCATAGGTAAAATATATTTCTGTTTCAGCCTGAGGTGCTACGGCTAGTCGAATTTTGTCTAGTAAATCATTTATCTTAAAATATATTTCCTTCAATGCTTTTTCTTTGACATTTTCCTCTTCAAATCCTATTGCACACTTTCGAAGTAAAGTTTGTAACTTTATTTCTGATTCAATTTAACAAATTGATTTGAATATTTATAACTATTTTATTTTGTAACAAAGCTTTGCAAACTTATGCCACGGCCACGAACCTGCAAAAAAGACGGACGTAATACCACACTAAAAAGAAGTGAAGCATGCAAGGTCCTACAATTTTGTTTGTTGTACATGATCTACACTCACACAAATACACCTGGAAAGAAAATACCGATGTATTTGTGTGAGTGTAGGTCATTGTACAACATACGAAATCGTAGGACCTTGCATGCTTCACTTCTTTTTAGTGTGGTATACGTCCGTCTTTTTTTCAGGTCCGTGGCCACGGCATGAAAGCTTTTTTACACAGGTATTAGGATCTTCACGTATTGCGGTTGACGCACACCAAAAGCACAGGGAAGAAACAAATTTTAGTGTGCCAATAGTGAGAATTATATCACAATTATATCAATAAAGCAAATAAGCACTACTAATTGAGGAGCTTGGTGGCGCAGTGGTATAGCGCCTGGCCCAGCGATTGCGGAGGTAAAGCTTTCGCAAGGCTCGGTCATGGGATGGGTGACCAAAAATTTACTATCTCGAGCTCCTCCGTGTTTCGGAAGGCGCGTCAAGCTGCTGGTCCCGGTATTTGCAGTCGTTAACACCCACAAATCCGCATTGGGCCCGCGTGGTGGGTTATGGCCCATCCTCCTTATCCACCCATAAGAAAGGCCTGTGCTCCAGTGTGGGGACTATACAAGGTGTTACAAAAGTACCCCTAATGCCGAATATGGTATATAGGGACCATCAAACTGAACAACTTTTACTATGGGACCAACTCTGAAATCGCGAAAAAACAATCAGCTGTTTCTTACAAAAATTAAAATCGAAAATATCAAAATGTATGAAACAGCTGTTTTGTTTTTCACGATTTCGGAGTTGGTCCCATAGTAAAAGTTGTTCAGTTTGATGGTCCCTATAAACCATATTCGGCATTAGGGGTACTTTTGTAACACCTTGTATAAAAAAATGGTTGATGGTCAAATACTATTAATCAGTTTTCGCGCTGATTGCCGGTATATTGCAATCTAAAAATCAATGAGTTGTAATAGCATCAATCGCAATGTGTTTACCGCTGCAAAAAACCTTAAATATAATACTAAATAATATACTAAAAAAAATACGACTCGCACCAGATGATGTTCTCGGACGGGAATCAAACCCGCGACCTTTGGATATCCGGTCCAATGTTCTGACCGCTGAGCTACCGAGTCACTACCCGTCCGAGAACATGATTTGGTGCGAGTCATATTTTTTCTAGTATATTATTTAGTATTATATAAAAAATAGCATTGTGAATGCTAAAATCTCAAAATTTCAAAAACCTTAAATATTACAACAACATAGGTTAAAGCTTACAATCTCGGCTCAATACAGTTTTGTATAAAAGGTCAAAATCAGCACCAAACATAGATCAGTTTGCTAGGTACGAAGTTGCAAGGAAGATTAAATCAAGAGCCATTTTAGAGCAATAAAGAGCCAAATTATTTTTAAGAACCACACAGTTCAGAAAAGCTTAGAAAAGCTTTGTGGTTCTTAAAAATAATTTAAAATGCCTGGCCCCATCGAAGTCAGTCCACAATCGCATTGCAGGCCAATAGACTTTTCCATTAGTAGTAATGTAATGAGATAGTGCAGTAAGTTTGTTTTGCTCTATTTTCAAGTAAAGCTAAGCGAGTTGCATGTGTACTTTGTAGCGCGGGAGTTGTAACTTAGAATTACTAAGTAGTGTTCATTATCTATTTAGTGACCATCAGCCAATATGGGTGAATAAGGAGGATGGGCCATAACCCACCACAAGGGCCCAATGCGGATTGGTGGGTGTAAACGACTGCAAATGCAGCCGGGACCAATGGTTTAACTTGCCTTACGGAGCACGGAGGAACTCGAGGTAATAAATTTTTGGTCACCCATCCCATGACCGACACTTAACCACCGCAATCGCTGGACCAGGCGCTAAGCCACTGCGTCATCGAGCTCCTCTTGAGGAGTAGTTCCAGTGTTCTGAAAATCTTCAGGAACTCGTAAGTTTGGTTGTACGATCAATGTAAAACGAAAGTGCCTCATTCGCGCGTACAGCGTGAACAATAATTCTCGAGACATCATCTTAGATAAATAAATACATGCAATTGCTTGCAAAGTATGCACGAGAAACACCAAACCAGCTCAAGAAAACATGAAAAAAAATTTAAGTGAAAATTAAAATCATGTTTTTTTTTTAATAAAGTACATAGGTATTTACTATTTTTTCTAACTCACTTCCCAATGCACCTGTTGTTGAAAGTTCTTCGTACTTTAGGTAAAAATATCACTGCATACGGTGTATATCAAAGACGCCTGGGAAATAAAATATACGTACATTCGCGTTGCACGCTAAATTGCACATTTTGTCACGCTGTAGCTTTTTGAAGGGATTTGTCATCCAGGCCTGGGGCGTGGCGCAAGTCAAAAGGTTTCGCGGGTTTCAACGGATGCTACGGGTAAGTTTGAGTGTCGAAGTCATCGAGGACTTGTTGACGTTCAGCGGTCTCCGTGCAACCAACATCGGAATCATTTCTACTGCTTACTAGCCCTGATCAACTAAAAAGCTCTTGCAACCCGTAAAGATACAACGCAATAAAAAGTTGACTGTCTATAAGTACTTAAAGTTTAATGTAATGTAGATAACGCAGCTTTAGTTGAAGAGAAAAGATTCACAGTTCCATTTTTCTCTTGGAGACCCTATCCAAATCTCTGCAAAATTCTCATCCACAAAATATCTAATTTACTTCAATATGTTTTATCCTTCTTTTATATTTTAATACGTTTCAATATGTTTAAGCTTCTCACTTGCACATCAGCTTAGCCCGTCACTGGCAAGCGTCGACTTAAATAATAACTTCTCTAGTTCGCTCTTAGAGGAAATACGTACTTACAATACTCGTGCAGGAATGTGTGAAGGCACGGTGTGGATTAGACGGCTCACGGCTCCTTGACCTAATGCAGGCGATAACTCAGCGAGACTGGTTACAAAGCTTTATAATTCAATTGATATGACCTAAGCTTTGACTTTAAATCAACGGAATTGTCACACAGCAGAATAAAGAGAAACAAGAAATTTAAAACAAGCATTGATAAAAATTGAGGTGAAACTTGATCTAAGTTTTTCTCCAAAACGTCAAACATCAAATTCACGGTATGCCCAGTAGTCACTTGGCTGGGTGGGATCACGGGAGGCGGTCGTGGAGGGAAGCAACAGCACCTACTATATTAATTCTGTGCTGTAACGTCGAATGTTGCGGTACTAAGGGCTTTTAATCATACATTATTTTTTCTTTTTAAAGGCTCCTACACATTACGCCGCCGGCCTCGCCACTGGGCAAGCCACGATGCGCCCGGCAGCTTTTAGCTTGTCAAACGTGCCACTCGACAAAAGCCGCGGCCTACTAGTGTGTAGTAGCCATTAGACATATTTTTCAAAGGTCAGATATTATCAAAAATTTAAGGGCTCGATCACATTTTTGAATTTTTATTTATACTTCGACACAATTTTCAAGGTCGTGAATTTAATGTATTATTAACAGCCCTTACTATCTCACGCACAAGACATCAAAACACCTCGAATTAATAAATAAAGAAAAAATAAATAATTAAATCAAAACAAAAACAAATATTTAAGGGGGGCTCCCATACAACAAACGTGATTTTTGCGGAACCCTTACTATCTCACGCACAAGACATCAAAACACCTCGAATTAATAAATAAAGAAAAAATAAATAATTAAATCAAAACAAAAACAAATATTTAAGGGGGGCTCCCATACAACAAACGTGATTTTTGCGGAACCCTTTGTGCGCGAGTCCGACTCGCACTTGGCCGGTTTATTTTTTTTAAAAAGCACGTGTTTAAAACATAAATTTGTTTTATGTTCATTATTTTAGTTTTTTCATATATTTTAGTGGTAGGTGTACGACAATGATTGGGAATAGTATTTTTGGAAGTTTATTATGCATGATTTGAAATTCGGCTAATTTTATTAAACTTGATTAACTCAGTTTTAGGGAAATTAAAAAAAAACATCATCACTTCTCTCTCATCAATTTTGAAAAAAAAAAGACTATTCGTGTTCCAAATAGCTGACAATGCTAAAATCGACAAAACATAACAGTCACATGCAATATTTTTATTAACGTCTAGTACAATAGCCGGCGTAATATTCTGTTCGAATAACCATTACATTCTGCGCAGTGATTTTGGAATCGAACGATAATGGGTTGAGCGACGTTTGCTTGTTACAATAAAAATCAGAACACTGTAGAGTATCTGAGATTGGTATTATTTTTGCACGTGCGTCTCCGAGTATTGTCGGAAAAAGCTTTTAAGCATATACGTGCCCGATCTCAGGATAGGTACAGAAATGCTTGGATTTTTTATTAAAGCTGGATTATGTTGGCACTTCTTTCTTTATGATCGGTTATATCTACAGATGTCATACTCACGTATTTACTCGTAGGTACCTCACTTGGGCATTGTATTGCAAGTTTTACTAATAGCAAAACGAAAGTCTTTTTAAATTATCTGATAAATAATGAGTCTAAGTCAAAGTCAAAAATATCTTTATTCAAATCAACTTAGCTTAATTAAGCGCTTTTCAATCGTCTATATTTTCACCCATTCCAGACTTTTTAAGCTGATAAGAAGAACGGGCACAAGAAACTTGACGATAATACTTTCTAATATAGTTTAGAATATACATTCTAATATAATAGGATAAAACTTTTTTGTCTGTTTTCGAAGTCATTGAACAAATGTTGTTGTTTATGATGCTAGTAATCTATTCCTGCGAAGTTGTTGGTGTTTTACATTTGTAAAAGAATTAAAGGATTAAGTAAAAAGGGTTAATTAATAACAGCAACACTAGAGCCCTATTTAACGACGTGACAATTTGTCAACTGTCAATTTGGTATACATTGAGGTGTAGCTTTGAGTAGTTTGTTCTATTTTCAAATTGGTTGACTCAATGTTTTAAAATTATCATGAGAGGTGACAAATTGTCACGTTTATTGAATAGGGCCCAGATCATCACACATCTATTTTAGGAATTGACACTTAAAATAATTAATAAACAGTTTTTATATTGATGTTGCGTGGTGTTAAAAACAATCACTTTAAATTACCGACAGCAAAACAAATAATAATAAATAAATATTTGACAACAATCACATACATTGCTCCGATTCCATAGTAAGTAGATAAGCACCTGTGTTATTGAAATCAGAGACAACGGTGGTATCACAAATACCCAGCCCTGAGCCAATATAGAAAAGTTCGTTTTCTAAATTGACCTAACCGGGGATCGAACCCAGGTCCTCTGAGATGGTGACACTTTGAAAACCGGTGTACAGAGCCACTCGACCACGGAGGTCGTCTTAAAAATAAACTTATTAATCCTCTAAAGAACAGTAAAACTTTGAGATGGAGTTTTTGGCGCCATTTTGTCGAGTTCAGTTTGGTGTCTATTTTAATAATTTTCAAATAGATTCATAGTGGATATTGTGTCTTAAAATTGGTGCAGTTATATAGTACAAGTGTCTACGCAACTGAACAATATGTGGGATAATTGAAATAGGCGCGATTGGTTGTGTGAAGCTGAGACTTTTATTGAAGTGGTGGCTTCCTCGGCAGAACTAAACGAGTAAACTGTCTTGATATACTTGGTGCCAAATGCTCCAAGCAACAATGGAATGCGATGCACCCGCATTCTAATGAAAAATTAAACAATATCTACCACTGAACTATTTAACACTTGACACTGGCAAATTTACTTCCAACAGGAAAGTAGATTGCCATAACAAAAAAAGAAGAAGAAGAAAACTTTGACATAAAATAAAATAGTAAATTCTTTGATTGTACGATCATTCACGTCCATAATATAAAACATGAAACATTGACAGCGTATAGATTCGAACGTTATTCATTGAATGCAGCTACACAGAGCGAAAACTTATTCACGTCACTCGCATGTATGTTTGGTGTGGGAAAGTTAAGGAAATAGTGTAAAGATCCCCTTTTTCCCCAATACGGTGGATCGAGATGAAATAAGAAATGTATGGATTATATTTCAATCCACTTCTTTTCCTAAAGCGGTGAATCGAAGAGGAAAAAAATTATCCACAGATCCACCGGTGGAGCCTCGTTTGTGGATCGTAGTGGGATGAGAGAGCATTTTTTCCAAAACTGACAAAATAAAGGTAACTTTTTAGGGTTCCGTACCAAAATGGTAAAAAGAACCCTTATGGTACGAATCAGTCTGTCTGTCTGTCACAGCTGGATATCTCGAGAACTACTAATGGAATAGTTGTAAATTGTATACTAATACTAAAACTCGTGGAATAGTTTTAGATAACGTTTGCCCAACTATTTTGCAAATTAGAGAGAAATAAAAATATTTATATATTTTTTGCAACAGGGACTGAAGGTCTTAAAGATCCGCAGTGAGGCTACAGGGCATATGGGCTATCATATGAATGAGCGCTGCTTTCACATTCTCAATCATATTTTTTTAGGCCGCATAGTTTTCGACTTTTGATGAAAATTGTAAAAACAAATGCCATTTTGTATTTTTATTTAATAGAACTCTAGATAAATACGGCCTTACTACAAAAGATTTTTAAACACTGATTAATTTAGACAGTGTTTAAATGTGATGCCGTCCCTTTCAAACCATATTGTCAAAAAAGTGACAGCATCACATTTCAGTGTCTAAGTTCAACACTTGTTGAACAGTGTTTTAAAATCTTTTGATTGATTCTGAATCATCTATGAAAATATAATGTATGTAAAGAAAAATTTAGATAGTTTTGTAAAGAATAGTAATGTTCATAAATTCAATACAAGAAACAAGGACAAACTTGCTGTTCCAAAGCGCAGACTGCATAAAACCGGAACCTCTTTTTTGTGTAGATGTATTACCTTTTATAATAAAATTCCACAAGAAGTTACAGAACTGCCTTTGGAAAAATTTAAAAATACTGTTAAATCCAATCTCATGAGTAAAGGCTATTACACTATTTGCGATTATTTGAAGGATAATAACGCCTGGGCATAGCTTTTGTATTTTTAATTTTTACTCTAATGTTCAGTATAGATTAAGATAAGTCCGTGGTTCTTTCGTGGGTCTAGTATAAAGTTCTGTACTATAATTTCAAGTGATTCGAGTCATCGATATATTTTTTTTTTTTTTTTTTTTTTCTTTTCTTTTTAAGTATAGTTTGTAAGAAGTGTCCTACTTACTTAAAAAACGTATTTACAGGTTTCTTGACTCGTCGCCTTAATATGGGTAGCTTTAGTATGTCATGCTCACTTTAAACATTTCTGCGGTAGTGTCGTGTGAGGCGGGTCGTTACGTTCCCTCAAATATGGTTGAGCGAAGCGATGGCTGGTTCATGCGTCATGCTCGTGAACGGGTGCTGCCAGTGGGAATGGGTCTGCTTCTGATTACTTGTATTAAGGACGTCGCATACATATATATATATATATATAAATGTTTAATATTATCTATATGTATGGCACTTCTTACCCAAAAGATAAAATTCATAACTACTACCTTGTTTTGGAATTTTTTTTTATTGCAATCTTTCACTTTCTATAGGCCTATGAAAAGCTTTTGGATATTAGTTTTCAATTCGATGCCTTAACACGGGTAGCCTAAGTATGTCATGCTCTCTTTAATCATTTCTATGGTGGTGTCGTGTGAGGCGGGTCGTTACGTTCCCTCAAATATGGTTGAGCGAAGCGATGGCTGGTTCATGCGTCATGCTCGTGAACGGGTGCTGCCAGTGGGAATGGGTCTGCTTCTGCCTACTTGTCTTAACGTTTATTGAATTGTATGAATAGATATATATATAATTTTTTTGTAATAGCCTAGGCTAAGCCTTAAATTTTGAATTAAGCTTGACACCTGTAATTTGATTCAGTAGAAATGAGCTAATTAAATAATGTTATTTATTTATGAATCTATGTTAATGGTAACATGTATGAATACTTTGAATGTAATGTCTGGAAACGATATACATATTTGTAAATATCGTTCCTTCTAATAAAGCTGATAAGTTTTTTGCGCCCATTTTTCTTGTCAGCTAAAAGACGTCATAATGGGTGGTAGGATAAAAGAATTGACGATTTAAAAATGCTTGTTATGTGAGCTTATTTGAATAAAGAATTTTTCAATTTCAATTTCAATTTCAATCTGATTCTGTCTCAATCCGGTAACACCACAAGAAGATAATACTAAATAATATACTAGAAAAAATACGACTCGCACCAGATCATGTTCTTGAACGGGAATCGAACCAGCGACCTTTGGATATCCGGTCCAATGCTCTGACCGCTGAGCTACCGAATCACTAGTGGGAACTTTCGATTCCCGTCCGAGAACATGATCTGGTGCGAGTCGTATTTTTTCTAGTATATTATTTAGTATTATAAAAATAGCATTGTGAATGCTAAAATCTCAAAATTTAAAAACCACAAGAAGAGTTAATTATGCTCAAATTGCAAATCATTTTGGTATTACGTTGGTATGGGAAGCTCACTGTTCGCCGGACTATTAACCGTTCTGCGGTGAGCATGTCGACGATCGCGCTATGAAGAAACAATTAGCGCGTGTCGCGTCGCTGGTCGCCGGTTCACGTGGCTAGCAGGTACTGTAAGGCCTTTGGTTACAGATTAAAGATAAAAAAGAATTCTATTATATTTTAAAATGCGAACGACAGTTCTCTAGCTTTTGTTTAAGAGTAGAGAATCTAGTCTGTGCCCTTCTGGCTACGAATTATATCGACACCTATACGTAAAATAGATAAGAAAAGTTATTTAAATCTTTTATTAAAGGCGTAGCCACAATAGAAGCTTCCTCTTCTACAGTACCTAATCCATGTTACTAAATATAATAATAAACTATGCATATAGTAATACATCCTGCGTTAGATATTTACCCAAACAGCGCATCACTAGCTCTAACAATCTCCCATGTTTACGATATAATGACGGATGTTTTTCCGTATATGACGCGGAAAGTTGTTCCATACAAATATTTAAAGGAGCGCGCAACACAATATCGGTTCGTATCCATTCGTATCCCAATAGAATATGCGAATGTTATATTTCCACTATTTGAAGTGGCGACGGCTGGCTTGAGTTTTATTTGAATTCCAATAACTTCCTTACAGGTAGATGGAGAAAAATTGCGTAAAATGATATATTCTATACATTTTGGATAGTTGTAGGTTATTTTTATCAAGTTATATCGAGGCTTATTTTCGTGGGTGTTATGTCTTTTTTTTTCTCCTATAAGTCATCATGTAGGCGTAGGTATTCAAAAATAACAAAATCGAAGGGAATTGATCGAATAATAATTTGTTATTGTTTCATTACTTTTATTGTTATCATCTTTTGTGAAACTATGGCAAGTAATTGCTCAATTGAAAATTAAAAAAGTAAATCCAATTTTTATTTAAGTTATTAACTTCATAATCACTACCTACTTAGCTTAAGAAGCTTCAACCTGTCTGGAAAACATGGAGATTATGACAACATCCTCCCACGGGAGGATCGTTAAGATGATGACTACAAGGTTATTGTGTCGTTTAACAAACACATTAACCCCTTAACTACAAACCAGAAAAAATAAATAAAACACAAAGGATCATGCCGGTTCTCGGGCCATGATGCGTCTTAACCTTTTTTGAGGTGTGTAGGTATATACCTCAAAAAAAGGTAATAAAAATGGTTTCATAATAAACAAGAAATATGTAATTAAAACAAATGTGGCGTTAAAAAGTTAAAAAGAAAATAGTTCCAGACTAAATTTATAACCTATTTTGCATTATTTCCTATTATTCTATCGGGAAGGCAAGGATCAAAGTCCGTACAGCCAATATATCAGTCGTGCCTCTCAGAAGTGTTGATCGTGTATGTTTGTCATTATTTACCAACTAGTAGTTTTTCTGTGACATAATAACTCGTGTCATGTCAAAAGACAATAAAATGTCATTTAATACAAAAATGACAATAAATTATAACCTCAAAACGACTCCTTGAGATTGAGATATATATCTTTTCACACGCATTATAATTTAATGAAATTCGTTCCACATAATCTCGAGAAATAGTATATCGGTAATTTCATCAAAGCGCAAACCTGGCCTAGCTCGTATGGAAAAATCGGCAACATCCTTTAATACTAACAATATGGTTCGAAGTGCACCACTTTTTTAAACAGACTTAGTGCAATATTCGTAAACGTTGGCACTGCAGTATAAGACAAGCTTGTTGAATATGTGTGCAGCACGATATGTCACCAAATATGTTGAACGTTGCATGACCTCGTAAAAAGTTTGTAGGCTTTTAATATTGCTTTGGCATGTGTATCCTTGGAATGAAACCGAATAAATTTTACAAATAGATACCGTAAATATAATTTAAAAAGTTTTGTAATAGGTACCTACCTAAAACATTTTTCGGTTAAACTCCAATATCAGAAACTTTAAGTTTACAAAGCATGTTTCTTTAGGTAACTACCCTTTCAAATCCTTACATAAATATACAGAATTATCAAAACTGAAACAAGTTCATTGCTAACTCTTCGAAGTGATTCGAGCTCAATAACAAAGAGCATTAATTGTCTTTTGTTTTCGATTCTTTTTCGACTGTTTCGTGTTCTTAATTTAAAACCGTTTGTCTAAATATTTTGAAAATAATCTCGACCCGAAGATTCGCTCGAAATAATCTTTTCAATTCGCATTTTGTTACAATGGTCATATTTCTTGTGGCGGGTGACAGAAAAGAGAAAAATATTTCTGAAAAACACTTTTCAAAGGCTTTTGTCTTGAATAAAAAGATTGCCCTCTGTTTGAACTAAGACAAAATAATGGAGCCAAATGAGAAAGGTCGCGATGCCTTAATAAGAATTTACGTTGTACTGTCGACAACACCTTGAATTTGACACAACCAGCTCCAAGTGTATTTGCAAAAAGGCCTTACTGATTTTCTAAATCTTCTCAATCCCCAAGAGCTAGCTAGCGCTGCGAATATATCTATTTTTATAATTTTAAAGCAGATCTTTAAATAAAAACTGGAATATGCATATTATCCTTGTTATTTAAGGCCTCCGGAAACGAAATTCAACGTTACAGAAGTTATAGGGAAGTAAAATATACTAAATTATATTTATATGATGATGATATACCTATTACTAGTGACTCTGTGAGCTGTACACCTAGCGAGTCAATGTTCACCCCTTAAGGGGCCGTACAACATTAAATACACTTTTTTTGAGCAACAATTTCACACAGTATATTACTTGATGTATCTGTCCCATAAGGTTTTACCTCTGCTCCCAGAATAATATTAATATTTGTAAGCAACGAAGTCCTTATGGAAAATCCAAAATTTCGAATATTGAACAGAAATGTTTTGATTGATTTTAAAATATGAACTTTAGTCTTCTAAAAATAAAAAAATAAACATTGCTTTGCGCTAACAAAAAAGGTTTATGTTATTTTTGATCATTTTTCAAAACGGCTGGAAAATTTTTCTTTACATAATATCTCACCCATTTTGAAAAAAATTTAAAAACTGTATACAATTATCAATAATAGTATATTGACACAAAATTCTATACAATTATGGAACCTTACCAAATTTCACGAGAATCGGTTGAGAAATGCGACCTGTAGAGAAGAACAAACGGACATCCGGACACCAGAAGGACATACGAAAGCATTTTTGTTCAGGTGACGCTTCGCTCGCGCTTTGCGCTCGCTCGGTTATAGAAACAACAAACACGTTCATATATATTTCAATACAGTTGCTCGAAAATGTGTGTTTTCGATGACAGTACAGCGTGCGGTAAGTTGATTTTTTCGCACGCCGTGCGTTTTAGTTTACGGTTTAGTACAGCGTGCGGAAAGTTAATTTTACCGCACGCCACCACCGTGCGTTTTTGTTTACGGTTTTTTATTTCAGAAGGTACCTATAATGTTTTCTCGCAAATATATTGAAAAACGTAGTATGGCACACGGTTGTTAAGGTTTTTTAAAACTCGTGACGATTATAAACCCTCGCCTGCGGCTTACCAACCTTGTATCATAAAATACTATTATAAATCACGGATAAGATTTGTATTTGACTAATCCGAAACGAATAATTCTTATAAATGTAATTATAGTTTCGAAGCTTAGTTCAATACAAACTAATTAATTTAGCCAGTTCATTACCTAATTAACCATGGTTGGTCAAACACTACACAATCGACAATAAAGTTTGTCTTTATAATTTGGAAATTTAAAATTATTAAGTTTTACTTTTACTAAATATCTTGAAACTGGTTTATGTCTCAATGTGTCTTGTTTACTCAAGCGGAAAATGAACCCTCGTTTTGCAATCAGTGCGATTAAAAACCGAGACTTTTAAAAATTCGCTTTTTTAGTATTAGTGTAAACTCAAGTTATTTTTATCTTGTGACAAATATAACACAATTGAAACTTTAAAACTCATAATGTAATAAAACACTGAAAACTTATTTGAATTTTAAGTACTTACGCAAACACAAGTGATTTACAAAAAGAAAACCTAAATGCAAAAAAAAAAACAATTTAATAGAAAAATATGTTGCGACTGGTATACGGTGAAGTTAAGATGAAATTTTTCAAACGAGTTGAATAAACAACTTGGAACATCAACAGTAAATCCAATATGTCCTCGTGTACTGCAGAAATTCGCTTCCCCTAGAGAATTTCCCACACATATTTACGAGTTGAAGACTAGAAAATAAACAAAATGCAGTCGAAATGTTGATATTTGACTGTATAGTCTGATATCGAATCTGCTCATAAAACTTCACGAGAATCGGTTGAAAAATGCGACCTGTAGAGGAGAACAGATGGACAGCGGGACAGCGACAGGACATACGAAAGCATTTTTGCCAAAGCTGAAACGGAGACGCTTCGCTCACGCTTCGCGCTCGCTCGGTCAATTATTCAAAACAACAAGAGACGGGACTAACGGTTCTCTAATGAACCAGTCTGTAGCTAGACAAATATTTTTACGAGTGTAACCGAGCGTTTCCACTACACTCAACAATAAACACCGACGCTCATCATCGGGCTATGCTGTCAAAGCAAAATTAAATTTATTTTGTAGGTGGAGCAGCAGGACAACTGAAGCGAGATAACTGTGGCTGCTTTTACGCTTTGCGACATTGGTGTGTCGGTTGCCGTCGAGTGGTAAGCTAGACCTAGCGAAAGGTTTTTCTTAGAGGAGTGGAAACTGACGGAGCTTTGGAAAAATGCGGAACAAAAAGTTTAATAACTGCATTAACTTACCTACTACCGCATTTCGTAGCTTCAGGTTGGCCTTCTTCATACGTACCTCCCACTCACCTACGGGGGGAGTAAATTTAGAAAAAAAGTAAAAGTACGTGTATGAAATTAAAACGCCCTGATTGTCTATAGTTATCGACATCTTAAGACAATTACGTAAAAAATATAAACTACCCGAAATTATAAAACATAAGAATATAAATATAAATAAATAAATATTTGACAACATCACATACATTGCTCCGATTCCAAAGTAAGTAGCTAAAACACTTGTGTTATGGAAATCAAAGACAACTGTGGTATCACAAACACTCAGACCAGAGCCAATATAGAAAAGTTCGTTTTCTAAATTGACCCGACCGGGGTTCGAACCCGGGACCTCAGAGATGGCGCCACCTTAAAAACCGGTGTACAAAGCCACTCGACCACGGAGGTCGTCGTAAAAATAAACTTATTAATCCTCTAAAGAACAGTAAAACTTTGACATTAAATAAAATAGTAAATTCATACACAATACAAAAAAAAAAAAAATATAATATAAAATAAATTCATACAAAATACATAACAAAATAGTACATTGACAGCGTATAGATTCGACCACGGAGGTTGTCAAATAATATGTTGCATATTATGTGGTAAGTAACTATTATGTAGGAGTAGGAATATTATGACGTGTTTTTTCATCTATCCAATCCTGTGTTCCACCTCAAGATCCACATTTGATCCGGCAACCAAATCATTCGCAGTAGATTGACACGTGTAATATCTTCGGATATTATCTCCAATACGCGACGTGTCTCCCAAGATTGATGAAGACGTCCGTAAACATGTCCCACAATTAACGCCCCGCAGGATTACCGGGAATCCCGGCCGGGGACAAATGAACGGAGAAATTGAATGATGGGGCAACATTCGCTGATTTATGGTCGCAATTTTTGTTGAGTCTCTTTGTTATTTAGTTTATCGGAGTGCTTTATGATTTATTGGTTTGATAAAGATGTTTTCGTGTTGATCCCCTCTACGTAAATGCTTGTTTTAGGTGGATTTTAAACATATTTTGGAATTGTTATTTCTTCTACGATATTTAAAAAAATAATACACTGGCCTTCAAAACTTAGTACCTACCACACTTCTAAAATTGTCATAATTTTTAAAATATACAAAATATATTTTCGAAAGGACTGAAAAAAGGTTTTTTTAATAATAACTACACAATCGATAACATTCTTAAAAAAACCATTTGTTATTTCCAAACTCTATCTTCTATTTTTAAGAGAAATTGCCAGTTATTGCCATTAAGCCAGTGTAGTAGGTGAACGATGTTTCAGTAGATAATGAACAGCACAAATTATTATAGTTTTTGTTTGCCTGCGGATCTAATTCAAAGAGTTCAAACTAATATGGATTGCTGGTGCGTATATCTTACTTAAGCGATCAAATAACAATGATTTTATTTATTTAAATAATTCAGACAGAGTCCTATTTGTAAGTAAAAAAAAAAATACAAAAATAACTATTTTTTTTTTTTTTAAATTTTATAATTAAAATAACTATGTTAATAACAATAATAATCTAAACTCGCTCACTAGTTAGATACCTATGGATTTAATATAATAGGTTTGTAAGTTCCAAAATATTCTCACCAAGCTAAGAGATAATATTTTGGACAGTGTTAGTCCACTTATCGTAATACACCAGCAATGTGACGGTAATATTTCATGAGCCCAGGGAAATGACGAATCAATGGGCTGTTTTGCAACTCTGTACAATGTCGGTTGCATCACACATATACAAGGTGTTAGGGGTATTTTTGTAACACCTTGTATATTTCACGTCTCATTGACGGCTGAATACCAACTCAAAAGCTTTTTAGCTAAAATCTTTGTTTTATGGTCAACTTAAGAGGAAATACCACGGTCGAGAGAATTAGATCAATTGAGAAAACATTTTTTTCTATTACAGGTCTGGGTGTTTGTAGTGCCGTAGTTTTTTCTGATATTCTAACACAAGTGATTACCTACTACTTTGGAATGGAAGCAATGTTTGTGAAATATAGTTCCACTTAATATCTGGAGATAATTAAAATTTTGAGAGGTAATGTTAAAAAAAATGTGTAAGGCTTTATTTAGAAATAGTACTTTACTATTTATTCATCCTGCTTTGCGATTTTCTCCTAATACTTGTGTTTGGGGCTTTGGTTCCCGCCCGCACTATACTTGCGTTCCTTGTTATAATATGATGATGGAAGTGAGTTGTAGAGGATGCCCTTGGCAAATTGACCACGGGTTTAAGTAGAAACACAGCTTGCGTGGTTTTAGCTCTATGTTTACTTGACGCATGTTATGTACAGTGAATATTTACAAAGATGAGTCACATTATAATAGGCAGGAATAATATTAATTTCCAATAGCAAAATCGCAACGATAAAATTCTGTGACATCAGCCCGAATATCAGAAGTCAGAACAATCTTTTTCTTTTCTGCTGATTAACCATAGAGTGGTGACCTCTTTGCAGACGCCATACTTGCCTACCATTTAATCCCCGTTTTCCGAATCCAAGGCAAGAAAATCACCGTTTTCCCGAAGGTGACTTCGTAATTCGGTACCAGTTTCGAGTTGACTCGTAATTGTCCTTGCGCGGCTCCATTTGCAGCTCATTGGGTTTCCATTTGCTTGAACCGGTGCCAAAATGATCCGGTAAACTGTTCCCTGCACTTTTTTGTATCGTAAAATCGTTTCTGTATCTGGGAGGAGGAATATTTAATTGAATAACGAATTGATGCTCTACTAAATTATATAAACGACTACGTTCATTATGTAGTTTAGTTTTCAGTGGTAACAAGGATGATAGTAGTCTATATTTTTGTTTAGATTTTACTCTACATCTGCAGCAAAATTTCTCAAAATTGATGTAGCATTTTAGACGTCAAAACAAAAAAAACACATCCATTCATATCGTGTCTCTACAATTTTTAGGGTTCTGTACCAAAATGGTAAAAAGGAACCCTTATGGTGCGACAGTCTGTCTGTCTGCCTGTCAGTCTGTCACAGCTCTCTCGATATGTCGAGAACTACTAATGCTATCAACTTGTTAGATGACGTTTGCCCAACTATTTAGCAAAAAAGATAGAAAAAAAATATTTATATTTTTTTGTAACAGGGACTGAAATGGGGTCTTAAAAATTCGAAGTGAGGCTACTAGGGTACATGGTGTATCATATTATGAAAAAGCGCTGCTGCAAAGAAAAATCTGGAATAATTTTATGTGATAGAAGTTAATGTAAAGATTACAGGAAAATTAAAACGATGTCTCTAAGTTTGTAACTTTGGAAAAATAAAACGATGTCTTAAATAAACTTTTTCAGAATGATGGTACGGAACCCTCGGTGCGCGAGTCCGACTCGCTCTTTTTTATCATCTAAAGGTTAATTTAGAGTTTTTAAATATTCAAATACATACTTTGTCATTATTCACTCTTGTCACGCCATCTGCTATAACCAAAGAGCTAATTAATAAATAATTACGAGTACCACCCATTCGATTTTCGAGCCTAGCGAATGAATTAACCACATTTGCAACCATCCTGACATTTCGAAAATGTTATATTTCACGAGCTTCGCGTTCAGAGGAGTGGAAAAAGGTTACCGGTTCGGCTCCCCGGGGAGGCGAGGGCTGGAATATTTTTGTGTATTTGGATGTCAAGCTTGTTTATACGTAATTAAATATTTCTTCCTTCACGGATGACATCTTGGAAAAATATATAATATGTCGTGTTTTAATATACCTACCTCATTTAATTTTAGGTATATGCACTGTAAGTAATTTTATTTATATACACTAAATAATTCTAAAACAACACCTGAATTAAAAATATACGCGCTGTAATCCGTAAAAAGTGTTTTATTTCTAATTTTAATTATGTTTGGAATTCACTTAGCGCCATTTAGCCCCAAACTAAGCAAAGCTTGTAATACAGGTGCTAGACAACTGGTATACTACGTAACGCATTTACTTTTTAAATTATATACTTATTATACATAGTAACACCCAGACCCATCACAGAAATTAAAATTAATCATTTCAATATCTGCCCGGCTGAGAAGCGGATCCGGGACCTCTTGCATGTTGACCACTGCACCACTCAGGTCGTCGATGTTTTAAACATCGTTTCGAAATAGATTCTGACAGATATTGAGAACACAACTCTGTCAAAAATGTTTGTAGTACGAGTCCACTGCATTTCTAATAGTATTGTTTACTTTCTTTGCTATTGTTGTTCTTCTACCAGAGCTGAGAAGAATAGAAAGCAGTACTTGTGCTGAGTGGTAGGTTAAGTATTCTTTTAGTACCTATTCGAAGCTAGATGGCGCTTCTAATTTTGATAATTTTTGGATTGGGTGATTTTATTTTTTCGCAAATTTCGAAAATCTAGCACGATAAAAAAAAATATAATTATCGAACCTGCTCACAAAATTTCTCGAGAATCGGTGGGGAAATGCGACCTGTAAAGGAGAATAAACGGACAGCGGGACAGCCGGGAGACGGAAGGCCATACGAAAGAATTTTGGCTAAGCTGAGACGCTTCGCGCTCGCACGGTCAATTAAAACCCTACTAGAGTTTCTTTACTTCCTATGTAAGAAATATCTTAAGATTCCCTGTTATTTTAGTGCACTTCAAAATTTCAACAATACAAAATCAGCACACAATAATGTACACGTTTATTGCACCCAAAGCGGCGACAGCAACGGGAGTGAGCGGCCACAGCTGCTACGGTGTGCCAAAACAAAAATGCACCAACTGAATATTTTATAAAATTGCATTTTCCTTCTTCTGCGTGCGACCGTGCCGGGCGAGCGGAGTAGAAAATAAATAGGTAAATTATTCGAAAGCAAATGACATTTTCACGGCTCCGGAAAAAGGTGAAATGGGTTGTTGCGACGTTTTGCTCGCTCAGCTGTCTAGTTTAAGTTTTATTGTGGAACGGTTCTTTTTATTTACTTACGGTTGAATGTTATTTTGTGTAATTTTATTATCTACGAGTAGTTAGAAAGCAGCCTTTAAATTCAATGCTTGAAACAAACCTAGACTACCTACCTACCTAAACCTACACTTTAGTAACCGGTGTACAGATCCCTCAACCAAAAGGTTATCAGCTTATAAAAGTGGATAAACAAAGTTACTCACCACAAAAACATTATTTTCCCACATATATACGCAACTTTTTTAAATTTCTCAAAACTGAATCGTCAAAAAACCCTTACCCTCACCCTTAATTTTTAAGTGAAATGGGATGTCAGACACGTTTACTCAATATGTATGTGCAGTTAAAAATAAAAAATCATCAATCAAATGATTATTCAGTAAACTCTAAATCCACAAATCAGTAAATTTTTGGGACACATACAATTTTCAATATCTTGACTAAATTATGTCGTAAAATACACGCCGATTGGACATTCGAAAAGCAAATTTTTCGATGATGAATAATGAAATCAAAGTTTTTACTAAAGGTAGGTATTCTGTACCTACCTTAAGTGAAAACTTGAAAATTTCAATGTGAAATATTGAAATTTTCAAGTGCACATACTTATCAGTTAGTAAAGGGAATAGATCCATGACTTTTTAGATATATTTACAAATTTCCCTCCCGACCCGTCCACCCACTGGTCTTTTCCACTGGTGGGTGGACGGGTAATTCATGATAACCCCTCTACCCACTACACTTTACCGTGTATAATTATAGAACCTGCTCACAAAATTTCACAAGAGTCGGTTGAGAAATTCGACCTGTAGAGGAGAAGAAACGGACAGCCGGACAAAGGGATACGAAAGCATTTTTCCTTTTCAAGCTTCCCAAGCTGAAACAGAGACGCTTCGCTTGCGTTAACTACGGGAGGTGAAAGAAAAGTCTAATGCCGTTATTATCATTTCATTTTAATCTTTGTAAACAGTCTTATAATCGAGCGATGAGTTCATCGAAAAATGTAAACAATACTTAAATTTGGCGGTCCTAAGGCCTTTATCTCACTAGGACCCCGACGCGGAAGCAGTCACGTTTTCAACAAAATATACCTTATACAGATGTATGGAGAGTACCTCACCTGGGACCCAATCGCACTAATTATGAACGATAAAACCATAACCGTTACATTGTCATTTATGTTATACAAGTCAGTCGGGCGAAGGAATCGCGTTCTCCCATACAAACTTTGCCATCCTGTTTCACTCCTTTAGGGGTTGAATTTCGCAAAATCCCGTCTTAGTGATCATCGACGCCCTAAAAGGAACCCCCATGCCAAATTTGAGACTAGCACTTGTAGTTTCTGAGATTTCGTGATGAGTGAGTGAGTGATTTTCTCTTTTATATATATATAGATTTACCTTAAAATTTTTGGTTTAGCTCTAGAATTCTCTTTTAAAATGTCTAAGATTGTCATCCTAGTCTCCCTAGGCATATTTTTCGACAATTATAACAAAACTAAAGCGAGAATTTTTCTGTAAAATTGAATTCAAACGATAGCGATTTAATTTTGGTTTTATCGTTGAGAATTAGCGCTATTGAGTCCCAGCTTCCCTAGCATGACCACCAAAACGTGATATGATATAGCCATTTATCACGTTTAACTGTATTTTGACAGGCCAGTGTCGATTAAATGCCATATCACGCGACATACAACATGTTACAAAAATACCCCTAACGCCGAATACGGTATATAGGGACCATCAAACTGATCAACTTCTACTATGGGACCAACTCCCAAATCGCGAAAAAAAAACAGCTGTTTCATACAACAATTAAAATCGAAAATATCAAAAAGTATGAAACAGCTGGTTTTTTTTCGCGATTTCAGAGTTGGTCCCATAGTAAAAGTTGTTCAGTTTGATGGTCCCTATATACAATATTCGGTACTAAGGGTATTTTTGTAACATGTTGTATATCGTGTTTCAGTACGTTTTATCGTGTCATGCTAGGGAGGCTGGTGTCCGCTTGGTTGCGCAACCAATTCGGTGGCGGCGAAACCACGGTGTCCTAGTGGGATAGGGTCCTAAGCGAAACAGTGATACACAGGCTTTATGATATCTACATCGTTGCTTTTTTACAATGAACATTATCCTTACGCTAATATTTACAAGAATTGAAACATGTAATTGAATTACGTTTCCAATTTTAAAGCATGAAAATTTTTAACAGGTATTCCTTTATTTACAATTCGTTGGAGCTACGTTAGGCATAAACAAATCGTTAGTACCACCAGCGTCCATTTTGTTTGCAGTTGGCCTGAGTTGTTTCCCTTCGCCGCTTCAGTAAGACCTGTCCGTGGAAATGATAAAAGTTGAATAAACATTGGCTATTGTCACGCGATGTCGTTAGCAAATGCTACAAGTAAAAAACGTACTTGTATGGAATGTACTCCATGTAGCATGACCACCGAAACACAAAGTACAGTCGAGTTCAATAATATGTACCTTTGACAGTTCATCAACCTTACGCCTTTGTAATAAAAGTCAACATCTGTCAAAAGTGCTTACATATTTTTGAACTCGATTGTACAAGGTGTTTGGAAATAGCCTTATAAAGCCGGATATGGTAGTTATGGTCCCATGCAAACCTCGGAAAATAAGTATAAACCCTGAAAACCATCACCACATACCTAAGATTTTTTTTTATTTGTATGGAAAACTGTTGTGACAACCTAAGATGCAAATAGACAATTGTTTCCAAAAATCAATCCCATTATAGGCAAAATCAAAACACAATTTTGGTCTAGGGTTGCCACTATTCGGTTTATAATAAAAAAAATACATAAAGTGGTGATTTTCAGGGTTAACAATTATTTTCCAGGGTTGTATGTATTGTACCTTATCTACCATACTCGGCCTTTTAGGGATATTTCCAATATCGCGTGATATAGTGATTTGTCGACACTCAACTGTCAAAATCCATTGTCTTTTGACAGTTAAAAGCAATATATCGCTATATCATGTCGCGTTTAAGTGGTTACGCTAGGGGTCTAAAAAGGTAGGTAAGATTTAATAAAACTTAGATTTTTTTTATAAACTTTTTCATGAACCTAGGATTTCATGTAATTCAGATAATTACTATCTTATCTAGGTTTTAACTCTTTAACGCCCGGAAAATGAGACACAATAGATATTCTATTGTTATCCGGCCGCAGGCGTCCGCTCGGGCGTTGATGAATTAATACAATAATATGTTGTTTTAAAACTAAGCGACTATGTTTTTAAATCCTTGAAAAAAAGTAACTTAATAGTAACTCAAAAGAAAGCAAAGTAAATACGAAATAAATACATGACTCAAGAAATTCATTATTGCGTGATTAAGTTCAAAGACTGAAATCGCTTAGAAATATTCCTTTGAGAAAACCATAATTTGATAGAGTAAAGTAAAAATTCATTTGGAAACATAAACATAAGTTTGTAAGTAAAAAACTTTCTTACCTCCGGCGACGCTGATTTGATTACTGAAGTCCTCAGAGTACGAGTTGAGTTTTATTTCTGAAAATTAGAACAGGTTTTCACAAAAATTTAGAAAATATTTTTTTATACAGTTGCTCAAAAATGTGTGCTTTCGATGACAGTACAGACGCACAACGTGCGGTAAAATTAACTATCCGCATCAGATAGTTGATTTTACCGCAAATTGTGCGTTTTTGTTTACGGTTTTTTTATCACTATTACAATTTCAGTAGGAGCCTATAATGTTTTCTCGCAAATGTATTGTAAAACGTCGTAAGGTATAGTTAAGGTTTTAAAAACCGCCTTACCAACCTTGTATCATAAACTACTATTATCACTTTATGCTTTGAAATATTATCATTACATTTGAAAAAACAATACGGGAGGTTCCCCATTTACGTGGTGGTCTGGTTCATCACGTTCTAAATTTAAAATTCAGTGCGGCAATGAATTTCAATAATTCAAAACAAAACAAAGTAAATGCTAACTTCCCGCACTCGCCAGTAATGTACGATTACCAACTCGGCATGTTAGTGCGTAGCATAAAAATATGGACTGGAATTTTATCGTCTTAATCTTTAGTTACGAAGTAATTTAGATGCTATAGATAATGTTTTGAAAATATGACAATGTCTGATATATTTTTTATAAATTGGAGCACAGGTCTTGCTTATGAGGGGTGGACAACACGGGCCATAACCCACTACCCGGAGCCAAGGAGCCAATGTGGATTAGTAGGTGCTAACAACCAACGACTTAACGTGCCTTCCGAAGCAAAAAGGCTCGAAATAATAAACTTAAATGATTTCTATAATCAAGCTTCTGTGTGCTATTTTGAGCCTCTCAATATTCAAAACTTATACACAATCAAATTATTTATTCGAAACAACATTCAACTTAAACAAAACTTAGAACAAAATTACAGAAGTCGAATTTCATAACAGAAACACCTAATTTAAATTATTCAATCTAGAACTTTGTTTTAGAAATTATGTAGATAATGTTTATGAGAATAATATTTGTATACGATATCATAAATCACTAACTTAGAGATAAAAGTTGAAAAAAATTACTTCATAAATTACCTATTCAATTAGTTGAAAATAGAGCTCGTTACAGACTGAACAAAACTGTTCAAATATTAAATACATCTAATTTAGAGAACGATATGTAAACAAACCTATTTCATCGAATAAATAAATATAAATACTAACATCACAAATATTGGTCTGATTCCAAAGTAGCTAAAGCACGTGTTATGGAAATCATTTGGTATGATTTCGTATGTATGGATATATAGCCCAAGCTGAAATAGAGACGCTTCACTCGCGCTTCACGTTCACTCGGTCAAAAAGAGTATAACATAATGAAGTGCTGATTTGTTTTTTACTACGAAAGTAATACAGTCAAAATGTACATTTTATTAAGTTTTCTTTAAGTATTTAGGTCTCTTACCATAAAGTCTTAACGTCCCTTCGCTTTTCCCGAGAGAATTCGTACTGACGCAGTTGTACGTCCCGATGTCAGTCTTAGAGAACTGTCTGATTGTCAGCCACATTGACACCTTATACGACGACTTTTCTTCTCTTATTGTGTATTTTGGCCTGGAAGAAAACCTAGATAAGCAGATAGTCATAGTACTGAGGGCCTATTACAAAAAAGCATCGCGAAAGCATAAGCGTACGATGTTCGTCCCACTCCGTGACATTATTAACTCATGTATAAGGCTCAAAATCAAATACTTAAATCGATTAACGAACAATATCGTGATAATTTTTTGTAATAGGCCCTCTGAACATTTATTAGATTTCTCAATTTTTTAAATGTGCATGATAATTTGCTGCCACAGATTTTTATTTTATAGGTACTTGAAGATAACTATTTTTTACGCATTCGGCCGCTCAAATTAATGTGTAGGCTGGATTACTATTAAAATCTATACCTAACTCCAAGGCATAGTGAAGAATAACAAAATTTGTGTTACAAAAACAAACATCTCGAATTAATTCCTCAAGCGAAATTCTGTACTTAATCTATTTCATTTTAAATCTGTAAGGACGGCATTTCTACAGAAGCATCATTTTATTTTACGGTATTTTTACAGCTTCACAAAGTAAATTGACAGTCTTGAGATTCGTTTGACGGATACACACATCTGAAAGCTTTTATCTCATTTATTTCACGACGAGAAAAAAATCTGTTAAATGCCGATTTAGGGAGAATTTATTTTTCCGATTTTGCCCGCTGTCTGATTATAAGTCCCACCAGCTACTAAAAGCATCTGTTTTTAAAACAGACCTTTTTTGCTGCTTTGTATCTCTATTCCACTATTAAAACTTTTTTAATATGAGAATCATCGGAACTGAAGCTATTTGTACACTATTTAAAGTCGACTTTCCTTTTTACAGCATCCACCGGTGCTCTCATACCTTTAACGAGGAAAATCGCAAATAACTTTGCCGTTTACTCAAACGGAACAACACAAAGAGAAGAACAAACATTAACTCCTGCTTATCTTCGAGAAACTTGTATTAGTCGAGCTTTACTTCGATACCTTAACGTGAAGAGTTACATGTAGTAATAAATTTATGCGTGTCTGTACCAACTTATTGTTTATCATCTCACATTCAGGCTTTGGAGTTATTCCATTAAACAATTTGCAAATTCGTTGAAACAGAAATAGGTGATATTATGCAAATTCAACAAATTTAAAAACAAGATTACGTGTCGATTAAGATTTTTATACCATATCAAATTAATTGAAAATCCGGCACAATTGCTATCGATACATTCCAAAATTCACAATCTTAAGACACCATGTCTTTCAAAAGTCGCACCGTTACCCATATCTAGTTTATTAAATTACTCCTCTCACCCGTCAAGCAGCATCTCCCCTCTATTCTTGATCCAGTAATTGATCGTATTGGGGTACGCTTCTACGTAGCACTTGAGTTTCACATCGGTACCCAGAGGGGCTCCCAGTAACTGATTTGGCACTTTCACCGTTGGGGCGACTGCGAAACAAAGGGACATCTTAGGAACATCACCATGACTTGCCCGAATTCGGCCTAGAAGAGTTATGAGCTTCAAGATCCATGGTTACAGGTTTATCAAAATAAGATATTGATCATTGTAAATAGAAATGCAAGTCAGGTATTTGACTGCAACTTTTTAAACGTGTCTAAATTTATATTTGCAGGAGGTCTATAGAGATCAATGAATATCCAAAAGACACGAACAAATTATTAATAATAAATAGCTTAAGTTCATAAGGGGGATATCATTAATAAACATTGACTTTGAACACAAAGAATGGAGGAATTGCTCATACGTCTGCAGAAAGGAAATAAATTATTAAAAAAGACAAATTATCGCTAAGACAAAGGCGATGGATAATCGGATTAGCTATATCAGTTGAAGTCACGTAACAGTAAAGACGGATCACTTTCAGAGTCGTGCAGAGTTTGCTGCGCAGAGGATTATATTACCATCGAGCGGACGATGCGGTTTGCAATACATAAACTCAAACAATGCAACAATATTCCGCCAATGCAACAATAACCGCTGCTGGTCTAGTGGTTTGCCCACACGTGTAAGAAGCAGAGCTCCTGGGTTCGATTCCCAGTACCCTATATTTTTACTCGGTTTGGTTAGTGGTAGAGCTTGTTTCTAGTCCTCCTGGCTAGCTACCACCATCTTACCTAAGTCTGACGCCATAACAATAATTTAAAAATTGTTGTGTTCCGGCATGTCACATTTTTATTGAGTTGAACTATCAACCAATCAAATCTTTAGATTATTTTAATAACTTTATGAATTTTTTAATTAACAGTATTTTGGCATAACCCTAAAATCATGGGAATAAGAATAATGATCAATATTAATATTACTCCAGCTAGTTTCTGATTTGATTTAAATCTGTCGTCGTCGTTGTTGTTTGGTCTTCGGAATCAAAGTAAATATTAACACTTCAACTGTCGATAGTCTGTAGCCATTGTATTATGTATACAATTTCACTATCGAGGTCTGGCAGATGTCAATACTAATTTGTGGGTAAAATCAAGAACTTTATAATCATATCTAAAATTCTTGGTTGAAATCTTTGGAATCAGTATCAGATAATTTGCCTAGTGACTTAATAATGGGTTAATGACATTTGTCAAAAACTTGATGAAAAAAAAATTAAAAGAAAGTATAGACAATCGCAGTCAAATAACTTTAATGGGATAAAAATTGAATTGACGCTACCGATATGGTGTAACGGTATTAACAACGTGATTATGCGGGACATGGGTTTGCTTGGAATCTTCGTCAATTCAATTTGCTGTGAACTAATCCTAATCAATATTAACTGTGATATAGAAACCTTACAATTAACTAGAAGTATGATCCGCTTGCTAACAGCAGGCGGCACGTCATTGGACGCGATGCAGAGGAACGCTCCCATCTGCCGCCGGTCCACGCGCCACAGCGGCAGTGAGCTGCCCACGTAGCTTTCCACTGCAAGAAAAAAATAAAATAGAACTCGCTTTTTAAAATCTCCTTTCTTCTTCTCAATCTCTAATATTAACAGCTACGAATGCTATTCTATTGAGTTGTGAGGCTAATAACAAATGACTGTTCTAAGACTTGCGAGTCCCACAGAGATCAATCATGGGACCAATATAATAGGATTTGTTTTCATCTACCTTTTACTTATTTACAGCTAAAATCTCTGATTAAGGTTCAGCTTAATTCTGAAACGAATTTTTGGTTATCTCACTTTCACTAGGTTGAAATATCTTTAATCGGTACTATCATAGTATGCTAATTTTTTATTTAAATAGCAATGCATTGCTTTGTCCACGCTGCGCACTTATCAACGGCCTAAAACATATCTGAATAATCATTGAGATACACAATTTTAATGCTTCTACATACAATACATCTCATAAGGACCAATTCTATTCTTTATTTGATAGACAAGATAATCATAAATTAGGTTATTATCATTAAATTAACTACATTGAATTTTTCTATTCAACTTTGCGGTAAGCAACATTTTTTTTTCTTTACTTATCACGATGAGACCGCGTAACAACCTACGAATAACAAAAATTTTGAATTAAATAGTAGTGAAAAGTCAAACAGTTATCCGTGCAATACCGACTTATTATCTCCGCGTAGATAGTTTGTTTCACAAAACGATACTGTGACAGCACGATCACAGTAACATTTGTAACAGGTTGCAACAAGCGTTCAATGCTCTATTTTTGTGAAACTGTATTTCCAGTGAAACAATATTATGCCATTCTAGTTTCACATACGCTATAAAATTTTTAAAAACGACGAATCGAATGAAGAGTGACATTTTGGCTGGAGTTGAAGCAAATAAAATGACAAAAGATTGATGCGATGGCACGACACTGTAAATATTGGATCATAAAATAGTTCAACAGCGTTGGTTCATTGAACTTTCTGTCTATTTTACTTTATTGATCAAGCAAATCTATTTTGTTTGACAGAATTTATTATGACGCTTGGTACCTACCAATTTGACCTGTACCTGTTTGAAAGGAGGATAAAATGATTTAACGATACCCACTGAATTCAATAGCTGTTGTTGACTTGTCTATCAATAGATGTTTTGTAGATTTTTTTATAGAAAACTACACATAAGCCTACTTATTTCGGGACTATGTCTATTATTTTAAGGTTTGACTGGGACTTTGAATGAAATTGTTTCTAAGAGACGCGTGTCGACAAAATAACATTAAATACATATCGACGAATGAAGATACAAATATGACCTTTGACAATATTAGATCATTAATTAATAAATAAATAAATATTTGACAACATTACATACATTGCTCCGATTCCAAAGTAAGTAGGTAGCTAAAGCACTTGAGTTATGGAAGTCAGAGACAACGGTGGTATCACAAAAACCTAGACCTGAGCCAATATAGAAAAGTTCGTTTTCTAAAGACTTCTATATGGAAAAAAACTTTAAACCTAACTTTACTATTGTAATTATCGTCGAAGATTTAAAGGCAATAAACTGTCAAGCAAAAAAATATGCTTTTTGGACAATTTTAATACAGGCTTAGACGAGCGATTAATCACTGAGCGATTTTTTTTGTCGCCGAAAATAGAACATACAGAGTTCACAATACGTAAACGCCCACGAGCTACTAGAAGTAGCTCAGCGACTAATCGCCGGCGAAATGACACTGACAATAGTGACAAAGGGTTTATACTTAGCCAGCGACAAAAAAACGCCATGATTATCGCCGCGATTAACGTCGTGATAATCGCAGCTACAAAAAGTCGCTCGTGGGCGCTGACGCTTAATATCTTTAACTGAATCCTGGTTGTTTTGTGGAATAAATAAATTCTTATATCTTACCAAATAATATACTAGAAAAAATGTCAAAATCATGTTCTCGGACGGGAATCTTATTATTTACGTTAATGGAGTCATAGTTGTTATATAAGACGATATTTTTATCAATATTTTATTCAAAACTCCCAAAGGACAGACCTAGTCTAGTGTGGGGGTTAGTTAAGTAATGAAAGCTTTGTAAACTAATGTAAAATAAACCGTTAAGGGCTTTTACCACTTATTTACGACATTTCACTGTCCGAGGTAAGCTATTATTAAATACTTGAGTTCTAACAATGTACTAAGCAATTATTAGTACGATGTCGTTTTTTCATGTAACTGTAAGTATTTAATAAAAAAACAAAGTTAAGTAAAGTAGGATTACTAGATTACTAGTTATGACATAGAATAGATTAGATGATTTATTTATAGTTTTTTTCCAAATAGTAGTCTTAACTTTCAAATGACCGTCCAATAAATAATTCAAAGATCTTGAATGATGACCTCCGTGGACGAGTGGCTTTGTACACCGGTTTTCAAGGTGTCGCCATCTCTGAGGTCCCGGGTTCGATCCCCGGTTGGGTCAATTTAGAAAAAAAAATCTATATTGGCTCAGGTCTGGGTGTTTGTGACACCACTGTTGTCTCTGATTTCCATAACACAAGTGCTTTAGCTACTTACTTTGGAATCGGAGCAATATATGTGATGTTGTCAAATATATAATATACATAATATATTTGTGAAATGCAGGTGTTTGTATTATAATGTTTGCAGCTGTCTTTTGTTAGTCTCACTACATTTCCACCTTATATCCTAAGGTATACAAATAATAAAGATATAATGACACAAAACGGCCAACCAATGGAAAACAATATCATATTATATGTGTCATGTCAACTATTACCAATCATCAAGGTTGTCAGCAAAAATTCATTCAAGTTAAAATACAAATGTCATGTTGACATGTCATGACATGTCGCTGTCCGAGGTGAGCTATTGTTAAATATTGGAATTTAAACAATGTACTAAGCAAACAGATCTCTCTTGATAGCTGCAGATGTCGTTTTTCATGCAACTGTATTCAATATTAGAAGTTAATGAGTTTTTATTCAATGAATTAAAATTAGTAATAAGTTCTGTTTTAATATACAAGTTATCTTTTCGCTTTTGAAGTTAAAGACTCGTGCATATGACAATACCTTATTGAGGATTAGCATATAACTAAGTCACATTCAGACTTCAGTCTATGATTAAGCTGTTACTTTTTGTGATTTTTGAATCAGATTTTGACGTTAGGTGTGAATTATTTCTCTGAGTTTTTTTTATAGTTATACACGACAAATCATCAAATTAAACAGATGGACTGCAAAAACAGGCGGTCTCAATGTCAACATGTATAGTCTGATGCACTTAACGTCGTATCTGCACATAAAACGACTACACTTGCATGTCACTTTGCCGTTTTCTATACAAAAAAAAAAACTTAGCCATGTAGTGGTTTTTTCTTCTTTTTTTTGTTATGGTAATCTACTTTCCTCTTGAAAGTAATTTTTGCCAGTGTCAAGTGTTAAATAGTTCAGTGGTAGATATTGTTTATTTTTTCATTAGAATGCGGGTGCATCGCATTCCAATGCTGCTTGGAGCATTTGGCACCAAGTATATCAAGACAGTTTACTCGGTTAGTTCTGCCGAGGAAGCCACCACTTCAATAAAAGTCTCAGCTTCACACAACCAAGATCGCGCCTATTTCAATTATCCCACATATTGTTCAGTTGCGTAGACACTTATATAACTGCACCAATTTTAAGACACAATATCCACTATGAATCAATTTGAAAATAATTAAAATAGACACCAAACCGAACTCGACAAAATGGCGCCAAAAACCTCCATGTAGTGGTTTTCAGGGTTTACAATATTTTTCCGTGGTTGTATACAATACATGATGCCTAATTCTACATACTAAATTCTGCTATAATAATTCTTTATTGTGCTACACGTTGTACATTAATTTTGGTACTTGATGATGATAGACTAACGGTATTTAGGTTAATATGTTTCTGGTACACACATTAAGAGACAAAAGATATTTCTGGGTTTGTGAGTGGATTGTACTTGAATGTTTCTGACATAAACATTATTCTTGATGTCGAATGATCAAAATGTATTAGCAAATAAGCAAGGTAGGTAAATAAGCGTTACGCTATTGTGTTCTTGAATAAAACAACAAAGTTATTTCCCTTAAAAAAACATTCATAATATTCTGCTTTAGAAATAATCGGCCTTACCACAAAAAAACTTAAGAACTGTTCCACAAGAGTTTAACTTAGACACTTTTTAAATGTGATGCTGTCACTTTTTTACAATATTGTTTGAAAGAGACAACATCACATTTAAACAGTGTCTAAATTAAATAGTGTTACAAAATCTTTTGTGGTAAGGCCGAATGTCTTTGACAGTTTTAAGTAACGGGACACGACTCGAATAAAAATCTTATATCCAACATGTTTTGCTTACTGTCACTACCCGACAAGTACAAATTTTAGTAATTTAATATGAAAGCCTTTTTATAAACATCCTACATACAAAAAAGCACATACGCCAACGAAATGGCATTCTGTTAATTAAAGCAGTACTTTTCAACCCTCCTTAGTCCTTACGTCGAGTCGCAGGTGTGCTTACAAATTGGTAGGCTGGGGAGTTTGGGAACCTTGCGCTTTCACACCCATTAAATGTACAAAGAGCACAGGATGTACTTTTAGCTCTATGTAGGTACAGTTTTGCTTCGTATTTATTGGCAGTTGTCGCGGCGTCCAGCCTCCTTCGAATAATGACTGACAGGATGACAGACGTATGACAGATAATTACAGGGATGACGACCGGAGAGACACAGACATAATAATATGACTATCGACAAACGGAACAGACAAATTGCTCATTAAGTTACGGTGCATGCACCAAAACTCATTTAGTCTATTGCGAGTGACCGATAGAAACAGTTGATGCGCCGCGAAGGCTGGTTGTGTTTTGAACAGCTCGTCTATGTAGTTGAAGTCGTTGACCTGAAGACTTCCTGAAGACGACCAGGACTGACCCGCATACTGACAAATGCGACAGAATAGCAGTGTTATGATACTATTCGATGAAAATATAAGTGACCTCACAGAACAATGCTTTTTTGTGACATCTTTGTGTATCATGAGCAAGCGTGAGCAGGTTACAATGGCCGAATACTAAGTTCATTACTTCATAAAAGTTTCCACTTACGAGTTATGAGGATTCACCTCATAAAGTGCTTTTAGCCCTTTGTTTTACCTTCGGGGGCGTAAAGATATTACCCCTTCTTAATTTAGACAGAAATGAGCCACCGTGGTACTGCAAAACGGAATGGATAATTACTGGGCATAATGGAGACACATGCAAGTACTAAAGTTGGATACATTACCACGAAGAAAGTATTTTAGTTCGTGTACAACATAATTATGTTTCATAGTTTAATTTCCAGTGTTTTGTTTTGAGAATATTGGGCAGCAATTGTTTTTAAGTACTTATCATGCAAATGGTTTGCACAGAAGATCTATCAAGAGTGTTCATACACTTATGAAGTCCATAGAGATGGACTTCATAGTCCATCTCTAAAACTAGGGTTTGTAATAGTCTCCTTTTGGGTTGTGCTCATTAACCATAATATTATGACCGAAATATTCACCATAATCTGTTTATGACAGTAATTTTAAATAGGTACCTTTACATGAAATCTATGATAACAGCTGTTGTAAATAACAGTTCTGTACCCCTAGCAAAAGCACGTAAAAGTACTCGATAAAGAGTAATTATTGTCTTAAGATAAATAATATTAGAAAAAATCGACTCACCCGTAGCACCTCAGACGGGACTCGAACCCGCACCCTTGGGATTCCGGCCCAATGCACTGACCAATTATGCTACCGAGTCGCTATAATTGGTCAGTGCATTGGGCCGGAATCCCAAGGGTGCGGGTTCGAGTCCCGTCTGAGGTGCTACGGGTGAGTCGATTTTTTCTAGTATTTTTTCTAATATTATTTATCTTAATATAAAAATAGCATTGTGAATGCGAAAAATCTAAATTTAATAATTATTGTCTATGAGAAAATTTTCATTTCGCTGCGATAGATGGCGCTGTACAAAATTAATCTATCGATTTTTTTTACGCTCGTTTTTTCTTGATAGATGTTCGTGCTATGGGCACTGTTGTGATACCTTTATCAAAATCCCTGGACATGGGTTTCTTCAGGAGGATGGGCTCGTGGTCTTCTCTCCTCCAGGTGATCTTAGGTGGTGGATGGCCCGTCGCTTTGCACGTCAGAGTGGCGTTCTCCAACTCTTGGACTGATACATCAGCTGATGTGTCGTCGCTTACGATGTCTGGAGGAACTGCCGACAAAAAGAAATTAGAAATTTCTGATGTTTAAGCAACTTTTTACACTATTTTTACAGGTTTTAAGTTAAACCGGTAAAGAGTTATTATTTTACTAATAGTAAATTATTGAAATTAATATTCGATTATCTCTGTGGTCTGGTCTTTTCATAGAACTTACACCAGATTTTATTTTCTAAAACGTACTCTTCTATAATTGTAGACAAATAATGACAGACTTAAGGGTCTGTGTGTAATGTTTTACAATTACAATTTATATTTTCGATTTTAATTTTTGTATGAGACAGCTGTTTTTTTTTCGCGATTTCAGAGGTCCCATTGTAAAAGTTGATCAGTTTGATGCTCCCTATATACCATTTATGCCATATTCGGGCATTAGGGGTATTTTTGTGACATGTTGTATATTAACCCAGCAGGTACAGGAACATGAGACACAATACATATTTCATTGTTGTCCGGCCTCACGTGGCCGCTTGGGATTTAATAAATTAAGTAACTATGTTAATAACTTATTTTTTCACTCAAATATGAGGATCACATTAAGCTACTACTCAGGTTTATTAATTAGCCCGCCCTAATCTGCGTAGGTGCGTTGTAAACGAACGAGTATCATCTCGAAACGGCTTAAAACGTCACCGGATCACCGCGACCGCCGGTTTGAGAAGCTTAACGTCCCTTAAACCCGACATTTAACTTAGACAACTTTTGTTCACAATGTTACATGCTTAGAATAATAACAACCTAGAACGATAGTTCCCAACAAAGCGCACTGTCAAAAGTGAGGCAAAAATACTGAGCCAAAATGGCTTAGTTTTCAGATTTTTATCCTACAAACGTTACCTAATCGTACCTGTTAGAATGAAATAGTTTCAATTCCCTACCTTTAGGGGATTAGTTACTATTTTATTGGATTTTAGTTACGATTAGGTAAAGTATGAAGCATATAAATCTGAAAACTAAGCCATTTTGGCTCAGTAATTTTTGCCTTACTTTACATACCTACAAGGACTCGACTTTTAGGTGTTATTATTCAAAGGTTACATGCCTCATTTAGATATTTAGCATCATGTTTATATTCATAATAGTCTTATTATCTTAAATTATACAATTTACTGATCTCGTGCCTTTCACGACTTTTTCGTACATTGGAAATAAATTTTATAAAAAAATATAATATCCAATGTTATAATATAAATATTGCTGTTTTATTGACATTTTTGGGGGTCCCTCGACTTTGCATTGGGCCTCAAACTTCACCCTCGCTCCTCTTCAACTTTCGTTTAATATTCGTTTATTCGTATACTAATATATTTATTTTATTGACATTTTGTCAAAATATAATATAACAAATGGCCAGATTTTGATCGAAATGTGCAATCACCAAAACACTGTCTCCGAAAGGGGCGAAAAACTGTTTACTGGAATAAGTACACTGGCAGTTTTTATAGTGTTCTCTTGTATTTAATTTTTGATAGATACTTACTTGACACACTGTTGTTTTAATCTAACTTTTGCTACTGCTGTTCATATCTATAAAGGCTATTTTAAACATTCTATATTTCCATTAATATGCGTTTTAATGGCATAATTATAATTTTATGGAAACCAGAATGAAATCATTTTTAAGACTGTCACTATTGAGATTATTGCTTCTCTACGTAGGTCTGATTAGTTAAGTTATTTAAAAATATAATGGAAGCTACACACGCCGCATGTTGTTAATCAACAATATTTAACAGCCAACATGCTACTTTTAAGCTGGTTCATGCTTACTTGAAATAATTTACTTGAGTAATCTTCTTACTTAGAGTTACCCATTTTTACATTACAAACATCACAAATGCAGGTCAAAAATACTGCAATATAATACAAATATACCTACACTTGACGATAACAAAAAAATCAACGCGAGAAGCTTTAATATTCTTATGCATTTTAAACATTGGTCTTGTGAACTGTTGACTTACTAAGCTGTTGACATTCTAAACTGTTGAGATTTTGAATCGTTGGTCTTACTTGTTTTAATTGTTATTTAAATTAAATTATTTTTTTTTGTTTGTAATATGATTGTTATCTGTTTTGTTTTCCATATAATAAATAAATAAATTGTTGATATTATGACTGTTGGTATTCTGTATCCAACCCTCATGCTTTGACTTTTGTTTGTTTTTCTTTGGGTCCAAGAAAGAAAGTCCATATAAAATTATTGCTATAGTTAATTACCGAGTATCGACTCCATTACTGACGGGGTTGGCTACATTTATAGTAATGTGTTACTTTTAAAACGTCAATACAATTTGTGAATGTTGTTGTTTGTTGTGCCAAATAAATTTTAAAAAAATATATAGTTCGCCAGCGCATTCTGTGCAGTCGCCATTTTAAAGTTTCCCTTTAAATTTCCCTTTAAAACAGCTCCAAACTCGGAGTCTCCACTAAGCTTAAAAAGTCAACACCGTCTTGCAATCGCCTCTACGGGCCTGCCAATTTTTAACGCGAAAACTTTCGCAAAACAGCCACCTTCGAGGGGAAAAAAGTAAATTTTCACAATATCGTTGTGATTTATCGCTCCCGCCTGGAATAACACAGGCTTTTTGCTCTAACCATTCTCGCACATTTACATTTCGGGTTTCGAGAAATTTTGTTGTATACTCCCCTTTTTAGGAGTAATGTTGGGCGTTGGAACTCGTTTGATATCAAAGTTGCCTGAAACAAAATTCATGTTTAATAAAGTGTTGCTTTGGGGGCATCTTCTGGCAACATAATGATGTTAAGTGTCGCTCGACGAGGCGGCGAAAGTGAAAAACTGGGAAAGAAACTATTAACCCAGCCAGCCAACAAGAGTGTAAGTATATGTTTGAATATACATCAAAGAATAAGACCAACTTTTTGGTGTAAGTAGTAATTTTCAATTAGTAGGTGTCAATGGGTTCTGTATCTTAATAGGAAATGGGAACTCTGTTATGATTACTTTAATTGTTCGTCTGTCTGTCAAGGGAACTATGTCATTTTGTTTTTATTATTTAAGTATGGGTTGAGGAAAAAATGCTAATATGTTATTACCGTGGTTAAAGCACCGCACTACCGCACTATACTCAGAAGCGTAAATACCTAAGTTACATAAATACACTGATTTTATAGGTACCACATGAATACTATCAAAAATAAAAGCCTACTAAATTCATAATCACTACCCTATGTCATATTGGTTGAATTGTAAGTAGAACACAGAACAAGTAATCCAAAAATTAATAGAAGGTTGTGTCACCGTTTCAACCTATCATAAGCAAGCAAGGCTTAAATTCAAAATAGCTTGTAGCAGCCCTTCAGCATTACCACGTCGTCACAACATAAAAGCCTCTCAGTTACGTCGATCAAGCCTCGAATCTACGGTTTTATTTTATACCCGATCTCAATCGCACCATCAAAGTGCAAATACGTGCCAATCAATCATGTCGGATTTAGCGGCGTAGAGGAAGAAATTAAACCTTTATTGACATTTTGCGACATCTCAATTTATATTCCAATCGCTATTTCTAACAGGAAAGAGTTCATATTAAAACAAAGTAAATAAAGCTCCGAAGATTACAAATAATACTAATTGATATCGATCGGATCCGTTCCCAATTTTCAGTTGTAAGTACAATTTTGTGATAAAACGTTCAGTCAATGTGTCACCTAATAATTATTATTTCTTAACACTGGCATGTTTTTATAAAAAACGAATACTCCTCAAGCAAAATTCAAAATTCGAATCTCTAATTTGATTTACGAACGCTTTGGGTCCCACGGGTGCGGTGTCTTGATAAAAAAAGAAAAAAGGCGAAATTGGTATAGGGGCCATAACATTTTGCAAATAAAAAAGTAAATTGTCAAAGTTTAGCGGCTGGCGCGTGTCTATTGGAGTTGCGAAGTGCCCGCGGCGATACTTTGTGTGAACGCACTGAAATAAGAAAGGGCTGTGACGTGTTAATAATATGTTTTTGACGGGAGACGATAATGTTACTTTCCTCCAAACCTCGTGAAATGGGATATAAAATTGTCTGTCTCGTTTTTATTTTTAGGAAAATAACATTTTTGTAATTTTGTGAAGCTAGAGTATGTAGGTAAGTACCTAACGTCGTTTCTAAAATAGTAAAAAGATACTAAGCTATTGGGTAAAGTAAAATTTAGTTTAAGTAATTGAAATTCGATAAATTAAAAATACATCGTAGAAAAGTCACAAAAACTATTAAACTTCAACAAGAAACAGAAACAGTATACGTACCAGAAGCAAAATCAAAACCATTTTTATCTATTATATAAAAATTAACGATGACTGACCTATCAATGCCCAGCCCGGAAATTTTTCACAAACATTTCCTTTGTGATGAATACAAGGAATAAGAAAGGATATTTTAAAATTCAACCCCTATGTTTTTTCCGAATGTTTACGCGGATGAAGTCGCGGGCAAAAGCTAGTTACATACAAGTAGAAACAGAAGAATAATAAAGTCGGCAGCGAAGTGATAGTATTTAACTTTCATGCTTCTCAAAGTTGAACAATAAATACTTTTTAAAAACGATTTACTAAATGAATAACCATTTCCGATATTGAACTGGGACGTTCGTACTGCCGTAACAAAATACAAGCGGCAACGTCTCGTTCAAAGGAAACAGAAATAAAAATACATCATTTAACATTTCCTAGAAGTTGGGAATAAATAAAGTTTGCGTGGAACTCGATGTCGCTCCTTTTAGTTTGCAGTCGCGATGACAGCTGCGCTGCCGTCTATAAGCAATAATGCCGTTATCTACGAAAATGAATTTTCGAGTTACGCGGGATTTAAGATAAAATGGATGCTATTTGATCAATAAACCAGCTATTTACAACTTTGAGGTATCATTGAAATGGTATTTGAGGGAACTTTACAATGCTTTTATTTTCACAAAGAAATATAAAACAGTCATGGAAATATTTAAAAAAATATGTTTGTAATTAGTATTATTTTATTTATTTGTTTATATAAACATCACTAAAATGTCGTTGACGTTATAGTAGCGACATTTTAGCGTTTGATTTTAGATTTATTTTATTGGCTTGTAAAATACTAGATATCGCTTTATAATTGCTTTACTAAAATGCCACTAAGTACCTTAACGGCATTTAAGCAAACTTTTGTTTCGTGGTCACAAGACATACCTACTTAACTTTAATGCTACTATAATAATTTAGCGGCATTTAAGACAAGCTATTTAAGTGTAAATTTATCCAGTTGTATTTGTAAATATTTTTTTTTATCTATTGCAATGATAAATTGCAGTTAACTTTCAAACCTTTTTAGATAATGGCAATTTAGCTTAGTAAACATTTTGTGATAACTGAGAGAATCCAACAAAATGTATTTAAAGATCAAAAATAAAACATGTGCATCTGAACTGAGAGCCCATTTTTTAATTTAAATCGTGGCGAATCTAACTGATTCTTATAGGGGATTTCGCGAAAAAAAACAAAAACTGAAAGCATAGGTTAAAAAATTCTAAAACGTGAATTAAAACTTTTATAATTGAATGTGTTGAGCCCTCAATCCAGACGGTTGCAATAAGAGGCGTAGCTTAGATCTCAGAAAGTAGGTACCATCTCTGTGTTAATAATTTTCATTTTAGAATTTTAGAGTTTCAGAAATTTTCAACTCGCTAGAAGATGGCATAACAGATCTAAAGCTGTTTAACTAGGGCCCTCAGTTCAAACATATCTGAACTGAGAGCCCAAGATAGAATCTTCGAAATATTAGTTTTAACTAAAAAAATACAATAAAATTACGTTTTTATCATAAAGTGTAACACCTCCTTAAAACCTCTGAACTGAGGGCCCAACTTTTTCAGCTATATTGACTTGGCTAAAACTTATAGAATAATGAAAATTACACCAAGTTCTTTTAGAAATTCTTTATTAAAAATTGATATATCGTTCGTTGTTCTTAATACAGTACTTTAAGAGAAAATGCATTTTAAATTGTATGTATGAGCAAAATTTGTAGAGTGTCCATAATGTTACTTAAAGTAGGAAAGTATGTACAAAATATAAAAATACAAAAAAATAAAGATCAATCGGAATGTAATAAAAGAAATAAATCTTTTTATTTTTAACTTATTTTCAGTAAATATAACGCTGACAATATCTTACCATCTTTTTGCCCTGACGACAAAAAGATGGTAAGATATTGTCAGCGTTTTTATAATAAACATGTGGGCACCCACATATAATACCAAGGTACCACAGAATTAATAATAGTACCTACTGAACGATACACAAATATTCACACTTCACACACATAAAAACACACATAATCAAGGCTTTAAAGTTACCTCGTTTCTATGAAAATCGACTGGTATTTTTGATTATCCGTCCACCACTACACACATATGTATATATATATATAGATGTAATAAAATAGGATAATAGGGATCACTATATGATTTTCCATACAAAGAAGCTAATTTCGGAAAGGTTTTAATATAATAAATTCAATCGGATAAGAAAGTTGTCGTGTTTGAAATCAGTCTTTGATTATCGTCTCTGAGCACAATTTGACAGTGGGACTCGATTTTAGAATTGTACAACCTTTTACTGAATTTTAATACAAAATATGAATTTCAAAATGTAATATTTTTATTTAAACGTCAATAAACGTCGAAATTATAGAAAATTATTTGAAATTATATAGTTCTAACATGATTGTTATTTTTTTAATTCGTTCTAAGTTAAAAAGACACCCAAGAGTTTTCTTCCGTAGACAAAGCTCTCTCGAGCTCGAAATAATTACTATTATTGCCATGATAAAACTTAATAGTGTCACCGGTACTTTACATTTATTACAATAAGTAGCGTTTTAAATAGCATTATCATTTCTTGTAAAGCACAGTGCTTTACAAGAAATGATAATGCTATACCGAAAGGTAACGCAAATACATTAAAACCGAGTTCGTGTAGAGATCAATGTGGCTATATGGATATATTTTTACACTTTCACCCAGAAGAGTTCGTAGCAACCTTCCTAGGCGCGAAGTTTGCCTTCCTTTTATCAAGAAAATTTTGAGAAAATGACACAGACTACTAACGAACTTGTTAATTTAGCAGTCTGTTGAAATTGACGAGAAAATTACGAAATATCGATATCAACGTTTGAAAATAATTTTAATTTACGTTTCAATAATAAAAATAATAAAAACTATATTTGGGAATAATGTGTGGTAATTTTGGTAAACAATTCACTTAAAGGATACTATGAAGTAAGATGTAGGTCAGTCCTAAAAATATTTTGAAATCATATTATTATATGATTTTGTATTACAAGGGTATAGATACCCTACAAATTTTTAGTCCTATAAAAAATTAAAAAGGCATTTTTTCTTAAAGTATGATATTAAGAACAACGAACGATATATTAATTTTTAATAAAGAATTTCTAAAAGAACTTGGTGTAATTTTCATTATTCTATAAGTTTTAGCCAAGTCAATAAAGCCGAAAACGTTGGGCCCTCAGTTCAGAGGTTTTAAGAAATTTAGTTTTGACTTAACTATTAAACCAATAACTTTTTAACGATAATTCTTTTTTAGAAATTCACTAAGGTGTTAAACTTTATATAAAAACGTAATTTTATTGTATTTCTTCAGTTAAATCTAACATTTTGAAGATTCTATCTTGGGCTCTCAGTATAGACATGTTTGAACTGCCCTAGTTAAACAGCCTTAAATCTGTTATGCCATCTTCTAGCGAGTTGAAAATTTCTGAAACGATGTTAGAAATTCTTTAGTAAATTCTAAAATGAAAATTATTAACACAGAGATGGTACTTTCTGAGATCTAAGACTGGGTACTCTAGTGAATATTAAACGTAAACTACGTTCACTAGAATATTAGTAGGCACAGTGTGAATTTTCGAGTAATCCTGCGCAAATTCTTATAAAACTACGCAAATTTATACTTACGTAATATTTGACGCCGACAAAATGCTCGGGAAGACGGCAGGTATGATGAAACGCACGCCCGTCGAGGACATCCTCGTGGCGATACTAGTTTGTCATACCAGTATGGCCACGAGAATATACATGGGGATGGGTCCGGCGCAGGAGCTTGAACGGGGGTCCCGTTCAAGCTCCTGCGCCGGACCAAATTAATCACCGGCGGCGAGTCAAACCAAGTACTGCAGTTGACGGTACTTTAGTGTAGTAACGTGGGATAACCGCATTTTAGTTATGACTTCAATGCAAATATTTACAGTGTTAGTCAAATTTTGTCATTAAGCATAAGTGCACAAATTGTAAAATTCGAATAATGATTTGGCAAATAAATTACTAAATTGCCGTTAAAATCCTTTAGTCGCATTCTAGTGTAACATTTTCATTTATCGGCATTGTAGTCTAGAGTCGTTATTTTACAAGTTTGACACTTTGTATAACTATAATACAGCAAATGTATTTTAATCGCGCTGTAGTTTACAAAAATCAGTTTACCGGCAATCAAGATATGCAATTGAGAAGAAAAATATTTTTTGACGGCAATTTAACTATACAATTGTAGTTAGAGGCATTGTTGCTGTGTATGCATAGGAAAATCAGTCATATAACGGCAATTTTCTTTTAATTATTTCAGAAACTAAATAAGATAGGAAAATATGACTTAGATAGGTCGATAGAGAATCGTTTTTTGATTACGATGCCATCAAAAAGTGAAAATCGAGCAGATGTTGGTTAACGGCGTTTTAGCTTATGGACGGCAGTGCGGTGAACGGGAAGAAATATAAAAAAATATATAAATAAATATTAGACATCATCACAAACATTGCACTGATCCCAAAGTAAGTAGCTAAAACACTTGTGTTATGGAAATCAAAGACAACGGTGGATAAACACCCAGACCAGATCCAATATAAAAAGTTAATTTTCTAAATTGACCCTGCCGGGGATTGAACCGGGAACCTTAGAGAGGCGACACCTTGAAAACCGGCGTTCAAATCACTCGACCACAGAGGTCGTCAAGGACATATATCAGAGGAACTAGTATTATAGGAATAGTTGCCACAAACGTCCTCTAATTACAATCAAAGCGGAATAAAATAATATTTTTACTTTGATTAAAATATAACTATTTTTTATATTTTTTTCGTATGTCTGCACCTTATTTTATTTAAAGTTTAAATAACTTCCTCCCGCTACCCGCTGTTCTCACGAATGAACCCCTACGACAGACAGGAACTCGCGGTATAGCAAATTTCAACCAGTTATGTTACTTTCCTTTTAATATAAAGAAGTAGTTGCAAGAAAGCTTCTTTACGGAAAGTATTGGAGACTGGTTATTGTATAAGAGTGATGTAAAGAAATGTTAAGAGCATTACCGAGATTTCAATAAAGTTAGAGACGCATATTTTTAGATGTTTGAATGGTTATATCCGAAGAAGAGCGCCCTCATTGTAACTTCCGAATATATGTAATATATATTTTTCCAATATGCTTTATGTTTAAAGAATCGCACGATTCTGAGAGACGGGTCTTCCACGGGTGATAAAAATAGTCCGTCATTTTTGCAAAAGTACAAAGTTACAAAAGTACCCCTAATGCCGAATATGTTAGATAGGGACCATCAAACTGAACAACTTTTACTATGGGACCAACTCTGAAATCGCGAAAAAAAAATCAGCTGTTTCATACATTTTGATATTTTCGATTTTAATTTATGTATGAAACAGCTGATTTTTTTTCGCGATTTCAGTGTTGGTCCCATAGCAAAAGTTGATCAGTCTGATGGTCCCTATATACCATATTCGGCATTAGGGGTTTTGTAACATGTTGTATTTAACTTAAAATCTTTACAACAGCTAACAGCTTAGCTTAAGCTGTTAGTTAAATAGCTGATTAATCTAGTTAACTGCGACATAAAACAGTATTGATCACATCCCAACCTTTTGTGTGGGCACTCTGTTTTAAACATACACTTGCACTGAATAAATGTTCAATTTGACGACCGAACAATGCGTCATGCATGACGATTCGTTTTTCATGACTGACGCAAGTGAATACATTGAATACCACTACTTTGGACAGCGACTAATTGAAATGAGTAGGCGTTTATGAAAAGTAATTTAATTATTAACTTTACTTTATTTCAAAGTAGTATATTGGTGATATTAATTACATTATGGCAGATAAATGAGCGTTACCAAACTTAATAGACGCGTTATTTTTTGCTTTTGCTGGAAAACTTATTGTTAAGCGACCTTAAAGGTTGGTATATTGAGGAAAATTGAGGTTCTCAATTCGACTGATTTTCTTGTATGTATGTTACTCGATATGTCCTCAAATTATGAACTGATATTTATAACTCATTTTTCATTTGGAAGTGTTTACGCTCGAGATGTCCAATTGAATTTTTTTTCTGATCGTTTCAGTAGTTTTCAAGTAATCCTGATACTATCATTTTGCATTAACTACAATGACGACTTTGTTGTTTTTTTATGAACCGATTTAGATTGTTTTTGTTGGAAAAGGGATAGCAAATAATATTTACACGGTTAAACTTACCATAACTAAGCTGAAAATAAAAAAAGCTTTTTAAAATAATACCTCTTTCAAAAAACCAGAAAAAAAACAGCTTCAAAATTAAATACCTCTAAGCAAGAAATAATATTCAAATCATCAAATACGCGTATCTATTTTAATAAAACACATTAATGAAGTCAGGTGGGGGTTTTTTAGAATTAAAAAAAAAAGAAGTTGTCCTTCAGCCCCACCCGTTTTTATCAGACGTGTTTTATTAAAATTGATATGTGATTTGAATATTATTATTTTTTGCTTTTTAGAGGGAAAAAAAACAGGCGACTTGATAACCTCCTCCTTTTTTTGAAGTCGGTTAATAAAGAGGGTTTATACTGCATCACTAGCGCCGCCATTGAAAAAAAATCATAGTGCTTAAATAAAGACGAAATTGTGAATTATTTTCTTGTAGTCCACTGCGAAGGAGCTTGTACTATTTATCGTTTAAATAATATTTTCTGGCCTGTCGTTTAATTAATGGAGTATTTTTGCTTAAATTTGCCACTTTTAAATAACCCATAATACAAATATAAGTAGGTAATTTAGTATCATGACTAATTCAATTATCTTCTTTATCATACCACCAGTTTCGATACCGTCTACATAATTCGATCCAAAAGAAATCACACTTACCTGTGTAGTTTAATTTATTAAGTTTGGGGCCATATTCGCATGCGGCATCCGATATTTCTTTTTCAATTTCGAACTTAAGACACCGCGAACAGTGAGCTTCCCATACAAACGTAATACCAAAATGATTTGCAATTTAAGCATAATCAACTCTTCTTGTGATGTTATTCGGATTAAGACAGTATTTGTCTAGGTTTCTATTAAATAAAAAATACTAAACCAAATAAAAGTTAATGCGATTTACAGTTTTGTATGAAAAAATAATTGGCATTTATTTTGAATTGGGTTAGTATTTTGGATTTTTATTTAATAGAAACAGTATACTGTCTTAATCCGAATAACATCACAAGAAGAGTTAATTTAGCTCAAATTGCAAATCATTTTGGTATTACGTTTGTATGGGAAGCTCACTCTTCGCCGGCGTCTTAAGACAAGTTTATTGAAGCTAGGTGTCACCCGGCGCGACAACTTGGCACTAAGTGGGGTAAAACACCCTTAGATGATCACTCGGCGGGAAGAACTAGGAATTGGTTTTAGCCCGTAGACCGTGAAATCGAACGGTTAATTTCATTTCGTCCTCTTTGGTTTGCGTTGAAATAACGGAGCCTTAGAGCAACGCGCCTTGGAAGGCCCGCGTTGCTCTAAGAACGAAACCTTAAAATTGGTAAATTATTGAATCCTCTTTGGTGGAATCATTGTTTCATTTGCGTTACGAAGTTACGAAGCTAATATTAATGATAATCCAAATATTTTTGTTCTTGTCTTGTGTTAATCTTTCTTGGAAAAATGTTTAAGAAATAGTCCAGTAAATATTAATACTTCTACTAATATGAATTAAGAATAATCATGCGATGGATGACAATTTAAGAGAAAATCAAAAAAGTATCTATCAAGTTTAGTGATCACCATCTGAATATGCACTTATTTTATTCAGAAATCGAAGATCTTTAAAAACAAAGTAACGAATGTTATGAACAAGTGATTGACCCTAGCGAGAGCGAACCGCGAGCGATGCGTCTCTGCTTCAGCTTGGGCAAAAATGCTTTCGTATGTCTGTCCGTCTGTTCTCTACAGGTCGCATTTCCCAACCGATTCTCGTAAAATATTGTGGGCAAATTCGATAATTAAATATCTTTTTTTTCGTTTTTTTCGTGCCAGATTTCCGAATTTTTTTTAAATAAAAAATTAATGCTTGGACAATTCCACACAGCACCATCTAGCCCCAAACTATGCAAAGCTTGTCATATGGGTGCTTTTAATATATACCTACTTATTATAGTAACACCCAGACCCGTCACAGAAATTAAAATTCATCAAAATGGCGGAGATATGTTAAAGCGGGGTCTACATCTATCACTAGTTTATGTTTATTCAGTTTTATCAGCAAGTTATAGTAACCCTGCACACGTAGTTATGACGTCACTAGAATAATTACGTCAATTCTTGAACTTCAAGAAGCTCTAATAGCTTGTTTGTTACCGATGATTATTTAATAATGTCGTCATTTGACGTCACCGATTTAATGTTGTAGCTAGGTTCGTTAAAGGTTAGTTATTGAATTAAACAACACAGGTAGACTTTTTTGTTTTTCTACAAAACTTATCGAATAATTGTGTAAGTATATAAAAAATAATGAAACTTTAAAACACACATTTTTGTTTTTCGAAGTTTATTTTTGTTTTACAAATGAGTGTTAGTAAAAGAATTTCCAATTGCCTTTCAAAACTGTTAATTAATATTTTATTCAATGACAAAAGTGTCTAAACCTGATAAATATTTAAATGTAAACAAAGAGTTATAGCACAATGTGACCATCCGCCATTTTTAATGCACAAGCCTTCCTTATGGGTGGATAAGGAGGATGGGCCATGACCCACCACGTAGGGCCCAATGTGGATTGGTGGATGCTAGCGACTGCAAATACAGCCAAGACCAAGGGCTTGACGTGCCTTTGAAAGCACGGAAGAGCTTTGCAGAGACCCTTGCAGTCATGGGTCGGTGACAGCAGCAGAATGTACTTAACGATAAACAAATTAAACTTAACGTAAGCAAGTTTTACCTTATTTAACTGTTGTCTTTCACTAATGTCATTAATAATACGGTAACTTAGTATTTATTCCCAGTTCTACTCTAAAATGTATAATGCTATAATTAATTGAAATTGAAATTGAAATATTCTTTATTCAAATAAGCTTACATAATAAGCATTTTTAAATCGTCAATTCTTTTACCCTACCACCCATTATGACGTCTTTTAGCTGACAAGAAAAATGGGCGCAGAAAACTTATCAGGTTTATCAGAAGGAACGATATTTACAAATATGTATACCGTTTCCAGACATTACATTCATACATGTTATGAATAAGAAACTAAAGCACAATTACAACGACCGGTACTATATATAGTCTGTTTATCCTTACTCTATTTATTAAACAGCTTTTGAGACTTGTCATACGTCTTTTACATTTAAATCGTTATTTATAAATACCTTGTCTTATCAAATCGAATTGTCTCTTATAATTATAAATTTATTTTAAAATTTATTAGTGGAAAACAATTGTTTTAATTTTAGAATTGTTTTATTTTTAAATAAAGAGTCGGGTGAAGATTGTTTACCAAATAAGACATGTAAGGGTAAGATACTGTATGCAAAGTATCACACCGATTCACACCTGAGCCAAAAATCGAAATTAGAACCTCAGAAATGGCAATATCATGATAGAACTCGACCACGGAGGCTGTCTCAGTCATATCCACTCTCATATCATAGTGTTATAATAATAACTTTTCCTATAGTGATGAAACTCCTTTGTCTCGAGCAACAGAGCAGCCTCATTTTTCTCCCTTCCGCACACACGTCTCTCCCTCCCGTACAGGCCTTGCAGTCAAACTTTAGTTAATGCTCTAAGAATTGCAATGACAAAATTTTCAATACCTAGTTTGTTAAATAAAGTCCAATCAGCCTATGTCAGCGACGTGGCATCAATAACTCGTACACCTGGCGGCACCAGTCGTGACCGGCTGACCGATCGATCACCGTCTTACATGGTACCCCAGAATGCTAAAGGTGACTACACAATAGAGCGAGCATTTTCATGTGTACATTTCAATTTGACATCTTGGCGAACGGTACGATTTTTGGACTAAAACCAGTAATTTCATGGTGTTTATCTCCTTATTTCAGGAGACGGTAAGACTATTATTTTTTTCATTTTGGTGTAAGCGCTCTTCGGCTTAAATATTAATCCAAAAAGAAACTAGTTATATTGCCTCAACCAGCGAAGTAAAATCTATGGAACAAGCATTCCGCGCAAAAATAGCACCACGCAAAATTACAAGCAAGTGGGCGCGGGGCTAAAAATGCTGGCATTTAGCTATGCAGGACGTCATTTTTAATAAACTTTCTCTTTTTTTTAAAATACAAACTGTAAAGAACGCTAATGTTTGTCACCGGGTGCGTGGTTGGCCCGACTAAATGCTGTGCGGGTGGTCATTTTTTAGCCCCGTGGTGCTATTTTTTAAGCAATATTTGTTTGCAATATTTTTCCATATATTTTAGTTCGCTGGCCTCAACACATAAATGTCTTTTGTTATGAGGTAGCTAGTTAGGTTAGACGTCTCAAACGAGCCCTACTAACCAAACCTCGTAAGATTTCGGCGCCTGGGGTCGAACCACTAGACCAGAGGCAGACACAGTTCGCTCGTCAGTTTTATAATGAAGTTATTATGGAACGAGCATTCTTAAAACACTTACACTTTGCGAGCATTGTGCTCAATGTTCGGTAAAAAGGCGATACATTTAGGGTGGCTCAATAATCTATAGGTAAGTTCTGTGTACACTCACCTCGATGGAAATAAAGGGCGCGGTTCGGAAGTATACCTGCCATGTGGCTATGTCGTGAGAAAGGCTACTTTATTGTCCAGATGGTGTTAAAAAGGCTTTTGTATATTAAGCTCGGAATGCCTCGTTGAGTGGTTTCTTTTTTTGAGGCTTTAATGGCAATGCAGCCTTCGTGGATAGTATGGAGGTTTGTCACAAATAGGTTGAGTGTATTCAATCAACCTTCATTATTAGGAATGGCACTTGTAATGCATTGTATGCTTTAGAAAAAAATGTGTGTAGCAGATACCAAAAACACATCAGGAGTTTTTGTTGATGAAATTATTGTTTGTTTAACTTAAAGTATTATTTATTTTAGGTGAAGCCTAGGCTAATAAGTTAAGTATATGACTCTCTTTCAAGCTACTTAAGTTTGACATTAAAAGAAGAGAAGAGACTTAATACTGTTTAACTAATTACTTGCTTTAGAATAGTAATGAGGTTTACGTCAAAGTTCAAGCCATAGCACAGCATCGAAAACTTCAGCTTAATCTGTGATAGTATTTGATTTCAATATCGGAAGTCTGAAACAGCGATAGCCGATGCAAATATAGCCAGCCCACATAACCACAGCGTAGCCACTTAGGTACTACACTAATCGATAAAATGTCCCAGAAAATGGAATGGAAATAAGGTGCGGCTAGGTAAACCCATAATGTCGTGAGAACGCTTTTGTGACTTAAGTTCTAGTGGAATAACATATTATGTTCGAAACATAAGTTTAAACTGTTACTCAACAAAAAAGTAGATTATAGCAAAGCATTAATTAAACTGTTATGGCGTTAGTTGTCAGTGATATACCATATTATTTTTCCAACGCTATTATTAGCATTGGGAAAATGGTGAGCTGACAGAAGTAAGGGTCTGAAATTATTCCCGCCCATCCCTATAAGAAAATGGCACATGAAAAAGCGCCTCCTTCATGTGACAACGTAATATCAGAGTAAGTCTCTTTATTAGTCTAGCAGCTGCCCGCGACTTCATTTACGTGGTTAGTTATTTTTCTATTCTTCGGGAATAGTTATTTTTTTCTGGATGAAATGTACCCCATTTTCTTTTATGTGTCATTGACAATGTGTATGCAAAATTTTTATGATGATCGGTTAAGTAGTTTTTTTGTAGTTACATAAAGGAGTAACAAACAAACTTACTTTGTCTTTTATTATATTACTAGCTTTCCGCCCACAGCTTTTCCCGCGTGGACTAAGGTGCCATGCCATCTATATCCGTACAAATTTCGTCAAAATCGGTTCAGCGGTCTAGGCGTGAAAACTCGCATTTATAATATTACTAGTGGCCCGCCCCGGCTTCGCACGGGTACAATGTAGTTACTCATGTGGTGAGTGTGAAGTTATTAGACTATACTACAGGATAACTATATATAGTGGTGGCCACAAAATTAAGGACGCTAGCCGATTTTCTTACAAACGAAGTAACTTTTAAGCATTGCTTCTCCGCCAGGGATTGACCGAGCGGTGATCTGGTGATGGCCATCCAAGGAGTGAATAGAGGAGATCCAGATTACTATACACACCAAAGTGATCTGACCAGCATTTTAAGAGATGTAAGGATATGTTTAAAAAAACCGCGAATATAGTATAGAAATGTATGAAAACTTGCGACTGAAAATTCTTATGCTTACATCTCTTAGAATGCTGACCAGATCGGTTGGGTGTGTATTGCTATCATAATCTTCTCCATTCACTCCCTGGATGGCCATCATCAGATCACAGCTAGTTCAATCCCTAGCGGAATACCAAGACTTCAAAATTATATCGTTTGTATGAAAATCGACTTGTGTCCTTAATTATGTGGCCACCACTATATGTATATAAGACGTACACGACATACGCAAGGGGTGTTATAAGTTTGACTTGTGTGTGTCTGTCTGTCTGAGACAACCTAGCTCCCAAACTTATGGACCGATTATGATGCGGTTTTTTATGCATAGTTTAAAAGATCTAAGTGTACAGACGACGGGACTCCTAAACCATTGATCCGATTATGAAACTTTGGTGAGTTGTTCTGCTTACGACCGGGAAAGTCCCTGGCTAAAAAAACGGAGCATTGCAATACGCATGCCGGGTGCAGCTAGTTCTAAATAAAAATATGTTGTGCATTATCAGGATTATCAATCTCGATCATCCAACACTTCTCTATAATATACAACATGTTACAAAAATACCCCTAATGCCGAATACGGTATATAGGGACCATCAAACTGATCAACTCCAACTTTTACTATTGGGACCAACTCTCAAATCGCGAAAAAAATCAGCTGTTTCATACATTTTGATATTTTCGATTTGAATTTTTGTATGAAACAGCTGATTTTTATTTCGTGATTTGAGAGTTGGTCCCAATAGTAAAAGTTGTTCAGTTTGATGGTCCCTATATACCATATTCAGCATTAAGGGTATTTTTGTAACATGTTGTATACCTACCACATTTCTTGTCATGTTATCCGGTCGCAAAATAAAAAGGCTATTCGGCGAGCTGACTTTCGAGCAGGCTACATTAGAGCTGGCCATGGGAGAAACAATCACTGCGCAGATCTACACCAGCCGCTCTTAAACTTTGTCCCTGTGCTTTATTAATTGTCATAGCATAGGCGACTTGACCGAATATTGTATTCTTTTAAAATTAAACTGATAATTAGATGGAATAATTTTGCACCTTATTACAACGCAATAAGGAAAAAATGACAGCACTGTCTACATAACGCCATAGGTACTATTCAATGCCTATGGCGATAATGCATTCTACCTACTCTCAGGGGAAATGACCAAAGAGAATGTAATACTACGTTGAGATGACAAATGATATTTACTTTTCTTAATTAATCAATCAAATGCACAAAAAAGTTTCAATTCCGACGTCGAAGTCAATCACAGCAAAAGTAGCTTTTTATCACTTTTTAACCCTGTTAGGTAATAAATATTAAAAAAATACGAAATACGTGTTCAATTAATTTTGTGAAAGAATGTCTATGCCAAATTTCAAGTCAATCGGGCCAAGGAATCGCGTTCTCCCATACAAACTTTACCACCCTGTTTCACCCCTTTAGGGGTTGAATTTCGCAAAATCCCGTCTTAGTGAGCACCTACGTCCTAAAAGGAGCCCCCATCCAAAATTTCAGACTCCTAGCACTTGTAGTTTCTGAGATTTCGTGATCAGTGAGTGAGTGAGTGATTTTCCCTTTTATATATATAGATTACAAGCAAAAACAATATTAACTAGCTACCACCGTTGACAGAGTTTTAAAATAAGAATTATTATTTTATCACTCAGTAAAAAAAACGTATTAGGTAGTTTCATAGAAATAAGTAAGTACTTATCTTAAGTTTCCCAGACATAGAAGTTAATAACCGGCGTTGTTAAAAACTAAAAGATCACTAGTATTCTAAGGGCCTGGAGATCTATTACGAAAATAACATACGCAATTGCGTAACGCAGTCACTTGGCCACGATTGTCGTCCGCAGTTCGTCGGTTGTAGCTATTACAAACACATTCGATTTGACTATCGTAGCCCATAGACTAGTATCGGACCGATTTCGTGACTGGTAAAAGCGAAGACTGACAAAGACGTCATAAAGGTATCCACATACAATACAGCACCACAAGCATTTACAAACTAGTAACACTGAAGGGAGAGAAAGATTGATTTAATAGAGTAAGACCAAAAACCGGTAATCACTATAAATTATTAAAACAGTAATAAAGTGGCAATTTTATAGTTATTATGGATGTAAAATAGCTCTATTTTATACAAAGTAGACAAAACAAATGAGTCAAGCGTTTGATTTTGGTTAAAAACCCTCATGACTTTGACTTCTCAAGCTAAGCCAATCTGTGAATGCCAATTGTCAAATTTGTATACCTAATCTGTGTTTGTATCTGTCTGTGTCGCTGTCGACGGTTTTGTTTGCAAAGATTTTAAATCTTCTTTTCCGTAAGTTTATATTTGTGTTTTATACACGAAAAAGAAAAGGTAACCAGGAGAAGAAAGAAATCCATGTAAGTATTTCATTGTTTTATACTTTTATTTTCAAAGCGTGGTTCCTTGTTAGCTCGTTTCTTATTTAATTACCAAGTTAATCCTTTCGTAATTATAATTTGTTTATAGAATGAATACAAGCGTAAGTGGTGACCAGTTGAAGTTATTACTGGATTCCATGCAGGAAAATTAAGACCTGGCCCGAAATCGTCTGTTAAGATCCATAGAAGGTCGATTAACATCAAAGAATTTGTGGTTGGAGCTAACGAATCAACTAAATGCAATTGGAGGAGCTGTTAAAACCACAAAACAATGGCAAAAGGTTAGTCTTCTATCCTAGTATTGTATAACTATCAAGTTTCGAACCTGAGGGCCTACTCAAATGGCGATTCTAATAAAATTTACACTAGTAGAACAGAAAGACAATGCATGTACACAGGAGCTAAGCATTCGCTTATGTCATTCCCATACATTGTAATTATATTCTACTAGCATTAATTTTAGTAGAATGGCCATTTGATTAGGGGGGCTGACTCTCCAACCTTATTTTCACTAAAATTTTGATGTAATCTGTTCTAGGTGTGGTCAGATAAAAAATATTTAACTAAAAAAGCATTATTATTTTTAGTCTTGAAAATATTGCTTTGCACAGTTTGATTCTGAATGATTGATAAGACTTGTCTGTAATTAATAAATTTTTATTATAACATTAAAATCTAAAAATTGAGTATTTGGACGTTAGGTATTGTAAATATACTAACACCTTACAATAGAGTTCGACGACCTGAGTGATGCATTGGTCAACCACGCAAGAGGTCCCGGGTTTGAATCCCGGCCAGGCAGAAATTGAAATGATGAATTTTAATTTCTGTGACGAGTCTGGGAGTTGCTATGTATAATAAGTATATATTTAAAAAGTATATATGTAGTATATCATTTTTCTACCACCCATATTACAAGCTTTGCTTAGTTTGGGGCTAGATGGCACTGTGAAATTGTCCAAGCATTTATTTATAGTTAACCAACAACAACACAGTATCCCAACATAACAAAATAATGTCTGCTTTTAATTTTCAGAATACCAACAATGTGCCTGTACCAGCCTATGTGCCCGAACCAGCCAATGTACCCGAACCAGCCAATGTGCCCGAACCATTAGGATCTGAGTTGTCTAAGGATAGTTTTGACATTGTACCTACTGAAAAATAAAAACAACAATAATAATTATTATTTTACAATTTAGTGTTTTTTTGGTATCCACGTATATTTAAACTTATTGAAATTGAAATATTCTCTATTCAAAACTTAGAAATTAAGTGCTTTTTGAAACATTTAGTCACCTATTTATTTTTCCTACCTACCACTATTTATTATTGTAAACTCACAACATACCTACTATCCTAAACTTATTATACAAAGGTCGTAAAAATAGCCTTTCTAGCTTGGAGTCAAGTTATATTTAACTCAAATTATTATTTTATTTGGAACTTGTAAGGATCAAGTTATCGTTGTTTGAGTACTATGGTGAAACCTTAAAATCAAAGGGTTAAACTAAGTGTTCACTAAGTGCTATTTTTAGGGCTAATAGAGTTCTGAAATTTAGATTTTTCGCATTCACAATGCTATTTTTATATTAAGATAAATAATATTAGAAAAAATCGACCCACCCGTAGCACCTCAGACGGGACTCGAACCCGCACCCTTGGGATTCCGGCCCAATGCACTAACCAATTATGCTACCGAGTCGCCAGTGGGAGCGGCTAATAGAGTTGTTACAGTTTTGTATGCAAGTACTTTGCAGAGTATCAAGAGTTAAAGAGCAGCAACAAATCCAAATCGTGAGCGGTTTCAAGTATCCTCTAGCTAGCCAAGTCAACATAAAATCGATCCACAATAAGTCCGAGGTTAAAGCCGAAGTCAAATAATAAAATAAGAGATGTAAACTGGGAAACACTTCTGAAACGACACACTCACGATAGCAATTTTGGTATCGTTGATTTGACGTTTAATATCCGCAACAAGTTCTGTCAAAATCCGATCCAAGTCCTGTCAAAACGGCGTTTGTAATAAGGTTGTTGAACGAATTATGTCGGATCCGCTAGATAAACTGTCAAACTTACGCAATCACTTTGCGATATCGCATACGCAAGTACTTTGTAATAGGATACAATCAAAACGAAGCACGGACGCAGCTGCGTGTATCGCATTAAAGTTTTCGTAATAGACCTTCTGTTTCACAATCAAAAAGTAATTTCTGAGAAGCTTACTTGACAGATGATGTCAACTAAACTACTCAGAAATAACTTTTTGATTGTGACACAGGCTCTAACTCTTTCGTAAGGTGACATTGATAACATCAGCTAGAAATGTAAAAGTAATCATGAATAAGTTTACTGAAGTTATTAAGTGAGTCAACAATCACTAATAGAATGCTAAAGTTATGAAAGAGAGATTTTATCTTTATAAAAGTTGATAACATTTGAATGTTAAGTAAGGTTGAATGTTAGTTAAGGTTGGTCAGTACCGAGGCTAGGCTAGGGGCTATAATATTTCTCAAACTGATGAGAATTTTTCCTGGTGATTATAAATAATATTATAGCCTGTTTGCAGTGTAAATTTTGTATCTACTTTAAAATATGCAAGAAATAATGGAACTAACACACACTGGCATCTCGTCTTTTGATCCACCAAGGTAATGAATAGTTATCAATGACTAGAATAAAACTTACCATAAACATCGATACAGCCTATCTGCCACTTCATACTAGTTTGTGTGTTGATCTGGCACATGTAGCAGCCTCGGTCTTCCGCCCTGAGCGGCCTGATCCTCAACTGCCACTTTCTAGGAGCGTCCAGGATGACGGAGTAGTGAGCACCTTGGACTTCTCGTTCATGCATAATCGAAACAAAGCCACCAAGTTTATATACTCACCATAGACGTCAATACAGCCTATCTGCCACTTCATACTGGGCTGTGTGTTGATCTGGCACATTTAGCAGCCTCAGTCTTCCGCCCTGAGGGGTCTGACCCTCAACTGCCACTTTCTAGGAGCGTCCAGGATGACGGAGTTGTGAGCACCTTGGACTTCTCGTTCATGCATAATGTCAACAAAGCCACCAAGCTTATATACTCACCATAGACGTCAATACAGCCTATCTGCCACTTCATACTAGGCTGTGTGTTGATCTGGCACATGTAGCAGCCTCGATCTTCCGCCCTGAGGGGTCTGATCCTCAACTGCCACGTTCTAGGAGCATCCAGGTTGATAGAGTACCGAGCGCCTAGAACTGCCCTGTCATGCATCGTGAGGACGGTCTGGTCTTCGGCTCGGAGCCATCCCAGCTAGGAAAAAGTAAGAGGTTGGTTAATTTACAATATAGTTAATGAGTATACGTTTAAAAAATCAAAGTAGCACATCAGCAATTAGTATCATCGTATCATACGTGATTGGAGAATTTAAATTTTGACCAGTTAGGAGGAATGTATTGCCTTGAGGCAGCTAAATAATTATAATAATTATATTAAATAAGACAACATCACATACATGCAAAATATTTATATGCAAAAAATTGCAGGACTATTTATTATCAAGTGCACCTATTTAAACTTTTAAACATCAATTTCAAATTGTATTGTATGAGCTATTTAAAATAGTTGTTCTAAATTTTTCACTACAATTTAAGGATAACTTTCCAGTGCCAAAAAAGTTATATCATGCAGTTATCCTAAAAACTTTTTCACTATTTCAATTACTTTCAAAAAGTTGCCTTAAATGTCAGTGCTAAAAAATCTCGTCTATGACGATGCTGAAAAGGACAAATCTTTACTGTAACTTTCCTATCCCTGACTATTCAAATTCAAGTCAAAATAAAAAAAATATTTTGAAGCCATCTAATAAATCGATCGATTAGCATTCCGTTCATGCCTTTGTATCTAGGTTGCCAAAGGTGTATTCTGCTAGCACACCGCCACTTGTCTCGCTCGCTACCTGATTTGCCTCGAAGCCTAGCACAGCATAACAATGCCTGGATTCTAGCAGGATTGAATTTTAAGTCTAAAAATACATTACGAAGATAAACAAAGCTGTCTTTTGGGGTACATTTCCATAGGTGTAACTACACATGACAATACAAATGATCGCAAGTAGCGATATTGTCAAGTGAAACATGGCCATGTTCTTACAAATTTTCCTCATTTTAAAAACAAGACGTAATTTTATTGATCGATATACTAAAACATAACAAAAAAAATATTCTCTGCTTCTCTGTATACTATAAATACGGTCTTTTGTTAAATTCATGTTAAATTAAATTTAAAGACAACACTATTACAATTACAGATCTATTTAAACGGCCTGTTTCCGTTGTTCACCACTTTTATGTACTGGGGGCTACCGGGAACAAAAGTTTATTTTTTCTCTAGTGTTTTTCCCGATAAACACCAGGGACAACAGGAATACGCTTTTTAACTCTTGAAGAAACAACGAAATGGCTCTAGGAAAAATTTCTAGTTCGTATATTACTATGAAGCAAAAGAACTGTCAAGGATGTTGGGCTATCTGCCTGCGGAATAATAATACAGAAAAATCAGACTGCACTTCAGCCTTCCGTGCATCGCGAATTTTAATATCAACCAAAGAATAATAATGACGGTTCCCATTTTGTTTCTTGCCTTAAAAAGTATTGAGTTTCCTTTTTAACTTCTGTGTAAACAATCCTGTGTGATACTTTTATTTGAATACTCTTATAATATAAAGCAAATCTTGTCTGCTGCATTATATAAATTTTGGTGACGAAACAAATGCTACAGTGAAAATAATGTTTTTATGCATTTTACTATTGGTATGAAGTACTCTTGTTATGAAAAGAATAATCAAATGTGTGATAATAGATAATAAGTTAATAGAGCTTCTGACTTTTTGTATTTACTGTCTCTATTTATGTTATTTTTTTTAGTAAAATAAATTCGAATGTTCGAGTGCCAATGGGGATTTTCTCACGAAATACGTGAGTATTTCCTTTCAGAGCTGCCACAATTTTCTTTCTTTTAATTTCATTGCATGAAATAAATTGTTCAATCACAACATCGATTTAGCTTTTAACTTGCAGAAGCATCTTTCTGAGCAGCAATTTATTATATTTGTGCCGATAACAAGGACAATAAACGATCGACTTTTTATGCTTCTCTCATCGGAATAATGCAAACTATTAAAAATGATCTACTTATCTGGTGACTAGTTTTTTTTTGGTATTCAATACCATACCTAGATTTATTTCCAAGGAAGTAGGTACTCCGGAGGAATATGAGCTCGATTGTTCCTATTTAAAGTAAAACCACAGAGTAGATAATAGTACTAAACGTGTAAAACCAAATATAAAATATTAAAGTGACACACTTACAAAAGATTATACATTTAATGCAGGAAACCATTTAAATTCAAGGCAGTATGGTCTAGCTACGTTTGCCTCTGAAAAGTTTCCCGCGCAAACCATTCGCCGGGAACCACTGTGTCCGACTCTTTCCTGTGGTTTTTATATTTTTCCACTTTGACGTTATCTCATACTATGACAGACTTCGAGGCTTTATTGTACAATGCGTTTTTATAAAAAAAGAGATAGATAGGTTCTATTAACAAAATAATAATAGAACTATTGCTATTGCAACAAACAACAAACTCTTGTAAAAATTATTTACCTTAATTTTGAACTCTTGTTTTAGCGAGCAACAACTCTATCACTCAAGCATAATAAATTCTTTCGAAGTTAAACGCCCAGCTTTTATAAAGCAGACGTGGAATAAAAATGACAAGGTCACATAACCAAGATTGACAAGATTGTCAACACAATTCTATTCCAAATTCAAACAGACAAAACTTCAGTATTCGGCACTGGGTGGTACGGGGCAACCGCATAGAAGAATTTATTCTCAGTATCGGTGGCAATTATTACGCCCAAATTTGTCCGTCACGTTCTAATGTCTGTAACACGCAATAAGTCGCAAGTAATATTACCAAGACAAAGTTAGGTCATCACACGAACAGCTCCAGCTCGTATATCAAGTAAAGTGTTTAAGTTAGAGACTTGTACCCAAAGTTGGGGAAGGCTTTGGTAAAATAAACCGAATAACGTTGGCGAGAACTGTGTAATTATCCTGTATTCCCTTTGGTCAATATTTCGATAAATCAGTGGAATAAGTAAGGATCGATTTTGTAACATTAAATTTAAGTACATACCTAAGTCTTACTTATTATTATTTTATTTTACTTTGACTGTAAATCAACTCGTATACAAAAGTAAATAGGAATGTCTTCATGGATACATCGTTTGTAATTACATAATAATATGATGTGTCTAAGTCATTCTTTGTTAAAGAATAATCAAGTACTTTACTTTGTATGATTGCTTTACTTAACATACTTTATGTTAGCAGTTAGCTGAACATTCTTAGCCCGAATCAAGTATATTTTAAACTATCTATATTGTTTGCAAGTACGCGGAAGTTTTATAAAACGATACAATTTAATAAAAAATTGAAAATAAGAATGCATACCTTTACAACAATTTTAAAATAAAAAAGAGTTAATTACATTTTTATGATGAAGATTTTAAACGACATTAATTGACCACTTAACTCTTTATTCCCCAACCAATTAGATCTGTTTTATAACATAAAAGAAAGCATAATAAAAGGCACTATGATTTTATTACATTAGTTGGATTAGATTCGGCATTAACGATCGAAATACTTCGATTTCTAATGGTCGGCCGGGGATTGGTTTCGAATACCTACCCTATAATGGCCGATATGGGTCGTTAGACGCAACTCTAATAGCTACTATCGTTAATTATAAATTGTTGTTATGCTTATTTGGTGGGTTTTGTATTAACAGACGTTTGGGGTGATATGTTTTTACAGGCAAGATACTGATAGTTGTGTTAAGCGACATCCCAACAAGCAAAATCAATACTTGAAGTGTTCTTTAAGGCTACTTTCTTTTTTACTTATAAGATACTTGAAGTTTGTTACAATGCTGGATTTGGGCGCAGTTATAGGAGCATTAGTTTCTAATAACGATCTTATAATCAACTCGCAGAATGTCATTAAGCATTATAATACACTTATGGAAGCGCAATTGCTTCTATAATGTTCTGAGACTACACATTTTTAAACACAAATACTCTTATTAGTTAGTGACTTAAGTACATTACTAGAGCAATCTTGTTTATAATGCACTACTAATGTACTTAGTTATTAGTTATAAGTACGTTTTCTTCTGAACATCTATTTGAGTTTCGGCCGGTTGGTTTGTGTTAAACACAAAAAAAAACAACAAACTAACGTAAGTATATGTATTTACACTATTTTACTATTATAATTTGTATTATCATAGGACATGTAAGTATTGTAAAATATTGTATTTATAGTGTGTGAACTTGCCGGGGAAGTCATATTTATTGTAAATGTCTCTCAAAATTTTGTTAATTTCACAACGCCCTTTAAAAAATAGCACATAGCATATTTATTATTAAAATAATATTTCGAAAATAATTACGAACATTCGCCATGTTTTAAAATTCTCTACATTGAGTATGTTATAGAACAATTATAGGTAAATTTGTACTTATAGCATTTTCAATCCAGATAACTTGCCTCCATATTATAACATATTAGGGTTCCTCGCGAAATCCGCCTACTAATCTATAAATTAAATTTGCTAGAATTCAATTATGAGACGTATAAATCACTAGATTACAGCTTATTCTCGTCATGAATGCATGACAAAGTTTAAGGGTTACTCTATCACATTTAAAAAAAAAATTTTTTTTCAGTTCCTTTCGCGATGGTGGTATTTTTAGACGTTGACTGTTTTTTAAGTAAAGATAACTTTATAAAACTCAACGAATATAAATGGCCGTGGCCAATGACACATTTTATTCTATCTGAAAAGTGTTATGGTTGTGGACGATTCACTGATTCAAGATTGTACTGTCACTTTATTGTTAACATAATCAATATTAAAAAACTTCTTAATATAAAACAATTGTGGTGTCAAGGCTGTCAATATATGCTAGTGTACAATCATTACCCGGAAGATGGATGTTACTATTGCTATTAAAAATAAAATAACATCTTTCACTATCCGTATCAACAAAGTATAACCATATTTTTATTTAGTAACTACCTACATAATACGAGCGCATTGTTCAATTGTTGCAATTCACGATTTTTTTCATATTCAGTGGTTTCCTCGAAATTGAAATCGTATTCTTCTAAAAAATCTTCAACTTCTTCGCTATCCAAATGATGGGCTAAGGGTGAAAAAAAAAAATCCACCGCGGAACCCTCATTTACATCACCTGTATTTGCACTTGAAATTGTATCAGAACAAAATGGCAGATGTTTACTAGTAAAGTGATTTATCTAGTAGCTTATACGGTTATTTCACCTAATATTGCCCTAATTAAGTACAATTACACTTAAAAGAATCTTGAACAAGACTAATAACGATGCAATCTTATAATTAGCGTAGCTTAGTGTATTATAATATCTTGTTCTCTTATAAAATACTACGATAGGATCAAATATCAGTCAGGACTACTTAATCTTTCTGCAAACAATTATAGGATACTTATACCTGTAAGTGTTTTACAAGATATTCTTGTAGCTAACTAGAAGACTGTGAAATAAAAACAAATGCTCTTGAGAGTATGTACGCTTGTGAAAGGTTACTATAAGTATAAGTATCCTGTAACCGTTCTGTGCGTTAGTCTTGTAGCAAACTATAAGACTAAGATACAAAAATGATTGCTCTTGAGTATGTTAAAGCTTGTCGAATGCTATTATAAGTAAAAAAGTCTACAACAATACATTTATAAGAACGTTATTAGTAAATAATTACTTATAATTTTTCTTTATAGGATTACTTTGCTTGTTGGGATACGAACTACATTAGGGGTTAGTTAGGTCTCGGATATTGAAAGTAAATAAGTTAAGGAGAGCTCCTTAAGCAAAGAAGTTATGCTAGGTTTGTTTGTGGAAGTTAAAAAAATATCGCAATACCCAGTTGTTTGTTTACCAGTAAAGTCGCGGGAAATCATTTTTTTTTAATTGAAAGATAAGGGGTATCCTAGAATGTTTAAAAAAGCTAGATATTCGTATAATTACGTAAGCGATAACAATTTTCTCACCTTGTGTTTTCCCAAGTTGGTCACGGCACATCCCAACACAGCTTCTCTGCCCAGAAAAAACGTTTGGTTCCCGATAGGCCTTTCAAACTCAGGGTCTTCAGAAAACTTCCTGGTCGTCATTTGCGAGTCTGCAACAAAAGATGGAGGATTAAATACTCACGGTCAACCATTGGATTTACAATAAACTTTCCGATGGCGAACTTTGATAAAACGTCAAAGATTTGAAGGTAAATTAGCAGAAGTTATTCTTCGTTTTAATACGGTATGCCCGTTAAAAGTTTGTGAGTGTTTTGGGAGATTAAGTTTTTGTTCCTAAGTGTTTTGGGATAAAGGTGAAATGTTTTAATATTAAGCTTATTTCAAACAGTATAATAGTTTCTTAAGTAGGCAATCTGTGACTATAGTAAGTAAGGTTTTTGAAAAACGTCGTCCGAAATGTGCTCGTACTTATATCTCAACAAACAACAATAGGTATACAAGGTGTTACAAAAATACCCCTAATGCCGAAAATGGTATATAGGGACCATCCAACTGAACAACTTTCACTACGGGACCAACTCTGAAATCGCGAAAAAAAATCCAGCTGTTTTATACATTTTGATATTTTCGATTTTATTTTTTGTATGAAACAGCTGACTTTTTTTGCGATTTCAGAGTTGGTCCCATAGTAAAAGTTGATCAGTTTGATGGTCCCTATATACCATATTCGGCATTAGGGGTATTTTTGTAACACCTTGTATATTTTGATACAATACTAAATAATATACTAGAAAAAATTCGACTTGCACCAGATCATATTCTCGGACGGGAATCGATCGCACAACCTTTGCATGTCTGGTTCAATGCTTAAAAACTAAAAAAATATTTTTTATTTACTTTATTTAAATGGCGGCCATTTTTATTGCCGCCATTTTGTTTTTTTTGCACCTTAATTTGCCCAAGGTGTACGTTATTTTAGTCAAAGAACCATCTCTGTATCTTTTACCGTTTCGGCAGGCAGTTGACCATCTCCATAATGGCTAAATTGATTTTTATCAAACGTGGCTAAGAACCATCTCGATTAGATTATCTATCAATTTAAAAAAAATGCATTGTAATCGCTTGATCCGTTTAGGCACTACGAATATACGTACAGACACACAAACATAGGCTTCAAACTTATAACACCCCTCTTTGCGCTGCATTGGAGGTTAAAAAAGTATCGTATACACCTTCTGCATAACTCCAATAACTCACCCCGAATTTTAAGTTATAAATACAAGACAAGCTCGCCCAGTAATGTTTTGACAGCCTTCGTGAAAATCCAACTCGATTTGCATAATTTTCAGCTTAAAATTCAAAGTTTGGAACACATTATAATGTTTGAGCCACTACTATGGTGCATTCTTCCTGACTTAATTAAATTTTTGTATTTATGTTATAACAAAAAGTGCGTTTGCAGTAACTGCACGTGAGATACTGAAAGAGAAATAAAGGTTGCAATTTATTTTTGATGGTATCACGTTGTTATAGTTAAAAAAAACATTGTAAAAAATGAGACTTTTTGTAACCTCGCATGACCTGGCTCGATGCCGGTCCTAATTGACTCTGTCAAAAACTACATCGCAAGCACCGACCTCCATAAACATTTTTTCAGGTCAGTGATCGCAAGCTTTCTTTCTTAATTTACTTTTCAAATAATCATATCTATTCTAAAAAGGCTTACCTACTTACAGAGATTATAAGTTACAGAGTAAACATTTATCATCAGCTAATCACAGCCTACAAATTAACTATCCTTATAGTACTTATACCTTTTTTATAGTAAGGGGAATGCATTTACGCATATATTGTAAGAATTGGTTATTGGTTGATATTATGACCGCGAAAGTTTTATAAAATTTATAAAAATTGACGCTGTTATTCTCAAACCATACAATTTTGTTATTGTATGTAATAAAAGTTTACTATTAAATGATACATTTAAAATCACTCTATAATATATAAATAGATACGAGTAATACATTATTATTAACACCACAAAACAAACAAATATTGAAGTAACAATCCTAATGTTGGGTTGCTATTAATAGTAGATTGTTAGACAAGGGTCAAAAGAGAGCAATGGCCATACGAGATATTTAGACATGTAGTACCTACTCGTAACTACATACTAGGTAGACCATATTATTTATTTGTTTCTTATTTCAAAGGAACAGACCGCGTCGCCGCTCCGCCCAATGTTTTTAATCCACTGGCTGTTATACGAACTCTATGGTCGACTATGTAACCAAATTCAGTTCTATTTTGAAAAAATCTTTTACACCCTAGGGTGGAACGCAGAGTTTTTAACCCGCTGCTCAGTTTAAAAATACATCACTTTCCGAATATGAGATTTAAAAAACCATGTTTCTGTAGGTTCCTTTGTTGTTGGTGAACAAACACGATGTTCACCAGCGTCAGACTATTATAAGGATCCCTCAAATAAGTATAAAAGCCTTACTAGGAAAAATACGTATACTAGCTGAACCATATCCACCTAATATTATAGCTCGCTATTGAGTTTACAAACTCAAAACAACGTATTTACCTTATTTTTCATTAAAAATATTATGAATATATTAATTTTAATACAAGAGTTTTAAAATTAATAATTTTTCACAGTTGTTATTATTATTATTATCGTATATGAGGATTAGTGACCACCTCTGGTGTTAGGTTTATCAAGCTGCATTTAAGGCCTCTCACTTGGCTTAACGACTGTTATCAGATGACAACAGCCGAGCGACGGTTTAACCCTCCGAAGCACGGAAGCGCTCAGTTGTAATGCCACTTAACGGTCACCCATCCGACACCTGGCCGGACCGAGCATTGCTTAACAAACGTGATCAAGTACGATCAGTCTATCAAGCTCCGCCATGAGCATTTCACATAACCTACTGAAAGGTAAAATATTTTTTAAACCACCGTAACAACATAAATCTGCCCTTTATCAAAAAACTACGACACTCGTCTCTAAAAACTAAAACTAAGCTCCATTAATTTATTTTAGCATTAGTTATTCAACCAATATTCGTCTTTACTAAGTTTAGACATGGTTCAAAGTTCCGAAATAGCGAGATCTACTCTAACTTTGTACGGAATTCTCTTTGTTATTACTGCTATGAAGTTTTAAAGTCTAGAGTTGGGTACTTGGCAGGTATTTTGTGAGCTTTCGAAATTACTTTAGCCGTCGGTGACTAGCTGGACTTGAAGCCTGGGAATAAGGCATAAATTATGTTAATGAGGGGACAAAAAACTTAAATAACTAATGAGTTTATGATGTAATTAATAATGACCTTCACTATCACTAACAGAAATCTAATAAACAAATCAAAGTCTTCGCAATTTTCCCCGTTGGCCTTGAATTATTATGGTGATATTTGTTACACGGTTCACTTCTGCCTGTCGATTCTGTAACATAACTCGAACCTCACTTCGATTCTCACTTCACTGCGCGGGAATTTTAAATCATTAATGGGAAAATGATAAACTGTTTTTTTAATCACAAACGATTTTAGATAGCTACGGTAGCTACCTCAAACCTCTGTAAAGAAGCTTATATTCAGCTAATTTCTAATAACAAATTCAGGCGAAGTGAAGTGAGGTTTGAAGTGAGATGTGAGTTAGGATACAGAATCGACAGGCTGCTTTTCAATTTCAGTTAATCAACCAAAGTGAATAATGATTTTCAAACAAAGGATTGAAAAACATTGAATGCAATGATTGGCCGACAACATTATTTTTTTATTTTTTTTATTCACAACGTGTTAGCGCTTGGCTTTCACCTCACCTGATGTTAAGTGACGATAACGCCGAAGGTGGAATAGCGCACTACACCCGGAATCCTCACCACTGAGGAACTAGCTATCTTACCTCTAACTGCCGGAACACAACAATTTTTAAATTGTTTACCACCAACCAAACTGAGTACAAATGTACCTCCCTCCTGGAAATCGAACCCGGTACCGGTAACTGTGTAGGACCCCTACGTCTTACACAGGTGGGTGAACCACTAGACCACAGAGGCGGTTAAAATTAATATTAAAACACACTTCTGCGTCATCCAACCAAAGTGAATCAATTTGGTTAAACAGTGTTTTCGATAAAATACAGTTCAACATCAACATGGCGATCCATTAGGTCTCACAGCATAAATAGCGGAAAATAAAAACACAAAAATATTTAACCGAATATTTTGTGTGCTATTCCTGCATTAGCATTCGGTGACGGTGCGAAGTGGTGCGATACTATGCCCGTTTACAGACGTTTTCAGTGAACTGTAGCTCTACCTTGAGTTGATGCAAACTGTTTTCGCTACCGTAAACTATCGGATATACTGCTCACAGTCAATGCGAGTGAAAGAGAGAAAACGATAGTTTACGGTAGCGAAAATAGTTTGCATCAACTCATGGTAGGGCCACTGTACATTTTTTGTTTTATGTGAGTTGTTTTATTGTTGCTTAGGGAGGGCCTCGGAGCCTAAAAGGCAACGCCAAACATTTACTAAAATGGTAGCATTTACTTAATTTAAAATATCCGCAATTTATTTTATTATGTATTTCACACTTTATAAAAATGTGTAGATTTTTAATGGCAATATTACAAATAATTTATTAATTCAATTAATTATCTTTTATGGAGAACTTACATAAAATAAATAGGACTTGTATTTGCATTAGATACTCACTCAAACGCAATTGAGAAGCTCGATCGCGCAGTGGTATAGCGCCTGGCCCATTGATTGCGGAGGTTAAGCAACTTTCGCAAGGGTCGGTCATAGGATGGGTGACCAAAAATTTATTATCGAGCTACTCCGTGCTTCGGAAGGCACGTTAAGCCGTTAGACCTGGCTGTATTTGGACCCACCAATCTGCATTGGGCGCGCGTGGTGGGTCATGGTCCATCCTCCTTATCCACTCATAAGGAAGGCCAGTGCCCCAGCAGTGGAGACATTAAAAATGGCTGATGGTCTGGTCTGGTCATACGCCACACGAAAGAAAAGAAAGAAATAAATTAAGAACAGTAAAAAGTAAAAAAAAACAGTAAAACGTTGTTACTAAAATAATAATTTTGTTTAATTCCAACTACAGCACCGTGTGCTTTCATAAACATCAGAATTCCATGCGGACGAAGTCACAGTCGGTGGTTAATTTAAATACAATAAAATTCACAAGTACATATATATACGACCTTACCACAAAAGATTTTAAAACACTGTTCAACAAGTGTTTAACATAGACACTATTTAAATGTGATGCTGTTTTTTTTGACAATGTTGTTTGAAAGATACGGCATTACATTTAAACAGTGTCTAAATAAATAGTGTTTTAAAATCTGCATGCATGCTTTTTATTTTACTTCATGTATTTATTTGGACGCGAAGTATTCTGCCATGATTACGTTTATGACCAACATTTGTCAGTCTTACTCCATTAGCCCATTTGGATTTTCAGAGCGACTTTCAGTCGAAATTTGTCGATTCAGCGACGCCCACCGCGCCTCATGAAACTCGATAATACTGCTCATAAGGGATTCTAGTTGCCGTTTCAAAAAGGTATTTTAAGAAATCGGTGAAAGCTCATAAATTCAGTGTGCCTAATGGAAATGAAGGGGCGTGATAATTGGGCTTTTAACCTTATTGGGATTTATAAGTCGATCAGATTGAGAAAAACGGTCAAGAGCGAGTCGGACTCGCGCACCGAGGGTTCCGTACCATCATTCTGAAAAGTTTACTATTTAGAGACATCATTTTATTTTTCCTGTAATCTTTACATAAACTTCTATTACATAAAATAATTTCAGATTTTTTTTCTATGCAAACTTCAGAGATAAAGGGGGTGGTATTTTTTTTTACATTTTTCATCAAAAGTCGAATACTATGCGGCCTAAAACAATAAAAAAAATGCTTGAAAATGTGCAAGCAACGCTCTTTCATATGCCCTAGTAGCCTCACTTCGAATTTTTAAGACCCCCTTTCAGTCCCTGTTGCAAAAAAAAAATATTTTTATTTCTCTCTTATTTGCAAAATAGTTGGGCAAACGTAATCTAAAACTATTCCAACTCTGTTCTCGAGATATCCAGCTGTGACAGACAGAGAGACAGACTGAATCGCACCATAAGGGTTCCTTTTTACCATTTTGGTACGGAACCCTAAAAAGCGGGCCGTAGTTGAAAATACTAACGGTCGGTTTCTGAATTGAGAAATTGAAGATGAGCACACTTTTGTATACATGAGTAACATTTGAGTAAGGTTCAACTTCGATTTCTCAATTCAGAATCTGACTGTATATCTTTAATATCTCTTCTACTTTATATATACTGTGTAAGTACTTAACTTTCTATATAAAAAAAAACTTTACGGCAAGGGCCGGAACTAACTTTATTTCATAATCTGGAGTACGCTCTTTCAACTGAATAACTATAGCTACCAAGCTCCGTAGAATATTCTGATGAAAATCATCACTGAGTGCTTTCAAATAAGGTTCCTGCTGTTTAACACTGACTATAATTATTGCAACATTGAATAAATGCTTTTGTATTGTGTACGGTTTCTATTGCACTCCTTTGGAACTGTTTCGGAACTGCCCTGGCTGCATTTCTAGTCGTTAGCATCCACAACTCCGCATTTGGCCCGCGAAGGCCTGTTCTCCAACAGTGAGGACACATCGTGGTGCGGTCTACTACGCCACATTTTCTGTAGAAGAATAGTTTGGTTTGCGGAATAATATCCTCAATAAATTTTTCAAGGTTGTCACAATGAGCTTTTCTAATTAAATAAATTGTAATTGCTTTAAGCTTCATTTAACTCGGCACGTAAAAACTTTGAATAGCTTGGAAAGTTTAATTGGCGCGTCCCCAACTATTTTAAGCAAAGCAAATTAAAATTTCGTTTCACGAACTTTGTAATTATCTTCTGTGTTGGCTAGACCGCCTTATGAAAATAACTCAAAGAAAATTAATTTGATAAACTCGTGTTTTCAAGTGATTGTTACTTGGACGAAAGTTACTTTGTTTGCAAATTCATAATAAAATCCGTTATAATTATGGCAACAAACAGAAGATGGAGTTTTTTTATCTGAAAATGGTACCACCATAAAAGTAACAATATAAGTAACTTTAACGCGTATTAAGTGATCCTCATCGGCCATTTTTATTATCCTTACTACTGGGGTACAGGTCTATAAAGAGAAAAGGCCATAACTCACGAGGCGGACACAATGCGGATTGGACTGCAAATGCAGCGGGACCTAACGTGCCTTCCGAGACACGAGCTCGAGACAATAATTTTCGGTCACCCATCCCATGGCCACTAAAGAATGCCTTTCGAAATGCGCTAACCCATTGCGCCGTCGAACTCCTCAGATGCAATTACTAACTATAATCAGTGCGCGATAAGAATGCGATGGGACCTTGTCACACTGAGACGCGCACGGTACGCCGGCTAGTCATATGGATATCCAAAAACACGGTGTCACACATCCGAGGTGAAGGAACTTTTGCTGGAGCAACTTCAAGTAAACAGTTAGTTGAATAATTAAATTAAAATTACCTAAATATTAAATTTTCGATTTACTCTGACAAAGTTCCATGCCTTTCTTAAGGATTGTTTAAATATGTATTGGATATCTCCAGGCGTTAAGGGTCTTAAATTAAAGACACATAGACAGACGCCGTCATTTTTCTTTTTGTAAGAAACTGAACCTTAAAAAAATACAAACAACTCGTGCGCGTTATTTTTTATATTTTTTATCTGTATCAGGTCATTGCCCTCTAACGCGTCTTTTATTCGCACTCACTCGGCCGTACTACGCCAATTTAAGACTTTTTAAAAGGAAAAACGTTTTTCTTTATACTTCTTTCGCCATCGTTGGGGTGATACTCAACTAAAAGAGGTACTTTGAAAAGATTAGGCTGTAAAAAGCGAAGTAAATCGACGTAAGTTGATTTGCCTTATAGTTGTTCTATCTCACAAAAACCCTTTTGCTATGAATGTCGTCAGGCGTGCACATGCACATTATTTTAGTTTTTTATTTATTTATTGTCTCCGATTTAGATTGGCTTTTTACAAAATACCTATACAACATGTTACAAAAATACCTCTAGTGCCGAATATGGTATAATGGACCATCAAACTGAACAATTTTTACTATGGGACCAACTCTCAAATCGTAAAAACGATTGTACATTTTGATATTAACGATTTGAATTTTTGTATGAAACTGCTGATTTTTTTTTCGCGATTTCAGAGTTGGCCCCATAGTAAAAGTTGTTTAGTTTGATGGTCCCTATATACCATATTCGGCATTAGGGGTATTTTTGTAATACCTTGAATGTTTAATTTGCGCTTAACTGAAAGTTACTATTGAAATAAAGATTTTCTTTAAAATTATAGGTAATGCTAGTGGCTCTGTGTACACCTCAGTAGTGTACACCTCACTTCTTTTTACATTTTTCATAATTTTTCGAAAGGGCTGAAATTTTTTTTTTCTGAAGAACTGAATAGACAACATTTTTTTTATATAATTATCCAACCTGCTCACGAAATTTCACGAGAATCGGTTGAGAAATGCGACCTGTAGAGGAGAACAGCTGGACAGCATTTTTCCTCAAGCTGAAATGGAGACGTTCCTCGCGCTTTGCGCTGGATTTATTTGCAGTGTTCAGTATTTGACTTAGAAGTAAGTTAGCTCGTGCAGATATAATTATGTCTAAACCCGTTCCCGTAAGTGATGTAAAGGGGGTTATTCACTTACCTTTCATCGCCATTGTGGGCAGCAGAACTAAAGCCTGCAGCAACGACAAGAAGCAAGTCCTTTCGATCCACATTTTAATATCTTCTTCATCCAAAACAGTACATTTTCAATCACGATCACCAATCATGTTCATATCACTTAATTTTTTTTTTTAATTTTTAACCTAGTAACTGGTTATTGACTACATCCTTCTTTTCTATAAACATAAAAGATCAAAACAAAAAGTTACCTATTGAGAAAGTTTCATATTAGATTATTCAAAAGTGATTCATTAAATTGTTTCGAGTGATTTGACTGTGTAAAAAAAAAATCGAAGATCTTAAGGGAGCTTTTCCTTTTTCAATGAAACTTTGGATACAATACAACAACAAAGGTTTATGAAAACTTAATGTGGTTTTAACAATGATATCACATTTAAACATTCTTATGCATTAAGACGCCGGCGAACAGTTAGCTTCCCATACAAACGTAATACCAAAATGATTTGCAATTTGAGCATAATTAACTCTTCTTGTGATGTTATTCGGATAAAGACAATATTTGTCTAGGTTTCTATTAAATAAAAATCCAAAATACTAACCCCATTCAAAATAAATGCCAATTATTTTTTTTTCATACAAAACTGTAAGTCGCATTAATTTTTATTTGGTTGAGTATTTTGATTTTTTTATTTAATAGAAACCTAGACAAATACTGTCTTAATCCGAATAACATCACAAGAAGTGGTAATTATTATGCTCAAATTGCTAATCATTTTGGAATTACGTTTGTATGGGAAGCTCACTGTTCGTCGGCGTCTTAATACGAAATTTAAAAAAAATAATAGAAAATTATATCTTTACAACGTCACTATTAAAAAATAAACAGATAAAATCAAATAAAACTACCGAAGAAACCAAAATTGGAGTTTTATTGAAATTGCGAAAGTGTCCAAGCGTAAATATATATTTTACACCCTCACTGATCCTACGGTTTAGGAAGGTATTGTTGACAATTCAACGCCTCCAGAACCACCTAAGCAAATAAATGTTTAACACCTATTGTCACATATTCCAGTTTACTGCAAGGAAAGAAAACTAACGAAATGTACACTTTGAATGTAACACTTCGGTTTAAGTTAAAGTGACTAAAAACTAGTATGTAATATATATTTTTAAACTTTAAAATAAATAAACTATATAGTTAAGAAAAAAAAATTGTAAAAAACGTTTATGTTCTGATTTTACTAAGAATAAAAAAACAGTTATAAATCTTCGCAAATGGGTCAGTAACGTTACTTCAACAAATTATTATTTTTTATTTATAATCAAATATAAGTACCAATTTCAACAAAAAAAAGCATCGTAAAAGTATTTAGCAACAAATTCAATCTATAACTTTAGTCAGACTATAATGTTTGGACATAGCAGATCAAAGAATGAGTTTCAACTTTTCAAAAGCTGACACAGTATACATGTGTCTAAACTTATACCTCAACAGTTAAATACCGTAATTAGACAGGAATCCCCCCATTAGTCGACCACATTCGCCGATCCCTCGGGATTTGCGGCGTCGTCCAGATTTGTGAGCACATAATTGACAGACTTGTTGGGGAAGTCTTGTAATTTTGGCCTTTTCAGCTTTTCGGACGATTCATTGTTATGCAATTATATTTCAGGATGTTTTGAAAAAAATGAGGTCGTAACGTTTAATCGTTTTGGGTTTGAGATTGAAATAAGTTGGCGACAATTTTCAAACCATATAGCTTGAAATTGTTGCGGTAGCGTATTCAAGAAGGAAAGAAAAAATCAAAAGGAACAATACGTAAATCAGCTTTATAATAACTCTTTGAAATTTCCCAAGATTATATGCAAATATTATACCCAATTTGTTTTCTAGTTCACTTAAGTATTGACATATTCTAAAAATACCTAACTTGGAAAAACGGATACAGCTATCTGATAATAGTCTTTGAAAAGCAAACCTTAAAAATGCTTTCAGATATTAAATTGACTACGAGTGAAAACGACTCTCATTATTTATATTTAGCTACAATGAGTTTTCACTTATTTTAAAAATGATAAAATTTTGTAAGATGATAACCTATATATACGAAATACCTACTACTTTAATCTAATCAATTTACAAAAAAAAACCTGAATTCGTTTCCATGGTATTCACTATAAATAAATAAAAATAAAAATTTAGTTTTTAGGAAAGCTCCATTCACTGACGTCAACTTTCAATTCACAGCGAAACAATATTTTAACAGGAATCATATAGCACTACAAACTTTGATAACATGATAACAGGAGAAGCAAACGTCTTTTATAAAAAACCAACAACAGTTCCAAAAATCACTTTTATCAACGCGAGTTTTTTAAAGTCGCGTAAATTCGTGGTACGGCTAAGACGCGCCGCGCGTCCGTTTCGTAGCGGATCTCGTAGCGCACTGACACTGTCCCGTAGCACACAGTTTCGTCGTAGACACACAATTCTGTAAACACACTGCTACACTATCCGACGGTGCTCCTCGCTCACGCCACGTGAAAAGGTCGCCTCAAACGTTTAAGTGAATGTGTTTTGTTTATGCCGATGTTCCATTTTTAAAAAGCACTCTGTGGTGCTGCATTTAATTTTAATGACGGCTTTGAAATATGATTGCGCGCAGTTTTTTTTTAACCAAAAAATATAACCGTTTTGAAAACTAATCATCAAACCTAACCATAAAAAGAAATTCAAATCCCATATTTCATAGAATAATTACGTAAGATAATATAATTAAACAATGTTATAATATAATTTCACAATGTTATATAATTTGTTACATGCAATCGCTCGCATACAATTTTTTATTTTATTTAATTGTAATATAAAATTGTTTATTTATCGTTTAAATACAGTATAGCAACAGTTTATAACATCATTTTATTGATATTTCTTCATTTAATCGACTTTAATGCATTTTGTTTTCCGTACCTGATATCTTGTTTTGCAGTATTAGGCTACAAGAAGTTATCAAACATTTTTCTTGAATATGCTAAATCCATTAATTAATATTTATGATAGTGCCGATAACGGTTGTGTATTGAATGACGTGGTAGCTTGCAGTAGAGATAAATTTATTACCTTGAACGCATATCTCTTAGTACTTAGGTATATTTTTAAATGATATGAATTGATATATTATACTATATATAGCTCGATTACCACTCACTCACTCACTGACTGACTCATTGACATAATTGTTCTCCCAGAAGGAGGTGGAAAAGGGTATAATGATGTTTGGGGAAAATGTGCAAAACCCCAATCGAACTGGGGAAAAATTATGACATTTGGGAAAAACAAGATGGCGGCTGTGGGGAGATTTGTAACTTTTTTGTTTTCCAACCGATTTTGTTGAAACTTTCAAGACGGGTAGATTTTGACGTACAATGTTTAGAAAAATGAGAAAAAGTGTCAAAAACAAAATGGCGGCCGCGCTGGAGAGCTTTGAAAAAATCGATTTTTGGACCGGAAACTGCGGAGCCACAGCTCTGAAGTGTTGTTTGGTTTGGGAAAAATATTTTTGCCATTTCACCACAATAGCCCTCAATTTTGACAAAACTAGGAAAATTTAAAAAAAAACAAGATGGCGCCTGTTGTAGTGGCCATTTTGTTTGAGTTACGAAAACATGCCATTTTCAAAGTCAATTTTCTTCCAGATGGCAACACTGGAGCGTTTTGAAGTTCATGGAACAGTTGTAGGTATAGACACAGTGTATATATTGGTAGAATATTTTTACCTCATTTCGGGGTAATTTTCGAGATTTACCCCAAAATGAAAAAAAGTGAATCCACTACTTTTTGGGAATTTCGAGTATGAGGGTTTATGTATTGTCTGTATACAAATGACATTTTGGTATTTTGGTCGACAACTTCTGGCAACCCTGGAAACTGCTGAGGAAAAAGTCATTTTTGAGATACCCTTTTTTCAAGTCCTATTGCGGCGGCTGGGTGCAAGTGAGAAAAAAAATCAAAACGTGGTTGCACGCAGTATATGCTGCAGAATATAGGAAAAATATGAACAATAGAAAAATCAATATGGCGGACGCGGTGGCGGCCATTTTGTAAATTTAATACATTTTTTAAATATTCTAAGGCTATTTTGAGGCAGTTTGCAGCATTTGAGAAGGTTGGCATGTATTGTCGAATTATGCAACATATCAAGGAGTATTGCCATGTAAAAAAAAATTACCCATTTTCAGGGTACTTTTTGAGATGTACCCCAAAAATGAGAAAAATAGAAATAGCGGCATTTTCAAATATTTTTTATCAAAAACCATTAGATTTTGCCAATACTAATGACATTTGACTATTTTTATATCGATCAGATGGCAACACTGGAATTGAAAGTAAGGTTTATTTTCCGGGTACCGCCTTTATTATTACCAAAAAGGAGCAGTTGTAGAGGGGAGTAATGTATGAAGAAAGTATTCAAAATCTAAAAAACTCTTAGAAAAAAATATTAGTAGTGGAAGTCCAGGTTAAGATCTTCATGACGTGGTACTGCCCGCCAAATTGGTACTACATAGGTAGATGGTGCTCAAACTAAAGTTGTAGAGAACTTTAAGTAGATTCTGAAGCGAGGAAAAAATATTCAAAATGGCGGAAAAACAAAATGGCCGCTCATTTTCCAGGTACCGCATCATTTTTATTACCAAAAAAGGGCAGTTGTAGAGGGGTACAAAGTATGAAAAAAAAATTAAAAATCTAGAAAACTCTCAGAAAACAATATTAGTAGTGGAAATCCAGGATAAGATCTTAATGATGGGGTGCTGCCCGCCAAAATGGTACTACATAGGTAGATGGTGCTTAAACTAAAGTTGTGGAGATCTTTAAGCAGATCCTGAAGCGAGGAAAAAATATTCAAAATGGTGGAAAAACAAAATGGCCGCTCATTTTCCAGGTACCGCATCATTTTTATTACCAAAAAAGAGCAATTGTAGAGGGGTAAAGAGTAAAAAAAATTCATGATCTAGAAAACTTTCAAAAAAAAATATATTTAAAGTGGAAGTCCAGGTTAAGATCCTCATGACGGGGTGCTGCCCGCCAAAATGGTACTACATAGGTAGATGGTGCTCGAACTAAAGTTGTAGAGAACTCTAAGCAGATCCTAAAGCGAGGAAAAAATATTCAAAATGGCGGAAAAACAAAATGGCCGCCATACAAAATTACAGAAAACCCAGCACGAGCAACTAATTAAGAAGGAGATTTCTCTCTCAAAGTTAAAAAGAAATGTTTTGATCTGATGACATAGCATGAAGCATAGTAGCAAGCTAGAAATATTAAAACATTACTTTTTAAAGTACACATTACTGGGCATCGAGCGTTTAACTTCAAAACGTTTACTTATGATAACACGTAATGAATATTCATCGTCATTCTACGCACATACAGCATAGCAAAATGATCGTTCACAGATTAAATAAAAAATATGGGGTTATTGGTTTTTTTTTAAATTATTTATCGATTACCATAATTTCATTCATTGACATAATTGTTCTCACAGAAGGAGGTGGAAAAGGGTATAATGATGATTGGGGGAAATGTGCAAAACCCCAATCGAACTGGAGAAAAATTATATTAATTGGGAAAAACAAGATGGCGCCTGTGTAAAGAGGTATAATGTATAAAAAAGTATTCAAAATCTAAAAAAATTCAGAAAATATATAAATATATTCAGAGAATAATGATGATTGGGGGAAATGTGCAAAACCCCAATTGAACTATAGAAAAATTATGACATTTGGGAAAAATAAGATGTTGATGTTTGGGGTAAATGTGCAAAACCCCAATTGAACTGGGGAAAAATGATGACATTTGGGAAATGCAAGATGTTGAATGTGGCGAGGTTTGTTATTTTTTTCCAACCGATTTTGTTCAAACTTTCAATAACGGTAAATTTTGACATTTAAAATTTAGAAAAATGAGATAGACTCCGCACTGGAGTTTTGAAAAAAAAGATTTTTGAAACCGCGGGGCCACAGCTTTGAAGTGTTGATTGTTTGATTGGAGAAAAATATTTTTACCGTTTCACCACAATAACTCTCTTCTTATAATCGTAATCTTAAACCGTACCTAACCGTAACCAGAACCGTAGCCAAAACCTTAACCGTAATCGTAATCGTAACCGTCACGAACGTTCGGGCTCGGGCACCGACTCGGGCTCGGGCTCGGGTTTGAGTTCGGGTTCGGGTTTGGTTCGGTTTAGTTTAGGCGTTGTGTTTTTTTTACATAGAAAAACAACGTCACATTCTCATCTTTATCAATATTCCATCTTATTTATTTATTTACACACATAAAACACTAATTTGTTATTATATTTCATTAATTTTCCTTATTCTATATTTATTTCATACATGCGACCTCAATTCATCCATACTCCAAATTCAAACTATCAACCTCCTTGTATAAAACTTCTTGGTATCTATGTATTTATTTTTTATAACATTTTAATTCATGTTCGACAACATTTAAAAATATTCAAGTATTCTACTATCCTTTTCTCACACATCCATTTTACATCATTCATCCTTTTCACTCTAATACTTTTTCTTGCGTTGGCCGTTTACGTGGTTTTTCCCGCCTTTTATTGGGAATATTTTCACTCTTCACGGCGCGAAGCTTATTTTTACTCCGAACTTTAAGGAGACTGATATAATTTTAAAACAAATGTTGAAATTTTGTTGATTCCTTTTGAGAATAACATATTTTTATTCAGTAAGTATTTTAAACGTAAATTAAATGTTGATTTTTATTAAGTCTTCACATGTTTGATGAAATAGTTTGATTTTTTAGGCTTTTCATACTGTTTTGGAAAATCTCGTTGGAGAAACACAAACAGCCAATATTAAATGTGAAAAACCGCTGTAAATATCGTTTTCATGACAATTGCATTAATCAATAAAAGGTATGTGTGTATTCTAAGTTATTTCTTTTAACTGTTCTTCGCATTTATTTATCTATAATTATTATTCCTTTTATTAACTCCTTTTTTCTTTTTCAATTCCAGGAGTGAAGAGGAGGAAAGATATTGATTAATAAATTATTATTAATTAGTAATTATTATAACTACATTATGCGGGGCAGCTCCAGTCCTTATCTTGGAAGTTTTTATAGGTGATTTTCGTCTGTTTCAAGTAAGGGCGTTCTTATTTTTATGATTTTATTTAACAAGAAAAACTGCGACTTCGGTGCAGCGAGACGACGGTATTAAATTGTACCATAAAATACCACAATTTCGTAAAAACAACTCTTAATTTCAACAACTAAATATTTTTTTCATATTATTTCATAATTTAAGAGAGCAAAAGATAAGGTGCCCAGCCCACCCATTCATTTTGTACAGTTAGTGTAATATCAATCATTTCATCACCTACCTATTTACCATACATAAGTCTTTGTTTTAAGATTTTATTATATCTCTTTTAATGTTTTTATTTATTAATTATACTTGTACATACATCTTTAGTCTACTTGTTTTTTTTGTAAATATTTAAAAATCTACTTACTATTTCCTGTTTCTCTGCCGGGCCAGGAAATAGTTGACAAGGTTCGAGCTCGAGTTCGAGTTCGTGTTCGCGTTCGGTTCGGACCAGTTTTGTGCTAAGATTCAGTTCGGTTCGAATTCGGGTTCGGGTCAATTTTGGGTTCGGGTTCGGGCTCGGGCTCGGTCTCAGGCTGGTGTTCGGTCTCGGCCTCGGGTTCGAGTTCGGGTTCAGGTTCGGGCTGAAGTTCGAGTTCGTGTTCACGTTCGGGTCGGGCCAGTTTTGTGTTAAGATTCGGCTCGGTTTCGGGTTCGGGTTCGGTTTCAGGTTCGGGTTCGGGTTCAGGTTCAGGTTCAGGTTCGGGATTGGGTTCGGGTTCAGGTTCGAGTTCGGTTTCGAGTTCAGTTTCGAGCTCGAGTTCGTGTTCGCGTTCGGTTCGGACCAGTGTTGTGCTAAGATTCGGTTCGGTTTCGGGTTCGGGTTCGGGTTCGGGTTCGGGTTCGGGTTCGGGTTCGGGTTCGGGTTCGGGTTCGAGTTGGGTTTCAGGTTCGGGTTCGGGTTCAGGTTCGGGTTTGGGTTCGGGTTCAGGTTCGTGTTCGGTTTCGAGTTCAGTTTCGAGCTCGAGTTTGTGTTCGCGTTCGGTTGGGACCAGTGTGTTGTGCTAAGATTCGGTTCGGGTTCGGGTTAATTTTGGGTTGGTTTCGGGTTCAGATTCCGGTTTGGGTTCACTTTCGGGTTCGGGTTAGGGCTTGGACTCAGACTCGGTCTCGGGCTCAAGTTCGGGCTCGGGCTCCGGTTCGGGTGAGGGTTCGATTTTGGGTTCAGGTTCGGTTTCGGGTTCTGGTTCGGGTTTGGGTTCGGGTTCGGGTTCGGATTCGGGTTCGGGTTCGGGTTCGGGTTCGGGTTCGGGTTCGGGTTCGGGTTCGGGTTCGGGTTCGGGTTCGGGTTCGGGTTCTTGTTCGGGTTCGGGTTCGGGTTCGGGTTCGGGTTCGGGTTCGGGTTCGGGTTCGGGTTCGGGTTCGGGTTCGGGTTCGGGTTCGGGTTCGGGTTCGGGTTCGGGTTCGGGTTCGGGTTCGGGTTCGGGTTCGGGTTCGGGTTCGGGTTCGGGTTCGGGTTCGGGTTCGGGTTCGGGTTCGGGTTCGGGTTCGAGTTCGGTTTCGAGTAAAGTTTCGAGTTAAGCTCGTGTTCGCGTTCGGTTCGGACCATTATTGTGCTAAGATTCGGTTCGGGTTCGGGTTCGGGCTCGGGCTCGGTCTCGCTCGGGTTTGTGTTCGGTCTTGGCCTCGGAGTTGGCTTCGGCTTCGGGTTCAGGCTCGGGCTCGGGTTCGATTTCGGGTTCGGGTTCAAGTTTGTATCGGGTTCGCGTTCCAGTTCGGGTTCTGGTTCGTGTTTGGTTTCTGGTTCAGATTCCGGTTTGGGATCACTTTCGGGTTTGGGTTTGGGCACGGACTTGGACTCGGTCTCGGGCTCGAGTTCGGGCTCGGGCTCCGGTTTGGGTTTGGGTTCGGGTTCGGGCTCAGGCTCGAGTGTGAGTTCGGATTCAAGTTCGGGTTTGGGTTCAAGTTCGGGTTCGGGTTTGAGTTCGGTTTCGGGTTCCTGTTTGGGTTCGGGTTCAGGTTTTGGATTCGGGTTCGGGTTCGAGTTCGGTTTCGAGTTCGGTTCGGACCAGTTTTGATCTAAGATTCGGTTCGGGTTCGGGTCAATTTTTGGTTCGGGTTCGGGCTCGGGCTCGGTCTCGCTCAGGCTTGTATTCGGTCTCGGCTTTGGGGTCGGCTTTGGGTTCGGGCTCGGATTCGATTTCGGGTTCGGGTTTAAGTTTGTTTCGGGTTCGCGTTCCAGTTCGGGTTTGGGTTCTGATTCGGGTTTGGCTGCGGGTTCAGATTCCGGTTCAGATTCCGGTTCAGGTTCAGTTTCGGGTTCGGGTTTGGGCTCGGACTCAGACTCGGTCTCAGGCTCGAGTTTGGGCTCGGGCTCCGGTTCGGGTGAGAGTTTGATTTTGGGTTCAGGTTCGGTTTCGAGTTCTGGTTCAGGTTCGGTTTCGGGTTCTGGTTCGGGTTTGGGTTTGGGTTCAGGTTCGGGCTCGGGCTCGAGTGTGGGTTCGGGTTCAAGTTTGGGTTTGGGTTCGGGCTCGGGTTCGATTTCGGGTTCGGGTTCAAGTTTGTATCGGGTTCGCGTTTCAGTTCGGGTTCTGGTTCGGGTTTGAATTCGGGTTCGGGTTCGGGTTCGTCAAAAAATAGGCACACTACGCTGGGCCCACTGCTTTCTCAATGTAATTTGATATTTCATTACTAGGATTTTAATATCAGCCGGCGAAATTCTTAAAAAAAGAATAGAGCATTAATTTTCATCAGGCTGCAACACAAGTTAACCACACATGCATGCATCACCACACCGCACTGCAACTTGCAGACAAATCGCAATGTGATTTGATCTGATGCGCACCACAATCCGCAGTCCGACTCTTCAAAGGCCGCCACTTATAGACCAACAGAACGGTGCCCGCGGGCTGCTTCAGCAGCCCGCGCACCAGGGCGAAATACTAGTATATGTATATATATAGAGATACCAACCCTGTAAATGTTGATCATGCGTACTGTCACGCGAGCACATTGTTGATCCGATGACGTATGTTGATCCGGGTGGTTTTTGTTGATCCAATATAACTTTTGTCATACTAATGTGGCTCCGTCATACTAATACTTAATTAGTGATTAGATTTACGTTACGATTTTTGGTTGGTGGTAGGGCTTATTTCAAGTCGGCCTGGCTAGCTACCACCATCTTATATACCTAAGTTTGACGCCATGACATCAATTTAAAAATGGTTGTGTTCCGGCAGTTACAGGTAAGATAGCCAGTTCCTTAGTGGTGAGGATTCCGGGTGTCGTGCGCTTCCACCTTCGTCACTTAACATCAGGTGAGGTGAAGGCCAAGCACTAAACCGTAGTAAATAAAAAAAAACTGGAAATCATTTTTGTAAGGTATTTTGTATATTTTCTCCTTTATGGAGTCTATAGGATTATTAGGACCTGTTTTCTGTGATTATAATTAACCAAAAAGGAGGAGGTTCTATGTTCGTCTGTTTATTTGTTTTTTGTTTTGCCCTTTGAAGGAATCAAATTGGCGACCGTCATCGTTATCACTATCATTATCCTCTAACGGCCGATTTTAATAATCTATCTTCAGTGAGAGATAATGGATCTGTTACTGTGCAACTGTTGTTATTTCCTGTCATTTAACAAAAATATCTAGGCAATAAACCTTTAGTAAGCCAGTCTCTTACATGTAGGTTATTGAAATCGGCCGTAGATCAACTTTGTCGACAAACTTAATGTTAATTCACATCAAACTCATAAAAAAGCGTCCTACTGATAAAAAAGAAACTGTGAAGCTGATACTCTTTATTAAATTCCTCATATATTATGATATGAATATTTCGCTCAAACTCTCTCAAGTGCTGTTTTAAGTAAAACCTAAAGCGCGCATCTAACATTGTCGCTTAAAGCGCTACAGCGTGGGAACTAACAAGCTTGTGGAGGTATGAGGTACATTTCCACGAGTAACACTGTTTTGTGGAACGATAAGTAACATACTTACACATAGTGTTTTGTTTTAAGAAATAATCATTGAAAGCAAGTTAGTCTTTTGACGAGATTGTGGGGGTGACTCTAGTTGTTGCTAACTATGACACACTATATGGCTCTCTTATGAAGAAAGAAAGAAAGAAGGAAAGAAACTTTATTCTCAGTAATTGTGGTACAGAGATATTAATAAAATGTTTAGACCTCACAATTAGCCGTTTCCAGCATGCAAAAACTTAGTATAATATTAAAAATGTTAAAAAAAGAAATTGGTACCTATTAGAAATTAAAATTTATGTCAATGATCGATAATATAGTCAATAAATTAAATAATTGAATACGCTAAAATAAAATATTTTTACATTTAGTTAGTCCATTATTTCGGTTTTTTTTATACTTAGTTATGTGTTTGAAAAAAGAAATCTTTTATGCCATAGAAACATTTTTCCCTAAGCCAACTATATAAAGCACGTCTGAATAAATTAAATGCCATTTTTTATAGTTTCAGGCAGATGATTATAAATTTTTACACACATACTATGAATTTCTGGAGTAAATGTAATTTCTACAGTTTCGAAGGTTTAAACTCAACAAAGCTAAAAGCATGCCTTCGTGGAATAGGTATTATTATTATATAAAAAGTTGTAATGCCAATGTAAATAGTAGTTTATGATACAAGGTTGGTAAGGAGGCTTTTACAACGAGTTTTTTTATAATCGTCACGAGTTTTAAAAAACCTTAGCAACCGTGTGCCATACTACGTTTTTCAATATATTTGCGAGAAAACATTATAGGTACCTTCTGAAATAAATAAAAGAAACGTAAACAAAAATGCACGGTGGTGGCATGCGGTAAAATTAACTTTCCGCACGCTGTACTAAACTGTAAACAAAAACGCACGGTGTGCGGTAAAATCAACTCTTCATTTTCGAGCAACTGTTTTAAAAACATTATCTTATTTTATAACCAATGTTATTGCTATGTAAATATATTAGCAATGCAGAAAAAACAACAGCTGCCACAACGAAGTGGTCTTGATTGAGCTTATCAATTCTAAAGATAGATTATAATGATTTCTTAAAAATATAATCAAGTATTAAGATAAATAATATTAGAAAAAATAAAATAAAATACTAGAAAAAATCGACTCACCCGTAGCACTGAGGTGCTACGGGTGAGTCGATTTTTTCTAGTATTTTTTCTAATATTATTTATCTTAATATAAAAATAGCATTGTGAATGCGAAAAATCCAAATTTAATAATATAATCAAGTAGTTCTGAAATTCGGTTAAAGATATATCGTAAGATAAGTGACTTATCTGTCTAGCAGTAATTTTATGTTTTCCTTATGTAATCATATTTTGAGATTTATTGTGAACACAAAAATCAGCTAGATTTTTATCGAGTATCTACATGTTTTAACCAACACACAACTAATTGGATACCAAACCAACAACAGTACTTAATAACGCCAAAAATAATGTTTCCCGAGCAAATATTAATCATACAACTTAAATTGATCTTGTCTCAATACAGTTTGGTAACGGTAACGCCGTAGCTATTTCGTATGTAACTTGCCGGAAACTTCGGTCATTAGGCGGCCGATGCTTGCCATAGGTGGGCCAGGTGCCGCCATTATGGGGTTTTGGCGAGTATTAACGTGTATGATGCTGATTTTGTTATAAGTAATCATGCTTGTATGTATAACGAAATACATAGTATTGGTAAATATTATATTAACCTAGCTTTTTTTCTTCAGATTTTTTCAGTTTGCAGTTTTTAAAATATTTGCGAAAAATCAATAAGTAACATTTTATGTGTCGGATGGGTACTTTCATTGTGTAGAATAAATTTTTATTTACTCTCAATATCGTAAAGTTCGAATTATAAACTTCTGAACGAGTTTTATATTAACACTAGTGGCCCGCCCCGGCTTCGCACGGGTACAATGTAGTTACTAATGTGGTGAGTGTGAAGTTATTAGACTATACTACAGGATAACTATATATAGTGGTGGCCACAAAATTAAGCGCTAGTCGATTTTCTTACAAACGAAGTAACTTTTAAGCATTGCTTCTCCGCCAGGGATTGACCGAGCGGTGATCTGGTGATGGCCATCCAAGGAGTGAATAGAGGAGATCCAGATTTCTATACACACCAAAGTGATCTGACCAGCATTTTAAGAGATGTAATTTTAAGATATCATTAAAAATACCATTCAAAAGCACTTAATATCTAAGTTTATTTGAATAAAGAATATTTCATTTCATTTCATTTTATTTCATTTCAATACCGCGAATATAGTATAGAAATGTATGAAAACTTGAAACTGAAAATTCTTATGCTTACATCTCTTAGAATGCTGACCAGATCAGTTGGGTGTGTATTGCTATCTTAATCTTCTCCATTCACTCCCTGGATGGCCATCATCAGATCACAGCTAGTTCAATCCCTAGCGGAAAACCAAGACTTTAAAATTACCTCGTTTGAATGAAAATCGACTTGTGTCCTTAATTATGTGGCCACCACTATATGTATATACGACGTACACAACATACGCAAGGGGTGTTATAAGTTTGACTTGTGTGTGTCTGTCTGTCTGAGACAACCTAGCTCCCAAACTTATGGACCGATTTTGATGCGGTTTTTTATGCATAGTTTAAAAGATCTAAGTGTACAGACGACGGGACTCCTAAACCATTGATCCGATTATGATGAAACTTTGGTGAGTTGTTCTGCTTACGACCGGGAAAGTCCCTGCATTGCAATATGCATGCCGGGTGCAGCTAGTTCTAAATAAAAATATGTTGTGCATTATCAGCATTATCAATCTCGATCATGCAACACTTCTCTATAATATACAACATGTTACAAAAATACCCCTAATGCCGAATATGGTATAAAGGGACCATAAAACTGAACAACTTTTACTTTAGATCCAATTCTGAAATCGCGAAATAAAAATCAGCTGTTTCATACAAAAATTCAAATTGAAAATATCAAAATGTATGAAACAGCTGATTTTTTTCGCGATTTGAGAGTTGGTCCCAATAGTAAAAGTTGTTCAGTTTGATGGTCCCTATATACCATATTCAGCATTAAGGGTATTTTTATAACATGTTGTATACCTACCACATTTCTTGTCATGTTATCCGGTTGCAAAATAAAAAGGCTATTCGGCGAGCTGACTTTCGAGCAGGCTACATTAGAGCTGGCCATGGGAGAAACAATCACTGCGCAGATCTACACCAGCCGCTCTTTAACTTTGTCCCTGTGCTTTATTAATTGTCATAGCATAGGCGACTTGACTGAATATTGTATTCTTTTAAAATTAAACTGATAATTACATGGAATAATTTTGCACCTTATTACAACGCAATAAGGAAAAAATTACAGCACTGCCAACATAACGCCATAGGTACTATTCAATGAAATGCATTCTACCTACTCTCATGGGAAATGACCAAAGAGAATGTAATACTACGTTGAGGTGACAAATGATATTTATTTTTCTTAATTAATCAATCAAATGCCCAAAAAAGTTTCAATTCCGACGTCGAAGTCAATCACAGCAAAAGTAGCTTTATATCACTTTTTAACCCTGTTAGGTAATAAATATTAAAAAAATACGAAACACGTGTTCAATTAATTTTGTGAAAGAATGTCTATGCCAAATTTCAAGTCAATCGGGCCAAGGAATCGCGTTCTCTCATACAAACTTTACCACCCTGTTTCACCCCTTTAGGGGTTGAATTTCGCAAAATCCCGTCTTAGTGAGCACCTACGCTTTAAAAGGAGCCCCCATGCAAAATTTGAGACTCCTAGCACTTGCAGATTCTGAGATTTCGTGATCAGTGAGTGAGTGAGTGATTTTCCCTTTTATATATATAGATACTTGATACCCGCAATACCAAAATAGTAAAACAAAATTATTATAACACTTCGTCGCTAACAAAACAATGTTATAAAATATATTTTTTTACCATTATGATACAGAGACCATGGATTTATCTGTGGTAGCATCGCTTCAGCTGGACGCACCATTTTTAAAGCAGTTTTATTTCAATTATTGCTCTTTGATATACTGAATGATGTAGGATTTTTTTATTCTTGCTCAAAAATCTAGCAGTGAATGTGAAGAAAATTTAAGTCCGCCCGATATTTTTTATGAGAGTAGATAGTAGATATAATAGTGTATGAAACTGCACATAAATAGGTATTAAAACACTCGTGTGATACTATTAAACACACATGCAATATGTTTCATATACTGTACACAAATTAAAAAAATCTTATCAACTTTCAGTATCCGTTCACCGGATCGACTTATCACCGATTAAAACCTCTTGTAATAAGTATATTGATAATGATAGATAATGATGCGATTTATATATTTGCTGAAAAATACAAACAAATACCAAAACAAATAGCGGTACATTTCCAAATTCATTAAGTCAACATCATAATAAATAAATAAATATTTGACAACATCACATACATTGCTCCGATTCCAAAGTAAGTAGCTAAAGCACTTGTGTTATGGAAATCAGAGACAACGGTGGTATCACAAACACCCAGACCTGAGTCAATATAGAAATTCAATAGTTCGTTTTTCTAAATTGACCCAACCGGGGATCGAACCCGGGACCTCAGAGATGGCGACATCTTGAAAACCGGTGTACAAAGCCACTCGACCACGGAGGTCGTCGAATGTATAAATAAACTTAATATTACCAATGTATTTAATCTTTCAGGATCTTTGACCTAAAAACTGCTAACTACATAAGTTATCACCTATGAAACAAGATTCATGTCTCATTTTCATTGGATTTGCTTTTTCTCGCCTCTTTTATAAGGTTATAAAAGGAAGTTACTGTTATTTACGAGTTTATTACACTGTAGGCTGGTTACACACTAACTGTCGCCACGCCCGCGCCGGCCGCCAGCGCGTGCGAAGACCTCGTCTTGTGAAGATACCAGACGGTGCATTCGAGTGAACTTTCACTCGAGTGAATGCTTAATTTTTCTTTCATTACATGTTCATGGGGCACGAAAAAATAAGTCTTTAAATATTTTCTTTAAATATGTGGTCAAACGAAGTCGTAAATCAATAAAGAACAACAATAAAAACGGAAATTAATCTCTCTCAATTATTGCTAGCGCAAGCAATCCTAAGAGTTTGTTATTGTTTCGTCGTCGCTTTCATCGCTTATCATCCGATCATCATAAAATTTTGCATAAGTTGTCAGGGGTACAGAAAATGGCATAGGGTACCCTATATCATGAAAAAAGAATTGGTTCCGAGGAATGGAAAAATAGTCGTCCGCGCAGACGAAGTCTACCGGGCGGCCAATAGTCACAGTATACTTCAAATAAACTATAAATTGCACTTATAATTATTTTAATCATGCCACCTACCGCCCTAAGCCTTGATGACACGGGACGCTTACCATCCGCGGCTTAAACGTGACTGTGCAACCACCCTTAGCGCTGTTCTAATGAAAATGTATGTTGAAGATTGTCTTAAGAACCGACAAAGTTTTTGCTATGCATTCATTATGCATAATTTGCATTGAATATTACAAAAGTTTATAAGCAAAACTTTTGCTCTTAATATGGTCTCTTAGAATTATTTTATAGGAATAATCAATATTAAATTTTGTATTGGCGTAATAATGTGGAACACGTAATTAATCCACCGTGTAACTATATTTCTGATGACCTCCATGGTCAAGTGGCTTGTCACCTGTTTTCATGTGAGGAAAAAATAAGGGGCCATAAAGTTTGTTTTATGAAATCGAATAAAATAAAATAAAGAGTAGTAAAATATAAATGAAGTTGTAGGGATTTATTAAAACTGTGTTGTAAATGAAGTCCCAATTGATGCTCGTTAAACACGTTTAATCAACATATAAACGCTAATAATGTAAACTAATACGCAATCCTACTGTGGCTTCTAATGTGAATTTCTCGTACCGACCGACTTCGGTAAGAATTCCTGAGGGTCTACTACAAAAAAGCAATATTAGGGTCGGATCGAATCAGCATCGGACGATGTTCGTCGTTCAATTTAATTATTTAAGGACTTTATTCCTAAGCTTATAATGGCATTGATATAAAAGTCTTCTTCTTATCGTATGAGGATTAGGGGCCACCTCTGGTGTAAGAGTTTATCAAGCCGCCTGTAAGGCCTCTGACTTGGCTTAACGATTGTTATCAGATGACAACAGCCGGGACCGACAGTTTAACGTGCCCTCCGAAGCACGAAAGCGCTCAGTTGTAATACCACTTAACGGTCACCCATCAGACATCTGGCCAGACCGAGCGTTGCTTAACAAACGTGATCGAGTACGATCAGTCTGTCAAGCTCCGCCATGAGCGCTTCATTACAGAAGTACAACGGATTGTTATGCCTAATCCATACAATATATACCCGATGTTGGAAAGCGGGGATAGCGGAGATTCCATATCATGAACTTTTGTCAATCTTAAGTAAATTATATGTCTCTCTCTCTCCTCTCTCTCCGTTCCTTTCAAACGTTCGGATATACCGTCTTCGGCTTTGACTGTTATACAGTGATACAAAGCAAATCAACGCAGGTTTATTTTGATATTACCTGTATAGAAATCTACCCCTGCAGCATGACATGACCACCTCAACTGTCAAAATCCATTGTCTTTTGACAGTTAAAAGCGATAAATTTCTATATCATATTGCGTTTCGGTGGTCGTGCTAGGGGGGCTGGTTACGTCTAAATGTAAATATCTGTAAATAATATCACAAAGCGATGTAAATATTGTCCGACTCTTTCGGTTTGGTTTTTAGAATAGGCCCCCGGAACGCTTTATATTTCATAAATTTTTCGACAGCAAATGATCCCGAGTGAATAGGGGTTTCACCGGAAGCTGATCTCATTTACACAAAATTTTCTTATCCGTGTGATGAGATGACAGGGAGGTGAGGTCGGTACGAAGCGTTAAATCACCTTCGTAGAGTTTCGTATCAAGAAAAACGTGAATTCAATGTATGTGATCAGTGTGGCGTAGTGGTATTTGGCCTGTGATTGCGAATGATAAGCAACTTTTGCTACGGTTGGTCATGGGATGGGTGCCCAAAAATGTACTATCTCGGGCTCCTCCGTGCTTCGGTACGCACGCTAAGACGTTGATCTTTGCAGTCGTTAACACCCACAACTCACCTGAGGCTGGAAAAGTCGAGAAATAGAGCTAGGAGAGTTTGCATTTCAAAAAGATAAATATTATTATTTGGAATATAACAATTAAGGCATATTAAATTGCCAAAATGTTGTTTGTAGTGTATATGTTACCGGCCAAACCTGATTTAGGATAACCTAGTTTGGCCTAGGCTAAACCAGTTCTTTCTGTACGCGATGTAATTAACTGATATAGACTAGACCATACTAGTTTATCCTAAGCACAAAAGGATAAACCAGTTTAGGCTAGGCCAAACTTGCTTCACTTGCTGTGCTGCGAGTGGTCAAAACACTAACCTAACCTATCTATCTAGTGAATTCAAAGTTTTTCTTTGTAGCTAAACTGGTTTATCCTATCGGCCTTAGGACAAACTAGTTTGATCTAGGCTATACCAGATAATCCTATAACGTCTTGGTAGAACTAGTTTAGTCTGGGCAAAACTAGTTTGTCCAGTAACACTTCCATAAAACTTTCAAAGGAGTTTGATATTTTTCGCATTTTGTTTAATGATACTGCATACCTAAAAAGAATCAAACAAAAGAACCTTAAATAATCCAATTAAAATTTTCAAATCAATACAAAGAAAAGCAATCTTTCTTTAAAACAATCCACTGCGAGATTTAGCACCGCAGTCCCTCATAAAATATAAATATCGTATTGAAATATCGTATAATGTATTGGGATCCATTTTCCTCGGTAATGTATAACGGCTAGTTATTGTTGACCCACCTTCACCGTATTTGTTGGGGTGGTTTGAGTGTAATGAGTATTGTTGGATGGGCTACCAGAGGTCTCGGTATACTGGGCAAGTCGTAAACGCTCGATATCTGGGAGCTACTTATGATCATGAATATTTATAACGTATTAGTCGAACGTCGCCTCTGTTGCTGTCGGTGTTAAGGCTACATTTGCTTGAAATAAATGAGATCTTCAAGGTAAAATATTCAAGCCCGAAAACTTTACAGCGTTTGAAATTCAATGAAGAAAGAACAATGTCGAAATATTAATGGTGCAGTGATTTTTTCAAGCTAATAATCATATTAATGTTGTTCAAATGCAATAAATGAAACTACTTTTTCATTTTATATTTAATAGAAAGTAAGAACTATTTAAGATACTTACCTAGTAATATTTTTTCATATTAATACTTCTATATCGAGCTTACACAGTGCATAAAATGAAGATATGTTTCACAAAATGAACTGCCCGCATTCGCCTTAAATGCAAATTATAAATGTTTATATAAAGAGTTCAATTTATATTCTAATTCAACGGCTTCCCGCTAGAGGGCTAAGTGTCGCGGATGATAGCTCCTTCTAAATAAAGCGGTTAGGAGACATCTTTAAGTTTAAAATACATACTTAAATTTATACTAGCGTATACAATGCCAGAACAAAATAACAGAACTAGTGAAAAAAACCCTAATTCTCATTTTTTGATAATACTTAAAAACTCTAAGATCTACACTGGTCATCACAAAAATCGGCACACCTACATTTTACACGAAAACATAGAGCACATATGGGACATGTTAAAACTTTTTTTGTTAAATTAAAAAAAAAAATATCATTAAAATTAATAATTTAGTGACTAATTTGTATAAAAATAACTTTCATAGTATAATACGATTGTAATTCAATTTTGTATCATTGTTCATATTAAAACATGAGTTTTCGTGTAAAATGTAGGTGGGCCGATTTTTGTTATGACCAGTTTAGATAAATTATTTCTAGAGCAACAGTGCTGTCTTTGTTTTTTTTTGCACAATCAAATAAAAATGTGAGCAATAACAAATTGCATAATACTATTTACAGTGATGACATCCTTATGTAATAAAATGCTTTATCCGATTTTTGTAGCTACAGATAACACTAGGAGTGTAACTATTAAGACAATTCTAACACTAGCATTGATAACAAAATTGCGGAAAGTTTTTTAATTGGCTTTTTTACACTACAAAAGCCAATTTGCACACAAAACTAGACATAGGTACTACACTTAGTACCTTAACAAAACAACATTCAACTTGCTGATAAAGAAGTTTTTATCACATTCAATAGTTTGTTTTTTTTTACAACATTGTTTCACATCACTACGGCCATACTTTTATGACGCACTAATTTCACGTTGTATTTTCTGACACACGATATAAAAAATTATTGTCCCTTGTATAAAATCATTCTTCTATTTCTAACGTTATATATAGGCTCTTCTTTTTCTTCACCATCTTCAGAATTTCCATTATCATCATTATCATTGTAATTATTGTCATCAAGTTTGCTATCATTATCACCTTTAGAATAATATCCCTTTGTATCAGGCAGTGCAGATGTAGGATCATCAGATGTTTCAGACACTTTCTCAGTTGTGGAAGATGAATCAGATGTATCAGACACTTCTTCAGTTGTGGAAGGTGCATCAGATGTTTCAGACACTTTCTCAGTTGTGGAAGGTGCATCAGAAGTTTCAGACACTTTCTCAGCTGTGGAAGGTGCATCAGATGTAGGCACTTCTTCAGTGTTTTCTGTTGTCGTCACCAAACTGGCCCTCAAATCACTCAATTCCGTCCGCAATGTATTTCTTTGTGCTGCCAACACCCATGTTGATACGGTTAAAGAAAATGTCAGCAGTATAAAAAACACTATAAGCTTGTTATTAAAACACCAGCCGAGAAAACGCTCGGTGTAATATTTACAACGCAATTGACACAGGTTACTCATTTTATAAGTTGTTCGATTTTAACCTCACAAAAGCTATTATTTCCACCAGCTATGTGCACACAAGTGGTTTATTCTCGATTATTAAGTTGAGTAAATCGCATTGATAGATTTATCATATTCTGATAGTAAGCTTATCAGTAGAGTTATCATAGGATAAAGGCCCTTATTTGCATTGATACAAGGCTTAATAATACAAAAACTAATATTATCTGCTGATAAAATAAAAAAATGGATGACCAAAATTAGACGCGTCGTCGATTGTCTTTATGATAAAAAAGAAGAAACTATTTTCAGAGAGAGATAGACAGAAAGTATGAGTAATATTCATGATTATGGAACGTGGATGAGTGATATAACAAACATTTTCAATACTAGCTGTTATCCTTTATAAGTATTGCTTTCTTCTCAAACATCTAGATTCTAGACTATCTTGACTTTGCTGTAAAATTTTAAAACTTTGGGTATAATGTTTTTTATACACATCAGCTGTAAGTTACATGCGAAATTAGACCGTAAAAACTGGGGGCTAATTGTCTAATTTCAAAATCTATCGCAATCGCTTTCATTTGACAGATGGATGTGACACATTGCTGCATTGCTTTGGTAAGTTTTTATTTATGCCAAAAAGAAGCATCAATGTGTTACATCTTGAAAGCGATTGCGATAGATTTTGAAATTAGACAATAGAAGGGCTGTTTCTACAAACACTTTTTTCAAGTAACGGCTAAGTACCATTTATAGTTTTCAATTGTGGTGCCAACAAATACCTTCTTTCTTCCTGGGATCATTTGTATGGCTACCATGCAAAGGCTTATGTTAGAGGCTAATGATGTCGTAAAAATAACAAATTGGATGAATTTGTATGAAACCCTATGAACTTCCACCCTATGTCCTCAAATGAAGTAATTTCTAAGAATAATCGACCATAGACTTAAATAGCTTGGTAGATATTTGATTGAATCAGGCGTCACTTGGCGGAAGTCCCAAACCATTGTGAAAAGAGAAATATATTGATATATACAAGGTGTTACAAAAGTACCCCTAATGCCGAATATGGTAGATAAGGACCATCAAACTGAACAACTTTTACTATGGGACCAACTCTGAAATCGCAAATAAAATTTAGCTGTTTCATACAAAAATTAAAATCGAAAATATCAAAATGTATGAAGCAGCTGATATTTTTTTCGCGATTTCAGAGTTGGTCCCATAGTAAAAGTTGATCAGTTTGATGGTCCCTATATACCGTATTCGGCATTAGGGGTATTTTTGTAACACCTTGTATATAATATAAAGCTCATATTATGAGCTTACTCCCGCAAAAAATATTTTTTTTTGCGGGAGTAAGCTACATATATTTCTCTTTTCACAATAGCTTGGTAGACATTAATTCGCTGTAAATCGCATGAACTAAAAAATTATGCGATTTACAGTTTTGTATGAAAAAAAATATTGGCATTTATTTTTAATTGGGTTAGTATTTTGGAATGTTTATTTAATAGAAACCTAGACTTATACTGTCTTATTCCAAATAATATCTCAAGAAGAGTTAATTATGCTCAAATTGCAAATCATTTTGGTATTACGTCTGTATGGCGTTATCCACAAAAATGCTTCTTAAGGTCAATCAGGGTCCCTGTTTGTGTTACCATGACACCAGTTGACAACAGACGCTGGTATCCTAGTAGAGCCTGCGTTTTGGAACTGGAATTTCGCAACTCCAATAACAAGTGTCCTTTCTATAAATCTAAGGTCTACACTCGCGAGTGTGCTGTCGTACCATTCCCTTATCTAACGGCCCTCATTCCTTACCGGACCCGCGACAGGGGAGCATTTGTCTACCGACCGGGTGGCAACCCTAATGAAACTTCCGTCCTCACAGAAAATTGAGACTTCGAATCTATAAGGATCTCTGATTCGCGGAGAAATGAACCTTTTGGAATCGGTTTAACATGTTTTATTTATTTTCTAGATAACTTTAAATTTATTTATTAGGTAACTCCTTTTAATCTTTGCTAGGCGATTTACAGACGAATAGTTTTAATTTAAATAAATATTTTATTAAAAAAGCAATAAATTTTAATAATATTGATAGCAAGAGTTTGACATTAAAAATGTTTTATTTCAATTTGAAGATCTCTGAAGATGTTTTTTGTAGTAAATAAAAGTCAAGTGAAAATCGTTTTATTTAACATCATACCAAAGCTTTTACTAATTCCCAAATGTCAAAACAGTAAAAAAAGACACAGAAAAGCAAAACAAAACCACGAAAAGCACTCATAAAACACGATGTCCCGAAGCGGGGAATGTTTTCAATACATTTGTAATCAATACAAAACAATCATAAAAATAGAACAGATTGAATTCGGGGCTCCGGGGAAATTATCATGTCCTGGCATTCACGTGATTTGACGCTCCTTCCGTGTGTATTTTAGTAATGACGCTTTGATACTTTTCAACTACAATAAATATAAATAAATAAATATTTGACAACATCACATACATTGCTCCGATTCCAAAGTAAGTAGCTATAAAGCACTTGTGTTATGGAAAGCAGAGACAACGGTTGTATCACAAACACCCAGACCTGAGCCAATATAGAAAAGTTCGTTTTTTAAATTGACCCAACCGGGGATTGAACCCGGGACCTCAGAGATGGCGACACCTTGGAAACCGGTGAACAAGGCCACTCGACCACGGAGGTCGTCAAAACTACACAGGTTACTCGTATTATTTTAATACAAAGCACTATTACAACTCAAACGCTTTTTATTTATTTGAGTTAGCTTTGAAAATTTTGACGAAATTTTTTGGCGTATTTGCATTGCCAATCAATTAGGAAGAATACATAATTTAGACAATTGAAAAAAACAGCTAATATTTTTTTATACATTCCGAGATAAGTAAATATTCGATTGAAATTGAAACAGTCAATACTTCGCTAAATTAAGAATTTAAAAAAATAATTGAACAGTTGACCTCATTGACTTAAAAAAATAGATACCTATGTTTAAAAGGCTCTTATAAATCACCTAAATTATTTTCTCCTCCCTAATTTAACTTAAATAAATATTAATTTATGAGTTCTCATGTTTTGAATGGCACTTATAGGAACTTAACTCATTTATATATGAAATGAAATCAGGTCAAATATTTGTGAAAATAAAAAATGTCATACATAACGCGACATTTCCGCCATATCGCAAAAATGTTACACGGAATTCGGGGTTATATATGTACCTACTTAAACTATATATGTGCATGCTGCGTTCACCTTTAAGTACATTAAGTTTAGTTCTTGTTATAAATGTTTACAATTAAAGTATAAATGTATCAATTACAGTTGGTGATCCAAATAAATAAAAAATAGATTCGATTTTTTGAACCATCGTAGAACCCTACTCCAGTCATAATCCTTCGGGATGTTTTATAACTAAGTTTAGTTTTTACTTAGTTGCAAAGTAGTGACATAAACCTTCATTGTATTATTTTCAAGTACCTAATGCTTTTAAACTAATCTAACATCTTAAGGCGGGTCCACACTTGTAACATTTTGGCGTGTCAGAACACCGTGTCTTTATCGTACATTGTCTCTTTGATACAGTATTACTACAGCGCACGTCCAACCAAACTAGCTATGTATGATAAAGACATGGTGTTCTGACACGCCGAAATGTTACAAGTGTGGACCCACCTTTATGTGTAACAAAAAGTGACGTCTTTCTTATAACAGTCATGTCCTATCTTCTTCTCCTGTTACATATATAAAAATTAATTGTTGTTCGTTAGTCTGGCTTAAACTAAAGCTAAAACTGAAGTGGCTAAAACAGAAAGAAAATGGAAAAACCCAAAAGAAGAGCTATATAAACGAAAATTCAACATTAGCAATTTTGTATGCGATTCGCCGATTGGGATTAATTTTGACAGCTATAACTTTTGCTAAAGAGGTCGTCAAATAGAGGTTTTAGACTCAAAGATCCGGGGGCTGATTACGTAACTCTGTTGCTAACAATTTTCGATTGAAATCGATTGAAACCGCAGTTACATTGCAACTTTAAGTAAGATAGTTGTCTTATTGGTTTTTACTAAAACAGCAATGCAACTGCGATTTCTGTCAGAGTCTGCGATTGCAACAAGTTACATAATCAAAGATCGGATAAAAAGCACTCGATTAAATAAAGCATACGCAACTACGTAGTGTTGCTTTCGTTTAAGTATTCAGTTGCTTTGCTATTATAACTGACTAAATAATAATAATAAAATATGGTTAACTAAATAATGAAGTACTAAGTAATTAAATAGAATATAATTAAATAGATGGAGCTGGTTTTCATTTTAAAATTCAAGCTAACTTGATAATCATATAAATTGTATAATATAATTATGTCTGAATAAAAAATATTCAGTTATAAATAATAAATAAATAAATATATGACAACATCACATACATTGCTCCGATTCCAAAGTAAGTAGCTAAAGCACTTGTGATAAGGAAATTAGAGACTACGGTGGTATCACAAACACCCAGACCTGAGACAAAAAAGAAAAGTTCATTCTCTACATTGACCCTGCTGGGGATCGAACCCAGGACCTCAAGAGATGGTGACGCCTTGAAAACTGGCTTGCAAACCACTCGACCACGGAGGTCATAATTTAGTTGATTCTGTACCCTACCAAATTAACTAGGAATGGATATCTTTACAATATTTTTCGTGACAGCATTTCAAATTACATAAGATGAAAAAAAAGATTATGAAACAAAACATGTTTGTAGTTACTCTAGAAAAAAATCTACGCAATGACGCCATCACAGTTGATTACATTCTCTTTGGTAGTTATTTTATCACGCATTACGCTGTGTAATTGTTGATAAAACAATGACAAATAAACATTCTGCATTGTCTTTTCGAATGTACCACAACTACACCACATTTGCAGTGATTGGGGAGAATCGGGGGTCACTGTCCCCCGTAACTACAGCAGCTGTTAAGGTGCCGAAACGTCAGGAAACCTAAAATCAAATAGTAAAAACCAATCCAAACATCAAAAATCACCGCGCTAGTATCAGTAAAAAGTGTTATCTTTCAAGTCATTCTTTTTAGCAGTTTCGTACCTCAAAAGAAAAAACGGAACCCATGACGGGTTCCATTTTTTCTACATCCAGACCTGAGATAATATAGAAAATATAATTTTCTACATTGACCCAGCCGGGGATCGAACCCGGGACCTCAAGAAATGGTGACGCCTTGAAAACCGGCGTGCAAACCACGGAGGTCGTCAAAATGAAATGTATTCTTATAAATTGTGGTACCTAATCAATTTATTAGCACTATTACAATTACTAATGTTCTAGGTAACAAAACCTAGAATTACTCACCTATGTAATTATTATTTGGAATATTTTTTATGACATGTAAATCCGTTATTGGCAGTAAGCAAAACTTGTAAGATTATAATTACCTACTGTTAATTTTTAAGTGCTGTGGATTTTGTGACAATAAATAAAATAAAAAATAAAAAAAAATCTTACGGTTTTTCAATCCACTTAGGAGGGAGTTTGCAGTCAGAACCGATAGCTAATATACTATTGTCACATTTTAAGAAATAAAGTATTACCCAAACACTTGAAGAAATTAGAAACACAAAATTGGATAACGTTTAAAATAAAATTATCTTTCACGCAAAAAAAACTAAACCAAAATCGGTTCATCCGTTTGGGAGCTTCGATACCACAGACACATACACAGACACACAGATACACAGACACGTTATACTTATAATACCACTCTTTTTGCGTTGGGGGTTAAAAACAGAAACTTGCGACAGTTTATTCCCTAAATTATGTGAATATTGTTTGAGTGACACCAAAATTAAAGTTGCAATTTTAAGTTTTTATAATGCATTATATGAAAATAGTTCCGACAGTTCCTTCGTGCAAAATATAATTCATTTTATGTCTGTAATCCGATTTTAACAAGTTGCCGGTTACATTGTGTGGACTTAAGTGAGTTCCGCTCGGAAGCCCTGCCTTTTCAGTAGAAGACTTAAGCCTCGCGCTATCGCAGCGAGCAGACCGCTCGCGATTGTTGGCTCGATCGCCTAATTAGTGGCCAACGTATTGCTTGATTGAGCGGATACGCTCGCTTTAATTAAATTAATAATTCGCTTTAATTCACCTTCCTCTTACTACATAAATCCCGTCACAGAATAAATAAATAATAAATATTTGACAACTTCAGATACATTGCTCCGATTCCAAAGGAAGTAGCTAAAGCACTTGTGTTATGGAAATCAGAGACAACCGTGGTATCACAAACACCCAGACCTGAGCCAATATAGAAAAGTTCGTTTTCTAAATTGCAATAGGGCATAGGAAGTTTAATTTTTTTACATAAAACCTTCTTTTCTACAGTATTGATGTTTTCTAAATCTTTGTCTACTTATTTACAGCAGTTTTTGTCTTACTAACTTTCACATTTGTTTTTTAATTATGTTTATTATTAACGAGTGAATTCATAATTTTCGGAATCAACTATTTTAATATCCTCAATGATGGGGTAGATAATAGGAATTTATTAGATTAAAAATTAGATATTCGATGCTTATCTAAACATGTCACTAAAAGCAACATTTTAATTGATACGTTTTTACATCTCATTCTACTAGTAACTGTAAAAAGATTCTATTAGCTTAATTTTGCTTCAACACCCTACTCTGTAATACGCAAGTCAATCTACATTAACCCCAGATAAAGTATTGTCGAGGTTGATAGACTTGACTTTTTGATAAGAATGATAAATTATAGCGTGATGTGTGAGAAGTGGGACTTTAACGTTACGCTAGTATATAATATTTTAAGGAGCTAAGCTACTAAAGAGAATCTGGCACCTTTTTAACCGTAGAAATTCATTTCACCCTAAGCTCGTTAAGAATACAGCAAAATCACGTAGTTTATTGAACTAAATACAGGTTGTTTCCAACTTGTTATTTCTGCCGTGTCGAGTGTAAAAACTAATTCGCCAACTTCCGCTGAATGCTCAGTGAATTTACTTTCAATCTTTTTTCTCCGAAAGTTCCTAGTTTAAAACCAACGGGTGCGACAAAACTGCGCACAATATAAATCTTTGTTTCCTAGGGCAAGGTAACTCCCTCGTTCCGCGCCATAAAAACCTTGAAGGAGTCCTGACAAATACCGCCCCGCGGTTGCACTGACGTGAAAAATGATCCTTTTAGATAAGGGCCGGGCCAATTGTTATGTATAGCGCACCCAGTTTAACTTGATCCCCAACGCACCATTTTCGGAAAGTAAAAAAGGATTTTACTAAGCTGGGACGAAGGTCAACAGCTTTTGGGCAGTGTATACCCTAAGGATGTCAATTGCTATATGGTCCAGCGTTACTTGACCTTCCGTGTCCCCCGGAAAATTAAGTGTTTAAGAGTTAAAAAGGACGATAAAAGGTTTAATGGGAATGTGATAAAATTGGTAGATATCTACAATTCTGCCGTAGCTTCGGCTACTGTATACCTCATTGATTGAAGTTATTAACGATACCTAGGGGTCAGGGAAAAAACAGCTTTTGTCACCTAATGAACAAACTGAGATATTACTAATTAGGACTTAAAATCTTTTTTTTTGTGAATTAACTTAATTTATTTACAGTTACAGTATTTTGGAGCGCTTGGGAAACGAAAGAAAACATCATTAAAGTTAACCTAAAATTAATATGCCAGTGTCATAGTCGACCACGGACAACGGTTACTTTTGTTCCTGAACGGTTCCGATATTGTGTGTTTTTCCCCTGTACTGATATTTTAAAAGCATGGAAGCCCAGTGAATGTTATTGCCCTGTTGTTTTTTAACAGAACATAGCGACATATAACCATTCAGATTGCATTTGCAGATGAAAAAAAAACGAAAAATGTGACAAAAGCTGTTAATCCCCTGACGCCTCTTTTATTCAAATCCTTTTTCTTTCATCTATGTCCATCAGCTGTTCAGCCGCATGCGTTTTAAACCTTCTCATAAAATATATCTATTAAATCATTAAATACTTATTACAATATTATGTCTCCCTTGTCAGTCAATATAAAACCCAAATTACACTCTTGTCGAAATGAATACAGGTCATTACTTTCATGTTTAACTTTTAGATTATAAACTTTTCGTATGCTCATAAATACACACTAAGTTGTTGCCATTTTTCTCAAAAGTATAAAATTCCCAAAGAAAAATTCAATAATGTATCACTTTATACGCGACCTGAGCAACCTCTTAATAAATTACAAAAAGCGTTTCTGCAGCAAACATGAAAAAAATGTTCGTAAATTTGTGAGTAACCAAAATTACATCGCATTAGGAGATTGTATCTTCGAAGGGGCACAAAATTTTGTTAAAGTAATCATTTATGTTGTGTAGGTACGATATTGCACTAGCTTAGGGGAGGGCTCCCCTAAGCTAGCTATCAACTCATGGTAGGGCCACAAGTGGGCACTTGTGGCCCTACCATGAGTTGATGCAAACTGTTTACTTTACTGCAAACTATCATTTTTTCTCTTTCACTCGCATTGACTGTAAGCAGTATATCCGATAGTTTACGGTAGCGTAAACAGTTTGCATCAACTCATGGTAGGGTCACTGTGTAGTCTATTATACTTTGAAGAACTTGTTCGTACCACCATTTCGAAATAACATGCTTATTCTTGTACTTAAAAGACTGAAAATGACTTACAATAAGATATTTATTTCTATAAACCATATTTATTTAAAGATTAACCCTTAAACTGAACAGTAGCTCTACCATAAATTGATGCAAACTGTTTTCGCTACCGTAAACTATCAATTTACTGCTCACAGTCAATGCGAGTGAAAGAGAGAAAACGATAGTTTACGGTAGCGAAAACAGTTTGCATCAACTCATGGTAAGGCCATGGCATCACCTGGATACAGTTTATGAGAGGTAAATTTTCCGACGCACATGAAATAACGAAATACTTACAGAATTACTACAGAGTGAAGTGAAAAATGTTTAATAATGAAATTAAGAGATTAGATTAGTAGAGATATAGCACCTAGCCCAGCGATTGCGGAGGTTAAGCAACTTTCGCAAGGGTCGGTCATGGGATGGGTGACCAAAATGTACTATCTCGACCTCCTCCATGCTTTGGAAAGCACGTTAAGCCATTGGTTCTAGCTGCATTTGCAGTCGTTAGCACCCACCAATCCGCATTGAGCCCGCGCGGTGGGTCATAGCCCGTCCTCGATATCCACCCATAAGGAAGACCTATGCCCCAGCAGTGGGGACATTAAAAATGGCTGATGGTCAATGAAATCAAATATCTATCACCACTCAAAATTATGCGCTCACTAGACATGAAATAAAACAGTTTTAACGGATACTAGCGCGATTTTATTGAAAATACTTTGGTAATTAGTTGACCTGATATTAAGTTCGATTTTTAATTTTTCCCTACGTTTCGGCATCTTTTCAGCTGCCATGGGGGACTGAAGCTGCTCGTGAGCCTACCCTCAAGAGATGATTTTATAAAGACGTTCAGAAACGTCGGTGTTTCTGTGTGCAGTACGTAAACTACACTCTCTACGTAAACTGAAACGAAAGTAAATTTTAGCCTTCAACGCATCATACTGATTTTAGTTCCACTACTGCCCAATAGAGGCGCTGTACAGATTCTCATACAAATTGTTTTACGTTTACTGTACCGTAAACGTAAAAAAACCCATGGTAGAGGTACAAATGAGTCAATTTAGTTTGCTGGTTTATTGAGTATATTGAGTCCAGAATTCTCTCACAATGAATAAAAATGAACACATTAAAATTAAAAGATGGCGATCCCATCCAATTGAGCCTTTATAAGTCAAGTAGGTAATTACAACATCCTTCTGGTGTATTCAAACATTTGTACAGTACGAGGCAAATATCGTAGGAGGCGCTGTTGTTGCGATCGCCGCTGCCAGCGCCCTCAAGTAGGTGTAGTTATGTCACAACAGTCGGGAAAATAAAAATCAAACTAATTACCAAAGAATTTCCGTAAAACTGCGCTAGTATCATTTAAAAGTGTTTTTCATAAATATCTATCGCTAACAAACAGTGACAACAAACAGCCCTTCTATTGTCTAATTTCAAAATCTATCGCAATCGCTTTCAAGATGTAACACATTAATGCTTCTTTTTGGCATAAATAAAAACTTACCAAAGAAATGCAGCAATGTGTCACATCCATCTGTCAAATGAAAGCGATAGCGATAGATTTTGAAATTAGACAATTAGCCCCCGGATTATAAATCAAAACATTCATTATGTATAATTAATTTTAAAGTCTGATAGAATGCAATTTAGCTTCCCCAAGCAAAGAAATTGAGGCTACTGTATATATTAGACTATGGAGCTTCATAAGACGAAGTTAGCAATGGTTATGCTAAAACTTTAATCAACAGATTTGAGTTAATGTAGTTCTGAGCATGAACCGAGGAAACTTTAGCTATTTTAATATACAACTTACATTATAAAATTGCAAGGGGTAAATAGCAGTTTTTGTAAGCCAAAGTCAATTACGAAGTAAGAAGGAAAAGTGGTGTTCAGTTTGCATGTATAAAGCGTTTACCTATGAAATTGTCATGTATACATATTTTTGTCTTGAAAAATCTCCTATTCATATTCGTCAGAGAATTTTATGAAATTTTGTGCAATGCAATCGAAGGACGATCGAATGCACCATCGCGCTCCTTTTCATGCACACGAAGTGATTTATTAGCCTGACTGAAAAGAACCACACATAGAATAACTGAAAAGAACTATAATATTCTTATATTTTGTATTGATATCAGCAGTTAAACAGCTATGATTTGTTAAATAATTCTTCATTTATTTCCAACACATACACATTGTACAAGATGACCATTAGGCAAGTGTCGCAGAGTAGATATAGATAGCTATTAAAAGAGACGTACACAGACTAGCTAATATCCATATATGACATCTCCCTTTCTTGAAATAAAATTGAAATTAATCATTAAACATAATACAAAGGCTTTTTAATTGTCCTGCCTGACTTACTCTTACTTTGAACTAACTCATTTTCAGGATTTATGAAGTTTCTTTTATCATTACTTTTATTATTTAAGTTTTCCTACTTCTATTATTTAATTTCCTACTTTTATTATTTAAGTTAACTCCTCAACAGCAAAGTGTCTACAACATCGGACGCACGCAATATTAAGAGGATGCAACGGACATTTTGGTGGCAGGGATCTCGATTTTTCTCATCAATTACAAAACATATAAAAGTGATATTTAATAACGTGATTATTTATTTCATTGACATCATTTTGTATTATATAAAAATAGTATTGTGAATGCTAAAATCTCAAAATTAAAAAAAACATTTTATTAGTTGCGGAAACACGATTCGTTAACTTTTATAACAGAGAAAAAAATATCAAAGAAACCTTTTTTAAAACAGAGATTTGCATTTTACAGACAAACCTGACCGATTTAAGCCTTTAAGTTTTCTTAGTAGTTTAGTCTAAACGCAGACTGTAAAATGCCAGTAAAGTTGGTCTTTTAAAAATATATTATAGATTTTTATTTATACGAAAAAAAACAGTTTGGCGTCGTAAAACTGTTTGCCATGAGTAAGATAGTTAAGTGTAATTTACGAGAGTTTGAGCGAGACAGTCAATACGAAAATAGTTAATCGATGCGTCGCCTTAACACTTTTCCGGAACTTTTCAAATCAAATCATTGATCACTGCCTATTGGGTCTCCGTACTCTTCAACTCGTTACGTGACACGTGCCCTAAAGCCTGCTAATACTCAAAGATTCCGGTTTAATCTGGTAACGGGTAAATTACGCAGCGTAATCCCCTTCGAGAAGTAATCGACATTAAATACCTATCGACCAGTGCCGGCACTAGGGACAGAATTTGGTGATAAGTATGATTGCATTGTTTTATAGGGGCCAGGAATAACGGAATAAGAACTAAAAGAAAGAACTAAACAAAGAAAAACAATAATGATTGATAAAAGCTTTATTTGTTAAAGATTTCACGTAATGATCTCCGTGGTCGAGTGGCTTGCACGCCGGTTTTTAAGGCGTCACCATCTCTTGAGATCCCGGGTTCGATCTCCGGTTGGGTCAATGTTAAAAAAAAGGTCTGGGTGTTTGAAGTTCCACCGTTGTCTCTAATTTTCATAACACAAATGCTTTAGCTATACTTACTTAGGAATCGGAGCAATATATGTGTTGTTGTCAAATATTTATTATTAAATATTATAATAAGACTAATGATGTTATGTTGGGCTTCGACCATGAGATTTTGCTTGCTACTTATATAATATATTAACTTTTAAAACAATTGTGAATTTAGTCACCTTATATTATTATTTAGTAACAAAAATCATGTCGTTACGTAAAAAGCACTCTTTTTAGCTATCTGAATTATAATGCTCCACTGTCATCCATATAAGTAATACCAGCCCTCTGAGGAAAAATGAAGAGGGTGCTCTGATACGGGGGTTAGAAATAAATGCAACTAGGGTACCCAAACCGTCCATAAATACCAAATATTTCTCATAAATATTAGAAGCTTTGAGTGTCAGGATGTGAAGGAAAGAGCATTTCTATATTTCGAGACAGTTCCGAACAAAATTAAAGGGTGCTGAGTATATCTGCTATAGCGTGATATAAAAGATGCAACAGCTTGACTGCAACGGAATCAACACAGCGGTCACGTAATTGAACAAAGCTACTAAAAAAATATTACCTTCTTGCTTGATATTTAGTTTTAATATCATTCATTCATTCATTCATCAAAGCCCGAGCACAGATTACTAAATAATTACGCCCGAGCGGCCGCATGCCGATAACAATGGAATATCTATTGTGTCTCATTTTCCGGGCGTTGGAGGGTTAAGTATGTTGAATGTGAGAATGGGTTATTTTTATCCCACTACAATATTTACAAAAATGTACTTACTCGTTTTATGTCTCTTTATCGCGGAAACTCATTCTGTCCTAACTACACCCCTGCCCTCAGGTATCGGGACCAAAAGCAATCGTGGGAACCTCACCCCAAATCTGGTGTGGATCGAGTTTTCCTTGGTTGGTTTTAATTAAAATTTGAGAAGCACTGTTGTGGTGTTTTCTCATTTTGGCGACATTACAATGTAACTACGACACTTGCAGTCACCGGTGATTGACTCCTCAGACAACGAGATCTCAGTATGTAACTGTCTCTCAATTTGATCTTCAAGTTCTCGGGAATCACGTTATATAATCATATATACATATAATAAATAATTAATAACCAATTCACTTAAAAAATATAAGCATTTAGCGCATTTATCCGAGCTTCCGTGGGAAAAAAGTGGTGCACAGTCTCTGATAAATTCCATTTTTGTTTGATTTCAAAAAACCTAAATTAAAAAAAATGGTAAAAACAACATCGATTTTTCTTTGTTCAAACCTAGCAGTATGCGAAACCCTTGATTCCAACAATTATGTTTAATGATCGCAAAAAACCTATATTTTGTAAAAAAATGTAAAAAAAAATCGATTTTTTTTTTTTTTATAAAACTTAGTAGTATGCGAAACCCTCTATACCGTATGTACTTTTGTCTGACTATCATATAAGATTTCAATTTCAATTAATTTATTTGCAAATTGGTCGGTTCTTAAAGATAATACAGTACTTATGACTTAATTACTCTTCTCGAGTATAGCAAATGTGAATGTAAAAGTAGGAAGGGATTCAAATCTAAACAAGCTGTTACGTATTTCCAAAGTTAAAGTTAAATAAAATCTCACCATATTTCTAAGTAAGTAAATTAAATCAAATAAAACGAATTTGCAGATTGTGATATCCAATCTCATTTTTATTTTCATCTTATTATTCTTTTATATACGTAGGTATTTTTATTCAAATCATTTTAATTTTTATTTGATTTATTCAAGTATTCATTAATTGAATAGTATCAATTTATTCACAAGTTCTTTTATAAGTTAACCCTTAAGATAAAATTGTAGCTGCAAGTTTACTCCGAAAACCGAACCAATATAATCAGAAGATGATAGTTCCGTTACGTGCGTGACATTGATATCTGAGGAATAAGATTCAAAATATCGTTCAATTTAGTATCGCGATTCTTTTCCGTAACTGGCCAATCTTGCCGAATGTTCCTTCTATCAACGAAAGTTGTTTACTTAGAAAAATAATAATCAACATCTTTTTTGTGGACAGAGACTTGGACATGGGTTTGTTAAGAGCGCGTAGTCAGCACACTAGCGCCGCCATTGGAACAAAAAACATAGTGCTTAAATAAATACGAATCGAATTTGTAAATTATCTCTCTGTAGTGCACTCCAAAGAAGCTTTCTGGTACTTTTTTTCGCTTAGACAATATTTTCTAGCCTGTCGTATAGTTTAATGGAGTTTTTTTGCGAAAAGTGGTCACTTTTAGCAAAAAAGCCAGCCATAGCTTAAAGACAGCATTGGGAATGATAATCTAACGCTAGAAAAAACAAACAAAACTTATTCGGAGTGCACTACAGAGAGATAATTCACAATTTCGTCTTCATTTAAGCACTGTGATTTTTTTTCCAATGGCGGCGCTAGTGTGCAGAATAAGCCCTCTTAAAGGTTAGTTAAAAAAACATTCACTTCGTTCACGGACTGCGAGCAAAGTTGACGGCTCCTGATTTCCCTTGAGATTATCGCTTCAAAAATCATAACACAAAAAAATATTAGCCTTCTCTTTTCTTACAATGGTCATATAATAAAATCTTATTATCTTTATTTGTATTGTTTCAGAATGTGATGAAAGGTTCTTCAAATAGAAATGATTATGATTAGAAACTGGATAAATGAAAAAATAGAGAACTAGGTAGACCGGCCCCCTGATTATGTAACTTTGTTGCAATCAACTCTGACAGAAATCGCAGTTACATTGCTGCTTTAGTAAGAACCAATGTGACAACTATCTTACTTAAAGCAGCAATGTAACTGCGGTTTCAATTGATTTCAATCGAGACTTGTTAGCAACAGAGTTAGGTAATCAGCCCCCAGCTAGGCTAGCTTGAACTATTATAGTACTTGTCCTAATAGCTTTGACTTTTGGTGAACTTTTTAGTATAAGCTTAACTACTTAAATCTATTATGTGGCTCAACAGAGATTTTCAAAATTCAAAACTTATTTATTCATTCTAGGCATTACAAGCACTTGAGAATATCAAAGAAGCTACGCCATCGGTTCGACAACCCTAAGCAGTTAGTATAACCATCTACCAATAGCTATATAAGAAGCATTGATTTTGATTTGGGTTAAAAAAACATTCGACCCACAAACGTGTAACTGTGACCCCATTCTTTAACCCCTTGAAGGTTTCGATCAGTTCCTTCGATGAAAATTACTTATTGATAGACAACATTACCGGCATTATTTTAAAGGGATAGGAATTGGTGGGCCTGAATGTACCTAATACGGTTAGGTGTGGTCCAAAACCTTTTCGACCGTGGTACCGGTCCCTTTGTTCCTGGAAGGGACCACAACTACTTTTTTGCCCGTGGTTCCGTCCGATTCCATCCTTCGGTTCCATCTCCGTTGCTCTAACTGTAAAAAAGAAAAGAAGAATTTTACTCTGAACTATTCTCTCCAAAACAAAGAAAGTGGTTACTTCCTATCTATCTTATCAACATTCAAAATCAATAACACAAGAATTCGCCAATTACCAAAAATTAAGCATTCAAATAATGTCCTAAATCGTAATGAAAATAGCGAGAAAGTGGAGCATTCGAAAGTTTCATTCGAAAACCCAATTTAACTGAAATATTTCTAAAAATTGTAAATCCCAACATTTCCCATTTGCATTCAGTGACCGTCCCAGTATTTATTGTTTTAATTAAATTTAATTCCGCGAGGGCAAGGGGTTAAGTTCTAAGCTTCGCGCCCTCGACAATGTTGCTCTTTTAAATATTGAAAGCACTGTTTTAGCTTAATTAAACTGCCAGAAGTATAAATAAACATTGTGCCTTAAGTAGCAATATAAAACACAGGTGTATGTTTTCCAATAATTCCTAATAATGGAGAATAAGGAATGAAAATCACGAAATTAATGTCGATAGATGCAATTAAAATATTATTATGAAATCTGTCATTTCCATAAATTACAGAATTTTTAATATACATCTTTCATGACGTGTGAGTGATTTGGCTTATGTAATGTCCCGGCCCACGGAGGACACCGACGAATTGTGCACAAAATGGAAGTATGGCATAAAGAAACTCCATAAACTGAATGGTGGTTAATAGTGGGATATATATAGGACTACGTCAATATTTTTTTGCATTAAAAGATGAGACTTGGCTTACTTGATCTTTAGGTAGACCAGAGTGGAAAACGCCCGGGAGACAGCGGGAGCCACCCTGCTGGGAGAGAGGGGGATGGGATGAAGTTTTCTTACGCCGCGCGTAATGTTGGTAGTAATAACTGCTAATTTACAGCTACTATGGCAAATGGGGTTTTCGGATAAATAAAAAAGTCCCCTTTATTAAAAAAAAAGAATTACCGTTATTGAAATGCCCAAAATCTCAAATGTACAAACAATTTTTTTCCTATGACGATAAATTTCAAGCGATTACAGATGCCGGCTTTAAAAAATACCATTACAAAGCCACATTCATAGAGATTCCAAAAATATGACATGAAAATAGTACGAAAAATAATTTATTTCATTTTCCCGCCTAAACGCTCCAAGCAGTCACGTGATCTTGATTGCGTAACGATATGTTAAGAGCGCGTAGTATGCACACTAGCGCTAGCTAGGCCACTTGATCTGATACTGATTTTAATAATTAAAACTTAAAAGTCACACATTTGCATAATTGTTTTTTTTTATTGTAATAAACAATCAAATGTAACAATATTTATTTTATTTTTTGAAAATCTTAACGATCATTGCTGGCTTCTGTGGCCCTTACTCGGCCCACATCCCGTAAGGGTAGTGGGACCAGTATACCACTACCATTGTTAAACGTCCCTGGGCCCTTTAGCAAGTGGAGCAGTAGCAATTTGAAAACTTTTTTTTTTACATTTTTGAGAAAATGTTTGAGAATGTGCAAGCAGCGCTCTTTCATATAATACGTAGCCCTAAGCCCTAGTAGCTTCACTTTGAATTTTTAAGACCCCCTTTCAGTCCCTGTTGCAAAAAAAATATGAATATTTTTATTTCTCTCTTATTTGTAAAATAGTTGGGCAAACGTCATCTAAAACTATTCCCAAATGTTAAATTTTGAGATTTAAGCATTTACAATGCGATTTTATATAATACCAAATAATATACTAGAAAAAATACGACTCGCACCAGATCATTCCTAAGTTGATAGCATTAGTAGTTCTCGAGATATCCAGCTATGACAGACAGACTGAGTCGCACCATAAGGGTTCCTTTTTACCATTTTGGTACGAAATCCTAAAAAGGACTTACATTAGCCAAGTCAGATCTTGGTTTTTTGATGCACAAAAATATTTTAATTCGGATTGTCTGCAAATAATACCGGATAGTAAAACAAAGATAGTTAAATTTTTATTTAAATTTTAAAGCAGCATTTCAGTCTAAATTCTCATTGCTCGCGCATCGTGAGTAGCGATGCGTACAAATTTATGCATTGTTAATCTTGTTCATGTAATAACGCCAATGTTTTCCATTTTCATGTGAATGAACAGGCAAACTGGGGCCCTACCGGCTAACTTTTCAAACTTCGGCGGATCTGCCGAGCTTCAACTTAAAACAGATAAATCGAAGTAAAGGAGTTTCGTGTTGTTCTATTCGCCGAAGTTATTTAGAAGATATCGATGTTCGTGTGAAATCATGAATTAGGGTTCGCCATTTTGGCCCGATTGGGGCTCGATTTATCTGTTTTAATTTGAAGCCCGGCAACCTTTCCGAAGTTCGATGCGTTAGCCGGTACGGCCCTGAACAGTAAAGCACTATTTTAATCAAAATAAATTGCATATTTGATTTTAAGACACGTTTTAAATCATTTGTCTGTTAGGAACGTTAATAATGTTTGTTTTTTATAGCATTTTATTGCTGGAATATTAAGATTTGCTTTTTACGTGTACAAATTTAATTGAATTTTTTAATCATATTATCATAGGAGAGCACTCATCTGTAGTTCCATTAGAGTGAACTATATAATTACCTAGTAAAGTTAAGGACTTAGCCAGTGAATAATGTAGCACCACACAAACTGAGCACTAATTACACATGGATGCTGTAATAGTATAACGAAACACTGTTTATAAACAAAATCTAATTTACCTAACATAACCTTTACCTAACCTAGTCAAATATTAATAATAATAATATACAAGGTGTTACAAAAATACCCCTAATGCCGAATATGGTATATGGGGACCATCAAACTGAACAACTTTTACTATGGGGCCAACTCTGAAATCGCGAAAAAAAAACAGCTGTTTCATACATTTAGATATTTTCGATTTTAATTTTTGTATGAAACAGCTGACCGGGACCATCAAACTTTTACTATGGGGCCAACTCTGAAATCGCGAAAAAAAAGTCAGCTGTTTCATACAAAAATTAAAATCGAAAATATCTAAATGTATGAAACAGCTGTTTTTTTTTCGCGATTTCAGAGTTGGCCCCATAGTAAAAGTTGTTCAGTTTGATGGTCCCTATATACCATATTCGGCATTAGGGGTATTTTTGTAACACGTTGTATAATAAATGCTTGGACCATTCCACACAGCGCCATCTAGCCCCAAACTAAGCAAAGCTTGTAATATTGGTGCTAGACAACTGATATACTACTTTTATACTTTTTAAATACATACTTATTATACATAGTAACACCCAGACCCGTCACAGAAATAAAAAATCATCATTTCAATTTCTGCCCGGCCGGGAATCGAACCTGGGACCTCTCGCGTGATAGACCGGCATGTTGACCACTGCACCACCCAGGTCGTCATACCTTTATATCATCAATTTTCTTTAAATCATCAATCAAACCTTTATAATGTTAATATAATAACAAAGAATACTTTTTTTCAAACAATCCGTATTTTCACAGAAAAAAACACACGAGCAATGTGAAAAGGCAATTGTATTACTTTCAAATCTCATGGTGCCGGGACAGACAACAAAACTAATTAAAACCAGGACGAAACAAAAAGGCTACCGAGCTTAAACAACCAAGATAAATTACTAAGTTTCTTTTTAAAAAGAGACGTTTTTTCTGCACTGGCGCCCGCGTTACAAACTGAAAAAGGTTTGATAATACGTTTTTGTAGCGTTTCGTTTTTCCAATGCAGTTCCCAACTTTAGTTTTATTTAGGGAGCGATAAGTTTGGGTCCCGTGGATTGTCACAAACTTCGTCAATACTGAGAACAAGGTAAATCGCCCTTTTTGTACGCTGTTCTAGGAACTTTCTGGAATAGATGGGTTTGAAATTCTGAACGATTGGTTTTAGTTCATCGTTATTCTGGGAATGTTTCATTGTTTTGTTTAACAAGGATTTGTACATACTATGAAAGCTTGAATGTATCTTATTATTTACTGGTAACGAGAATTTTGCTTTTCACATTTGTTCGAAATAACGCTTTTCGACGAATTCTTATTCTAGTGAAAAGTGCAAAAATGTACTTACTACGCGTTCACTTCATCGTTGCCGCTACCTCCCAGCCCGCTTCGTCATACCGCACCCCCTGCGTCGCCTTTCTAATATAGCTAGCAACGCAAAGCTTAATTTTTGTTTCTGTTGATTTAATCATTACGTTCGTTATTTGTGTTGTTATAATGATTAAAAGAGTAAAGTTCCTACATAATGGCGAACCTAACTTGTTATATAAATTAATGACACTCTTTGAATAAGAAAAAAATTAAAAACGGTTGAAAAACATGATTTCTTTTTTGTCTACAGTACCGTTAGCTGTAACGTGATAACGGTCGACGACGGCAATCATGAAGTGAACGCGTAGTAGTTTATGTATCGCACTACCGTAGTTTGACCTTTAGATATACATTTGCAGTTTCCTTTCTTTGCTTCTCGCTCGAATTCCTCTATAATGTCAAGTCCAAACAGATACAACACACTCATTGCCATTTCATAGAAGGACACGACAGCACCTTTATTTATTCCGATAATATTATTACGTCCATACCAATCACCTACACTCCACAGAGCACTGAGGGCCTATTATAAAAGAGAATCACGATAGTCGGACGATGTTCGTTGATCGATTTACTTGATTTTCAACCTTATACATGAGTTAACTAGTGGCTCAGTGAGCTGTAGACATCGCTCAAATTGTAATATTATGTTGTTAAAAATTAATCTAAGAGATATCCCGCCGAAGTTAACACTGCTTTTGAAAAGAATTACTATGTGCAGTTTGCTAGGTTAGGCATTCTTTTATTATATCTGTTCAAAGCTAGATGGCGCTTTTAATTTTGATCATTTTTCGAATAAGTGATTTTTTTAGGAACACATCATTATTACCACCCGACAAAAAATCTACATAATTATCAAACCTGCTCACAAAATGTCTCGAGAATGGATTAAGAAATACGACATGTAGAGGAGAACCAATGGACAGACAGCCGCCGGACGGACATACGAAAGCATAGCTGAAGACGAGACAGAGACGCTTCGGCCAATAATGTCTCGGAGCGGGACGCACATCGTACGCTTATCGCGATGCTCTTTTGTAATAGACCCTCTGTTTCCATTACTCAACCAAATATAACGCTCAACTGTTTATCTTTTCACGGCTTTTATTATCGTGAACATTTGTCGGTCGTTTTGTCGGTCGCCGTCGGTACACAATGCTTGGTGAAATTATCGCATCCGACCGGATCCGAGCGGGTACGGAAGCGCACGAGAGGAACACATGTATCCCTTTTTGGAAGGTTTCACTTAAGTGTTTTGTTCTGGTGCCTTGAGGTAATTACGGGGAACGTAGGCTGTAGATCAGCCCGAAAGTAGGTAGGGAACCTTCGCATACATTATTTTGTTGCTAAGTCAAAACACAGCGGCCATTTTTGTTCGAAGTAAGGCCACACAAAAGATTAACGCTAATAGTTATGGCGCTCGTGGACCTTAAATATTAATTTGCGGAAAAACATTTGAATATGTCATGCATAACCCTAAGAAATTGAAAATGTCTCAACTGGTAAACAGCACCTCTTTTCTGAATGGACAGCGTAACGAAAAGTAAAATGAAACCATTTCTATAACTTCTTCAATCAATCTTTCAGAATTCATTATCATGTTGTCTTTATGTAGTATTATATCAGACACGGCTCTAATTAATAAAACACATTATTTTATATTATCTAATTCAAACAAAATAAGTTAGAAATGTATCTATTGGCAATGTTTACTCTTACTTAAATGTCAAGGTTTTTTAATTAAAATTTCATCATAAACAGCAGAATTATCTCTAAATAAAACACTCAGTTGTATCTTAGCATTTGCCACTAACATCACGTCTTTCAAACGTCCTAATTGTATGAAGAGAAATCCTGTACAACTAATGTATATCAACGGAATCGCCTTTGTTACTTGACTAACGCAAACAGAACTAAGATCAGTTAATTATATTGCTTTCAAAGACGCCAAAGTTATACTACAGAGCTAAGTTATTATTATTAACGAGCCTATATAATGAGGCTTAAGAATTTATCTAAGAAATTTTACTGAATGCTTACAAAATGAGGGAAAAGTAGGAACGCTTATCTACTACTTTCAAAACTTCTGTGTTAGAGAAGTATTCTTTTGCTAACAAAGCTCAAAAAAAAAATACTAAAATTATAAATAAGTTCCTATACAACCTTATTAATATAATAGGTAATAAGTTTGTTTTCTAATTTACTAAAAAACCTTCTAGTTCCGGACACAACATTACATAATAAAATACCTTAATAAACAGACATCACACCTTTGGACAATGTTGTAAGTAAAACCTATATTTGATGAACACTGTGTGTGACGTACGTCGGTGATACTATTAATAATATCAAACTCGGTGTGAAAATAATAATTTTAATGGTTTACTTACAAACTAAAAAGAAAGATTCCGACGAACTGAGAACCTCCTCCTGTTTTTAAAGTCGGTTAAAAAAGCGTCACCAAACAATAGACTATCGTTACTGAATTCGTCGACCTCCGTGGTCGAGTGGCTTTGTACGCCGGTTTTCAAGGTGTCGCCATCTCTGAGGTCCCGAGTTCGATCCCCGGTTGGGTCAATTTAGAAAACGAACTTTTCTATATTGGCTCAGGTCTGGGTGTTTGTGATACCACCGTTGTCTCTGATTTCCATAACACAAGTGCTTTAGCTACTTACTTTGCAATCGGAGCAATGTATGTGGTGTTGTCAAAATATTTAAATATTTATTATTAAATATTAATTACCTGCGTTGGTTTGATCTTAGTCAAACACTAGCTATATCCAGCTCAAGCGAATAATACGTAAACTCTCCGCCATTTTGTTTGATATGACATCGTTATCATTTAATTCAAAAGCTGTAGTGGTGGTTTTTCTTGCATTACGGTCTAATAATAATGCAGTGTATTTTACTTGTATTATTTAATACATTTTATGCTAAATTTTACTATACAAAACATCCCTGTGTGTGTGTGTTGAGTGTTGATATATTATTTTTTATAACTTCCTTTTTTATAATTGTTATAATAATAATTGTAATATAAGTCTTCTCGTTTTTAATAATTTTATAAAAATCTGTACCATGGTTTTCTTGAGCAAATGCGTTTCTACAAAGTGTTACCAATATTGCATTACAATAACCATTTTACACTGAATTGCAGCTTACGATAACATCTCAAGTCCGCATCGTTTACCACACCCACCCGTTTTCCCAATCCCTCAATTCCACGTAAATCGCGACAACACCGCCCCACTAAATCCGCGCCGGACGGCAGGACGGCAGCCGTCCGAATCGGATCATATTACCCTTGATCAGCACTATCGTTGACCTGGCCGAGTTTATTTCGGTTGCCCTTTTCTTTCCACCCATTTGGCTTATTTACGAATTCGTTCTGTATCGATGCGTTCAATTTCATTCGGAGATAACGCAAAGGTGAGTTGTAGGCATTGCGTCAATATTACCTTTGCATTTTAAATTATTCAATTTTTGAAAAGTAAATAAATAAATGTAAATAAATATTTGACAACATCACATACATTGCTCCGATTCCAAAGTAAGTAGCTAAAAGCACTTGTGTTATGGAAATCGGAGACAACGGTGGTATCACAAACACCCAGACCTGAGCCAATACAGAAAAGTTCGTTTTCTAAATTGACCCAACCGGGAATCGAACCCGGGACCTCAGAGATGGTGACACCTTGAAAACCGGTATACAAAGCCACTCGACCAAGGAGGTCATCGTCAAGTACAACTTACTATTCACTAAACTCTTATTAATATAGTTGTATATTGTATAGACAACAATCACAAAATATAAAGAAGACAAAAAGCTTAAATGATTCGAAAGCGCTTAAGTTTTAGGTATAAATCTAAAAAAAATAGCGCTTAATTGAATAAAGATTATTTTGACTTTGACTTTAAAGAACGTTTAACTGAGAAACGGTGTAGAAAACGTTATTTTGCACCTTTGCTCAATAAGAAAGTCTACGTCTGCCGCGTCATATATTGAAAAAGAATGAAAATAAAAAATGAAAAATGAAAAATATCTTTATTTCTTCTACAAAGTTTACAACCAACAAGGTACAGACAGTGCCAGTGCATAAACATAATTAGTTAAGTAGTATAAGAAAATTCTACGAGGATTTTTCAAAAAAAATATTCAAAGTAAGAAAATACGACCGATACCTGAATGTTGATGAAAACTGGATATTTCCTAGGGGATTCCTGTTCAGACTGATAAAATAAACAATGCTCCAATACCTGTTTAAAAAGAAAAGAAAGGAAAATTTTATTCTTATAAAAAAATATGTCAATATTGAAATTTTATTTCATTTTGATTACCTTTGGGCATTTTATTGATTGATATCCTATCAGTATCTGATTAAGATAATTTTTATAATAAAAAGTTCCTGAACTCAATATTTATGTTTCCGCCACATTAAGCAAACACGCTCGCTCAATTAATTTACATATTTTATTCAATGATCAAAGCGATCGGGAATATTCAAATCAATCAGTACGTATAAACTTGAGTCATGTTTACATCTGCGAATATCAGGCTGGTGAAATTTTGAAGTCAGTTATGGGTACCAACTCAGTGTCATGTCATGTGTGTCAACTGATTAGGAAGCAGATAAGTTTTGGAATATTGCTTTGATGTGGTTGATTTAAAACACATAGTTTAAACTTAATTGTATGCCTATTCGGTTCTACCTTCTTCATCCTACGCAGTTTTAAATGCCGACTGTATAGGGTTTGGGTTTTAGTCACTTTCTATGTCACTTAGTCGACATCAGCCATTTTTACTGACTTCAAAAGGAGTGAGGTAATCAATTCAAACCGTATTTTTCTTTTTGTTTTTAATGTCCTTACTGTTAGAGCACAGGCCTTTCTTATGGAAGGATAAGGAGGATGGGCCATATTACCCACCACGCAGGCCCAATGCGGATTGGTGGGTTTTAATGACTGCAAGTACAGCCGGAGCTTACGGCTTAACGAGCCTTCCAAAGCACGGAGGAAATCGAGGTAATACATTTTTGGTCACCATCTCATGAGCGACCCTTGCGAAAGTTGCTTAATTCCTCATGATACTGAGTAACATTGTTTAATTTTTGCTCTACTCAATCCTGCAGGATTAAAATTGTAATTAATTAATTCTATTTTGCCTGTCATTCACGATACGATAAACAAATGAAAATCAAAAACAAATTCGAATTCTTTCAAATGGGCAGTCGAAAAAAGGTTACCTATCGACGATTGAAATAAAGCCGTGCACACAATATCACTAAACACAGTGTGCCCCAGGGAAATCACTGGGCGACACGACAAATCTTTCCGGTGATCGTATAAAAATACCTGGCCCGGTGATAAATTCCGTTTATTGCGATCGTCCGGTCCGTGACCGTTATTGTGACGTGGCGCATACGTTTTTTAAGCCGTGAGTTATGTGTGCCGACCTTTAAATGGAGATAGTTCGGAATTACTAGGGCGCGTTTTCTGTTGTGAAGTAGGTTAGGGAGTTTTGAATTTATCTTTTGTTTGAAGTATAAACACTTTTTCGTCGTTAAATGCTAATCGTTAAACTTCTCTGTAAAATAAAAAAAATAAAAAACAAATATATACACCGTTTGATTTTTATAAACAGTTATGTCTTTTTTATCGAACAATTTGTGTATACTCCTTTATTATCTCTTTAGGTTTAGTCTACCGATAGAATAACCCGTTTCGATTTTTTGGTTTAGCGAATCTTAATTTTATTAAATAATGCTAAAAACAAATGCTTTTGTTTTTAAAAGCAAATCTCCTTTTTAAATTTAATAAAATAATGCTGAAAACAAATGAAACGAATTTCAGATTAGAACTGATGCAAAACTTAAACACTTAAGTACCCTTAATATTTTAGTATAATTATCTAAAAATTAAATGTGGATCAGACCACGTTACTAAATATGTATGGGCAGTTAAAAGTTCCACTCCGTGACATTATTAATTCAATTCAATTCAATTCGTTTATTAGCATAAATATGAGTACATAAGAGGTCACAAGAGGTACAATATTGAGTCCGTCATATTTTACCCATAATGGGTGTGCAAAATAGTAATAATAAAAGATTGAAACAATATAAAATAGAAAATCGGCAAATTAATTAATATCATATACTTGATGTCAGAATTATTGATAAAAAAATATATAATGTCAGAAATTAAAATTATATTATAATGTCAAAAGTTGAAATTAATACCATTAAAACATAAAACATTGTACTTATACTAATAAATTGTCACAAAGAAAATCCTGTATAGAATAATAGCATTTCTCAATAAGTATTTGTTTCATCTTTTTTCTAAAAATTGGCACTGGTAATTGCTTTAGTGGTTCAGGAATCTTGTTGTAAATACGAGGTGCTAGGTGCAGTACGCCCTTTTCGAAAGGTGCTGTTTTACAAGGTGGTATTCTTAATTTATTTGCATATTGTGCACGTGTGGTGTTCCTACACATGCGAAAACTAGTATATAAATGACCATTATTTTTAACAAATAGAGCTATTTCCAAAATATACAAGCAAGGCAGTGTTAATATTTTTTGGGATTTGAAAAACGGTACACAACTTTCCCTCGTACCAAGCCCGCAAATTGCCCTAATGCATCGTTTCTGTGCTTTAAATATGTGTTCGCGCTCACTACAGTTTCCCCAGAAAATTACGCCAAACCTCAATGCCGATCCTACCAATCCATGATAAGCGGATAAAGTTGCATCTCTGACTTTTTTACTATTTTACTTAGGTTAAATAAGGCATATGCCGCTTTGTATAATTTTTTACATATTTCGTCTGATTGATGTTTCCATGTCAATTTATCATCTATAAGTAGTCCTAAGAATTTTGTTACGTCCGTCTGTTCTATGCTCTGGTTTTGATACTTAATATTCAAATTGTCAACTTTATTAGGATTTTGTGTAAAATGCATTATTTTAGTTTTAGTTAGATTAATTTTTAAATTATTGTTATTAAGCCAATTAATTATGTCTTCTAAAGTCCTATTAATGTCATTTTCATAATTATTAGAGTCATTATATTTTACTATAGCGGTGCTATCGTCAGCAAAGAGTATCATTGGATTACGAACATTTGTTGGCATGTCATTTATATAAATTAAAAATAATAAGGGTCCAAGTACACTACCTTGCGGGACACCACATTTTACCAGTCTTGTATCGGACATATATTTTATTTCCATACGTTTTATTGGACAGATCCTGCTTATTTCGGTCATCTGTTTACGATCAGTAAGATATGACTCAATCAATTTAAGAATGTTTCCTCTGATTCCATAACAGTTTAATTTGTTTAGCAAATTTTTATGATTGACATAATCAAATGCTTTTTTTAACTCATTTATAAGGTTCAAAATTGCATGAAAATAAGGCACTGGAGATGTGGTGTTGGAGACGACTGCTAAAAATACCCTAGACAGCGTTCCGCACCAACTTATCCATCCTCAAAGAACTTCACATACGTGATAGGTTATCATCGATTGTGCAGTTGCGAATACTCAAGTTCTTCGGGCACATCTCCAGAAACGAGGAATCGATGGAGAGGCGCGTAGTACAAGGCCACACAGAGGAGAAGAGACCACGAGGCCACTCTCCGACTCGTTGGATCGACCTCATTGAGAAAAATACGCAGTCGACCGCAGTACAGTGTTTTCGCAACGCTGAAGATCGACTCAGATGGAGAGACATCGCACGTCGTGCGGCCGCCCTGGGAGCGAGTGACGACGGCGAGCCGCAACCCTGTCCATCGACAGCAACCACTCTGTCAAGTGTGCCCGACTAAGAAGAAGAAGAAGGTTCAAAATCAAGTAAATAATCAACGAACATCGTCCGACTATCGTAATTCTTTTTTGTAATAGGCCCACAGTTTACCCGCACAGTGGTTTAATTAGCGTTGCATCTGTGGTAATGAATCGGCCGTCCAATCTGTGCGGTTAATTTGGACTAAATATCGAATCCCTTTAATAGCCACTACATTAATAAGCTTTTAAAATCATAGTTAAAATTATTGTACGTGTATTAAAAACTTTATTCGATGCAAATTATAGGTACTGTATGAAGTTAGGCTCATGGACCATGAAAGAGCAGTGTATCTTTCAGACAAAATTCTCCGGGGGTATGTAATTAGTAACCACTTTGAGATAATGAAAAATAAATAAAAATGGCTACGGCTAGTACCTGAAGAGAAATTTTATAGGTCTAGAAACGTCAAAGAATTGAAGCAGGTACAATTTTTATATCATATTTTGTATTCTCGCAGCAAAAATCGATTTTGCTGCGAGTTTTTACGCGCCAAGAGCGCCCTTTTCGTGCACAATGTGCTTTTCATTACACAATGTCCGCTAGTAAAGAGTTGTGTCAAGTTCTATTACTTTATTTTGCCAAACTTGTCACTAGCTAGTAAAAAAACTAATGAGAAAACTCATGCTAGAGCCACATAAAGTAGAGTTACTAAATATTTTTTATTAACTAACTTTGTAATTTAAAACTAGGTTTTATTCCAAACACAATCTTTAACAAAAGAAGTAGATGCAACTAATATAATTGCAAATGCTCCACAGATAATATTTCAATTATAAATTGAGAGCAACTGGTCAAGCTCAAATAACCTTCAGTGGGGGTTTTTTGGCGCCATTTTGTCGAGTTCGGTTTGGTGTCTACTTTAATTATTTTCAAATTGATTCATAGTGGATATTGTGTCTTAAAATTGGTGCAGTTATATGGTACAAGTGTCTACGCAACTGAACAATATGTGGGATAATTGGAATAGGCGCGATCTTGGTTGTGTGAAGCTGAGACTTTTATTGAAGTAGTGGCTTCCTCGGCAGAACTAATCGAGTAAACTGTCTTGATATACTTGGTGCCATATGCTCCAAGCAGCATTGGAATGCGATGCACCCGCATTCTAATGAAAAATTAAATAATATCCACCACTGAACTATTTAACACTTGATACTGGCAAAAATTACTTCCAAGAGGAAAGTAGATTGCCATAACAAAAAAAAGAAGAAGAAGAACCTTCAGTGCTTTTGAATACACGTCACTTATTTGTCAAAGCGTAGCATTGTGTACTCAGCTTTCAGTGAAATGTTTCTTTGGTCAACATAGAGTTTCTGAGCCAATTAGTCATATTAAATTTTACTGGTTGAATGCTAGCATTTTGTTGGTCCTAAATAAATAAATAAATAAAATCATTTACTTGTTCAAATATAGTACAATATAGATTGTAATTTAATAATAATAATTTTTAATATTTGACAACATCACAAACATTGCTCCGATTCCAAAGTAAGTAGCTAAAGCATTTGTGTTATGGAAATCAGAGGCAACGGTGGTATCACAAACACACAGACCTGAGCCAATATAGAAAAGTTCGTTTTTCTAAATTGACCCAACCGGGGATCGAACCCAGGACCTCAGAAATGGCGACACCTTGAAAACCGGTGTACAAAGCCATACTCGACCACGGAGGTCGTCAAATGTAATAAATGTATTAATATGAACACTCGTAAATGAGTTTTGAATTTTGAATACGCCCCGAATGGGTGGAGGATAAATCTTTACCCCGTAAGGATAAATAATTGTCGATTCAAAAGCACTACTTTGTGATTTGAATGAAAAATATTCTAATTCACTGAATTTCAATCGTCGCAAAAATACTTGTCCCTAATAAAAACCAAATTTAAATAGTTTTTTTTATTTTTGAAGTTCGAAACCATTAAAAAATAACAATGTCTACCATTTTTAGGAAATAATAAAACAAAAAATAAACGCTCGAATTCCTTCGCCACAAAAATGCCTGTAAACCCTCCACGAGTAGCTACCTCTGCCGTAAAGATCCGCTCACCTGCTCCGAGCATTAAGTACCGCAAAATAATGAACCATTAATTTGGTCCTGGAAGAAAGTTACTGCATCCAGCAAGTATAAATGCTGGGCCAGGGGCCATAAAACGAGAGTATGAATAGGGATGTGCTAATGCGGCCAAGTAGCGAAGAGGGTTAACATCTGACAGTCAACATTGTCATTCTGACTGTCAACATTGTCATTCTGACTGACAACATTGTCATTCTGACTGTAGAATGGTAACTGTCAAGTGTTACGATTCCTATTTGTTTTTCAATTTTATAAACTCTCCGGCACATACACAAACAAACATTATCATAATTATTTATTCACATCAAACATGCTATAAAATAGTGGTAACACTAAGGGAATAAACGTACTAATGTTTCACTATTAAAATAGTATCCAAATTATTAATAAACAGAGATAAAATTTTCGAAAAACAGAGCATTCTATAAAAATTAAGTCTCAAAATCTCAATAATAATGATAAACATGTCAATAAATTGATAATAAATGTCTTTATTTGAAGAAACTTTTATGTGTTTTTTTTTATTATAAAGTTATTCAACACCAACAGATCATTAGGAATCGTATTGTATTTATTTTACATATTTATCTTTTAACATATTTTCTTGTATTTAGTACATTTCTTATGACAAGTTTATGTTTGTCTAAACACAAAATTTGAAGATCTTAGCTTCGGAACTGAGGAACTTTCATGTTAACATTCATCGACTATTTACCTCCTTAGGGAGTGAATTTTGAAAAATCCTTTCTTGGTGCATCCCTAGACCGCTCATCTACGTGCCAAATTTGGAATCTCTACACTTAGCGCTTTGGGCTGTACGTTGATATGTCAGTTAGTCAGTCAGTTTCTTATTAACAGCATAGTGCAGCCGCAGCAACAAAATGCAATCCTAGTAAAAACTGTTTGTAAGTACCAATTTTTTAACTATCCGTAAGTGAAAGAGCAAGCCCAGAAACATAAATAAGTTAGTTTAACCTACTTTTAGAATAAACGTTCCGTAAAAGTCCGTTCATTCTGCTCCGAACTTTAATGAATTAGCTATTAGTTCGGTTTTGGAAGGAAATTAGTGCAGCCATGAGCTCATATAAATGCTAGGCACAGAAACGACAAAACTGGAACCTAAATTAGGGACTCGCTCAATGCTCGACAGAATTTTCTCGAGAATTTCAAACATCAAACGTACGCGTTATAAAACAAGTGGCATCGATGTTAATGTTAGCACGTTGAACAGTAACAAATATCACGATGGACGGGTTTTGTGCGTATGTAATTTTTTTGCAGTCGAACCTATTAAAAAGATTTTTAGAAAACAATTTTAGAAAAACCTTTTTATCGAGCACAATTTTTTCTTCCCCAGCGCTGGCGATGTGGTTTCGGTAACGCTAAATGATTTATATAATGATAATTTATTAATGCCATAAGCTGTTTTTTTAGAAAACTAAAATTCATATTTATCTATCACTGTATCAGACGTCGATTGTCATTGTCAGGTATCAATCCTTTGACATCAATTTACAGCGCCATCTCTACATTTATAATATTCAACTATGTGTGTATATTTTCATATTTTTTAAAAACATTACACATTACACTTCTGTTTCATAACATTCGAATATGATTGTTCTTATTATGAGTTTTTTAACAATATTCGTTGAGACGAATATTGTTGAAACCATGCAACCCAGTAGGGTTTTTTAGGGTTAACTAACCGTTAGGTCAGTAGACCTAACGGTTAGTTAAACCGCTTGTAAATGCGAGCAGTGGAACTCGCTCTTTGTACCACGATTTCTGTCTGTTTGAGTGCGATCTTTGATTCATTTCAAATATTTTATTATAGGTACGGCTTCGATGATAATAATATAATAGAAGAAGTACGGCTATTATTCAACAGCTACTAGTGGGACAAATATTGTGATGAGTTGCCACCTAACTCCGTTTAACAGTAAAAAAAATCAATTCCTTATTCCATCATTCTCTATTTTTATCATCTGGTGTTATGTTATTTTTCCATATAAGCAAGACGAGTATAACTGTATCACATTTTAATTTAAGTAGAACAATAACCTGAAATCTACGTCAAAAATTAGCATATGAATTCAGCTTCTAGCAAACTGCCGTCACTGTTTTCATAAATCAACTTAAAAACACAATGTTTCTACTTAAAAATTATTCAAGTTGTAGTCCAAACACAAACGTGTTTCTTTTGTAAATTAAATTTCATTTTTCGACGATCTAAGTCAAAGAAAAACGGTGCTATAAATAGGAAAACAAACTTATTTCAGTAAAAGTAAAAGTAAAAAATTGCTTTATTCAAATAAACTTAGTAATTAAGCGCTTTTGAATCGTCTATATTTTTCTACCACCTGTTCCAGACTTTTTTAACTGACAAGAAGAACAGGCGCAAGAAACTTATCAGCTTTAACAGAAATAAGTAACGATATTTACAAACTTAAATATATCGTTACCAAATACAAAAAAATACAACAGGTTATTAACAATAAAGTACTTACTAGCGAGTTATTGTGTTACATCATTTCCACGCATTCCGGTCTTTCAAATAATCGTCTACTTTATAATAACCTTTACCCATGAGCGTCTTTTTGACATGATTTTTAAATTCATGCAAAGGTAGATCAATCACTTGTTGTGGAACTTTATTAAACAAGGTTATGCGTTTCCCCATAAATGAACCTCTAGTTTTTGCAAGCCTAAATCTTGGAACGGCAAGTTTATCTTTATTCCTTGTATTAATATGGTGATTATCGCTGTTCTTAGCAAATGAATCATAGTGTTTCCTTACACATAGTAAATTTTCATATATGTATTGGCCAGCCAAAGTTAGTATATTTATTTCTTTAAACAATTCTCTCAGGGAATCTCTTCGACGAAGATTATATATGGCACGAACAGCTCTTTTTTGAAGTATAAAAATATTTTGAATGTTGGCAGCCGAGCCCCACAATAGTAGCCCATAAGACATTACACTGTGAAAATAACTAAAATATACCAACCTTGCCGTTTCAATATCAGTTAAAAGTCTTATTTTCTTAACGGCGAAGGCCGCAGAACTAAGTCTACTTGACAAAGCTTCAATATGAGGATCCCATTGCAGTCGTGAATCTAGTGTAATACCTAGAAATTTTGTACTCTCCGTAAACTCAACTTCAACGTCATTCAGATTAATATTCAATTCGACGTGCTCAACATTCGGTAATGAAAATTTAACACATTTAGTTTTTTTGGGGTTGAGTGCTAAATTATTACTATTAAACCAGTATGAAACTTTAGAGAGAGCGCTATTTACTTCGTCAGAACAGTTATTACCTCTGTTGACTTTGAAAACTAAAGAAGTATCATCCGCAAATAGCACTGTCTCACATAAATTATTCGCGTAGTTAGGAAGGTCATTTATATAAATTAAAAACAGCAAAGGGCCCAATATTGATCCCTGTGGCACGCCCATATTGATGGGGGCTCCAGTAGATTCAGTTCTATTAATCACTACTTTCTGGGTTCTATTGTACAAATAAGATTTCATAAGACTAACTGATTTAACAGGGACACCATAATGTTCTAGCTTCTTTAATAGTGTTTGGTGATCAACGCAATCGAATGCCTTAGAAAGGTCACAAAAAATACCAATCACATCTTGCTTTCCCTCCCAAGCATCAAGGATATGTTTGAGAAGAGCAATTCCAGCATCAGTAGTACTTTTACCTTTGGAAAATCCAAACTGATTTTTATGAAGTATATTATTTGATGTAAAGTAATCTAATAATTGAAAATATATAATTTTTTCAAATATTTTACTAAGTGCTGGCAGTATAGATATTGGTCTAAAGTTAGCTGGGTCAGTTTTATTACCAGACTTAAAAAGAGGAATCAATTTACTATTTTTCATTAAGTCAGGGAATATCCCTTCATCAATACATTTGTTAAAAATGAAAGCCAAGTAAGGGGCTAGTATATCAATTATTGATTTAATGATGCTTGTTGACATGCCCCAGAGATCTTCTGTTTTTTTGACGTTAATTGATTTAAATGCTTTAATTATATCTTCACTACTTATATATTTAAAAGAGAAGGTTTCCTTGCATTTATCAACACTTGACTCTAAAAGGGAGATAGCGATGTTGGAACAAGCACTAAGAGTACTGGTAGTTTCTATTGGTATTCGAGCAAAAAAATTTTCAAAGACTCCAGCGACCTCATCGTCAGATTTAAATGTTTGATCACCAATTTTTAAACAGAAGGAATTTACACTGGATTTTGTTTTGCCTGTTTCTTTGTTAATAATATTCCAAGTAGCCTTAATTTTATTGTCAGCTGATTTAATCTGATTCGAGAAATACTTGGACTTTGCTAGGATACAAACTTCCTTGAATGTTTGTGAATACTTCTTGACAAATTCAATGAAGTTTGAATCACAGGAAGTGGCTTTTTCTGCATAAAGATCGTATAGCCTCCTTCTGCTTATATATATACCGGGTGTGGCCCAGTCACTAAATTTTCTATTATCGTTACATTTGATCACTTTTTGTTTAAAAGTTTGACTAAATTCATCTTGGACTATACTAAATAAGTGATTATATAAGTTATTAGCCTCAAAATTTGGCTCTGGTAAAGTTTCAATTTTACTTGTGACATTAGTTCTGAATTTTTTAATACAGTGTTTCCTTATTGGCCTACACATTATTTCCCGTTTAGGCAGAACATGATGGTGCTCAATAGATGCTAACTGTCCACTGTGGTCGGATTTAATACAATTTAAAATCGATTTTTCAAGTACATTACAGTTGGAGAAAATATTATCTAAGCAGGTTGCCGAAGTGGGTGTGATTCGTGTTGGTTCATTAAAAGTATGTAGCAAATTAAAAGATTTAAATAGGTTTATGAACCTACTCGAGAGCTGTGACAATTTAGGATCTAAAATGTCGACGTTAAAATCCCCACAAATCGCGACTCTTTTATTCTTCCTGCATGTTACTTTTAGGACTTCCTCCATAGTGGACTCAAACTCAGAGTAATTCGAATTGGGGGGTCTATAAGCACATACTATAATTATTTGATCAAGTTCCACACAAGACAACTCGATGGTTCGTTCAATTGAGAGGGAAACTACATCTTTGCGCTCTTTATATTGTAAGCTATTGTGTAGAATAATAAGTGAACCCCCTCTTATAGCAAATTTTCTACTAAGTGAGCTAACAATTCTATAATTATCCAAATTTAAAATTAGTTCGTGCTCTTTCAACCAATGCTCAGTAACACATAACACATCAATATCTTCAGAATTTAAAAATAAGCTTATTTCTAAATCTTTGCCAGAATAGCCTTGCATATTTTGGTGTACAATTCTCAGACAGTTTGGCTTTTCTGTTGTCGGCTCAACGCTAGAGGACGCCTCTATTGTCTCAAGTGGTAATTTAAATGTAGTAAATTATTACTAGCATCATGTAATATAATATTATTTGGAACAGATTCCAAAGTAGAATTACACATGTTCAATAGAAGCAGATGTTTTTCTAGCCAGATTATTGGCTAGTTGTTTTAAATAAAAAGATAGCGATACTGCTATTTGTCTTCTAAAAGAAGAAGGCAGATAATATTTATCTTTTGTCAAATAAAAATTATTCAATAATTTATTAATGTCAATTAGGTGCAACTGTTGGCTATTATGAAATGCCACTGTATTTAAAGATAAATTCAAATTATATCTTAAGTTATTTTCCGCCTGTGACAGACTGTTACTGTAGGGGAATGTAAACAATATCACTTTCCTAACATTCAAAGAACAAAGGGAATTACAATATGTCATCAATTGGTTTTTGGTAACATTACCCCTATTTCCAATTAGAATTATCAAGTTGGTGTTGGCACTGTATGATTTTTTTACAATTATTTTCATTATGTCATCCAGAGTTGACCCAGGCATGCAATAATTAATAATGTTTCCTCCTAAGTGATTTTGAATTATTTGGCCCAAGTTCTTTCCAATTTCATCACAATACATAATTGTTTCACTGCAATTATTTTTCATACATGACCTATTATTGGTGCTTAATATACGAGTACTATTGTAAATATTAGAAACTTCAGGCTCACCCACAACATAAGTAGTTAAACACTCTGGGGCAGACTGGGTAGAAGCATCTTTCATCATCAATTCAACATTTTTATTTAAGCAGCTGCAGTTCTGTTTTCTGCCTAGGGACTCAAACCGGTCTGTGTTAAAATTACACATGTCAATCATATCATTTGCAGCAAGCTTTTGATAATTTAATTGCTTGCGAGAAAACTCACTCAAGTTATTATACATTTCCCTGAGTGACTGGTAAAATACCTACTGTTACTTTCAAAAGTTGTAGTCTAAGTTTTTATTGACTTCTGTAAATGATAGTATTTTAATGGGAAATGTCTGAAAAAAATTGGATTAAATTGTTTTATAGTAAGGAATAAGCTCCCTTAATAGTAGTTTCAGAATTTTTGGTAACGTGAAACAACGTGAAAAAAACTTCATCTTCGCAAAAGTATATGAGTAACAGCTGAATGGAGATTATTCCTTGGCCACCACCTGCCACAACAAGAACATTTATTAAAAGTTATGTAACAACTTTGACATTTCTGCATAACCATAGACTAGTAGTAGTAGTATATTCGTCCAATTCAGGACAGGCGAAGGTCTAAGCCATACAGCCAGTTCTTGAGTCTTGATTTCTTAATCTTGTTAATAGTAAAGGTAAAGCCAAATCTTGAGTCTTGTTGGTATTTTTAAGGCAACAAGCCAAATCTCAAATTATTTTTGGGTAAAATCTTGTTATAAGTATCAGTTTTATCTTTTCCAGGTTGATAGTCATATCCGAGAGAGAGTCAAGTCCGAGTTTGTCAAATCAAATTTCTCCAAGAGTGGAGATAACAAATTCATAAATGGGGATGAAATTTTCTGGGCGAGCTAGGATGTTCTGTAGTGATGGCGGGATGGTTTTATGTGTTTCCATGAGCTGACCTATTAGTAACAGACGCTGTATGTTGAACGCCGGACAAGTGAAAAATATATTATTGTGTTGAAACTTTTTTTTACGTACATGTTGTGGATGTGGCAGATGGTGGCTGCCAATTTGATTTTTAAGATATTCCCCATTAATGTTGGCTTCGTACCGTGCGCTGTCCGTATGGCGTGGAGAAAGCACTAACCCTTCACACTAATGGGAGTCTTAAAAGGCTACAAATGACTTAGAGGGGGCAACTTACACCCCGTGGACCAGAAAATGGGCAGCAGCATTAAAATACTCCGGTACTAACCTGGCTTTACCTCACTCAGGGTAAACTTTTAATAAATGGTTTATAAGCACGTAGAAGAATGAAAAAAACGTAAGTACTACACCGACCCCAAACAAATTGGGATAAGGGCAGATGATGCTGTGATCGAATTATCTAATTACATTGTACTGTTACGAACGTTAAATACTACGAGAATAATAATGCAATGAATTTACTGGGAAAGATCGTTGGTGTCCGCTTAGCTTTAGGATCTACTACAATAAAGCTTGGAGTGAAGCCCAGCACATTAGATAAAAAAAAACCGGCCAAGTGTGTGTCGGACTTTGCACATTTAGGGTTCCGTACCAAATAGGGCTAAGGCGCTTATCTATGCTACGCGTTTGACCGCAAAATTAAGTTTGTATGTAATGAGGAAATGAGGGAATTTAAAAGAAAAAAATAAATTTATCAATTTATTGGTATTTGTTGATAAAAAATACGTAATTATAAACATTATCACCAAGTTCATAGGTCAATGGGACGTTTAAAAATACTTTAATACAAAATTTTGGAAAAAGGTAACATAGGCGGCTTCTCATACCTTTGCTATCCAAATAAAAAAAAATACACTCTTTTATACATAACGAGAGCTCTAAACAATGATACCTCTTACTTTTGGGTAAAAAAAATATATTTTTACGCCCCTCTCTACTTGTATGAAAAACCCTTATTAAAAAATTTAAAATTTTTTTTTACTTTACCTGGCTTTTAGTCGGCGAGACACATCTTTGGTGCAAATATGAAGACTATAGCTTCAACGGTTTAGTTGCTAGAGTTTTGTGACACGGTAGGGAACCCTAAAACTGCAGTCGTTGTACATTTTATCGACGTTTAGGACATTTAGGTATTCGTCGCTTGAGTTTCTTATGTAGACTTGTCTTCTGAAATAAATGAAAGCAAGCGAGAAACAGCTATGGAATTACAGTCGTCATCATTATCAAATCGTCACTAAGAAAATTATGTTTTATATTAAAAGTATAACCAACTACCAGTTTTCAGTTAAAAAACTGCATATTCAACTTAATAATGTTCTATTACCTACCAATAGGTTATAGAAAACTTCCTTTCTACTGACTATCAGCCATTTTTAATGTCCCCGCCGCTGGGGCACAGGCCTTCCTTATGGGTGGTTAAGGAGAAGGAGCCATGACACACCACGCGGGCGCAATGCGGATTGGTGGGTGCTATCGACTGCAAATGCAGTCGGGACCAACGGCTTAAATTGCCTTCCGAAGCACGAAGAAGTTCGAGATAATTGGTCACCCATCCAAAAATTATGACATTGTGAAAGTTGCTTAACCTCCGCAATCGCTGGGCTACAAACCACTGCGCCACCGAGCTCCTCCTTTCTACTAGCAAAAACTCGATTCCTGTCCGAGAACATGATCTAGTGCGAGTCGTATTTTTTCTAGTATATTATTTAGTATAGCAAAAACTAATTGACAGGGCCTGATCGACCCGTCACAAATAATAAGCGATATTAACACTTGATCGGTCGCGTCTCTACCAGACACGAACTATCAATCAAGCTTTTTGTCACACAGTCTTTTGTTTCCCACCCCTCAACTCTTTGACCCAAATGTCACTATTATTCGCCTCATTTTTAATAAAAATGTATTGTAAAGACTCACTTTTCTTTTTTAAAAATCTGGCGATAATATTGTTTTTACTTGATCACAAATTATGTTGCCTAATAATATTATTATCATGAACAATTATTTATGGTCCCACTAATAAAAATTGCTAGAGACTGTATTTGTATAATATAATGAAAAAAAATATATATCAACGCTTTAATATTCTCGATATGAAGAAAATGAAAATTTTACCATGATGCAATGAAAAGTAGTAAACTTGTGTATTTATCAAAACAAGCACGTAAACAAGAAAAGTCGCTAAAGAATAGCCAAAAAATTAACGGGAATTTCCGTCCCCTTACAGTTAATGTAAGAATTAACCAGTTTGGAAACTTTTAATGTCCCCAGTCACCCCTTGGGGCATCTTCACGATAAACTGTACCCGTAGCACGAACAGCTATAGAGGAAAAAAAACGCGCGTAAAATTACTCGATAGAGTATTCTTTATGGGAAATCTCACTTCATTTTTCGGCGGTAGATGGCGCTGCACAAATTTCCTATACAAAATTACTCTATCGCAATTTTACACGCGCGTTTTTTTTTCTCGATAGATGTTTGTGCTATAGGCACTGAAACCTTTGATTAATTTGATCCGAGCACCGGCAACAGATAAGAGCCACTAACAATTTGAGAGGCCTAATATTCTATGTCAACCCCCTGATTATGTAACTTTGTTGCAATCGACTCTGACAGAAATCGCAGTTACATTGCTGCTTTAGTAAGAACGAATGTCACAACTATCTTACTCAAAGCAACAATGTAACTGCAGTTTCAATCGATTTCAATCGAGAATTGTTAGCAATAGAGTTACGTAATCAGACCCCTGGTGGAAAAATAATGCATTCAAAGTTTAAATATAGTTTGAACCCCCAAACCAGTGAATGTGTTAACCATTTGACATACATATTACATGTACCGCTTTCTATGTAACGGGACCTATGAATACTTTTTTGCTCAATGTTACATAAAACATTGATTAAAAATAATCTTATTTTGTAAATGGCAGTGTCATTTGAACCAGACACAACAGCTTATTTGATTGCGTTGCTTGTTAGTCACTTGGCAGTCCACGGGTTAATATGATTTACCTAGACGCTTATTTTATAACCTTTTATTAAACACGAAAATAAGCTTCAATCAAGTGACTCTCATATCTTAGTTTTATTTATAATGAACTCGATATTTATTTTTTCTAATATTGCATAGAACACTAATACATAATGTTTTTATAACGTTTTCCAAAAAGAATATCAGACGTCGTCAAAGCTTTACTGCGAACTCTCCGATGTTAAAATCAAAAGAATGAACAGACACTATGTAATGTAGCGTTCTATAGTTGTGCTATTAGTACCTGTGTTGAGTAGCTGTTGCAGTATTTATTTATTTTACGTAGGGTAACCATGTAAGTAGTTGTGATTCGGAATGACAGGATCATGTAAATATGGTAAGGTTTTTAATTTATTTAAGCAAAAAACATTAACATACTTAATGCATAATGTCAATTAAAGCATAAGGTTCAACTATTTTTACATTAACAATATACTTGTGAAAATGTGCTTTACATACCTCAAAGAAATTTCTTTAAATAAAACATAATATTTGGGCTTTCTTAAGTAGCTAAGGTAACAGTAATTTCAGTAGCTGTATAGCGGTATAACTCTTTGTTATGGCCCATCATTCACTACCCCTGAAGGTTCAATGTAAACAGTACGAGACCTGAATTTCACACTGGCAGTCACAGATCCAAGTAAGTACCTACTTATTATTATTATTATTATCATTTATTTCAGAATAAAAATTCCATATTTTGTTAGTAACAATGATGTCTTAGCCTATGTTAGTAATTTAAAATACAAAAAAAAACAAAACACTATTACAAAAAAAAAAAACATTTAGCGCCTGCATGCCGGAGCATGAAGACGCAACCACCGTTCCAGCAGGGGTGAGTCCCAACGCTGGGCCAGCGCATTCAGGATACTGTTTGAGGTGCCACGACAACGATTTAGCACAACGCTAAATCGTTAGCACAACGCTTTCTTATGATTGTATAAAAACAATCGATCCTCGCCTCTGCGAACATCGTCGAGGCACTGCAGTAACGCGGCAACCCAAAAGCATCCTAAAGGCGTCGTTATATTGCACCCGCAGAGCGCTGTATGCACGCTGCGTGAAACTGATCCAGAGGCTGCACGAGTAGAATGTTTGACAGTATGCTCTAAAAAGAGTTATACTAAACAATATAGGTAGTCTCGGAATCTTCTACATATAAACGTTCCGTACTTGACCGTAGGGGTTAAGAGGCTGACATGAGCCAACTAGCGCCGCCAGTCGATTTTATTTTATTTATTCTAAATAAGCCTATTTTTAAAAAAAAGGAATCAGTCAAGTTCTTGTGAATGACGTCTATTGAATAACGTTACAACATTACAAAATGCGTGCAATAGTTTAAAAACGGTTTGAACCAACTGTGTCCACTTTTAACAAAATCGCGTTTTAAAACTGTTTGAATGCCTTTTCAAACTCTGTAAAGTTATTCAATAAATATTAGACGTTATTAGCAAAACCTTGACTGATTCCTTTTTTAAGAAGTTGGACTTATTTAGAATAAATAAAATAAAATCGACTGGCGGTGCTAGTTGGCTCATGTCAGCCCCTTAAGCAACATTCAAAAAGGACAATTTGGTTTAACAATCATTATTATCCCAAAATTGACTGGGACTTTGGAGACAAACTGCTTTATGAAAATATTTCCTCTTAAAAAAATATTGACGAAGGTACCTTTCCTGACTTAATGAAATACAGTAAATTAATTCCTCTGTTTAAAGCAGGAGATAAAAGTGATCCAACAAATTTTAGACCAATATCTATTTTACCTGCACTAAGTAAACTATTTGAAAAAATTATATATCTTCAATTATTAGAATACTTTACAAAGAATAATATACTACATAAGAATCAGTTTGGTTTTTCTAAAGGAAAAAGCACTACTGATGCTGGAATTGCACTTTTGAAGCATATCTTTGACGCTTGGGAGGCTAAGCAAGATGTAATTGGCATTTTTTGTGACCTTTCTAAAGCGTTCGATTGTGTTGATCACATAACTCTCTTAAAGAAGTTAGAACATTATGGTGTCTCTAATAAATCAGTTAGCCTTATGCAATCTTATCTGTGTGGTAGAACACAACAAGTAATTATTAATAAAGCAGCATCTACTGGAGCCCCCATTAGCATGGGCGTGCCCCAAGGATCGATATTGGGACCTTTACTGTTCTTAATCTATATTAATGACCTACCTTACTACGCGGAGAATTTATGTGAGACAGTGCTATTTGCAGATGATACCTCCTTAGTCTTCAAAGTCGATAGAGGTAATAATTGTTCTGACGATGTAAATAGTGCTCTCTCTAAAGTTTTGAATTGGTTTAACATTAATAATTTAGCATTAAACCCGAAGAAAACAAAATGTGTAAAATTCACTTTACCTAATGTAAGGCAGGTAGACGTGGATATTAATTTGAATGCAGAAGTAGTCGAGTGTGTTGAGAGCACAAAATTTCTAGGTATTACAGTAGATTCACGACTACAATGGGATCCCCATATTGATGCCTTGTCGAGTAGACTCAGTTCTGCGGCATTCGCAGTTAAACAAATAAGGCTCTTAACTGACATTGAAACGGCAAGGCTGGTCTATTTTAGTTATTTTCATAGTTGTTGAATGTTGTTGTGGGGCTCAGCAGCTAATATTGGAAATATTTTTGTGCTCCAAAAATGAGCTGTTCGCGCCATATACAACCTTCGGCCGCGAGATTCTTTAAGAGAATTGTTTAAAGAAATTAATATTTTAACAGTGGCAGGCCAATACATCTATGATAATTTAGTTAATGTAAGGAAACATTATTGCTCATTTGCTAAAAATAGTGATGTACACCGTTTTAATACAAGAAATAAGGACAAACTTGCCGTTCCTAGTTTTAGACTAGCAAAAACTAGGGGCTCATTTATGGGGAAAGGAATTGCCCTTTTTAATAAAGTTCCACAAAATGTAATTGAACTGCCTTTGCATGAATTCAAAATAAATGTTAAAAAGATGCTCATGAGCAAAGGTTATTACAAAGTAGAAGATTATTTAAAAGACAGCAATGCATGGATGTAACATCATAAATAACTATCCTAATTTTCAGTTTTTAATAACTTTATTGTTTTTTTTATTATGTTGTTTTAAATTAAGGTATTTGGTAACGATATCATTTCTTTGTAAATATCGTTACTCTGATTTCTGACAAAGCTGATAAGTTTCTTGCGCCCATTCTTCTTGTCAGCTAAAAAAGTCTCGAATGGGTGGTAGGAAAATATAGACCATTCAAAAGCACTTAATATCAAGTTTATTTGAATAAAGAATATTTCATTTCATTTCATTGTTAGTTTTAAAAGATTCCTAAAAAACGTATGCATGGTGACCCTGGTCTTAGACCTAATTTAAAATCCAATAGAGAATTTCCCTCAAAATAATAATAATTATGTTGATTGTTATTGCTTATTAATAAATTGTTATGTCTGGTTCACAATATTCCAGTGCGAAAACAGTCTATTGATTCCATTGCTGGTTCACATCATTCCAGTGGTATTCCAGTGCTGGATTCGACTACTGGACTGAATTACTCACTGGATTGATGTGAACCGGACATTAAGATTGATTTACGTTGATCCAGTAAAAAAATCCAGTAGATGTAGTGTGTTTGACATTGTTTTAAAATTAGCAAGTTCTTTTAAAATCTCACGTTCTTTTTAACGCACATGCCAGACAAGGTACCTCTACTGGACTGGAACTTTTTACTGGATCAGTTTAAATAAGGCATTACCTATACTTAAGTTACCTTACTTACCTTTACCCTTTAAGATTGATTGATTTCCCTGACAGAAGCTAAAATGTAATGTCCTATACGCTATTAACATACCTTGCATGCTTCTATAATAAGGGCAAAACATGTGCACATTATTATTGTAAGAACATTTTCACCGTGTTTTACGCAAATAAAGAATTATGATTATGCCTATCCCAAAAAATATCATACGTTGTTTTCTAAAATTGTCTGTCAAAATTCTACAAATTGCCACATAAGACTCGTGTCGAACAGACAGCGAACTCCAAAATAAATAAGGGTTGTCACAAGACAAACTAAACAGCGAGAGGGTAGTATTGCTTTGTTCGAGTTTGGGCACAACTTAAGAACTAATCTTAGCAGCATGGTGCTTGTTTGTTAACACTAGATTGTACGGTCCTAGTCGTATAATTAGTAATTTGGAGAGAGCAACCCCTGCTTTGTAACTGGCTAGAGTACTTGGTTACTACAACATAGGACTTGGTTTATCTTACATTTGGATAATTTTACAAGTTAGTGTAAAAAAAAACCTTCTGATTAAAATAGGAAGTCAGACAGACATTGTTTTGCAAAAAAAAACGTTTAATTATTAGGCTTAGTTTTTTTTTCTATTTTTACTTAATAATAAATGTTACATTTCATAAGTTTAGGTTCCCTTTGATTTTTTTATCCTAATTTCCATTTAGCAATCATTTTAAGCTTTTTCTTCTTGCCTTCATATTTTTATTTTTATTTTATACTAGCGGACCCGACAGACTTCGTCCTGTCAAAAAGATTTGTAATGTGACAGTTTTTGTTCCTACATATTTTATAGTCGGGGCAAAAAATTCTCCTGAAACAACCGTGAGTGCTTGTAATTTAATATGAACTTTATACAATAGTATTAAAAACTCAAATTGACTCTACGTTTTAGTTAGAAAACGTTTGTATGGGAAGGAGAAAAGGGCTGTTTTAAAGGATTTTCCGGCAGTTATTCGAATTCCATGCCGTAAAAACCATCCTTGAACTTCAACGAACATTTTTAAAAAAGAATTGGCTAAATTGGTCCAGGCGTTGTTGAGTTATGCGCTTAACACATTTTGCGATTCATTTTTATATTATAGAAGATTAGTGACTCTGTGAGCTATAGACCTCACATTTACATGCAATTTTTTAAAATTTCAAACTAATTTGAAAAATCAAATCTATATAATTTATTGAACTGCTCACAAACACCAGAATCGGTTGAGAAATGCGACCTGTAGAGGAAAACAGCCGGACATACGAAATAGCATTGTAGCCCAAGCTGAAACGGAGACGCTTCATTCGCGCTTTGTGCTCGCTCGGTCAATAATGCAGATTTGAATATTATTTCTTGGATTTGAAAGCTGTTTTTAAGAGTATTTTGAAAGAGGGTTTTACTCTTTTTAAAAAGCTCTTTTTTTAAGAAAGATAGCTTTGACGACCTCCTTGGTCGAGTGGCTTTGTACACCGGTTTTCAAGGTGTAGCCATTTCTGAGGTCCCGGGTTCGATCCCCGGTTGGGTCAATTTAGAAAAAACGAACTTTTCTATATTGGCTCAGGTCTGAGTGTTTGTGATACCACCGTTGTCTCTGATTTCCATAACACAAGTGCTTTAGCTACTTTGTAATCGGAGCAATGTATGTGATGTTGTCAAAAAAATATATTATATTATAAAAACGTATTGGTAAAGTCGAATATACGTTTATTTTATAACTTTGATAAATATAGGCACGTAACATGGTCCTAGAGAGAGGTAAGTACTTACTGTAAAGAACGTCAAAATAAATAGAGATTTCTTGGCCTTAAGCCCTCGTAAAGCTATCAAAACCTCAACTTAATACTTAAAGTTATAGAGCCTACATTTCCTTTATAAATAACTTGTCAATTTTAACTAGATTGTTGTATTATAAACTTTACTTTTAGGATAATAATATGTGATTACGTGTTTGTGAAAACGTATTTGTCATTAGACTTATTTGTTTTGATTGAAACAAATAAACATTCCTTTTTTATTATAGTCTCTAGCAATTAAATGTGTAAAGCATAGAACCATGTCACATTGAGCAATTTAATTGCCATACGACTACCTTTTGGAGTTCAATCACAATGCGGCATGGTTCATAGTCCATTTCTTCGCTCGTGACTAAGGTAAGGACTGTCCAATTTACTAAACAAACGGTAAAAAATATTAAATCTACGAAAATCATTAACAAACTTTGACGTGAAAAAATAAAATTCAACTAGAACGGTTAAATTTTCCGATTTTTACTCGGATGCGTCGCACGAGTGTTTGCACATCTTTTTCTGACAGTTTTCGGCAAGCTGCAAACCACATTCGATTGAATTCTGCCGATGTTTTAGCTCCTCGCCCATCCTTGCTTGTCTCGGCGATGGATGCAAGCAAATGACGACTAGTACTACTTACAAGTAGGTTCTTTACTTTCAGATAGTGAAAAATTAGTTACGGGGCCTCAACATTGTTCTGTCAACATAGCTTGGCATGAGTTACCCCACTATGATGTTAATCTTCCCATGATCCAAGAAAACAAGGTCTGGCATTCCGAGAGTAACACAGGCTTACGTCACTAACCAGCTGCGCGACTTTATAGTAACAAGCAAAGAATGAAGGTTTTTTTTCTGTCACACTCATTACAAAATTATTTTAGTGTAGTTTAATTGTGATTTTCTCTTAGCAAACGCAACAGTTCTAGTTAAGAAGAATGTACGTAATTTACAACATCATAATTTTGAATTACAAAATAATAATAAAAAAGTGCTTTTATTTTTGTTTTTTTTTTTTTCAAATGCGGTGGGACCACGGTAAAAACCATTTTAAGTGTAGTGGGTCAACGGGGAAAGAAAATTATAGAAAAATTACCCGCGCACTCATGAGAACTGCCAGATTGAATAGGATCTAGTCCATTGGGCCTATAGGGTAAAAAAAATCCCTGTGGACCCACCAGTGGGGCATAGCGGTGGAAACACGGTCAATAGGGGCTTTAGCCCCATGAACTAACAAAATTTAAAATGAGAATAGGCTGATTTTCTCGTTGAACAGCCTGTTTTAATTTTTGCACAAAGCGCCTCGGCCGCGAAGTGGTGCCCTCTGCACTTTTAATTAAAACCGTGTGTACAGTTTCTGGCTAGAGAGGAAATTACATAAATGAAAATGTTTAAGCAATAAACTTGTGTACTTCTGCCTTTCATAAAATATTTTTGTGAGATATTCGGAAAATAATTATGATGAAAATAATAAAAGTTAAAATAACCTATACCCAAAACCGATACTGTCCATTACTGTCGCAATTTCGATAGTTGGAAGCCAAATGGAGCCGACTAATAATTTTAGCACCACATATCAGCTTTTAAAACCTAGGTATTCCAGTTTTATGATAATACTTCGCACACTCGATGGATAGCTTTTTCGCGTAAAAAAAGAGTAAAAAAGTTTACGATATTTTTTTATTTCAGTGAGGTGTAGTTTGATAGGTACCTTCAGTAGATAATTTACATTACCGACCGGTCGGTGTCAAAAGTACCTGAAAACAATATTGGGTACAGTCGAGTTCAATAATATGTTACCTTTGAGAATTCGTCAACCTTATGCCTTTGTAATAAAAGTCAACATCTGTCAAAAGTGCTTACATATTTATGAACTCGACTGTACCATTAACTGACTAATTCAAATAAAAAAACTTCAGTAGATAGGATAGGTAATGATTTTTCATTTTATTTATATATTTATTTCATTCAGTTGCATGCCAGCTTACAGATTTACCAACCCGTCGCATGCGTCATACCATCATAAAATAAACAATGTCAAGAAACAATACAAATAGGTAGCAAACAAAACATAAGAGATCCATTAAACAATACTTACATGGCACATTTATAATGCTTACAATTGAATGTCAGAGATTTGTTAAAATTACAATATTTAAAATAGTGCAAAATATTACATGACCATCAGCCATTTCTAATGTCCCTACAGCTGGGGCACAGGCCTTCCTTATGGGTGGATAAGGAAGATGGGCCATGCCACGCGAGCTCAATCCGGATTGGTGGATGCGGAGTGACGGTGTCAAAAATATTACATAAGATTAGTCATTATGAAAATTGTCATCAGATTTTGATTCACATGTTTGTCATTCAAATAGTCAACGAAATGATGTGCCCCAAATGTCAATATCAAGACAAAGAAAATGTCAATATCATTGTATTGAGCGAGCAAATCCCCTATGCAGTGCAGAGTGCGGGCAGTGGGATATTTGGCGCACATGGTGCATGTCATGGTCTAAGAAAACAACGTCTGGCATTCCGAGAGCTTTCGTCACTATCCAGTTGCGCAACTGGATAGTGACGAAACTTTATAGTAACAAGCAAATAATTAAGGATATTTTTGTATGTCAAACTCATTACAAAATTATTAAAGTGCATTTTAATTGTTATTTGTTTCTCTTTGCAAACGAAACAGTTCAAGTTTAAGATGAATGAACGTTATTTTCAAAACCGATAACGGAGATGTCGTAAGCTTGTGTAGACCCCGTCACTTCCTCTGTCTCGGAGTGGCTGTACCTGGCGCAGTAATGCAGTAATTGTACCATGGTGCGTGTTACCGGACGGGCCAGCAGCTATGTAAAGTTTGTCGGTCACTTCCTCTGTCTCGGAGTGTTATACCTGGCGCAGTATATTATTGTACCATGGTGCGTGTTACCGGACGGGCCAGCAGCTATCTAAAGTTTGTCGGTCACTTTCTCTGTCTCGGAGTGTTATACCTGGCGCAGTATATTATTGTACCATGGTGCGTGTTACCGGACGGGCAAGCAGCTATGTAAAGTTGGTCAGTCACTTCCTCTGTCTCGGAGTGTTATACCTGCCGCAGTATAGTATTGTACCATGGTGCGTGTTACCGGACGGGCCAGCAGCTATGTAAAGTTTGTCGGTCAATTACTCTGTCTCGGAGTATTATACCTGGCGCAGTATATTACTGACCATGGTGCATGTTACCGGACGGGCAAGCAGCTATGTAAAGTTTGTCGGTCACTTACTCTGTCTCGGAGTATTATACCTGGCGCAGTATATTACTGACCATGGTGCATGTTACCGGACGGGCAAGCAGCTATGTAAAGTGTGTCGGTCACTTACTCTGTCTCGGATTATTATACCTGGCGCAGTATATTATTGTACCATAGTGCGTGTTACCGGATGGGCCAGCAGCCATGTAAAATTTGTCAGTCCACAGTTCCGATACCCCGTGAATTTGGAGTCTGCGACTTAGACTTAGGATTATTTTGATATCGATTTGCAAAAAATTCGTTCGTATCGATTTCTGGGTTTCCGGTTGCTACATTTTAGGCCTTATTTTGTATAACGTATGGCAGTGGCTGCATTACAGATGTTTGTTGTTTGTCACGTTGCCGTCCAGTCGCTGTCGCTTTAATAATGTGGTTAGTTACTTTAAAGCGACTATATATTGCGTATTCTTTGCTTAACCCTTCAACGCCCGGAAAATGAGACACAATAGATACTTATTCTATTGTTATCCGGCCGCCTGCGTCCGCTCGGGCGTTGATGAATTAAAAATAAATACACGTACAACAACATCAATACAAAAACCACGCCAAAGTAACTGGATTTACATTACATAACCCTATAATCTGGGAAAGTTATTGCTCAGTTCAGTCATCCCGAACCCAATTCCGTCTTAAGCATTTGTCGAGAAATCTCGTGGTACCGTAGGTAAAAGAAGTAATAAATTCTGGTTGAAAAATTCGCGGCTCTCACGCGCTGTTTAACAAAGATATTCCTCGTCTAAGAGAATGGTGAAATTTAATAATTCCTCCCTAACAAGTGAGCCAACGGTTATAATTTTTGCTTGAGGAACTCTTTCCCTAATAAATGCTATTGACATTTTATTATTATAACCCCAAGAGCGAAATGAGGTTTTTACTGCCCGAATTTCGCGGTGGATCGTTGGAGAGGTTGCTCTTTTTAAAAGAAATTATTTGATGAAAGTCAAATAAAACCGTTTACTGTAAGGTGTGAATGAGAAAAAAGTTGGAGACTATTTTATTTTGTATTTTAGAAAAACTGATTTTCTATTTTGACGACCTCCTTGGTCGAGTGGCTTTGTACACCGGTTTTCAAGGTGTCGTCATCTCTGAGGTCCCGGGTTCGATCCCCGGTTGGGTCAATTTAGAAAACGAACTTTTCTATATTGGCTCAGGTCTGGGTGTTTGTGATACCACCGTTGTCTCCGATTTCTATAACACAAGTGCTTTAGCTACTTACTTTGGAATCGGAGCAATGTATGTGATGTTGTCAAACATTTATTTATTTATTTATTTTTATAATTATCTATGTGATTTTTTTATATACACCGTTATTTTGTAGTCGTTTTGATCCCCCTAAAGGAAGGGTCTCCTTCTATTAGAAGTAAAAGTTTGGTCAAACGACCAAAAACTTCCTTACTAACTAGACAGCAAAATTATTATAATAATTGAAGGTATGAATGGGAAGTAATTTTATTTTGTTTTTTTACGGGCATACAATTTCGAGAATTCTAGATCCAGTTAAAGTGAAATTTGAAGGAAAAAAGATAGCTAGCTTTTATTTGATCGGTACAGTTGTAACCTTGAATCTTTACCTACAATAAAAAATCCAAAAAAATACGTTAATAACTACTTACTTAGTAAGGTATATTAAATTGTAAATATAACAGAAATATTGCATAAAATATTTTTTTAATTTTATTCAAAGGTTGTTGTAAAATACATCAAAAGGCCTTTTGCCATTACTCGGCCAAAGCTATAGCGCAAATTTGATAATAAATAACGTTTTCGAGTAGAAGGCATTGTTTAAAAAACGTTTTCAACTTCAATATCCGTTCTTTTGAAGCCAACTTCGTGCTGGCAAGACTTTAATTCAAGTTTGTAATTAACTTTAAACAACGTAATTTTAATTCAGGAATTAACCGTCAAACAGCCCTGTTAGACTTTACACAATTTTCTTGTCGGACATTTACGAACATAATGCTTCAAGGAACTTGGGAAACAACCTTAGGTTTAAATTTGCTTTATAAATTAAGGTTTCACATCAAAAAATAAAATATTATTTTAGCAAAATTTTAGTAAAAACTTCTAAAATTAAGGACCTCTCTGTTTTGTCGATAACATTCCATGGACTAAAAAAGCCGTCGAGGTAAAGACCCGTTAAAGAAAAGACCAAAAGGGGTAAAGACTCTTCGAGGTAAAGACCTGTCGAGATAAGAAAGACTAGTCAAGGTAAAAATCCGTCGAGGTAAAGAAAGATCCGTCGTCGTGGAAAAGACTCGTTGAGGTAAAAAGTCGTCGAAGTTAAAACTCGTCGCGCTAAAGGCTTGCCAAGGTAAAGACCCGTTAAGGTGAAGGCTCATTGAAGTAAACATTCTTCGAAGTATTGACCTTTCAACATTACAACCCATTCGATGTTAGCCATTGAAGTACAAACATGAAGGCATTAATCGTCGAAGAAACATTAATCGAACCAGAGTACGAAGTACCCATGAATCCTTTACATAAAGAAAAGAAATATAAAAAATATTGTCGGTGAGAATTATTAGGTTCATATTTTAGCTAATTACTCACTCATTTTATCTAAGTATCAAAATGTTCAAGATTACTTCGAATTTTAGATGCTAACTCAACAAATTAGTTATTAAATAACTTTTCTGCTCATTTTGATATAAGTAACAATTTTATTTATTACAATATTTATTGGATAAGTTCAGACTGTTATTATGTGAAGAAGAAAATATTAAATAATATCTGGCAGAAGCGTTGAAATGGAACTTTGTTTTCAAAAAGGGATTGAAAAAGTTTGAAACATGTTCACAAAACTAAATTTTGCCGTCTGTATTTTTTATTTTAATAGGTACCACTTAATGTATGCTGAAGTCTAAGAAGAGTAGGATCTTATCTGTGCCTCCAAGCAAACGCTGCTTTTGCATCCCTTTAGTTTTAAATATAGAGGATGCACAGATAGGACTCTTCAGTATGACGTTCTCCATCTTAAATTTCCCATTTACCATATTTTTAGAACTTAAGAAAGTTCTTTGTCATTTACTCTACAGTCTTGAAAAAAATGTAAATATACGACAAGTTAAACCGTGAAAACAATTATTACTTTGGGCATGACGACAGTATTGTAGTCAACTAGTCTGATGTGCCGTCGTCTGTACTTCCTTTTTAACCGACTTTAAAAAAGGAGGAGGTTCTATGTCTGTCTGTTTGTATGTTTTCATTTTGAAAAAACCTTTATTTTAAAGATGGTGTTCTCAAAGATGTGACTTATTAGTTCTAACAATTGAAGGACTTTTTAGATAGTAATTGATTAATGAAATTTAATATTCGCCACATTTGTGATGGTATACTTGATTATTTTCCAAGAGTTTTTTTATTGTCGTACATAGCGGAGGATTGACCTATTTTTTATTTTAGTTAGCAAGACTTAATAATTATTCTTATAGAGTAAATAAGCACAATTAACTTGCAAGTTATTAAGATTAACGTTGGAATTTACAAAGACTAATTAAGTAATGAATATCTTAAGTAGTCTGCAGTGCGCTTGTCTCAAAAATATAAGTTAGTTGATCTTTATCCTCATAGTTTTTAAAAATAACTAGGTATTTTCAAACAACTATTAACCACTAATTAATTTAACAATAAATTACAAATAAACTCTTCTAAATTTTAAGACCTTATTTCAAAAATCACCTGGCAACAAACCATTAGGAAAAAAATAAAATATAATAATATAAATATAATTATGTGACAACATCACATACATTGCTCCGATTCCAAAATAAGTAGCTAAAGCACGTGTGTTACGGAAATCAAAGACAACGACGGTATCACAAACACCCAGACCTGAGCCAATATAGAAAAGTTCGTTTTCTAAATTGACCCAACCGTGGATCGAACCCGGGACCTCAGAGATGGCGACACCCTGAAAACCAGTGTACAAAGCCACTCGACCACGGAGGTCGTCGAAAAAGCTTTTATACAATTGGTAACTTTAAGTTGATCTAACTTGGCATTAAAACATAAGCTAGCAAGACTAATTTACTTAAGCCTTAATTAAATGACATAAATTAGGCTAGAACTGCTTAGCCAATAAAACAATATATTGTTGCTTCAAATTCACGAAACGAATAAACATTTATCGATAGAGAAAACAAAGTAAGTATGTACCTACTTTGTTTTCACCCATCCCATGGCCGACCCTTGCGAAAGTTGCTTGACCTCTGCAATCGCTGGGTCAGACACTAAAACCCTGCGCCATCGAGCTTCATTTTGTTTGCTCCATAAACCATGGAGCACACAAAAAGGATTGATCAGCAATTAACTTTGCAAAACCTTAAGGTTAATTCTCAATGACAAGCTGTGCTGTGCTTTGTCAGTGTACATAAGTGTGAGCGAGATAGATGGACGGCTCGTATGGAGAGAAAAGCGAGTCAGCACGATTTGTGAAGCTGCTAGAGTTCCGTATAAAATCAGCTATTTCATACATTTTGATATTTTCGATTTTAATTTTTGTATGAAACAACTGATTTTTTTGCCGTTTTCAGAGTTGGTCCCGTAGTAAAAGTTGATCAGTATGATGGTCCCTATATACCATATTCGGCATTAGGGGTATTTTTGTAGCATGTTGTATAGCTCACTCAGCACAACACAATTAGCACAGCACTTGACAGCTGCACGTTGTTATTCACCCTTAATGTGCACACCGCATTGCGGGCACCAGGTTTAAGATTTAAGTAACGACTATTTTTTTTATTCTTCTTAAAGACCAAGACGGACTGAATTTCAGGTCATTATCTCTCTTTAGAATGCTAATTTTTATAATAAAATTGTATATATTGATATTTTAAGCATTGCAACAACAATGGCAGCACGACGTGTCTTATAATTTTCATTTTCCTTTATTTTATTTCAATAAAATGCCAAAACCGTAGTAAGATTTATATTTATAAAACATTAAGGGCCTGTTTCACAATGTAAAAGTAAGTTCTAAGTTGCTTACTTGACAGATGATTTGACATATTTTTCATATCACAACTGTCAAGTACCTAAGCTACTCAGAACTTACTTTTACATCGTGAAACAGACCCTAAATAAAGAAGACATGATTTTACCTGACTTCCTAAAGCAGATATTTTCCCTATAGTTTTGTTCACGAGATGGTCATGGCAGAGAATCCAAGTAAGCTTGAGAGGTGAATAATTGAATATTATACGATATTTGTACACAATTTATTTAAAAGTTGACAAAACAATACAAACGCTTAGTAATTTTAAAGATAATCAATAACTAAACACTTTTTGCATATTTTTCGTGGCAAAAGTTACCGTACTAGATTTATACTTGCAAGTTTTTCGAGAGTTTTATCGCGAGATTAAGTGCCGAAAATGGTACATCATCGCAAGGATTTTTAACTGTCACTTTAAACTCCCAACCAAATAAACAGCCCACCAGAATTCTCCAATGCCGACATCTCGACGTGTTGCCATCCGGCACACCCATCATGAGATTTAACGCCCAGCGCTGTGTCGGTGATTTCCCAGGGGCCATTGCCGCCGCTGTTTAGGAGCGAGAAACAACAGATATGCACCGGTTATCATTTTAATAATAAACCAAACAATTCAACAAGATAAGCAAATAATTTATTTAACCATTCATCTTCAACCAATAACAGCTATGGACTTATTAATGAGAAATAAACATCGCAATTACAAACAAAAATAATATTTTTTATTGATATTTTTAGAAGGTGACATTGCCTCGTAGTCATTACTAGAAGTAGATAACGAAACTGCTAAATGATATGGGTGCTAGACAACTGATAGACTACTTATATACTTTTTAAATATATACTTATGATACATAATACCCAGACCCGTCACAGAAATTAAAATTCATCATTTAAATTTCTGCCCGGCTGGGAATCGAACCTGAGATCTCTGCGTGGATGTTGACCACTGCACCACTCAGGTCGTCAATATAAAGTGCATACAGCACAGAATGCAGGTGCGATGTGTTTATGAGGCGATTCCCACAGGGGACCCTCAGGGCCAACCGGCGGTGCATGAGGGCAAATCAGGTTTTAGTGGGTATTCCTCCCTCCTGGATTCCTATCGAGCCACTAGCTGGGTGGGACTACAGGAGGTGGTCGTGGAGGGAGCTGCAACGTGCCCTCCTGGCGTGCCCCACATACGAACCCCCTACTCATCTGCGGGGCATGCGTAAATGCGTTTTTTATCGGTATAAAAATGGGACCAACTGGGGAACAAACCTGGTAAAGTGGCGTTTGAATCAGTTCAGCCGTTTTCGAATAATCGGTGGACATACATAAAAAAAGAATAAAAAAAAACAAATAAACAGCCGAACAATAGAACTGGAGGTAGTTCTATGTTTTTTTGAAGTCGGTTAAAAAAGGTGCGATGTTTATAACCACTAGTGACTGGTATATGGTATACGATTTTTTTGGAAAAATGCTGGTAGCTAGCCTCTTTTATAACTTAATTGATGATATACAGTACAAAAGTTATCACAGCTAATTTAATCTGCTTATTTTGATTATCAGCTTAAAATTATTAATAAGTGTTTGCTAAATTGAAGCTATTTTTGCTTCATTATTAACCTTAAACCCAGGTGTTCTCATAATCATGCTTAGAAGGTGACACCACTTGTCTGATCTGCTTATTAGATTTATGTGTCTGGCTCTTAAATTATTCTTGAATTGCTTATGAGCTTGTATAAAATTGTTGTAAAATATATGGCTTCAAAAGAATAACTACATTATTAGAGCAAAGCCATTATAGCTTCTGAATATATATACAACATGTTACAAAAACACCCCTAATGCCGAATATGGTATACAGGGATCATCAAACTGAACAACTTTTACTATGGGACCAATTCTGAATTCGAAAAAAAAATATTAGCTGTTTCATACATTTTGATATTTTCGTAATTAACTTTTTTATGAAACAGCTTTTTTTTCGCAATTTCAGAGTTGGTCCCATAGTAAAAGTTGTTCAGTTTGATGGTCCCTATATACCGTATTCGGCATTACACGTTGTATAAACAGGTCGCATTTCTCGACCGATTCTCGTGAAAGTGAGCAGATTTGATAATTACACTGAATTTTTTTGTTGCCGGTTTTTCGAAATTTTGCGAAAAAAATTCACCCATTTGGCACGATACTAACAATACTTCGGAATTCGGATAATGATTGAGATATAAATTTGAATGTTTCGATTTAATTTCGACACTCATATTTTGGAGTTATATACCATTAGGAAAATTGTAATTCTTCGCATGTTAAGTGGTGAGTTGATAATTCAGGCTGTTGAACTCCAAAAGTTAATTCGTTAAACGCAATAAATATTGCTTACGTCTTATTATCATTATCAATAATGTTATCAAAAACATAACCGCGATAGTATCAGTATAAATTTTTTCAATTCAATGTTTTTCAAATGTCAATTTCAATAAAAATTATTAATAAAGAAAATATCAAAATGTATGAAACAGTAGAATTTTTTCGCGATTTCAGAGTTAGTCCCATGTTAAAGTTGTTCAGTTTGATGGTCCAAGGAAACAGTATTTCCATTTTTGGTTCATTTATTAACACCCTGTATGTATATGCCTCATTGTATAATAATATAAGGAAGTCACGTGGGTGACACTTGCTTACGTCATATCCGCTATCGATATTGAAAATTACGATCATTCATCTTTAACTTGAACCGTGTCATTTGTTAAGAGAAACAAATCACAATTAATGATGCACTATAGTAACTTAAAAATAGGTGTAACAGAAAAAAATCCTTAATTCTTTGCTTGTTAAATAAATTAAAATTAAATATATGACAACATCACATGCATTGCTCCGATTCTAAAGTAAGTAGCTAAAGCACTTGTTTTATAAAAATCAGAGACAACGGTGGTATCACAAACACCCAGACCTGAGCCAATAGAAGAGTTTTTTAAATTGGTTTCTAAATTTATAAATTAACCCAACCGGGATCGAAATCCGGGACCTCAGAGATGGCGACACCTTGAAAACCGGTGTACGAAGCCACTCCACCATTGAGGTCGTCAAAAGATGGTCATCAAAAGGTGTTATTACAAAGTCGCACAACTGGATAGTGACGTAAGCAAGTTCACTTCCGGTACGCCCGACCTTGTTTCCATGGATCATCATGAGTGTGTAGTGTAGTAAATACGTCATTCATCTTTCTCTCTTAACTTTACAGAAAGATGAATGACGTATTACTACAATACGTCATTCATCTTTCTGTAAAGTCAAGCACCATCTACACGCCCATTGAGTTCAAATTAGCTCGCCAACTCCATCCGAGATGTCATTGCTAAAACCATTCGAATTTCACTCAAGTCAGTGCTTCGTTACTACAGACCTATGAATTGAGACAATTGACCAGATTAAAAGGCCAAATGACTGAATTAACTTTCTTTTATTACTTAAAAATAATTTATAGAATTTGATAAAAGCTTGACAAAAAACCTGTAGGTATAGCTTTTTATCCTTTTTTAAGGTTCTGTACCTAAAAGTGTAAAACGGGACCCTATTACTAAAACTTCGCTGTCCGTCCGTCTGTCTGTCAGTCCGTCTGTCACCAGGCTGTATCTCATGAACAGTGATAGTTAGACAGTTGCAAATTTCACAGGTGATGTATTTATGTTGCCGCTATAACAACAAGCACTAAAAACCAGAATAAAATTAATATTTAAGGGGGCTCCCATACAACAAACGTGATTTTTACGGAACCCTTCGTGCGCGAGTTCGACTCGCACTTGACCGGTTTTTATAGTTTTAGCTACGCATGTAGTACAACACAACACGCATTGCGTTGTGTTTTTAGATAAGGTTCGAGTTCATAACGATGAATAATGATCATAACGTGTTGCCTACTAATGATTTATGACCAAATCCCTGTTAAAATAAAACCTTTTAACAGACACTATCGCGGTTTTATTAAATGTTTATTGATTAGTACTATGGTTTTAATTTGATTTATGACTTTTCCAAGCACGGTTTAAAATGAAAAATTCAACCGTGCTAGTATTCGTTACAGGTTTTGTTTCAATGTCTAGTAAACATGTACAAATCTTAGAAGTGAGTAAAAACGAATCCCACTAAGTTCAGCCAAAATTGCGGCAAAGCCATTTGATTTTCTAGTTCAATAAATAAGATCACTAAATTCTATACAAACTTTTTCAACTCTATGGTCTCCACCAATCTGAATTCGGTGAAATGACGTTTTCGACGCAGGCACAGGCGCTCGAGTGTAAATGATGTGCGAAGTCGGAATAAACGTCACTCCGACCACCGACTAAGGGGAGGGACATACGACCTAGAATATATTACTTCGAAACGTCTCACTGTGTAAACTCAGCACTGTTTTTCACGATTAAAGGTCCATATAAATCTAGCTTTATTTATACAAGCACTTTAACAATTTATTTTCTGAGTTTTTTGAAAAAATACTATGTTGATTTTATAGTTTTAAGAAAGTTAAATGGGTCGTCTCACTCATCTTTTTAAATACATATAAATCTAGATTAGATTAGATATAACTTTATTAAAAAACCACATAACAGAATCGGGAAAGCAATAACAAAGTTAAATTCTACTATGTTCAAGATCCAAGCCATAATGAGAGTGTTCGAATAGGGGGTCCATTGCTTCCTTGCAAACTAGATCTAATATATTTCTCTTTGATAGGTACATATAGATAAGCAGAAAAATCGGCTCCATGAACGAAAAAAACATCATATCTGCTAAACGAAATTAAACCTCCAAATGCGATCAAAACAATCTTCGCAAAAAGCTTTTATTTTAAAAGGTTTCTATAAAACCTCTTAGCAGAGAAATTGCTAAAACATTCATTAGAATTTCGGTCAAGATTCCCCAAACAGGGCCGGAACAGAAAGTGTGTCGTTATTAAGAATGACTTAAACTGTCCCTAATCTGGTTTAGGGAAGTCTTAAGTCTGCATAGAGCCCTTAATCCCCCCTTCTATAGCAATTAGGTGGCGTTAAGCCTTCGTAAATGGATTGTCTATGAGCGAAAGAAAAAGTAAGAAGGTTTACGTAACAAGAAAGGCGGTAAATCTAGTATCAATTTGTGTGGATCGCGCTATAAGAGAACTTTGTGCGAGCAACAGATTGTAACGTTTCTGTTGTTCTACCAGTTTTTTTTTAGAAAAGCTTAATATTTCTGGTGTACCTATATTTCTTATTTATCTTAAGTGTCATCGCCCACGAGCGATTAATCGCTGAGCGATTTTTTGTCGCCAAGAATAGAACATACAGAGTTCAATACGTAAACGCCCACGAGCTACTAGAAGTAGCTCAGTGACTAATCACCCGCGAAATGACACTGACAAGAGTGACAAAGGGTTTACTTAGCCAGCGACAAAAAAACGCCGCAATTATCCCCGCGGTTAACGCCCCGATAATTGCAGCTACAAAAAGTCGCTCCTGGGCGGGAAGCCTTAAACTTAAGCAATTAATTAATCAAACTCGGTTTAAAATTTTGTCGGAACATAAACTTTCATAAAATAAAAAATAAAAATAAAATAAATATTGGACAACATCACAAACATTGCTCCGATTCCAAAGTAAGTAGCTAAAGCACTTGTGTTATGGAAATCAGAGACAACGGTGGTATCACAAACACCCAGACCTGAGACAATATAGAAAAGTTCGTTTTCTAAATTGGCCCAACCGGGGATCGAACCCGGGACCTCAGATATGGCGACACCTTGAAAACCGGTGTACAATGCCACTCGACCACGGAGGTCGTCAATGTTCATGCAAATAATTCATCAATGCAACAACAAACTACATATTGATCATAGAACTTATCATATAATTATTTGAATTCAATTAAATTCAACGAAGGTAGGAACTACGCAAGTGCAACTAAATGGAAACTCTAACCAATATCGGTAACCATCTGTCGAATCCAGTTGTGAAATAAATTAAGTCAAATGAATCAATTAAGTCAGGAACACACTTTTATTTAAATAGTAGGCACATTTTAAATTCAATTTAGGATTAAGAATAAACACGTAAATTTTAGATGTAATACTTAGGTTTTGATTAGGTATTGAATTCGTTTTTCATCTGAGTATGGGTGATTACTCACATACTTGTTTAGAAAGCTTTTTTTAGTATTTTATACTTTTATGGTTTCTTATATTATTATATTTTTAAAACAATATACAAGGTGTTACAAAAATACCCCTAATGCCGAATATGGTATATAGGGACCATCAAACTGAACAACTTTTACTATGGGACCAACTCTAAAATCGCGAAAAAAAAATCAGCTGTTTCATACATTTTGATATTTTCGATTTTAATTTTTGTATGAAACAACTGATTTTTTTTCGCGATTTCAGAGTTGGTCCCGTAGTAAAAGTTGATCAGTATGATGGTCCCTATATACCATATTCGGCATTAGGGGTATTTTTGTAGCATGTTGTATAGCTCACTCAGCACAACACAATTAGCACAGCACTTGACAGCTGCACGTTGTTATTCACCCTTAATGTGCACACCGCATTGCGGGCACCAGGGACTAAGATTTAAGTAACGACTATTTTTTTTATTCTTCTTCAAGACCAAGACGGACTGAATTTCAGGTCATTATCTCTCTTTAGAATGCTCATATTTATAATAAAATTGTATTAAACATCCAATATTGATATTTTAAGCATTGCAACAACAATGGCAGCACGACGTGTCTTATAATTTTCCCTATATACCATATTCGGCATTAGGGGTATTTTTGTAACACCTTGTATATCTTCCTGTTATGCATACCCAAACCCCAAACTGCTCGTTCCAAATTCAAAAGGTAAAGTGACAAGGGTCCCGTTTGATCTCCCCACGAGATGATCTCTACGAAATCGGCTTTGTTCTTGAGATCGGAGAGGAATTCGAAAGATTACCTTTGACATCACACATCCCGATCGCTGACATAACGCGACACGACAGTTTTGAACGTGGAACATCGTAAAAATGTTATGTACTGTTCCTGCGCAAAGAGGTAACATGACATTTTCTTTTTTTTTATAAACAAGAAGTGACGTTTCTTTTGTTTTCGTAATTGAAGGAGGTTGGCAACAATCATAGAACAAGATTCTTTTTTCTTTTGCAAATATTACGCTATGAAAAAAATTGAATTTAAGACTTATATAGGCAGTGGCATTGTCTCAGCTGTTAAAAAATGTTGAACAACGTAGAAAAATATAATTTTAGACTAATATTGTCTTTTAGTAATTAATAGTAATTTTTAATAAAGTATGGTGAAGAATATAGTAAGAAAGATTAAGTAAAACTAATTATTTTCTATAAATAGATTTTTTTTTAATTTTTGATATTCGAACAGACATTTTAATTTCTAAAATTTTACATGTAATGTAACAAAAATCCTCGATTTCGTTAGCCACTTCAGCACGTCCATATCTTAAGAGGAGTTGAAGTGTCTCAAGTAATTTAAAGTTGACTCGATTGGGCACAGTTGTTGCCCAAACTTTGACTTTTGAGTGGTAGCTTGGTGCCAAGACCTCTGTGCTAGCGGGTTACTAGTTATTATGAAGCCAAATTCTGTATAAATTCTTTAAAAAAATGATTTTAATTCAGTGAGTATTTTGCTGTAATTCATTATAGTACCTATTATCTAATACAAAATATAGTGTAGCTAGATTGAATATAATTATCTTTATTTAATGTTCCGACTGTCGGCGACTTCGTTCACTAGAATTATTCTACTTCCTGTGAGAATTTTTTTAAATCCTTTCCTATCGCATGCCTGCGTCATTATCATGACTATTTGTATGCCAAGTTTTAGACCTAAACTCAACAGTGGCTTGAGCCGTGCGATGACTGACCAAATCAGTGAATCTGTCAGGACATTTTTAAACGTATATGTAGACTAGCTTTCGCCCCCGATTTCGTCCGCGTGGACTTTCGGCAAATCACCAGGGAATCTTTGACCGGCTGCATAAAAAGTATCCTATATTTTAATCCAAACTATAAACTATCTGTGTGGCAATCCAAATCCGTACAGCTGTTTTTGCGTGATTGAGTTTCATATTTATAGTATTACAAGGATATACATATCCCGTTCCAGTTCGTTCCCTTTCTAGTTCCCGTTCCCGAATTATTAATCCATGCAAAATTTGGACACAATTTTTGCTACAACTCTACCGCGACTGCTTACATTCTGTTTAGTAATTTGAATTATGCATGCATTCTTATGTCGTAGGCTTTATTTTTGCTCAAGATAATAGCGAAATTCCTCAGGAAACACAAGCTAGAAGAAATTACCATTGAAATCTAGTTAAATCAAATACTGCAATATCTGTTATTCCTTTTCAGTTAAATCTCACTTTCTTTTCTTTTATCCTAATTTACTATCCTCTTTCCCAACCAAGAATGCTAGACACGCCTCTATAATAGATTCAACAACATTGAAGTCAACTGCAATAAAATACGGATTCACAAGAAAACCTCAGACATTTTTATTTTATCTTTTCGCTGACACAATATTTTGATCGAGAACATCAAATAAAATTATAGAATTCAGACTCGCAGTAAATATATTTGGGGGTTAAGTTACCTCAATGTTTTCCTGTTGTCTGCAACATGTCTCATTTACCCTTTTTTATTAACTGAACCCGATTTCTTCAAATAGACGCGTAAGGGTAAAGTCGTATTTAGCGGTTCAACCGCGCGTTTTTAGAGCAATACATTATACTATAGTTAATAAGTCATTACACCACAGATTCTTAGCGGAACTCAAATCCACCTCTGCACCGCAGGCTGCGTAGTCTAGTGGTCTACTCTACAATTGTATCATTGTGCTATATCCTGTATGCCATCACTGTAGCGCTAACATTTACCTTATCTGGAGGCATCTATTTGCTATTGTAAACGGTGAATCATGCGCGACTATGATACAGACGTAGACCTTGGTACAGCGTTCGAGACGCAGCATCAGCACCAGGCCTAACCCCATTCGTCCCAAATACGGGACAAAGGGGCACTCGGCAATCACGCTGTTTGTAAATCTTTCACGTACTCACGTGAGCGAATATTGAGTATTGGGCGGCGTTGCGGAATACTAAATAATGAGTCTGTCTCCAAATACACGGTACCAGAGCAATACTAATACTGTTGTCCCGGGACTCAGCGGGAAAATCGGGACGCTATAGAAATACAGTGAGACAGCGATTTTTTTCTTTGCAATTTGTGGTGGATTTTTGTCACAGTGCTCTTTCAATGGAACGAAATTGTCAAAATTTGTAATTAAGGTTGTTTGGACTAGTACGTAATTAATCAACGAGAATTATTCCCAACCGATCACACGCTGCTGCCCCCTTGAGGGGACCGTTGGGATCTTCAAAAAATTTCTGGCCCATCCGACCCCATTGTAATTCACAATCCTCCCACCACTCACCCTATTTAAAATATCAACATTACTAATGACATGGATAACAGCTACCCAAACAATGAAGTCTGAAGGGATACTGACTTATTTAAGATAAGAGTCTTCCACAGATCATGTAAAGGAATTTATTTCAATTAAAAATAAACTAAGTTAATTGTTTAAAAATAGCTATTCAATTAAAATAGCGATGTTCCCGCTAAGAAATTATTACGAAACAAATTAATTGTTTTCGTCCCCAATAAATGTTTCCGTGAATCGGCTGGAAGTTAGACTTGGCAATTTTCTCGACTTTCAATCGAGTTGGGCTCGAATCGTTTGAGTTTCAATTCTTAATGAGTAACCCTCGTTAAGCGAGTTTACAATGATATAATTTGGAAACTCTTCGCGAGTTTTATTTACCATTTCGAAGTCACTATTACTTTGTTTTACACTTCTTGGAGTTTGATTAGGAATGTCGTTTTTGTTTCGGAAATAGAAAATGTAAGGCTACAGGTGTAAATATCACATTACCATAGCGGGTGATCGGTCTTTATCACAGCTATCATGAATTGATTATTTGTAGACAAGACCGATGGTAGATAGACACTTTATCAGGAATCCTAACTGAACGAATGATGAACTGCTGACGGAAAGTAACAATTTTAGCATTGTTTAAAAATACAAACTTATAATTATTTAATTGTGATTTTTCGCATTCACAATGCTATTTTTATATTAAGATAAATACTATATTATAATAGATTCCAGCCCAATGCGCTGACCTGATTGGGCCGGGATCCCAAGGGTGCGAGTTCGAGACCCGGCTGGATTTTTTATTTTTTTATTTAATTTATTATTATTTTTTCCAGTATTTTTTGTTTTATATTATTTATCTTAATATAAAATTATAGATGATCAAATTAAGTAAGGTTTTCAATTACCTAACTTTTGAAAAGGCACTTGGCTATTGCAAAGCTGTATGTATAAGAAATGTCATATTAATTGCTTAAGAGGCCTACCTCTTAGGTAGGGTAGGGACTAGGTAGTACTTAGCTGTACCTTAAGGTAAAGAGAAATAACTACACTGGCCTTAAGAACTTAGTACCACACTTTTAAAATTGTGATAACTTTCAAAATACGCAAGATATATTTTCGAAATAAAAAGGACTAAAACCTTCTTGAAAAAAATCTTTTTTGTTTCAAAACTCTAACTTCTATTCAGGAGAAATTGCGATTATATAAGTGTGGTACTAAGTTTATAAGGCCAGTGCTTGAATGAGATAATGCAGGGCTGTCTAAACCATAAACTTATTATAATAATATAAATAAGTCTATGGTATAATCTACTAAGCCAATGAATTGGAACCAATTTATAAACTGATGCAGTTATTACACAACGCCATAAAAAAACCTTCAAAATGAAATGTGATAAAGCAGTATTTCAGTTCGATAACAAAATTCAAAGCGAATGAAATCCAAAGCAATAGTATGCCCAAACAAATCCCGCTATTTGCCGAGCCTGACCGAAATATGTGCGCGCCAACTTGATTTATTACAACCAGTAGTTTACAGGGAAGGTAAAAAAGACACGAGTCAGGCACAGAGAAATAGTTGATTTGAACGGTGGCGAACGGAAAGTATTTTTTGTAACTGCGACAGGGTCCGAAATGCATCGTAAGCGTCTACCGCGGGACTGCACTGAATGCAATTTCAGTTCAGCCGAATGCACTTTTTATAAATTTTGAATGGAATGTAAAAAAGTCTTTAAAACATGCACTTTTAACGGCACGTTTTAAGATCTAAGGGCTATTGATACTTATGGGTAGGATAAATTAATTTGAGGAAGGGCCGATTTTTAATCCTCAGATAACAGCTATCAGTCAGTTTAATTATTAACCAAATAAAATAAAAGTCATTCACAAAATTTGACAAACAAACGAATGATTTTTTTTTAATTTTTTTTGGCGGTATAATACGTTATCAAATGAATAAATTTTATCTGGGCATTGAAAAATCAGCCCTTAGTTTGGAAAATATTTGAATAGCTTGGAAAATAAATCCAAATTTAAATTGGGTAAAAAATTAAAGTATTTGTGGTTTATTAGAAATAAATCCCTTTTTACGCGTATATTGTCAATTCAGGTGTTATTTTAGAATTATTTAGTTTGGATTCATTGTTTTTTTTTTTTTTTTTTTCCGACGTTTCGACACCTCTCCAGGCGGTCGTGGTCACGAGAGGACCACGGCCCCTGTTTTATTTCTAATGAACTGTACGCGCGAAAATCTTAGAAGTAAATATTTGTGGTTTGTCTGAATGAGATACAAAAAATATAGATACCATGTTTTATTTTAACATTTATATGTTCATATTCGTTCAATTTTGACTGAGAATATATTTCCACACCATTATACAACGTGTTAATGAATAAATGCAAAACCTCTCAGGTGGTGATTGTGCTCATGAACATGAACAACTTTTACTATGGAGCCAACTCTGCAACTGAAAAAAAACAGCTTTTTCATACAAGTTTTCAATACCTACTCGACCAGAATGTATGGAACAGCTGATTTTTTTTTCAGTTGCAGATTTGGCTCCATAATAAAAGTTGTTCATATTCATGAGCACAATCACCTCCTAAAAGGTTTTACATTTATTCATTAACACGTTGTATACAGGAGCTCGGTGGCGCAGTGGTATAGTGCCTGGTCCATCGATTGCGGAGGTTAAGCAACTTTAGCATGGGTCAGTCATGGGATGGGTGACCAAAAATGTGTTATCTCGAGCTCCTCCGTGCTTCGGAAGGCACATTAAGTCCTTGGTTCTGGGCCGCGTGATGGGTCATGGCCCATCTTCCTTATCCACCCATAAGGAAGGCCTGTGCCCCAGCAGTGGGGACATTAAAATGGCTGGTAGTCATGTTTTCCATACAAAGCTCACTTTACCTGTTTATTAATTATTATGTACAAAAATGGCCATTTTCTTCATTACTACACGTACCTTTAATTTCACATTTACTTTTGATTTACCTAAAAACAGTAATTTATTTACTTATTTTATTTATTTGCTTGTAGAAGGATTTACAGTCAAATATTAACAATAGAATAACATATAGATTTTCCAATGCCATTTACAAATCCCCACATATGGGTTCATAAGTTAATTGCATTATCCATAAGATTATTATAGCAATTATACCTACATTTTATTTAATAATAACAAAAGATAACAATAAAAAGCATTTTGAGGGTTGAGACAACATTCAAAAGTACTTCATTTTGAATTATTAATTGGTAAACTTATCAAAAAAATTTACCTACTCATTTCATTTAATTGCTCAAGAGACAATTAAAAAGGCATACTAAATAACAAAGCTGATTTTCGTGTCCAATTCGGATTGTGACTAAGAATAATGTTGTGTGACACTACAAGGGTGGGCCGATTGTAAATGTCACTGGCTAATTGATGAATCGTCCCAGTTGAATACGGCCTCGGACCTCCCAACCCTTTAATAAGGCTGTATTAAGCTAGGATTTCATTTGATTAATTTGCGACAACATGCTTTCTTTTTAAAGGTCAATGTTACTATGTGGTCCGTGTCGAAAACAACTTTATAATCCAACTTTGCAGTCGTGGTAGAAGTAGTAGTTACGACGTCGTTGTTATACGTAACAACGACGTTGTAGTAAAAAAGATTTGTACACCAACTCTTAAAAAGTAGACCATCAGTCCATTTTTATTGTCTCCACTGCTGGGGCACAGGCCTTCCTTATGGGTGGATAAAGAGGATTAGTTGGTTCTAATGAGTACAAATGCAGACGGGACCAACGGCTTAACGTGCCTTCAGAAGCACGGAGGAGCTCGAGATAATAAATTTTTAGTCACCCATCCCATTGCCGACTCTAGCGAAAGTTGCTTAACCTCCGCAATCGCTGGGCCAGGCGCTAAACCACTGCGCCACCGAGCTCCTCGTTAAAAATTAGGGATGGCATTTATGCAGTAGGAGCTCGAGATAATAAATTTTTAGTCACCCATCCCATTGCCAACTCCTGCGAAAGTTGCTTAACCACCGCAATCGCTGGGCCAGGCGCTAAACCACAGCGCCACTGAGCTCCTCGTTAAAAAGTAGGGGTGGCATAAAATGCAACAAGAGAATGATAGCAGATGCTTACACTTTTGTCGACAATAAGTGGGAAGCAACGTTTCCGGTGAAGACGGTCCAAATACGGTTATCATCCAACGCGTCTGCCAAACGTGGAGATTACGTGACAACATCCTCCGGAAGAGGCTACGTCCTGCAAAGGATTATAATAGACTGTTACAATATTGACTAAATTCAATTATTTCAATAACATAGACGAGCTGTTCAAAACTAAAATTGTGTCACAACCAACCTTCGCGGCGCATCAACTGTTTCTCTCGGTCGCTCGCAATAGACTAAAGGAGTTTCGGTGCATGCACCGTAACTTAATGAGCAATTTTTCGGTACTGTACAGCCTGTCTAGTGTAGTATATACATAGAATTCTTTGACTAAATTATTTTGATTAAGAATAGTTTTGTACGTCGGTGCTAGAACAACTCTTCCAACTTTACTTTCGATGTACGAGTAAAATTATACCGAAAGTATGTACTTGTATAAAAAACCTATTTAAACTCCAAAATATTTTATTAAGTCGACTTGTGTCCGTATGTGTTTATTTCAATACATTTTATGAAAATGTATGAGTACTCAGTAGGCATTAAACTTTTCAAACGTGTTTACGTTTTCTTTGTGTTTTCTTGACGTCACATCGTCTTCGCACGCAAACTTTTTTATTTTTATTTTTCCCTGATCCTGCATTTGTTCTCTGTTCACGATTGCTTACGTAGGTGTAACGATATGATTCCGTCGCAACGATACTTTTAACAAAGTCTTGTTAACACATACATTGCTATATCAGCTTTCCTGTTGAAAAGCTCCGAAGATGTGGGGGTTCGTAAGTTTCGAAACCGTCTTTTTGAATTTGAGCATAATTATCTACATAATATATATAGAGGAGATTTAGATCGCAATACACACCCAACTGATCTGGTCGGCATTCTAAGAGATGTAAGCATCAGAATTTTCAGTTGCAAGATTTTCATACATTTTTATGCTATATTCGCGGTTTTTTTAAACATATCCTTACATATCTTAAAATGCTGGTCAGATTATTTGGGTGTGTATAGACATCTGGATCTTCTCCATTCACTCCCTGGATGGCCATCACCAGATCACCGCTCGGTCAATCCCTGGCGGAGAAGCAATGCTTAAAAGTTACTTCGTTTGTATGAAAATCGACTGGCGTTCTTAATTATGTGGCCACCACTATGTACAAATATCCTGTAGTATAGTCTAATAACTTCACACTCAATACATTAGTAACTACATTGAGTTTAGTCACAAAAAATCATCTTTGCCGATGAGCTTCCTGGCCCTTTGCTCTATGGACTTAAGCATCTAAATAAATAAACCATATAGCTCTATTTTATAATAGATCATTGAAGAATTACCAATGCAAAATTTCAAAACCAAATGCTAAGTAGGCATAAATGTTGTCAATGAATTGATAATTAATTGTCCCCTTAGTAAATAGGGGACGGCAGACACCGCAATCCTCTAGCCTTACCAAGAGACGCTTTGTTTGCCCATAGCAAAAAAATTAAAAAATAATATGTAAATTGATAATATGTATGTACAATTTTGAATTTCTTGAAACAAATAGAAAGAAAGAAAAAAATATTTTATATCGTTAGTGAACTGCAATTATTTAAAATAGGTACCTAAATAATAGATTTATTTTTTGTTGTCTATATTCAATAAGCGGGAATAGAACCCGTTTTGAATTTTGAGAGAGAGATTTTTTTATTCAAGAGTTTTTTATATGAAACAGCTCTTATTTTAGAGATATTCCATACAAAAACTTGTTAATAATAATCAACTCTAGAAATGGTTTTACGGTGGTTTCAGGTTATTGACTTTCTTCAGTTGAAATTAATGTAATAGTGACACTAGTGGACACTTCTAAATATATATTACTAGCGGCCCGCCCCGGCTTCGCACGGGTGGCGCCATCTATTAGTTATATTGCGATTTGAAATAACAAAAAAGAAAAAGTTTTTTTTTTAAGTATTACTGTACAATTTTTGGCAAATTTTCTGATATACAAACCTTGTCCTGATAATAACAAACACAACAAAAAAAGAATCATCTAATTTGCTGCAGTCGCTCTGAAGTTATGCGCTTACATACATTTCGGCGATTCATTTATATTTATATAGATGTCACATAGGGACAATTTATCAGCTCCTCGGCGACACATACAATTGACTCATTCGCCCATGCTCCGCGCCAGACGCGAGACTCTGGTTAGATTTTGATTAATTGGAAAAGGGTTCGGGGTTCTATTGGTCTCTATATTACACATATAAAAGCTTCACATGTTTCATTCACAAGATTCATAATTATTTTCTACTTGGATGTTTAACATGAATTAGCATTTTTCCACCATGATAATCTTAACCTTTCTATTTTTTTACATCCGAGCGTGAAAGAGCAGTGCTTTATCTGAAAATCAATGGTTAACATGGTTATTAGCAGCGAACTAAAATCTATGGAAGTGTAATTGCAAACAAATATTGCTTAAAAAATGGCACCATGGGGCTAAAATATGACAACTCGCACAGCATTTAGTCGGGCCAGCCACGCGCCCGGTGACAGACATTAGCGTTCCTTACAATAATTGCATTATGTATTTAAAAAAAAGAGAGAGTTAGTTAGGAACGACGTCTTGTGTAGTCAAATGGTGTAAAAAACGCAAATAAGGCAAAAAGATGCAGAGGTAGAAAATATCTATGAGTATGTATAATGTAATCTGTAGATTATTGTCGCTATTTACAACCAGTGTTGTCGCTTTGTGCTGCATAACTAACATTTTTAGCCCCGCCCACTTGGTTGTCATTTTTGTGTGGTGCTATTTTTTGATCGGAATGCTTGTTCCATAGATTTTAGTTTGCTGGTTGTTAAGGCGGACTAAGTAGCTTAGGGTCACTAACTTATCGAAAACCTGTCTAGGTTTGGTGTGCCTATATACTAAATTCGATAAATGCAAGAATTTCTAAAACCTAGTGAAAAGAAAATAATTGGATGCTTTCACATTATTGAGTTTCAAGTAACTGCCGCAAAAATTATGTACGAACATTAACGTCAAAAACAAAATTGCACTATTAAGCCCCAGTACTAACCATAAGCTTTTATGTAGCACATTTGAGAAGCCCGATTTAATTAATACCCATGTGTTAGCCTCCGTAAATCTCGCAATAAACGTCTAGTGTAGAGAAAATGGCGAACAAATTGCAAAAGAAAATAATAACTGGGCAATATAGCAATTGTATTTATCCTCGTATTACGTGTATATAATCGTGCGTACGGCGCAGGCGGGCTATAACGAGCCCCAATAACGACCTACTGTGATTTACTGTCGGAAGCACAACCAAATAAAATTGTTTAGCTTTATATTTGTATTCTTAGCATTTTAGTGGTGTGTGCATGGAGTATTGCAGAGACGGACATGGATAAGAGAAAATACTGACGAGTCTTTACAATACTCGCTAGCGAGCACGTTAGAAAGCTATGCAGATAACTACATTAATGTAGTGATAAATAAGCCCCATTGACGACCCACTGTGATTTACTGTCAGAAGCACAATGAAATAAAATTGTTTAGCTTTAAATTTGTATTCTTAGCATTCTAGTGGTGTGTGCATGGAGTATTGCAGAGACAGACATGGATAAGAGAAAATACTGACGAGTCTTTACAATACTCGCTAGCGAGCACGTAGTTAAGGCTTTAACGCTAGAAAGCTATGCAGATAACTATATTAATGTAGTGATAAATAAGCCCCATTGACGACCCACTGTGATTTATTGTCGGAAGCACAACCAAATAAAATTGTTTAGCTTTATATTTGTATTCTTAGCATTCTAGTGGTGTGTGCATGGGTATTGCAGAGACAAATATGGATAAGAGAAAATACTGACGAGTCCTTACAATACTCGCTAGCGAGCACGTAGTTAAGGCTTTAACGCTAGAAAGCTATGCAGATAACTATATTAATGTAGTGATAAATAAGCCCCATTGACGACCCACTGTGATTTATTGTCGGAAGCACAACCAAATAAAATTGTTTAGCTTTATATTTGTATTCTTAGCATTCTAGTGGTGCGTGTGCATGGAGTACTGCAGAGACAGACATGGATAAGAGAAAATACTGACGAGTCTTTACAATACTCGCTAGCGAGCACCTAGTTGGCTTTAACGCTAGAAAGCTGTGCAGATAACTACATTAATGTAGTGATAAATAGGCTTATTTATTGGCTTATCACAGTGGGTCGTCAATGGGGCTCCATTGACGACATTATTAGCATTATATTTGTATTCTTAACATTCTATTGGTGTATTGAAGATACAAATATGAATAAAAAAAAAGTCTATCGCGTCTATTTTGGCTGTTCCTTCTTTACAAACTTTGTAGATATTTCTTCTTAAAATTAAAACTAAAACTATTTTCAAGTTTTTCCCAGTGGTCAGATTGATGGTCGGACTAGTCTGGCCAACGGGTTTTTTTTTCCCGGTTTAGTGATGTAACTGATGAAAGTTCCTTCCTTCTTTAACCCTACAAAACTTATCGCGGATTAAAACAACCCTTAAAACATTCGCCTTCATTTCTGCAAGGCACGCCATAGCTTTCAACTTTTAAGTACAAATCCGTGTTAATCTATCTGAGTGATATCCGATTGCTGGCGCACGAGGTATCGCATTGCTCGCTTTAAGCTTTGACACGCAGGTAGAGGTACCGTTATAGAATTAACATACCCAGTACTGAGTACCGTCTTGTTACTAGCTATGAAATGATATGATTCTTTATTTAAATAAGCTCACACAATAAGCATTTTTAAATCGTCAATTCTTTTCCCCTTCCACTCATTATGACGTCTTTTAGCTGACAAGAAAAATGGGCGCAACAAACTTATTAGCTTTATCAAATGGAACGATATTTGCAAATAAGTATATCGTTTCGCTTTTAAGATGGTTAAAAACATTAAAAAAAAAATTGTGCGAATAGCAACTTAGTCTCTATCTATGTTAACCCTTTTTAGTCCTTCAGCTACCTAACAACTTAGAATGAAAAAAAATTGGGTTCAATAAAGTATTAGCTTTTATTTTTCTATAATCTTAAACGCTAAATAAATGTTTTAAAACTTTTATGCACTAGATTTCAAACACTAATAATATTAGTATAATAATAATATTAATATATATGTAATAATAATAATAATAATAATAATAATAATATATCTATATATATATATAAAAGGGAAAATCACTCACTCACTCACTGATCACGAAATCTCAGAAACTACAAGTGCTAGGACTCTCAAATTTTGCATGGGGGCTCCTTTTAGGGCGTAGGTGCTCACTAAGACGGGATTTTGCGAAATTCAACCCCTAAAGGGATGAAACAGGGGGGCAAAGTTTGTATGGGAGAACGCGATTCCTTGGCCCGATTGACTTGAAATTTGGCATAGACATTCCTTTACAAAATTAATTGAACACGTGTTTCGTATTTTTTTAATATTTATCCCCCAACAGGGTTAAAAAGTGATAGCAAGCTACTTTTGGGGTGATTGACTTCGACGTCGGAATTGAAACTTCTTTGTACATTTGATTGATTAATTAAGAAAAATAAATATCATTTGTCATCTCAACGTAGTATTACATTCTCTTTGGTCATTTCCCCTGAGAGTAGGTAGAATTCATTTCATTGAATAGTACCTATGGTGTTATGTTGACAGCGCTGACATTTTTTCCTTATTGCGTTGTAATAAGCAAAATTATTCCATCTGATTATCAGATTAATTTTAAAAGAATACAATATGCGGTCAAGTCGCCTATGCTATGACAATTAATAAAGCACAGGGACAAAGTTTAAGAGCGGCTGGTGTAGATCTGCAGTGATTGTTTCTCCCATGGCCAGCTCTAATGTCGCCTGCTCGAGAGTCAGCTCGCCGAATAGCCTTTTTATTTTGCAACCGGATAACATGACAAGAAATGTGGTAGGTATACAACATGTTACAAAAATACCCCTAATGCCGAATATCGAACTGAACAACTTTTACAATTGGGAGCAACTCACAAATCGCGAAAAAAAAAATCAGCTGTTTTATACATTTTGATATTTTCGATTTTAATTTTTGTATGAAACAGCTGATTTTTATTTCGCGATTTCAGAGTTGGTCGCATAGTGAAAGTTGTTCAGTTTGATGGTCCCTATTACTATATTCGGTATTAGGGGTATTTTTGTAATACTTTGTATATTATAGGGAAGTGTTGGATGATCGAGATTGATAATCCTGATAATGCCCAACATATTTTTATTTAGAACTAGCTGCACCCGGCATGCGTACTGTAAAACTCCGTTTTTTTAGCCAGGGACCTTCTCGGTTGTAAGCAGAAGAACTTGCCAAAGTTTCATCATAATCGGATCAATGGTTTAGGAGTCCCGTCGTCTATACACTTAGATCTTTTAAACTATGCATAAAAAACCGCATCAAAATCGGTCCACAAGTTTGGGAGCTAGGTTGCCTCAGCAGACAGACACACACAGGTCAAACTTATGACACCCCTTGCGTAAGTTGTGTACGTCATATAGACATTTACATATAGTGGTGGCCACATAATTAAGGACACAAGTCGATTTTCATACAAACGAGGTAATTTTGAACTCCGTGGATGTCCATCACCAGATCACCGCTTGGTCAATCCCTGGCGGAGAAAGTTACTTCGTTTGTATGAAAATCGACTGGCGTCCATAATTATGTGGCCACCACTATATATAGATATCCTGTAGTATAGTCTAATAACTTCACACTCACCACATTAGTAACTATATTGTACCCGTGCGAAGCCGGGGCGGGCCGCTAGTATGTAATAATATTATAATAATATTATTATAAACACTAATAAAATTAAAAATGATTCCTTAAAATGACTCCAGCAGAAATTACCACTTTATAAATTTTGAGATTTTAGCATTCACAATGCTATTTTATATAATACCAAATAATATACTAGAAAAAATACGACTCGCACCAGATCATGTTCTCGGACGGGAATCGAACCCGCGACCTTTGGATATCCGGTCCAATGCTCTGACGGCTGAGCTACCGAGTCTCAGCGGTCAGAGCTGGAGTCATTTTTAAGGAATCATTATTAATTTATGTTTAGAAAATTATACTATGGATTTTTTTTATTGACGATGGGCATTATTCGATATAACATCAAGCAATAATTGATGAATATTTTAAATCATAGAAGTGATGAGGTTCTCTATTTGTGAGAAAAAATCGCCAATTTCATAAGTAGGGACCCAATATAAAGACAAATACCCTTTGTTATCTTAGAGGGTGGGCCCTCTGATAATAACAAATGTATATTTTTTTATATAAAAGTTAACACCGTTATGCATGCTCCACTAGTGAAACAGCTAATAGAAAATGCAACTATAAAGATTGAATAAGCTATATTATCAAACAATACCTCTATTCAATACTAAATAATATACTAGAAAAGATTCGACTCGCACCAGATCATGTTCCCGAACCCGCGACCTTTGGAAGTTCGGTCCAATACTCTTACCACTGAGCTACCGAGTCTCTAGTAGCATCGTCAAATTTCTTCTAGTATATCCCGCGTATATTAAGGAGCTCGGTGGCGCAGTGGTATAGCACTTGGCCCATCGATTGCGGAGGTTAAGCAACTTTCGCAAGGGTCGGTCATGGGATGGGTGACAAAAAAATTATTATCTTGAGCTCCTCCGTGCTTCGGAAGGCACGTTAAGTCGTTGGTCCCGGCTGCATTTGCAGTAGCCTACCAATTTGTATTAGGCCCGCGTAGTGGTCATGGCTCATCCTCTTTATTCACCCATAAGGAAAGCCTGTCCCCAGCAGTGGGGACAATAAAATGGCTGATGATCATGGTCATATTCCACTCGATGCAAACCAGCATTATTTCATCTCGACATTCAATTAAAATATCTTTCCAGATATTTTTCCTAGTATATTATTTAGTATTGTATAAAATTAGCATTGTGAATGCTAAAATCTCAAATTTAAAAATTACCTCTATTATTTTTATAAAAATAATATAATAGATTATCGTTGCTCCCATTGTAAATTTTAATAACATCCACCTGACTTCAAAAGCTTTAGTAAAATACGTGACCAACCGTTTCGAATATGTCAAACGTTTTAAAAGACTTTTATTGTTGAAACAGTGTTCCCCATTTATCACCACAAGTTTTTTTCGGTTACATTCAGTGTTAACTGTGGCAACACCGCAAGCGCGGGACGTGGACAGTTTACGAACTAGTAACTAAAGTGCGGTAGAAATACAAGAGCGTTTAGAATGCGGAATAGTTTAAATAACAGCGAACGAAATGATGGATGAGTTGCGAAATAACTTAGACTCAGGTTTAATAAATTATTGAAATTGAAGGCAAACGGATTCTACCAACCTGGTGGAAATGCTCACATAATTGCCAAACTTGAGGTGATTTCTTCACATTTATGTCTCACATTATACTCGTAGAAGAGTGGGTAAAAAGTTTTAGAATCACAACTGAGGAAGGTGGTGAAATTCATCTAAAGCATCAAAACAAAAGAAAGATTCTAAATTTAATTTTACCGCATTTTTCTCTTTTTCGAGAGGCTGGAAAGGTACCTCAATTGTATTTTGACCAGTGTTCCCCCAAATGAGGTTTCATTAACATCTGAAAGGGCCGGAAACGTTTCATGTTTCGCTCCTTAGTCATAGCATAATATATTTCTCACGGGACACTCGTCCCAGCTTCATTATGAGTGCCGTCTTTATGATGCTGTCTCGAGGACAGTAAAGTTGTGCAAGATTGTTTTCGTAAACTACCTTAAATACATACAAAATAATAAATCAAGTTGATGAATTTATTGAACATTGAAAGTTTAAATTGCACTCTATCATCACATCACACATCTCAAGAGAAACGATTGAATCGTTATTTGCATCATTACCATAAAATCCATAGAATCCATCCATAGTTCAAGGAACATATCATTTTTTTAAACTTTATGCCGAAAACACACTGTACGTACACTGGCTCTCAATTTTGATGACGCAACCAAATGAAATAATGTGAAAATACCAGCAAATTATTCAATGTAATTACTCAACAGAGTTATCATACATTTCTAGGTCTTTCAACCAAAGTAAATCGATTTGGTCGAACCGTGTATTTTAGGCATTAGGCATTGCATACTACATGTATACAACATACTCCAAGTTACATAAAGCGCAACTTAGCCTCGTTTCCCTAAGCTTTAAGTAACTTGTTGCATAAACTGCAACAGTCGGTAACAACAGCGTTAAATTTCAAAATTACTTAATACATTGTAAAGCATCGTTTGATATCTTAATCTCTGTTAATATGTCAACAAGATCAATAAAGAACTTAAAAACCTACGTTATAATGACGACCTCCGTGGTTGAGTGGCTTTGTACACCGGTTTTCAGGGTGTCGCCATCTCTGAGGTCCCGGGTTCGATCCCCGGTTGGGCCAATTTAGAAAACGAACTTTTCTATATTGGCCCAGGTCTGGGTGTTTATGATACCACTGTTGTCTCTGATTTCCATAACACAAGTGCTTTAACTACTTACTTTGGAATCGGAGCAATGTATGTGATGTTGTCAAATATATATATACAAATATACATATAACAAAAAGCATAACGACCTTAATATAAGTAAGAACATTCTAAAATATTGCCAAACCAAAGTCCATTTAAAACAGTCACCTGAAGCAGCGATAAATAAACAACCACTTCCTCCACGTAGAGCGATAAAAAATAATGAAACCGATAGAATCGAGAATACAAGGGCGATTAAACGTTTTCATTCGATTCAAACAACCGTCACCTACAATCGCAAATAAAACGAATCGACTAAACGCGACCTTTTACGGGATTAAGTTTGATATCCAGCAATTACAAATAGGGGGATCGGGGGGGGATTTCGTTCCCCTTTTCAGTCGTAATTCTTAGCATTCCGCCGTTAATTTAAAACTAAATGCCGCCCGGTCGGTACAATAGATTGTCGCATAAATAACTTAAAGAAAAAAGGTCGCGAAGTTTATGTTCTTCCAAACCTAAATGCTAGATTTAAGAAGGCATTCGAAAATTCACTCAAGCTGTGTTGTAACGATTAATTACAATTTGTATTGTTGTTTCGTTTGTAGGATTTTCAAATTATTAAAATCTTTTAAAGGGGTTTAGTTAAAGTGTTTTACTTACATTGCTTTATTTGTTTAAATACAATGTTGGCTATGCCATCTTCTGAGATGGAAATATCTCCGCTATTTTCTTCCAGTCTCCGATATCAAATGTAAGAATGGTGACATAATAACTACAGTGATAATGACGCAAGAAAAAAATGTAAGACTCCCCACAAAAACTGTTAGCCAGTAATAAATAGAAGGTAATCGCCAGTTATGCCTGTCGACAGAGGTTTTCACATTGTGTGGATAGCAGTTACCACTCACATTATTGTTATAGACCCCAAATTACGTACAAAGGCATGCCTCGTAAAAACCATTCCAAGGACAGCATTACAATACATCGAGCGAATGTACCGAACGAAACCTTTTCCTAGTGGTAGGTAATAGGTATTTATGGTCCACACACAATAACCCATTAGAGTGGGACGCCATATGTGGGCGCTAGTGACGGGAAATATCGTGTCTGAAGGCCTTTGCCGAAAACCAGACTGTGATATTCAGACGGCGTTTGTTCTGGAATTTTTTTCTTTCAAATAAGGTCGGAAATTAAGTCAATTGAACGACGAACTTAATTTAACAATAGCTATTCTTTTTCCGCCTGTTATTTCAAAATAGCAAAAAGTGTTTCGTTCGGAAATTGTTTTGGTAAAACTAGTTATTTATTATAGTAGTCACCAGGCAGTACGTCGCTGGCTACAAAGTCAACCGCGCTAAGTGCAAGTTAATCCCATATAATGAAAGCCTGTACCTGAAACTGACAAGTTGGCTAAGTCAATTTGTGTCGATATCAGACGTTGTACGAATTTTCTTCGAACTACCTGGATACTCCAGGGCACAGTTTTGAGATTTAGTATCAGATTTATCGGTTAATGACTTTAGTGGCATTATCTATACAACATGTTACAAAAATACCCCTAATGCCAAATATGGTATATAGGGACCATCAAACTGGTCAACTTTTACTATGGGACCAACTTTGAAATCGCGAAAATAATCAGCTGCTTCATACAAAAATTAAAATCGAAAATATCAAAATGTATGAAACAGCTGATTTTTTTTTTCGTGATTTGAAAGTTGGTCCCGTAGTAAAAGTTGTTCAGTTGGATGGTCCCTATAAACCATTTTTTAATTCTTTTTTATTTAAATAGATTCAGAACTTTTTGCTAGCGGAACTTGACTACTTTTTAACCGACTTCAAAAAAAGGAGGAGGTTCTATGTTCGTCTGTTTATTTGTTTTTTTTTTTTTTTTTTTTTTTTTTTTTTTTTATGTATGTCCACCGATTACTCGAGAACGGCTGAACCGATTGACATGATTCAAACACCACTTTATCAGGTTTGTTCCCCAGGTGGTCCCATTTTTTTTAATTTTAAATCGGTTCAGTGGTTTTTGAGTAATCCTGAAAATACTGTAATTTTTTAGGTAACTTTTGCACGAGTTTCAACGGCTCTTCAGACATAACTTCTTTGTTTATAAACCGATTGAGATAATTCTTATTTTGTTAGTAAGGGGATACTTTAAGGGTGTTTTCATTAAAATTTCCTGCACATTGGACCTTGGACTTCGAAGATACTCAAGAGAACTCTTCAAAATCAAATTGGATAGTGTATTAGTGATTACTCTACGGTATTGAAAGGTTTCGCATCAGCCATTTTTAGTGTCACTGTTGGGGCTGGAATACAAGCCTTACTTATGGGCTACTGAATAGGATGGACCATAACCCACCGCGCGGGCCCAATGCGGATTGGTGGGTGTTAATGAGTGCAAATGTAGCTGGGACTAACGGCTTAACGTGTCTTCTGAAGCACGGAGGAGCTCGCGATAATACACTTTGGTCACCCACCCCATGACTGACCCTTGCTAAAATTAACAGCGCGAAAAGTGGAAATTGAGTTATTCGGAGTATTATACGAGTACCATTGAAAAGTGTGAAATATGAATAAAATATATTTATATCATTGCTTACATTTACTTGTACATACCTACCACAAAAAAGTGAAAAATAAAAAAGCTTTTAAAAATTAAAAAGAAAAACCTCCTTCAAAAAACCTTCAAAAAATTGCTATAGAAAAACAGCTTCAAAAAGCAACAGCTCTAAAAAGCAAGAAATAATATTCAAATCTGCATAATTACCACTATTCAAGTAACTACGCATATCTGATATTAAAAAAATCGTCTTATGAAGTCGGGTGGGGCTTTAAGATTTAAAAAATCAAATTGAGAAAGAGAAACCACTACAAATGTTTATATAAATTAAAAAAGGAAAATATCTTTCAGCCCCACCCGACTTCAAAAGACGTTTTTTTTAATATCAGATATGCGTAGTTACTTGAATAGTGGTAATTATGCAGATTTGAATATTATTTCTTGCTTTTTAGAGCTGTTGCTTTTTGAAGCTGTTTTTCTATAGCAATTTTTTGAAGGTTTTTTGAAGGAGGTTTTTCTTTTTAATTTTTAAAAGCTTTTTTTGACAAGGTCTAATCCCAATCTAATCGCGCGCGGCTTATACTTGCGGTACTCTCTCGAGTTCTGACCTACATTACAAAAATGAATAATTTAAAATTTGAAAATAGAACACATCAAAAAGAGCGCGAAACAATCGCTTACTTTTTCTCCTTTTCAGAAACGAACAAAGAAGGTTTGCTTGCTTGGGGCTAGACATGTCTTGAGTACCGCTTTATCTTACAGCCAGCATAACATGAACTCCCACTCCCGCCTCAGCACTTCATTTCCTGGTAGTCAGGACGATTTATATCGGAATCGTTGAGGTCTCACTTCTGTGGTCACTTTACACATGTCTTGCTGAGAGACATAAAATACGGACTGTTTTGAAACAAGAACTTTGTTGTGGTGTCATGTATCCGTCTGCAGGTTGTCACTCCGACCTCCTTTGATCGTTGTTTGTGCTTTTTAGGGTTCCGTACTCAAAGGCTAAAACGGGAACCCTATTACTTAGACTCCTCTGTCCGTCTGTCTGTCTGACTGTCCGGCTGTATTTTATGAACCGTGATAGTTAAGACAGTTAAAATTTTCATAGATGATGTATTTCTGTTGCCTCTATAACAACAAATACTAAAAAACAGAATTAAATAAATATTTAAAGGAGCTCCCATATTTATAAAGATATCGATAACGGCAACAGGTAGACGCTTGAAATATTCACAGAGTATTTAGATTATTCACTTTAAAAATATATGATCAAATTAAAATAAAACAAATATTTAAGGGTCCCATACAACAAACGTGATTTTTACGGAACCCTTCGTGCGCGAGTCCGTCTCGCACTTGGCTAGTTTTTTCTTTAATTTAAGTTGACGTGCGGTGCAAATGAATATTGACATGCAATATTTTTACTTCACACAAACAAAAATATCGTTAAGTAGAAAAGTTAAATATCTAAAAATAAATAAATACTTAATAATTTCTGATTTTTATTAGTTAGCAAGAATATTTTCCTTATTTTCTGCAGCCTAATTCAAGATGATTCGATTAGAGTACCTAAGATTTTAGAAAGTGATTGATACCAGTAAGTGTTATTGAAATCATTCGCTAATGGTACGGTATATACTTACTAAATCACTTTTTACTGAACCGTTGATCACAATCCAATTTCTTACTTGTTTTATATTGCAACTTTATTTAAAAAGCTAAGTACTGTAAGGAGTCTATGTTACTGCACTGTGATCTGGCCATCGCCGCCGTTGCTGGCTTAATTTGAATGGTTTACTTTTAAAAACTAAGATTCGTTTAAAAAAAAAAAGAACTAGGAACACGCCGTGTACAGACATGGACGACGACATAATATTAATTTGTGTGAATTAAAAATCAGTATCAAAACACTAAAAATAAATAATTATATCAATACTAAATAATCTTTAAACCTCCATGCGTTCCCGAGATAAAGGGTCTTGACAGACGGACAGACAGACAGACAGACAGACTCGTAAATATTCTACGCCCACACGCCTTCTAGTACATACTTACCTGCTGCGCAATAATTATTAATTTATTTTTGGTTCTAAAGAATTTATAACAGCCTAAAATAATTTTCAATACAGTTGCTAGAAAAATGTTTTCGATGACAGTACAGCGTGTGGTAAGTTGATTTTACCGCATGCCACCACCGTGCGTTTTTGTTTACGTTTTTTATTTTATTTCATAAGGTGCCTATAATGTTTTCTCCCAAATATTTTGAAAAACGTAGTATGGCACACGGTTGTTAAGGTTAAGGTAACTCGTGACGATTATAAACAACTCGTTTTTGAAACCTCCTTACCAACCTTGTATCATAAACTACTATTACAATTAATCAAAACTTATTCTTCTTCTTAAATAAATGTATAATTCATACGCCACCTCTAATAACTTGTACCGCAAAAGTTTCTCCGCCGCAAAATAAATCAAACGTGAGGAATGGTCAGAACTATCGCCTGGAACACATGGAGCAAACTTTTGATGGTTAAACACTCAAGAGAGGGTTTTTAAACACTCTAGAACTCTAGGCACTCTAGATAGACAATCATAGAAACTAGTCAGGAACTAGAATTAAGTACTTAGCGAAATGCATCTTGTTGTATAATAATAAAGGCTGGTTTATACGAGGTAAGCGACTGACTCCAAAATCGAGACAAGTCAGCGCTGACCCAAAAAAAACCCAATGGAAATTGGTTTGAAGTCAGTACAGCGGCATGAAGTCAGCGCTGACTTGAAAATTCCCATACGAATATTTTGAAGTCAGTCGGTAGTGACTTCTGTACTGACCCTGTGTAAACTTGTCTTAACGTAGGAAAAATCATTTTTACTAAGCGTCTATTGTTTTGCATCTTACGCAACGCACCAATAGGAAGTCAGTCTGATCCGCATCGCATCGTATATGACGCAGAATCAGGGGCACCATATCGCTAATTTGCATCCATAAAACCAAAACAAAATCGTTATAATTTATTTTTCATTTACAGAAAAATACTTGTTTTACTTTTATTATATTGTTGAAAAATATGCTTTGGGAGCCTAAAATGCCCTTGGACAAATTAAATAAAAAATTTAAAGCTAAACCAAAGATTATCAGGTAAGTATAACCAAATATATGACAGCGTAATGGTGTTAGTTTTAGAGTTCAGAATAAGCATGAGTGGGCTCCACAGTTTAATTTCTTTGATACGATGCGCGTCAGATCCAGAGCCGCTACGACGCTCTCTTGCTACGACTTCGTAGAATCACTTAGATTTTCCAGCCTACGCTGACGTAAGATTCCGGTGAACGCTTAGCTTAATTATTACATTAACTTCTCTAAAAACTGAAATTTGGAATGCTACCAATATTTATAATTTCTTCCGGCAAAAGTGTTGCCATATCAACATTTTATGGGGTCATTAAATTGTTATGTTAGCGGTAAAAGTGGCTGGCTCACTACCAAATTACGTTCCGTTTATCTGAGTTGTAGTGATGGCGTTTTTAGCTATATCATTTATCTGTGACGGAGTCCAGAGGAGGGCCAGATCTGGACGTTAATACTATTTTGGGGCTCTTTATAGTCTTTCTATTGGTGCATCCACACTTTTTGTGAAGCAACATCTTGTAATGTTACAAGATGTTGCTTCACAAATCACAGTCACCATGTGGTGACACAGCATACGTATAATATTCGATTACCTTTGCAGCAACACGGCAATATAAGATGACTTTCTAAGTTTCCCAATATTTCCAGCATTTAGAAACGTTGCTCTTCAACAAGTATTTGTATAATAGATGCACCATTAGGAAGAGACAGGCATATTAAAATACAATTGAGTATTTCAATAATATTTTTGTCATTAATTCAATAAAAAGATTCGTTGTTGTGTAGACGACAAGCACATGACAAAGTCTAAGACTACGCTATTGGTACTGGGGTCCAATTTTAAAATAACATCTTTAAACTTTTTAACTAAACGAAAACGCATACTGTGTTGTCTGTGAAATAGTTCGTCTTTGAACATAGCTCGCACCGACGTCATATCAATTTATACCATTTCATACTTTATGTCTAACTTTTGCTACCGCATTTGCAAGCGTGTTTGTGCATAGTTTCTATTTATCAATATAATTTACATGTAAAAAAACTTTAATCATAGAGAATAAAGAAATAAACCTACATGAAGACGTTTCCGTAATCCGAACAAGTCCGTTAATTCTTAACTCTGACAGGTTCTACAGGAAAGTAATAAATACTTGTAGTTAGTGTTTCAACTTAAAAATAATTCTCTATATAAAAGGGTGTACCTAAAGTTACAGCCGAGAAAGGTTCTTAATGTAATGAACGTTAGAAAGTTTTAATATACGCCACACTAATAGAACAGGGGAACTTTACTCAGAACAAACTTAAGCGGTTTACACACTATGAGTTACTTTTTAAATTTTGAGATTTAAGCATTCACAATGCTATTTTATATAATACCAAATAATATACTAGAAAAAATACGACTCGCACCATATCATGTTCTCGGACGGGAATCGAACCCGCTAGTAGTGACTAGTAGTGACTCGGTAGCTCAGCGGTCAGAGCATTGGACCGGTTATCCAAAGGTCGCGGGTTCGATTCCCGTCCGAGAACATGATATGGTGCGAGTCGTATTTTTTCTAGTATATTATTTGGTATTATATACACTATGAGTTAGTTTGGAGAACTAACAAATCAACTACCTATGCATTTTAGAATTGTATTGCCATAGTAATTATTATCCTTTCTTATAGTGAGGTGATGAATGCAAACAAATGAATAAATAAATAATAAATAAATAAATATTTGACAACATCACATACATTGCTCCGATTCCAGAGTAAGTAGCTAAAGCACTTGTGTTATGGAAATCAGAGACAACGGTGGCATCACAAACACCCAGACTTGAGCCAATATAGAAAAGTTCGTTTTCTTAAACCCTTTCTGACCCAACCGGGGATCGAACAAGGGACCTCAGAGATGGCGAAACCTTGAAAACCGGTGTACAAAGCCACTCGACCACGGAGGTTGTCAAATATTTGACAAAAAATGACGACAAGTAGGTACTACAGCACCGGACTTTCAATACCTATTGAAAAGTTAGACATGACTTGCTTGCGGAGTATAGCGCGGTGTAGGGACCATCTATCTTTAAACTTCTAAACTCTTCTAAAATCATTTGTTAAACGACATCATCACCATCATCCACCTACCCCAAACACAATTTACTTAGGGTCTTTGAAATTGAAATTGAAATTGAAAAATTCTTTATTCAAATAAGCTCACATAACAAGCATTTTTAAATCGTCAATTCTTTTATCCTACCACCCATTATGACGTCTTTTAGCTGACAAGAAAAATGGGCGCAAAAAACTTATCAGCTTTATTAGAAGGAACGATATTTACAAATATGTATATCGTTTCCAGACATTACATTCAAAGTATTCATACATGTTACCATTAACATAGATTCATAAATAAATAACATTATTTAATTAGCTCATTTCTACTGAATCAAATTACAGGTGTCAAGCTTAATTCAAAATTTAAGGCTCAGCCTAGGCTATTACAAAAAAAAATATATATATATCTATTCATACAATTCAATAAACGTTAAGACAAGTAGGCAGAAGCAGACCCATTCCCACTGGCAGCACTCGTTCACGAGCATGACGCATGAACCAGCCATCGCTTCGCTCAACCATATTTGAGGGAACGTAACGACCCGCCTCACACGACACCACCATAGAAATGATTAAAGAGAGCATGACATACTTAGGCTACCCATGTTAAGGCATCGAATTGAAAACCAATATCCAAAAGCTTTTCATAGGCCTATAGAAAGTGAAAGATTGCAATAAAAAAATTCCAAAACAAGGTAGTAGTTATGAATTTTATCTTTTGGGTAAGAAGTGCCATACATATGGATAATATTAAACATTTATATATATATATATGTATGCGACGTCCTTAATACAAGTAGTCAGTCTGTGGGCGGCCTTTTCTTTCTTCACTCTCTTTTTCATCCACTCCACTCTTAATTTCAGAAATATTTCTAACCACATCATCTTACATGGGTGGGTTGTATGGATTGCCATACAACCCATCATCGTCTTTGCTTTGGTCTTCCTCTATGTGTTATTATCCTTATTAGCCGATATTTTAATAATACATTAAGTAAGTAATACGACGAATTCGAGTCGAGTGGTTTTTACACCGGTTTTCAAGGTGTCGCCATTTCTGAGGACCCGACTTCTATCCCCCGTTGGGTCAATTTCAGAACGAACTTTTCGATGTTGGCTCAGGTCTGGAAGTTTGTAGTGCTACCGTTGTCTCCGATTTCCAAAACTCAAGTGCTTTAGTTACTTACTTTAGAATCAGAACAATATTTCTGTACCTTCAGTGAAAACTGATCTAACTCGAGTTATATCGATTTTGAATTTATTTCACTATTCAAGTCATCGAAAAATTAGCTTTTTTTGTGTCTAATCGGTGTATTTTTACGACTTATATCAACAGAGATAAATTTTGTGCATAGTAATATAAGTGCTTGCTTTTCTATGATTTTTTTGAAATAAAATGTGTATATTAATATATCTCTAGTTAAAACAATGTGTACCGAAACTTATTTCTCTTTAGATTAGTGTCTAGAAATATAACTCGTTTTAAAACTTTACACACAATTCAATAACAACTGACTTAAATTGTGCGTAGTGATTTATCTATAATTATATCAATACACACATATAATTTCACAGTATGCTAGTTTGTGAACATTGATTTAACTTGACTTATAGCTTTAAAAATGAAGTAATAATCAAGTTTTATTTTGTGTTTATCGATATAATTCAAGTTGAATCAATAATCACATATAGGTTTGGGAAAGGTATAAAATGATATAATTGACTTATATCAAAAAATATTATGAATAAACGAAGTAAAACGTTTGATTACTTATTGTGTAAAATGATAAAACTGCCCAATATACACTAACTTTTTACACCATTGCACGTTTTTTTTTACAAAAAATTAAATTCATAGTATTTTTGATTCGGGCGTATTTTTTGTTTATTTTTATTCATTATTGTCTGTCTTACTAACACGTGGAAAAAGAGTTGTGTTTTTAACTGCTTTTTGACCCCCGACACAAAAAGAGAGGTGTTATAAGTTTAACGTGTCTGTGTATCTGTCTGTGGTATTGTAGCTCCCAAACGGATGAACTGATTTTGGTTTAATTTTTTGTTTGAAGATAATTTTATCCTGATTGTTCTTAGTCATGTTTCATGAAAATTTGTTCAGCTGCTTGAAGATCATCAGCTTTTTTCTAACTGATGACGGGATCTGACTAACTTCTTTATGTCCGATCGATTCGGAATTTGGTACAGTATTACTTCAATGACATTGAAAGAACATGGTAAGGCAACCATGACCTGATCAGCCGTTAGAAGATCATCAGCTCTTTTCTAGTTGATGAGGGGATCTAGCTAAGTTCCATATGTCCAGTCAATTCGAAATTTGGTACCGTGTTACTGCAATGATATTAAAAGAACATGGTAAGGTAACCATGACCTGAAGCTTAAGCATCAACTGGAATCTGCAGAATACTCAACTCCTCACCAAGATACAGCAGAGGTATTTGGGATTATTATTATTAGTATTATTAGTGTTTGGGATCACTAGAATGGTTTTTAATGAGTAGATTGCGAATAAAGTATAATAGGTGGTGATGATGAGGCATCATCTAGAATCTGAAGGATACCCAACTCTTCAACAACATACAGCAGAGATATCGTGTTTGGGATCACTAGAATGGTCTTTAATGAGTAAATTGCGAATAAAGTATAATAGGTGGTGATGATGAGGCATCATCTAGAATCTGAAGGATACCCAACTCTTCAACAACATACAGCAGAGATATCGTGTTTGGGATCACTAGAATGGTCTTTAATGAGTAAATTGCGAATAAAGTATAATAGGTGGTGATGATGAGGCATCATCTAGAATCTGAAGGATACCCAACTCTTCAATAACATACAGCAGAGGTATCGTGTTTGGGCTCATTGGAATGGTCTCGATGATTAGGTTATACTCCTAGATTGGTAATCAACTCATCAGCTTTTTGAAATTGAATTCAAAATTTGGTACCGTGTTACTTCAATGATAATGGCCGCCAAAAATTTAGTTTAAAAAGCTTCAAATAAAACTGAAATTAAAAATTTAATAAACCCCCGATACAAAAAGCTAACTCTTAATAAAATACCCCCATACAAAAAAGCTAACTCTTAAAAAGTTGAAAATAATGTCATCATATCATCAAGTCTTAAATAGATCTATGAAAAAATCGTAGACGTCGGGGGACCGCTAAGTTAATGGATTTACATGTAAGCTCGTCACATTAACTTCGCGGTCCACCGACGTCTACGATTTTTCCATAGATTTATTTATAACCTGATAATAATGATGATATTATATTTAACTTTTTAAGAGGTTAGCTTTTTTGTATGGGGGGTTTTTATTAAGAGTTAGCTTTTCTGTGTCGGGAGTTTTTAAGAATAATTAATTTACTATCATTAAATGTACTATTTTGGGAGTAAATTAATTTATTTTAATTTGCTACTGAATGGAAATGGGTCTTTTGAATGGTTTTTTTAAGATCGGTTTGTTGCTAGTTGTCATTTACAAGTTGGTTAAGTTTGAGTCTGAATGACTGTAGTAATGATTGTGTTGTCTTTACATGAAGCACTCCGTAGTCAAGTCAATATAAAGCCAATGGGATCAATTCCCGATCAGCTCAACGGAATAAATTTTTATATTCATTTTCTTTTCTCTGAGTAGGTGTTTCAATACCAGCCTGTTTTCTATATTATGTTACGTTGAATTTCGATACAACAACGGTTTTAACAAGTCTAAAGATCTGTTATGTTTTGTTTAAGTAAACCTTTAAGTTTAATATTGTTATGCTAATTTTTCTAAATTTAAAACACATTGTTATGTTTATTCAAGTTGATTTAAGCGCTAATGAAGCAAAATTTAGTATTTTATATGATTACCAAAGTGTTAGTAATAAATTACCGAAATATTTTTGGGTTTTAATAACAGCAAACATTACCTCATGATATTATTTAGTATTTTATCATAAGTTATATCACTATTCACATAGTATACGTACTAGTTATATCGTTTGTGATAAAAGTTATAACAATATCCACATCGATTTTTTTTTTAAAAAGTTGTGTAAATTGATATAATTCGATTTTTTTAAACGATTCTACAAAACTAAACTCTAATCACTAACATTTAGAGTGTGCTCAACAATGTTTGTTCTACAACTTTAAAAAAAACATACAATTGAAAAGGCAGACACAAAAAAATAAAGTCAGTTAACATTTTACACGAAAGCAGATTTTCATGGTGAAAAATGATATAAGTCTTATTACATCAATATACACAAAACAAATAAATGTGATTAGTGATGTAACTAAACAATTTCATGAATACTGAAAAATCTGTAAGACATTTCTCTTTAAATAATACAAGAAAACAAAGTTAGCTTAACCATCTACAGTCTACAAGCACTTATTTTACTTTATCATTCTCAGTTGAAGAGTGAGATTTTTTTTAACTTTAAAGTCAATTTCCCGAAAATCATGTTTTTAGAGTTATACCTCTTTTCACGGAAGGTACAGATTTGTGATGTTGTCGAATATTTATAAAAAAAAATCTACATGACACATCCGCTTCACTTACTCTACAGCTGTGTGTATAAAGTAAGAAAAACTACCTTTAACTCTACCACGTGCTCACTCGTTTGGAAATTAAAAACATGGCTTTTGAAGTTTAAAGGGAAAAGTTTCCCAGTGCCTATTTTTCAACGTCTTTTACGATTCCAAGTTATCCTGATTTATTGTTTCATCAAACCCCGAGCGGCTACCGGTAGCCGGACAACAATGAAATCTATTGAGTCTCGTTTTCCTGGAGTTAAAGGGAATACAAAAATCATATGGAATTATGCACTCTGAACCATTGGAAGATGTAATACCAAATAATATACTAGAAAAAATACGACTCGCACCAGATTATATATTATATATATTTTTTCTAGTATATTATTTGGTATTATATAAAATAGCATTGTGAATGCTAAAATCTCAAAATTTAAAAATTGGAAGATGTCTTCCTTTAAAAATAACTTTGGCAAATATTATATAACGCAAATAAATATACAAACTACCTATACCTTACCTTACTTATGAAACCTATGAAATTGGTGTTTTTTCTCACATACAGAGAACCTCATAACTTCTGTGATTTGAAATATTTATCAGTTGCTGGATATTACATTAAATTATGACCATAGCTGTCCACTATCAACATCATTAAAATCTGGTATTTTGTTTTTCTTAGCATTAAAAAAAACTTTAAAAGTGACTCTTTTTTTTGTTAGCGAAAATTACTACTTTATCCGTTGTAACTTAGCCGAAACTTATATTTTTCGATTAAGTTATGTTGCCTAAGTTAACAATGTTCAAACAATTGTACATAAAAATTTGTAACAATGCATTCACGGTTGTTAAGTAAATTATGAAAATGCTAGTATGGAAAATGCAATTTGATAAAAATTCCATACATAACGTCAATTTCATAGGTAAGGACCTAATATTTCCTTAAGCTGCGGCACAACTCAAGAATTTTATTGTACGTGTTGAAAATACAAGAACTCCCTTTAAATTATACAAACTTACGACCCCGGGTTTAAGGGCGCGATTTACTTACTCACAAATATCTTGAACCCACTATAATGCAAGTTCTCTAGCAAATGGTGACCTCTTTTAGGATACTGTTGAAATTAAGAAAATTCTCAAGGGGGATGTGCTTTGTTTATACATGGTGACTTATTTTTTGGAGTTTAATCGAGTTTGTTGAACAAATTGGTCAAATTAAAACTTGATAATACAATGCATAAATGACAGAAAATAAACTGGAATCAGCATATTTTATATAAGTAGTTTAAGTACTATGTCGTAAAAAGTGAAAAGATATTAGCTAGGCTTTGAATTAAGAATTCTTTGTTTACGAAATACATCATTAAAATTATATTACTTAGTTACAAAGAAAAAACTAAATACATAAAAAATACTGGTTTGATTTCGATAGAATTACGTGATAGAGTGTACGTACAGTCACGAGCAATGACAATACACACTTGTGACTTACCTACTTCTAGAAGCAATAATAAAACGCGCAGATTTTTTGTAAACATACGTTATTGCTAGTTTAAACACAATAAACCTGAAACCCGCCCATGGTTCTGACACGTCTAAAGAATGACCCAGCTACGGTGAAGCTTTGTCATAGGAATATTCCGTGAGAGTAGAATAACAACTAAGTACGGCACTCTGGGAGAGATTTTACTCTGATGACTCTATAGTATTATCTATTGAGTAGAGCTCTTGACAAGCTACAAGATCTGCGTGGGACGACAAGCAACTTATACATCGAATATTTCTAACAAGGATGATATTTTTCAAAGGGATTTACAAAGAAAATGAGGCCAAAAATTAATCTAGAAAATGTGGAAAGAATTTGGCTTTTCTTATTGTTACTTAAATCACTTTGGTATTTGGTTATAATAGACATTTTATAGGTATAAAAAAATAAATATGGATTTGACTTCATCCTTCATCTTGGATAAATTGCTTCAAGATTATTAAATAAGATTAAAAATTAAAATGGCACACTTTTTTGTTACACAATAACCAGCGAGATTGAAATTTACAACAAGTAATTTTATTTAGTTCCAAATAACAACGATTAAATCTCTCAAATCCAATAACACAGTTTTTTTTGTAAGTCAAGTTGTTATTAAGGCTGCGTAGTCTGCACACTAGCGCCGCCATTGGAAAAAAAACATAGTGCTTAGATAAAGACGAAATTACGAATTATTTCTCTGTAGTGCACTCCGAGGAAGCTTTGTGATACTTTTAATCACTTACACAATATTTTTTAGACTGTAGACTTTAGTTTAATGGAGTTTTTTTGCGAAAAGTGGCCACTTTTCTTAAAAATATTGTTTAAGCTATAAAAAGCACTGTGATTATTTTTTCAATGGCTAGTGTGCAGACTACGCCCTCTTAAGATAATTATTTTGTTTTGATACCTTAAAATTCATTAAAAACTTTAATATACTGAATTAAATAGGTACCTTTACAATAACAACTGACCAGAGTTCATAGAAAAAAGTAAGTAACAATTTCTCCTTATGTCAATAGTTAATTTAAGAGAGAACCGCAACTATTTGATAGTATTAATAAAATGGCGGTCGGATAGCCCCTACGAATTGTTTCGACAAATTGGAAGTAAGGAATTTAATATAAATCCGGGGTGAGAAGGGGTTGGCCCTTCTCACGATTACTGGCTTGAGACGGCTTAAATATACGCTTTGTAAGTTTTAATAAGCGCGCAAGAGAGTTTGTTTTGCATTGGCCTTAAAAACACAAGTGGCTAGTACGGGTCAACGTTATAATTAAACAATGATATATTTTTTTTTTTTGAGATTTCAGCATTCACAATGATATTTTTACATAATACTAAATAATATATTGGAAAAAATACGACTCGCACCAGATCATGTTCTCGGACGGGAAACGAACCCGCGACCTTTGGATATCCGGTCCAATGCTCTGACCGCAGAGCTTACGAGTCTCTAGTAAAATAAAAAGATGTCTCTAAATAGTAATCTTTTCAGAATGATGATGGAAAAGACGGAACCCTCGGTGCGGGAGTCCGACTTGCTCTTGACCGTTTTTTTATTGCCATCTCAGTAATTGACAAAAACGTGTTTTTGTTTTTGATCCCTAGACACTTTTGATGTATGTATTTTCGCGTAGCCTATAATTTTGTTAGTGATTGAGATCGTAAAAGAAAATGACACATCCCACGCTCCATACAATACATTCAATTTCAATTTCAATTCCATACACTATACTCCATATGCGTCCAAAGTGTGCTAAACATTTTTCATAATGATTAAAAATTCTCTTCAAATTTCTCTCACTGATTATACTAGCTACCTTAGAATAATAACAACCTAGAACTGAGTCAAAATGGCTTAGTTTTCCAGATTTTTGTCCTTCATACGTTACCTAATCGTACCTATAAGAACGATATAGTTTCAATTTCCCTACCTTTAAGGGATTAGTTACTATTTTATTGGATTTAAGTTACGATTAGGTAACGAATGAAGGATATAAAACTGAAAACTAAGTCATTTTGGCTCAGTATTTTTTGCCTCACTTTACACATACGATACATACATATTTGTAAATATCGTTCCTTCTAATAAAGCTGATAAGTTTTTTGCGCCCATTTTTCTTGTCAGCTAAAAGACGTCATTATGGGTGGTAGGATAAAAGAATTGACGATTTAAAAATGCTTGTTATGTGAGCTTATTTGAATGAAGAATCTTTCAATTTCAATTTCAATTTTATAAAAGGAGGCTTCTAAGTGTTATTATTCTAAGCCAGCTTCCAAACACGCAGTCCTTACGAAGTCATTCGTAAACAAGCAAATAAACACATAACCACTAAAATAGCTTTAATGGCATTATTGCGGTGACGACGGGACAAACAAACAATCATTGTTAATGTTAACATTCACCGCTTTATTTAGATGATGTTATACTGACTTCACTTTATTGTTTAGTCGTTTTACTAACTGATTTATGACTAAAAGATCTAAGTAGCAGTTTCGTTTTGAGTTTTATAACCGAAATATATAAGTATGTTTCGTATAATGTTTTAACTTTCCATGGTTATTGACGTTATTAGAATAAACTTTGTCGGGATTTACAACATTACCTTTTTATTTTTGAGGTTCCGATATTTCGACGCAGTTGCATGCGCCATGGTCACGGAAGAACTGTCGATTGTTGCGTGCGGGTAGATGTTATTGGCAGACGAATCGGTCTACCCTCCGTCTAAGTCTTTTATTATTACGCTCGATACCGGCAAATTCACTACTCACTCGAATCTGCGACACCCGACACTCACTGTATCTGTACGCGAAACGGCGCTTTTTTTATTTTTGTTGTTTTTACACAACCGGACTACTGGATTCCAGACACTCGACAATTTAAACCCATCTTCACGATTGAAATTTTTGTATTTGGTAATTTCAATCGCTTCCCTGACCATTCTTGGTATGTAGTAACGTTCTGTTGAGATAATCTGAGGGCTATGCAACTCGATCCAGTGATTTGTGTCCGAATGAATTAAATGTTCAGCGATGACTGATTTTCTCAAAATTAAAAAGGTACATGGTGTAAATCCCGACATAGTTTATTCTAATAAGATGTTTAGTTTTATTTCCGTTCAAAGGGACGGACGGAAAGACAGTTAAGTAAAAACATCCCCTTTTTCTGAAACTACGACATGTTTTCGTTCAATTTATTGATGATTAACAATAATACATTATTTCATTATTCCAAAGCCTTGTTTTAAAGTTTGAAGTCTCTATTAGGTTTTAAGCCTGTCCTGACGATTGATAACTTTTCACTATTTTACAAATAGAACATGAACTAATCTACAATATTTGTTTTTATATTAATTTACATAATAATTGAAGTCGGTGGCAGATCCAAGTAATATAATTTTAATATTCCTTATATCGACACCTTAAAGTCACCCTAAATCACCTTAAAATCCACCATAATCATGATTGTAAAAGAACCAAAGGAAAAAATACTAAACATCCCTCACTTAAACAATTTTATTCCATTTGACGACCTCCGTGGTCGAGTGGCTTTGTACACCGGTTTTCAAGGTGTCAGGTGCCATCTCTGAGGTCCCGGGTTCGATCCCCGGTTGGGTCAATTTAGAAAACGAACTTTTCTATATTGGCTCAGGTCTGGGTGTTTCTGATACCACCGTTGTCTCTGATTTCCATAACACAAGTGCTTTAGCTACTTACTTTGGAATCGGAGCAATGTATGTGATGTTGTCAAATATTTAATTTTATTATATTTATTATTTTATTATTTCAAGATGTTCATTTACTTACTTTATATTCATCTGCTGTCGTTTTTGTTACAAATGCACTGGAAAAACGTGAAAAGCGTCCCTTTTTAACCGACTTCAAAAAAAGGAGGAGGTTCTATGTTCGTCTGTTTATTTGTTTTTTTTTTTTTTTTTTTTTTTTTTTTTTTTATGTATGTCCACCGATTACTCGAGAACGGCTGAACCGATTGACATGATTCAAACGTCACTTTATTAGGTTTGTTCCCCAGGTGGTCCCATTTTTTTAAATTTTAAATCGGTTCAGTGGTTTTCGAGTAATCCTGAAAATACTGTAATTTTTTAGGTAACTTTTGCACGAGTTTCAACGGATCTTCAGACATAACTTCTTTGTTTATAAACCGATTGAGGTAATTCTTGTTTTGTTAGAAAGGGGATACTTTAAGGGTGTTTTCATTAAAATTTCCTGCACATTGGACCTTGGACTTCGAAGATACACAAGAGAACTCTTCAAAATCAAATATGATAGTGTATTAGTGATTACTCTACGGTATTGGAAGGTTTCGCATCAGCCATTTTTATTGTCACTACTGGGGCTGGGATACAAGCCTTACTTATGGGCTGATGAATAGGATGGACCATAACCCACCGCGCGGGCCCAATGCGGATTGGTGGGTGTTAATGTGCAAATGTAGCTGGAACTAACGGCTTAACGTGTCTTCTGAAGCACGGAGGAGCTCGAGATGATACACTTTGGTCACCTACCCCATGTCTGACCATTGCTTATTAACAGTGCGAAAAGTGGATATTGAGTTACTAGGCGTATTATACCATTCAAATGTGTGAAATATGAATAAAATATATTTATATCATCGCTAACATTTACTTATACATACCTACCACAAAAAAGTTAAAAATAAAAAAAACTTTTAAAAATTAAAAAGAAAAACCTCCTTCAAAAAATCCTTAAAAAAATTGCTGTAAAAAAACAGCTTCAAAAAACAGCAGCTCTAAAAAGCAAGAAATAATATTTAAATCTGCATAATTACTATTCAAGTACCTACGCATATCTGATATTAAAAAACGTCTTATGAAGTCGGGTGGGGCTTTAAGAATTAAAAAATCAAATTGAGAAAGAGAAACCACGATAATGATTAAAAAAGAAAAATATCTTTAGCCCCACCCGACTTCAAAAGACGTTTTTTTAATATCAGATATGCGTAGGTACTTGAATAGTAATTATGCAGATTTAAATATTATTTCTTGCTTTTTAGAGCTGCTGTTTTTTGAAGCTGTTTTTTTACAGCAATTTTTTTAAGGATTTTTTGAAGGAGGTTTTTCTTTTTAATTTTTAAAAGTTTTCTATGTATTATTAATAAGGAAGAGTATAAGATTAAATCCATTAGAAGGCATGAATGTTTTAGAACCCTTAAATCTTTTATCCGGTTAAAGCCGAGGGATAAACTAGTCACTTGATAAATTTTAATCAAAATCTGTTGGTCGTATTTGCATAGCTCTCTAAAGATCATGAGACCCTGAAATTTGCATTGAAATGAGCAAGAAATGACCGAAACCCTCATTACAGGACGATGAGAGCGGCCCTTTATTCTTTTGTCTATGCCTTTGTGTCCGCCATTTTGCATCACCGCCATTTGTTATATAAAGATTTGTTTATGAAAAAAGTTGCTATTGTGTTATCTTTTAATAAAGAGGTTTGGTATGTGAGTTCATCTGTGGATTGAAATAAGATGGTCTGATGACTTTATAAATTGGTTTTTATTAGGATCTCAGTGAAACTTTTGTTAAATCTGCCCGCTCTTCTGTCAGTTAAAGATGACCGTAGCATCATATCATTGTTGAAACCACAACGATATTTAATAAAAATTGCCAGTATCATTCTTACGATTTGATTAGGCTTTTTTCCAGCATATTATTGTAGGCAAACGAGAAAACAGCAAAATGGCAGTTTTTAAATAAATACCAAACCCACAAATTTTATTTTCAGTGCTTCAACTCTAAAAAACCTTTTGAAAAGAGTCTAATCCTCAACTCGAACTAAAATAAACTCTTTGAAGTATCATGAGCCAAATTAAGTTACGAAAAGCTTTTATACGACCAATTAATAAAATTTCTCTTTTCTCAGCACTATTTCAAACAGTGTTATTATGACACTTTAAAATAGTATCAGCGTAATTCAATTATACGAGAAAATTATGAGAGACGTTTTACGACGTCTAAGACTAAATTATCAAAGCAAATTAGTTTACACTATCACATACATTATTTTATAGTTGAAATAACTATGAAATAATTAATTCAAATAAAACCCACTGAGGCAAAAGTTCCGAGTCACATTTCATTTGACAAGAGTGCAAGTTTTCGAGTTCTGTTAGATTGAGCAGTTTTAATGAGATGCGCGGGGAACTTTGTGCAATTAACCTAAGCATCCGGACGGAGGCCCTGCTTAATGACGTTGTATTAATTATATTAAAATACTTGAGATGCTTGCATGGAAGAACGCTCTAGACCACGCTTTAATAAGAGCGTTGTTTTAAAATTAATATAATGCTGTGCTTTGAGGGGATAAAGTAAAAATGTAAGCGGATGTTTAACAAAGAAGTAAGATCGACCTATGGAAATAAAAAAGAATACTGTACAAGGTGTTACAAAAATACCCCTAATGCCGAATATGGTATATAGGGACCATCAAACTGATCAACTTTTACTATGGGACCAACTCTGAAATCGCGAAAAAAAATCAGCTGTTTCATACATTTTGATATTTTCGATTTTAATTTTTGTATGAAACAGCTGATTTTTTTTTCGCGTTTTCAGAGTTGGTCCCATAGTAAAAGTTGATCAGTTTGATGGTCCCTATATACCATATTCGGCATTAGGGGTACTTTTGTAACACGTTGTATATGTGGTTAAAGTGGTGAAAGGTATATTTCGCTTTAATTAGAATGCCACTCACTGGAAATACAAAATACCAATTTGTACTGAAAATATTAGGTCCTCTTTATGAAATTAGTGTATTTTCTTACACACAGAGAACCTCATAACTTTTGTGATTTAAAATATTTATCAGTTGCTGGATATTACATCAAATTATGATCATAGCCGTCAACTATTAGCAACATTAAAGTATATTTATTTTGTTTTCTTGGCATTAAAAAAATACCTTGAAAGTGATTCCTTTTTCTGTTAGCAAAAATGACCACTTTAGCCGAAACTTATTTTTTTCACTTAAATTATGTTGTTAAGTTAGCTTAATGTTCAAATATTTGTACATAAAAGTTATGTTACAATAGCATTCACGGTTGTTAAATAAACTATGAAAATGCTAGTATGGAAAATGCAATTTGTTAAAAATTCTCCATTTTTTATCCATTTCATAGGTAAGGACCTAATATTAATACAAGTGTAAAAAAAATTCAAGCAGCATTACTAAACAATACACTTAAAGATAGTTCATATTGTATTTAGCTACCTACCTTATTTTGTTCTGAAACACAAAATTACTACTTACCTCTGTTTCTGATATCATCAAAGGGACCAAGTGGTATAATATTATCTTCCTATACATAATATATAATTTTGATAAGATCAATATCAGTTTCATTATAATATCATTTTCTTTTTAATATATAGGTACTTAAAATAACTATGACATTTCTGTAGCCCTTCTACATACTAAACAATAAAATTTTAAAGATTCGTAAAAATTACCACGCGTTATTGTTTTCGTGACAGGCACTGAGCAAGTAATCACTACCGTGGTGTCAGGTAGGAAGATACGATGACGTCATCGGATTCAATTCTCTCGCTAGTCTCGTTCGGATAGGACGCATGGCGTCAACTCGCGGATGGAAACGTAATTACAATAACTTTGTAAATACTTATCGTATCGAAGTAAAATAAAAACAGTTGGTTTGGAATTACGGCTTCTATAATGGTATAGGGTAAAAAATAACTTTTTTATTTTTTAACACGTCCATTCTTTCTTATCCAATTAAAAGAAATTAAATACTTTCGACAGAAGTTGGTGTTTTAATTCGTTTCGCGACACAATCTCTAGTAGAAGTTGTCAGGGCGGAAATCTCGCGTTTTGCCGCTTCCTTTGTTAACATTCGGAAAGTCTGAGTTCACTGTTGTTGGCGAGCATTCCCGTTAAGGTAGACACGATGGACGCAAGATATTAAAGCAATCTCAAGGTTTAGTAATAGAAAATAACTAGCGACCTGCGACTCATCTGCATTGACAGTTATTTTTATATATTGCTTTTTTCCTGGATTATCGGTATCCTATTTCCATTTCTGTTCCCTGGCAACGTTTCAGCTAAATTTTAACGGTGATCGGTTGAGTGGTTGACGTGAAACAAACTTCTTTAATTAGAGTCTGAGGACTTGTACTATTATTTATTCTGTGATATTATTTAGGACAAGTTATTGACTTTGTATGGTATTTTATTAGCAGCCAGATTTGTATATTAAATCAATGAAACCTGTGTTCCGAATGAAAAATGGCAGTAGGTACTTTTGTAATAATCTCGATACCTCTATTTACAGAAATACTAGCCTTCGTTTTTGTTGATACGAAAATGTAGCCATGTTTTGATTGTTCTCATTCCCTTTAAAAATGTATGTGTTTATCATTTTTTATTAGCATTCGAAATGCTATTTTCATATAACAATCTATTATGAAATTATGTTTTTGAATAGCAAGCGTTTTTATTGAAGTAAGAAAATCCCTTTATTATGAAATCAGATCGTGAAGCTGATTTCGCTAAATTACAAAATGCTATTACTGCATCAAATCAAATATCGTTACCGAGAAACCGTCGCTAAGCAGGCAGAAGTTGAAGTGAAATTATTTCGTGGGGAAGTTAACGAACGCGCAGAATTTTGATGAAGCACACACTCAGCCTGTTATTTTTGTAATGAGTACGTTAAATACACGCAGACTGCTCTTACCATTGGATATTATTCTATACTTCGAGATAATTTATTCGCATTCTGTCCATTTTTATCAATCATGTTAATTATCATCGATCCGTAGAACTTAACAACGGCATTAATTTAACTCCATGTTATCGTTAAGTGAAGATAAAAGTTGTACAAATAAAAACATTCAAAATTCCACAACGCATTTTTTTGAGAAGAAATTATTTTACCTCAATTTTTGAATTAGTTATTTTTGACGACCTCCGTGGTCGAGTGGCTTTTTATACCGGTTTTCAAGGTGTCTCTGAGGTCCCGGGTTCGATCCCCGGTTGGGTTAATTAAGAAAACGAACTTTTGTATATCGGCTCAGGTCTGGGTGTTTGTGATACCACCGTTGTCTCTGATTTCCATAACACAAGTGCTTTAGCTACCAACTGCTACCTGAGCAACGTATGTGATGTTGTCAAATATTTATTTATTATAAAATAACAAAAAGTTTTGTTTCATAATTATGACTAGAATATTCTAAACGACATTTCTAACGAAGAATTCCAATCCATTACCAAAAAGAGAAATAAAAATGTATCATCCACGCTCGATGCCAAATTCAAAATTACATTTTTCTGCAATGAATCCTAACATCTGGCCCGGTCCGAACATTTCAGTTAATATCGTTAACAGTAAACCAATTAAAAATGATAGAGGAACCTTTTTCGGCGGCTTAATCGCATCAGGCCCCCATTACACGGGGAGAGCTCGCGAGATAAAATGGATTTTATTTGACGTCTCTTAATAACATTCTTGGGAAATATTCGTCTTTAGGTTATGAATATGGTTTTAAGAAAATGTATCAATCATTTCTTAATAACTATGAAAATTTTAAGCCAATTTTTTTTAAATGTATGTACATAATGTATTGAAGCGAAAAACAATCATGTATTAGGATAAAATATGTCAAATACGTCAAGGAAATGAGACATTAACATTAATAATGATAAATAACTATCCTTTGAATAAGAGACTACGATTTAAGGCATAGCATAGTATCCGTAGCACTGTAAACATTGTAAACTTTCTACTATTCCGTGACAATAATAGTCAATAGTCAAAATTTCTTTATCCAAATAAACTTAATTATTAAGCACTTTTGAATTGTCTATATTTTCCTCGTTCCAGACTTATTTAACTGACAAGAAGAAGCGCAAGAAACTTATCAGTTTTAACAGAAATAAGTAACGATATTTACAAACTTAAATATATCGTTACCAAATACAGTACAACAGGATTATCAATAACAAAGTACTTATGTGTATATGTTACATCATTTCCACGCATTTCGGTCTTTTAGATAATAGTCTACTTTATAATAACCACTAGTGGCCCGCCCCGGCTTCGCACGGGTACAATGTAGTTACTAATGTGGCGAGTGTGAAGTTATTAGACTATACTACAGGATATCTATATAGGTATTGTAGTGGCCACATAATTAAGGACGCCAGTCGATTTTCATACAAACGAAGTAACTTTTAAGCATTGCTTCTCCGCCAGGGATTGACCGAGCGGTGATCTGGTGATGGCCATCCAGGGAGTGAATGGAGGAGATCCAGATTTCTATACACACCCAAGTGATCTGACCAGCATTTTAAGAGATGTAAGGATATGTTTAAAAAAACCGCGAATATAGTATAGAAATGTATGAAAACTTGCAACTGTAAATTCTTATGCTTACATCTCTTAGAATGCTGACCAGATCAGTTGGGTGTGTATTGCTATCTGAATCTTCTCTATTCACTCCCTGGATGGCCATCATCAGATCACAGCTAGTTCAATCCCTAGCGGAAAACAAAGACTTCAAAATTACCTCGTTCGTATGAAAATCGACTTGTGTCCTTAATTATGTGGCCACCGCTATATGTATATACGACGTACACAACATACGCAAGGGGTGTTATAAGTTTGACTTGTGTGTGTCTGTCTGTCTGAGGCAACCTAGCTCCCAAACTTATGGACCGATTTTGATGCGGTTTTTTATGCATAGCTTAAAAGATCTAAGTGTACAGACGACGGGACTCCTAAACCATTGATCCGATTATGATGAAACTTTGGCGAGTTGTTCTGCTTACGACCGAGAAAGTCCCTGGCTAAAAAAACGGAGCATTGCAATATACGCATGGCGGGTGCAGCTAGTTCTAAATAAAAATATGTTGTGCATTAACAGGATTCTCAATCTCGATCATCCAACACTTCTCTATAATAAAAATCAGCTGTTTCATACAAAAATTCAAATCGAAAATATCAAAATGTGTTTCATACGTTTTTAATATTTTCGATTTGAATTTTTGCAGATTATTTTTTCGCGATTTGAGAGTTAGTCCCAATATTAAAAGTTGTTCAGTTTGATGGTCCCTATATACCATATTCGGCATTAGGGGTATTTTTGTAACATGTTCTATACCTACCACATTTCTTGTCATGTTATCCGGTTGCAAAATAAAAAGGTTATTCGGCGAGCTGACTCTCGAGCAGGCGACATTAGAGCTGGCCATGGGAGAAACAATCACTGCAGATCTACACCAGCCGCTCTTAAACTTTGTCCCTGTGCTTTATTAATTGTTATAGCACAGGCGACCTGACCGGATATTGTATTCTTTTAAAATTAAACTGATAATTAGATGGAATAATTTTGCACCTTAACGCAAGGAAGGAAAAAATGACAGCACTACCAACATAACGCCATAGGAACTATTCAATGAAATGCATTCTACCTACTCTCAGGGGAAATGACCAAAGAGAATGTAATACTACGTTGAGATGACAAATGATATTTATTTTTCTTAATTAATCAATCAAATGCACAAAATAGTTTCAATTCTGACGTCGAAGTCAATCACAGCAAAATTAGCTTTATATCACTTTTTAACCCTGTCAGGTGATAAATAATAAAAAAATACGAAACACGTGTTCAATTAATTTTGTGAAAGAATGTCTATGCCAAATTTCAAGTCAATCGGGCCAAGGAATCGCGTCCTCCCATACAAACTTTGCCACCCTGTTTCACCCCTTTAGGGGTTGAATTTCGCAAAATCCCGTCTTAGTGAGCACCTACGCCCTAAAAGGAGCCCCCATGCAAAATTTGAGACTCCTAGCACTTGTAGTTTCTGAGATTTCGTGATCAGTGAGTGAGTGATTTTCCCTTTTATATATATAGATAAGCGTCTTTTTAACATGGTTTTTAAATTTATGCAAAAGATCAATTAAATAAAAAAAATAAAAAATCTGATGCGATGCATCAGTACCTTCAATTAATGATGATTAAATCCAATAATTTTAAAATAAAAATGTGTATTACAATTTACAAGTAATAATTCTTTAGAGTAGTCTCACAACTAATATGAGGGTTTCTTGTTTATACTAATAATCTAGTACACGTATCTTATTTTTTCGAAACAAAGAATAGTACCTACTACTTTTGGAACAGTATTTCTAATACAACTAAAATGTTTAGTACAGAACTCGGTTTCCTACATAAACTGATATTTATTATTTTGTAAGATACAGGGTGATTTGTAAAACACCAACAACCTCGCATTAGTGGATTAGTAACATCATAAACAACAATGTTTTTCTACGACTTTCCGAAAAATACAAAAAAAGACTTTTCACATTTGTATGATGGCAAGTCGATTATTTTTTGTTTTTTTTTTAGAACAAACGTCGTTGTTTATGGTGTTAATAATCTACTTCTGCGAGGTTGTTGGTGTTTTACAAATAACCCTGTAACATAGCTACACAACAGGTTATTAAATTAAGATTTTTCGCATTCATAATGCTATTTTTATATTAATATAAATAATATTAGAAAAAATACTAGAAAAAATCGACTCACCCGTAGCACCTCAGACGGGACTCGAACCCGCACCATTGGGATTCCGGCCCAATGCACTGACCAATTATGCTACCGAGTCGCTAGTGGGAACGGCGAAATTTTCTAGTGTTTTTTTTAACTTCTTCGCTGCAAGCCAGCGTAATTTCATCAATGTGAGGAAATACCCCCACATTCGAAAGAAACATATCTCTCCAAATGTTTTGACAATCGATAAAGATGAAACAGCTATATAATTATTACATTTTAGATATTTCGCATTTACAATGCTATTTTTATATTAAGATAAATAAAGAAGAAGTTAAAAAAACACTATAAAATTTTGCCGTTCCCACTAGCAACTCGGTAGCATAATTGGTCAGTGCATTGGGCCGGAATCCCAAGGGTGCGGGTTCGAGTCCCATCTGAGGTGCTACGGGTGAGTCGATTTTTTCTAGTATTTTTTCTAATATTATTTATCTTAATACACAACAGTTATTGTGTCTTGCTCTGATATGCAATACTTTAATATTCTTGTGATCCGCACAACATTCAGGGGCACTCGACTTTGGAATCGGAATGTTTTGCGGAAAAGCGGAAAAGATAAACAAAACGCAAGAGCGGCTCCTTAGGAAAATTTCCATGCATTAAAATTCGACGTCTCATCACAAATTGTTAACGTTGTTGAAACCGTAATGACGTATTTGCATATAAAAAGAATTCTATTCGAAAACGGTAGAAAGAATATCAGTTCGGTGTATTCTTAGGTTAATAAAAGTGTAGAGTTTATCGGAATAAAATATTTTATTATTTAAACGAGAGTATGTCTTTGCATTTACTGTTCTCACAATTTTAACATTGATGTTTATCAGATTGTTTTCGTGGGGGAGTGTAATTCGGCTATTGTTTCAAAAGTTATTGAGATAAACGAAGGAAAATGGTGTCAACAGATGCAAAAGCTTGCGGGGCATCGTATAGTATTTTTGAAAATCGGTTTGTAACTTTTTTTTGGAAAATCGAAAATTTTTTCGGACAAAAAGTAGATTATTCTGAAAACGAAAGTGGATATCGAAAAAAATTGAAAAAAAACTCCCGAGGCAAATATATTGTCTATCGTTTGGAAAAAGAAATTTTGGAATCGGTTGAAAACCGTGGGCTGTTTTCATTCAATGATTACCAGATTAAAAAAACCTGTAGAGATATGACATTGGGCTACATTTAAAAAAAACCAGGACCTCTCTATCTTTTACTGTCTAGGCTGTAGCTTATCCTTTGTGTAGCCAGGGCTGCAACATTGGGGGTTTTTCCCCATTTTGGGAAAAAAAAATATTCGAGAGAAAAGAAAATCCTCTCTTCATACAAAACGTATCATTTTGGGGAAAAAAAATCGCGTTTGGGGAATTTTTTTGTTGTGTTGGAGTTTCTTTTTGAGGTGGTATAAGTTATGTATAAAATATAGGCTATGCTAAGTATGTTTATATGTGTGAATTTTATTTTAAAATTGAATTTAGAAAATACATACTTAAATCCTTATGAAATGTAATAATTTAAAATTTTAGAAATCATTGTAGGATACAATTGCATTTGGTGGAGGTTAATACGAATAAACGAATCATGAGCGGAAGTTGACGAGAAGTGAGGGGTTGTCTTCTCGACTTGGCCTCGGGCCTCAAAACAAATTTTTAGAAGTTTTAAGTTATAGTACTACCTTTCAATAAAAAAAGTAATGTTTATAACAATGAAATATTATCTTTATATGAAATTCATACACACACACGAATAGATACAGAAAAACTTTTAAAAATTAAAAAGAAAAACCTCCTTCAAAAAACCTTAAAAAAATTGCTATAAAAAACAGCAGCTCTAAAAAGCAAGAAATAATATTCAAATCTGCATAATTACTATTCAAGTACCTACGCATATCTGATATTAAAAAATCGTCTTTTGAAGTCGGGTGGGGCTAAAGATATTTTTCTTTTTAATCATAATAACATTTATCGTGGTTTCTCTTTCTCAATTTGATTTTTTAATTCTTAAAGCCCCACCCGACTTCATAAGACGATTTTTTAATATCAGATATGCGTAGGTACTTGAATAGTAATTATGCAGATTTGAATATTATTTCTTGCTTTTTAGAGCTGCTGTTTTTTATAGCAATTTTTTTAAGGTTTTTTGAAGGAGGTTTTTCTTTTTAATTTTTAAAAGTTTTTTTATTTTTAACTTTTTTGTGGTAGGAATGTATAAGTAGATAAGAGCGATGATATAAATATATTTTATTCATATTTCACACATTTCAATGGTATAATACGCCTAGTAACTCAATATCCACTTTTCGCACTGTTAATTTTAGCAAGGGTCAGACATGGGGTAGGTGACCAAAGTGTATTATCTCGAGCTCCTCCGTGCTTCAGAAGACACGTTAAGCCGTTAGTTCCAGCTACATTTGCACATTAACACCCACCAATCCGCATTGGGCCCGCGCGGGGGGTTATGGTCCATCCCATTCATCTGCCCATAAGTAAGGCTTATCCCAGCCCCAGTAGTGACAATAAAAATGGCTGATGCGAAACCTTTCAATACCGTAAAGTAATCACTAATACACTAGATTATTTGATTTTGAAGAGTTCTCTTGTGTATCTTCGAAGTCCAAGGTCCAATGTGAAGGAAATTTGAATGAAAACATCCTTAAAGTATCCCCTTTCTAACGAAACAAGAATCATCTAAATCGGTTTATAAACAAAGAAGTTATGTCTGAAGATCCGTTAAAACTCGTGCAAAAGTTACCTAAAAAATTACAGTATTTTCAGGATTACTCAAAAACTACTGAACCGATTTAAAATTTTCAAAAAATGGGACCACCTGGGGAGCAAACCTGATAAAGTGGCATTTGAATCATGTCAATCGGTTCAGCCGTTTTCGAGTTATCGGTGGACATACATAAAAAAAAAAAAAAAAAAAAAAAAAAAAAAAAAAACAAATAAACAGTCGAACATAGAACCTCCTCCTTTTTTTGAAGTCGGTTAAAAATAGATCCAAAATCATTGTTCATGGGTTTGCTGTGATTTTAAAGTATTTTACTAATTCAATAAAATATTAATGTTTATAACAATGGAATATTTTTATATAACTCATTAATTCATTTTCTATGTTCCAAAAGGTCGTTAAAGGCACGAGATCTGTGATTTTTTTAATAATAAATAACCAAGTATATCGCCACGATTGCCACTTATCATATTAGAATAAATTATTTATTGCTTACTCCAGTAAGTATACGATTTCCAAATCGTATAATTTAAAATCCTAATCAACATAAAAATAATTCCATGAAACATGGGGTACCTGTATTGTGAAGTGCTTAAAAGCACTAATACTCCAATCGAATATTAAGTATGATATGAATTAGCATTTGATGTAACTATTATTTCAATCTTTGACGACCTGAGTGGTGCAGTGGTCAACATTCCGGTCTACCACGCAAGAGGTCCCGAGTTCGATTCCCGGCCGGGCAGAAATTGGAATGATGAATTTTAATTTCTGTGACGGGTCTGGGTGTTACTATGTATAATAAGTATATATATATAAAGTATATAAGTAGTATATCAGTTGTCTAGCAGCCATATTACAAGCTTTATTTTGGGGCTAGATGGCGCTGTGTAAAATTGTCCAAGCATTTATTATTATTTCGATCACTTTGAAAGCGTTGTAGCTGAAACTCTAAACGACATACCTGCAACAGTGCCCTTACTAGAGCTCTGGCTTTGTTGGCATAAGCCCGAAACACAATACACTGTGCCTAGGGAACATCCTTATCTATCAGTAACTCCCGCTGTTTCTGCGGCTGAGTGCACTGAAATGTGGACGTTTTGAATACTATAGTATATATAGGATATTACTTTAAAACGGAGAAGGTATATGACTGTATATTAGAGAAGGTCTATAGGCTGTGATATTAGTATGGTTCTACCACAATATAAAAATGAATCCCTATTTTCCTTGGTCACGGCATCACGCGTGAACAGCTGGACCGATTTTGCTAATTATTTCTTTTGTTGTGTTTATTATTGTCAAGAGAAGGTTCTTATGAAAAGAAAAAAAATAAGAAAATTGCGTGGGAAATTAGAAAATTTAAGAATACTTAACTTTAAGATATTAAATTTTGTCTAATGTAACCTTAGCGCTTTTGGTAATTTAAGCTTTTTTGATTTAACCATTTTTGACAATTTAAACTTTTTTAAATGTAATCTTATGGCGTTTGACATAACATTGACAGAATGCGTGCTGCAAATATCGTTAAAGAGGATGTACACATTTGCTATGGACTTAATGTCAAAATACTACCACCCGTAAGCAAAACGAATCATTTCTAGAATATAGGAAAGGGGTTTAAACGATTTTTTTTTACATATAATATAGGAATGGGGGGTTAAACGATATTCTTTTTTTTTACATCCTCGGATCGGATACAGATGTTTTAGTTCAGACAGGACAACGTCTGTCGGGTCCACTAGTATATATATTTCATACCTTTCATGAACTTTTTCATGTAAGGATTCTATTACACCAAAAAGGTCATTAATAAAACCTATTTGGTGAATTTTTACAACAAGTGACTAAAACTGAACATTTGCCTTTAATGTGAAATATGGACACATATATAAGCGCATGGGCCATACGCTACACACACGACCATTTCAATATATGGCCAAAAACATCTTAGACCAGAAAATTCGTAAACTTATTTCCCATTTTACCATTCAGAATAGCAAAAGGTATTAAGATCGCATTACATCAATTCATAAGAGATTCCCCTCAGTATTCCAGAAACATTCTTATCATAAATCTTTCTCGGTCCTACGAAATGAATGTGGGAGCTGGAATACTATGAAGATTGACAGCGAGACGTGGCGCTTGGTGAATATATCAGCATTAATGCGACTTCGCAAACACTTCGGGGTATCGAATGATCGATTAAGTTATGTTAATCAATGAAAACAAACATACAAAGAAATTTAAAACAAAATGTACATGACATAACAACACAAACTATGAGCTGTAGACCACGCTTTAACATATATTCGTCAATATCAAATAATATACTAGAAAAAATACGACTCGCACCAGGTCATGTTCTCGGATGGGAATCGAACCCGCGACCTTTGGATATCCGGTCCAATGCTCTGACCGCTGAGCTACCGAGTCACTACCGTCCGAGAACATGATCTGGTGCGAGTCGTATTTTTTCTAGTATATTATTTGATATTGTATAAAAATAGCATTGTGAATGCTAAAAACTCAAAATTTAAAAATATATTCGTCATTTTGAAAAATTTCAAAAAGCTTAATCGACTGGAAAATATATATAATTATCGAACCTGACCTTTTAGCCAAAGTAACATTTGCAAATCTTCGTTATCGCTTCGCTGTCGAAACATGTATGGGATTGACATAAGGTTTCGTTAACAATTTTTGAATCGTTAAATCCGTAAATGTGACATTGTCTACAGGCCCGTAGCACAAACAGCTATCGAAAAAAATAACGCGCTTAAAAACATTCGATAGTCATTTTGTATGGAAAATTTCTACAGCGCCATCTATCGCCGAAAAGCGAAATGATATTATTTTCCATAGAAAATACTCCATCGAGTACTTTTACGCGCGTTGTTTTCTCGATAGTTGTTCACTTTTCACGAGAATCGGTTGAGAAATGCGACCTAGAGGAGAACAGACGGACAGACATACAAAAGGATTTTTACCCAAGGTGAAACGGAGACGCCTTGCTCGCTCGATCAATAAATATTATACAGAAACTGTAAGCAAATTGCAAAGTGTAACCTATAACGGTGATATTATGATATTCGAAACACTGTATGATAAATGTTACCTTCAAGCATTTGAATGTATTGATCAGATAACTGGCAAACTTCTTCGATTCTCAGGAGAAACTTAATCCTAATAAGTATAATACTTAGGTATCTACTACTCGATTACCTCAGTAAAACTTTTTCCAATAATATGTGTATCGATAAATGACGCACGAGAGTAGATAGATAGATGCATTGTTTATTGATGCTTGCTTAACACACACAAGAATTGCATAATTTACAAAAATCATAAAAAAACCGGCCAAGTGCAAGTCGCACTCGTGCACGAAGGGTTCCGTATCATTATCTTTAAAAATTATATGTTGTATGGGAGTTCCCCTTAAATATTTGTTTTATTTTAATTTAATTATTTGATTGTAAAGTGAATATATAACTTAATATTCTGTGAATATATCAAGCGTCTACCTGTTGCCGTTATTAATATCAAGCAAAAACGAAAAAAAATGACGTTTGTTGTATGGGGGCCCCCTTAAATATTTATTTTATTCAGTTTTTTAGTATTTGTTGTTATAGCGGCAACAGAAACACATCATCTGTAAATGTCTAACTATCACGGTTCATGTGATACAGCCTGGTGACAGACGGACAGCGGAGTCTTAGTAATAGGGTCCCGTTTTATCCTTTGGCTACGGAACCCTAAAAAATACAAATTAAAAACATGAACTTACAACACGAGGCAGGACCTTATTATCCATAAGACCTGTTTTTTGTGTGTTTTGTAATCGTTATTGATAATGTTTGTATTTGATTATTTGTCTTTTCTATTAATAAAAAAATATCTCTCTTTCTCTCTCATACATGTGTGCAGCAGCCACAGGGCCAATGCTCGTAGTAGTTTTTGCTCATTGATTGATTGTTTTTCAGACATCACCCTATAGCGATCATTATCACCCTATAGCCCTATGGCGATATTGGCGATAGAGTATTACTTTACTTACAGGGGGCTGATTACGTAACTCTGTTGCTTACAATTCTCGATTGAAACCGCAGTTACATTGCTGCTTTAAGTAAGATTGTTGTCACATTGTTTCTAACTAAAGCAGCAATGTAACTGCAATTTCTGTCAGAGTTGATTGCAACAAAGTTACATAATCAGGGGGCAGGTAATAAATGGCTGCATACTCATATAACTCTCTCAATTAAATGCTAACAAATATTATTGGAATCAATTTTCAAAACCAATTCTGAAATGCAAATAAATTGATTTTAATTATTTATTTAGTAGTAAATGTTATTAAACATAAAATATATTTTTAAATACCAATAAGTTAGAAAATTCCGATTTTTTGAAATGACTGCTGTCGGTTGATCCAAGAGCATAATCGACAATGTTTTAATTTAACTAAAATTTAAAATAGAAGAACTACGGGTCATAAAATATGCTAGTGTTGACCTTATGACCATAAAATGAAAAAAAGAATTTTAAATAAAACGAGAAAGATATTTGGTATGAAAAAAATATTTTTGATTTTGTAACAAAAAAAACATTGTGTAAAACTGAACTAAAAATTGTTTGAAACTTATAAATGACAAACTTAAAGGACGTTAATGAATTTAATATATTATGTTAGACATTTTGACGTGATATAACTAACAAAAAGCTTTTAGTATACTCAGATAAAGTTAGACGACTTGTCTAGTATCATCACTGAACACTTTACTTAAGTTACAAAGCCGACATCTGCCTAACATAATTTAACTTTAAGCTAGAACTTAGTCGGTGTGTGTTGAATATTGAATAGGCCTAAATTTAACAAAACAAATAGATTATTGGAACCAATTTTATTATTTCGAATATTTTTTCGAATTAGGTACTGACACAAATGCAAATTTTATCAAGTTACTTTGGCTAATTGTAATTTATAAGTTCAAAATTATAATGAATGACAAAAATAAGCACCTACTTACATTTACAGAAAACAAGTGTTAAGCAGGATTTCCCCTACTGTATCTGGCAACAATGTTACTGCGTCTGTGCGGACAGCTAACGAACTGTCACATTTTCGCGCCAAAATGCGAGCCGCCATAATTAAGTTCGAGCCAGCCACAATGATTTCAAGGATATGGTAGGTATTATGAGCTCTGCTGGTTTATTTATTACATTCGCACTTGAGTCCGTGCTTTTACTCGTATTTTCGTGTTACGTCGTACCGGTTGCTTTTCTTCATCTTAAGAGGAAACACCACGGTCGAAAGAATTGAAAAAATCCTATAGAAAGTTGACAAAATTAACGTTTGGTAGTCCCCTGTTTCCTCCTTTAAAACTAGACCGATTTTAATATTTTTTTCATTAAAATTTAAAGGAATGAATTGGCTGTGTTCCTGTTAGTTTTTGTGTGGTTTAGTTTTTCCATTCGTGGAAAGCGTGAGAATCGTAATGTTGCGAAAAAGGTTTGAATTTGAATTTGTTTTGAAAATTATTAGCAACTTTTTAAATTTTGAGATTTAAGCATTCACAATGCTATTTTATATAATACCAAATAATATACTAGAAAAAATACGACTCGCACCAGATCATGTTCTCGGACGGGAATCGAACCCGCGACCTTTGGATATCCGGTCTGACTCTCTGCTCTGACCGCTGAGCTACCGAGTACTCGGTAGCTCAGCGGTCAGAGCATTGGAGCATGATCTGGTGCGAGTCGTATTTTTTCTAGTATATTATTTGGAATTATTAGCAATTTGAGCTTAATTAACACTTGTTGTGATGTTATTAAAATTAAGACAGTATTTGTCTAGGGTTCTATTAAACAAAATAAACTCAAAATACTAAACCAAATTAAAATCAATGTGATTTACAGTTTTGTATGAAAAAATGTTATTGGCATTTAGTTTGTTTGTGTTGAATTGTGCAGTTAGTATTTTGTTTTTTTTTATTTCATAGAACCCTAGGCAAGTACTGTCTTAATCCAAATAACATCACAAGAAGAGTTAAAGTTCGAATTGCAAATTATTTTGGTATTTTTGTATGGGAAGCAAACTGTTCTCGAGACTCTTAAGTACTTAACTATTAGGTTTTGCCACTTACATTATACCCCTAAATGCGATCAATTTTCAAACCAAAATCAAATTCAAACCTTTTTCGCAACATTACGATTCCCACGCTTTCCACGAAAGGAAAAACTAAACCGCACAAAAACTAAACAACATACATTTGTACAGTTATTTTCTTACATTCTGCGCGAAAAAAATTATACGTAGCGGGAACACCTTTCAGCGTTAGAGCGAAATCCTGTGTATTCCCCTTTATGTTGATGCATGTCGGATCACAGAGTAAAAAAGAGAGAGATTTACTTCCCAGCGCGCTTCTGTGATTGATGGCGCTTCCATCGGGTAATGTTGAGAAAGTATACTCGCGGACAAAAAAATAGTGCCACGTGCTAGTTTCATAAAACTAAAATTGATCACTTCACGCGCGAGCGACGCGTCTCCGGGTCAGCTTGGGCAAAAATGCTGTCGTATGTCCTTCCGGTGTCCGGATGTCCGTTTGTTCTCCTCTACAGGTAGCAGCATTAGCATTTCACAACCAATTCTCGTGAAATTTTGTGAGAATTCGATAATTATAATTAACTATAGAATTTTTGGTTGATACAGTTTTTCGACTTTTATCAAAATTTTTTTCAAAAAAAAAATACTTCAGCTTGTTAGCGGTGAAAATCAAATTTTTTATTTTTTATTTTTAGAAGACTTAAAGTTTATAGTTCAATGTTAATCAAAACATTTCGAACCAATATTCGAAATTAAAAATAATAAAAGGTTGTGACAGAACTTATTTAAACAACATACAACTGAGCTACTTTTTAACGCGAGGTTTACAGCTCACGCAGCCACTAGTAAATAAAAAAGTTTGTCCAGCAATTATTTATTTAAGTAAGACAAAATATTCAATTAGCCAATAAGCGTGCAATACTTTATCACTTCCCGAAACATAATCAAAAAAGCAAAAAGACAAAGGGTTATGATTATTATAACCTCTTTTCATTGAAGTTAACGTCTTAACCATCTTAGATTTTTTTTTATTATTTAGGGTATTAAAACTTATTGACTTATATTTTTGTAATTCTTATACAATACCTAACACCTGACTCATTAAACTCATGCTTATCTACTTTAACCATTGCAAAGATGTTGAAACTACTGAAAGAGTGAGACTGAGAGCTAGTTTAGAGTTTTTTGTCCACAAGTGTACTTCAAAATGTTTCTGCTAAGATTCGAAAGTTGAAATTGTTTTATATAGTTTCTGTTTTATTAATGGTTTTGGGAAGGTATAGACTCGTATACATCTCATATTTGCCTGAATTTATCGTAGTTTATTATTGTGTGCTTTTGCATCGGTAACAAGGATCCAATTCTTCCACAGGCCATTATAACAAACAGATACTAATGTGTTCTTTTATCATATTTTTATTTGCAGAATTTCAGCTTGCGGCTCTTGAAAAATGTGATGAACTGTAATGTAACTATTAGCCCCATAATTTTCTGTCTTGTTAAGATAAATTAGTAGGTATTAGCAATTAATACTGAGCTCTCTTTTTGGGGTTCCGTAGTCAAGTCAACAAGGAACCTTTATAGTTTCACGTGTCCATCTGTCCGTCCATCTCTTGCGGCTTAGCTCTCTGATCCCTTGGTACTAGAAAACTGTAATTCGGCATGAATATGTATATTGATAACGCCGAAAAAAGCCGAATTTTGTAGGTTTGTGAAAAAAACCTTTCCATATGTTATTTGTGCTATATGCTTGTATTTTTACTATGAACCTTAAAGCCTTCTTAGAATATATTTCTGTCACAGGAACTATTGTGCGGAACCAAATCAGTGTGTATTGTGCCCCAAGCAATTTAATGGTGACGCACAAAAATCGTAACTTACGTTATTTTATATCTGTCGGTTTGTATATCTTGATTGTCATCGAAGAATACGAATCTTCTTGTAGTAATTTGCCAAATATCCAAACCTTAAACACAGACTACATAAATTACTAACCCTTAAATAAAATACATACCTGGCTGTAAAGACGCGGTTACTGTTTCTCTGATCAGAAGAATCGTCATATTAGTTGTATCAATCTATGGTTGCAATATACAAGGTGTTAGTAGCACCCTAGCGAAAAAGGATGATTCTACCCTTAGAGTTAAGCAACTTTCTCTATGAAACCACTTGTCACAAATGCATAGTTGAGATTTTGATTTTTCGTTGAGCAGCAATGTACGCGTAACAACTCGATAACGAATTTTGCGACGGCAAATTCCACTTCAGATAGACTCAGAATCATGAGTCGACTATTCGCTGAAAGTTTTATGTTACTAACACCTTGTATACTCGTACTTAATTTGCACTCATAGGCTGAACTCAGGTGTTTGGCTTCCTTTCAAATGACGTAATGGAACTTGTTTTCTGAATAAATAATAATAATAATTATTATTATTATCTTATAGTCTATCAGAGACTCGGTAGCTCAGCGGTCAGAGCATTGGACCCGATATCCAAAGGCCGCGGGTTCGATTCCCGTCCGAGAACATGATCGTGCGAGTCGTATTTTTTCTAGTATATTATTTAGTATTATGTAAAAATAGCATTGTGAATGCTAAATCTCAAAATTTAAATATTATTATCTTTATCCAAGCTAGGTAATTTTTAAGTATGAATAACCCTGCAAATCGTTTCCGCAAACGCACCAGAAGAATCAAGTTAAACCAAGCGTCCATTTTGCGCGGGACCTAATGAAATAAGCCGTAATTAAAGGAGAAAGGTTCCGAAGCAATAACAGTTTTAATTACGCTAAAAATTACGCCCTCTACCCGCGGACATCTTGCAGTCCATTCCACTTTACTGTTACGTTTATTCTTCCGCACGTAATGGCCGCCATATTTGCCGTAATTTGGACATTGTTTTTTTTTTATCGTAATTGCAGACTTGGGTAGGCTGCTTTTCTGGAACTATGTATGGTGTGGGATCAGGTGATGGATTAAACAGCCTAAATCTTTTTATTTAATTATTTATTTAGAAACTGAACTGCTTTTTTATAACTTGTACAGAGAAATACTTAATTTAGAAAAACTTAAGCTACTACAGAGTTTCACAACATGACCATTTAAAAGAAGAAGAAAAAATGTTAAAGGTTATCTTACCACAATAGTACCTACTTCGTAATTTTATATTTTATATCTATTTGAACCTTAAGAATTGTTAAAAATGGTAAGTGACTTAAGTAACTTTCTACCTTATTTCATATAATCAGAAGGTTGATATTACAAACAAATCGTTACATCTAGATAAAATTATTCGTGTGTTTGTATACCCGGTCTGAGTTACTTTATTTATCAATTCGATTTTCAAATTCGTGATCGTGAGCATATTGACATTGTAGAGTTAACTTTGATCTAAAACAGGAAAATAAACATGATCTGTTTCGTATGGATATGTATAGTGCACTGGAATGTAAATAAAAGCAGTAAATACTTAACATATTACTAGGTATCTCGAAGCCTCGTATCTATTTACTCTGTGGTAAAAGAGATGAGAAAACATGTTTTCAGTTTTATCCCTCTTATATTTAGGAAATCATAGAATTCATGAGCTTTCAAGATTTTGATCTTTCGTATTTATGAAGTCAATCACTAGTGTTCACTATTTAGTGAGTTCATTTTTCTAGTCAGAGGTTAAACTTTCACCAATTTCTTTTTATTCAAAACTAGCGGCTGCCCGCGACTTTGTCTGCGTGGACATTTATTTATGTATAACTACTGAACCGATCATCATGACATTTTACAAACATGTTGTCAGGGGTACAGAGAAGGACATAGGGCATCTTTCATCCAGAAAAAATACTGTTCCCGAGGGATAACAAAAAACTTTCCACGCAGATGAAGTCGCGGGCGGCCGTTTAGTTTTTTTAACCGACTTCAAAAAAAGAGGAGGTTATCAAGTCGACGGTATTTTTTTTATGTATGTTTTAACATAACTTCACCAGTTATTAACCAATTTCAATTATTCTTTTTTTATTTGAAAGAAAATAGTTCGTGTGTGGTCCCATAAAAAAATTACAGAGGTCTGGCAAGTAGTTTTTTCATAATCCAGGCATTAAATAGTTGTGAAACAGATTTAAAACATACAAATACTAAATGTTTTGGCATTTAAAGGGGGAACAGACAGAACAAACATGGTTTGCTTTGATGGTTGGTTCACAAATAGTCTTTTTTATTAATATTCTTAAGAAATATGTAAGTAATAATGTTTCCTTTTACTAATAAATAGGAATATCAGTGCGAAAAATTAATTTATTGCAATAAATTAAGCATAAATATAGACGTCGAATTTGATGTCCTCCCCTCTGGAACTCTTCATACGAAGGTTAACGAAGTTATATCCGATACCTCCCTGAGTGATGTTGGCTGATGCGTCAGAGTTGGTCAGATCGTACGCCATGATACCCTGTCAACAAAAAAATCAAGATACAGCTCGATAACAACGGCTGATTCATATCATCTTAACTTCAGCGAAATATATATTATGGATCTGTTACAAGTTATTTCATCGCGACGACTTCCGTGGCCGAGTGGTTTTGTACACCGGTTTTCAAGGTGTCGCCATCTCTGAAGACCCGGGTTCGATTCCCGGTTGGGTCAATTCAAAAAATTATATATTGGCTTGTTGTTTGTAATACCACTGTTGTCTCTGGTTTCCATAACACAAGTGCTTTAGCTACTTACTTGAAGGGATCGGAGCAATGTAATCTATATGATGTTGTCAAATATTTGAAAAAAATCTCAGCAAAAGCTTTCACTATCCGCATACAACATGAATTCTGATTTTAATCATCTTTAAAAAAGGAGTGAGTTCTTTGTTTCACTATTTACACAACGTGATAACGTTGAATGGGAAAACCATTTTTTAGACCATCAAACTAAACAACTTTTACTCTGAAATCGCGAAAAAAATCGGCTGTTCGATACAAAAATTAATAACGTAAATATCAAAATGTATGAAACAGCTGTTTTGTTTCGCGATTTGAGAGTCGGTCCCATAGTAAAAGTTGTTCCGTTTGATGGTCCGAAGAAACGGTTTTCACATTTTGGATTCATTCATTAACACGTTGTATATTCCTTAGGTACTAATGCGGTATTCACACGGGTTGACTTGGCAGGCGATTTTAGTCAATTAGCGCTTTTTAAAAGCGATTTGATTTCACAAGTGACTAATTGACTAAAATCGCCTGCCAAGTCGACCCCTGTAAACACCGCATTAGGTACTAAAAGAATATACAACGTGTTAAAGTATAAAGCAAAATGGATGAAATTAGGAATGAGTATGTGAGAGGAAGTTTGAAAGTAGCACCAGTGATAGAAAAGTTGAAAGGAAATCGTCTGACTTGGTATGGGCATGTTATTAGAAGGGATGAAAGGCATGTTACTAGAAGAGTAATGGATATGGATGTTGAGGGTTGGAAAGTAAGAGGAATACCGCAGAAAAGATGGATGGATTGTGTGAGGAATGATATGAATGTAAAGGGAGTGGATGAGGAGATGACGAGTGACAGGAAGGAATGGAAAAGAAGGACATACTGCACCGACCCCAAATAAATTGGGATAAGGGTAGGGGGATGATGAAAGTATAAATCAAAAACACAAAAACAACACCTGGATCGCACGGCCTGCATTGGCAGGTAGGTTCGGTAAAGCATAATACAAGTTCTCAACTCTTTTCCTGAATACTTTTGCACTATAACGGACATTATTGTGGTACATCTGTGGCCTCAACACATTCGTGCCCACAAAAGTGTGGCCACACTCCACCACAACCACAACCAACGCCACCAAAACAAACGCAATCCACAACTTCATTTCTCAAAATCGAAATGCCAAATGATGAAGAAAAGACAATTTGACAAAATACATTCTTATCAAAGCAAGATAAACTTAAAGTCATCAGTGAATAGCGTCTTAATTAAGACGAGATCCGTTATCAGAGTTTTGTGGTCAAAATAAACTGTTGGACGACAGTTCTTAATATATTAGGTACCTACAGCAATAAGAGTATATGTACCTTATCAACCGGCTGATTTCTTTATGTAAACCAACAATAAAATGGATAATTAGATGAGTAGAAATTGCAATTCCACGCGGAAGAAAACGCGGTTACTATTATAAGTTAAAAAGAACTGAAGATCGCACAGTCAAACCGACTACTCGGTTTTTCGGGACTATTTTATAACCTCATTTGTTGTTACCTCATTATTTATTAATAAATTCATTCACTCATTGTGAATGCTTAAATCTCAAAATTTCAAATAGTTATATGGCTTTCTCATCTTAATCAACTGTTTAAAAATATCTGGAAAGATGTTCAGTTGAATGTCGAAGTTAATTCCTTCTACATTGGTGAGATGGCGCTGGCTTTCAGCGTAAGAGTTGATATACTAGAAGAAATTCGACGTTCTCACTAGTGACTCGGTAGCTCAGCGGTCAGAGCATTGGACCGGATATCCAAAGGTCGCGGGTTCGATTCCCGTCCGAGAACATGAACTGGTGCGAGTCCTATTTTTTCTAGTATATTATTTGGTATTAAATAAATAATAAATAAAATAATGTAACATTAAGCAACTTTTTGTTACACAATTTCTTCATCAACTAATTTTGGTATGGAACATTATTTAAAGAAAGATGTCCCGTCAAAATGTAGATTTTATCAGTTATCGTGTATAGAAAAATGTAGCTCATAAAATTGCATTTTTATTGTTATTTATAAATTGCTAACTAAAATAAAAATCAGCAATACAGAAATAGAGAAAATTCATAATAAAGATTGGAAATAATTCCAATTAGAACATTGATTTTACCATATTATTATGATTGCCAAATTAAAAATCGATCAATACTAGTGTTCTACGGTCATAGCAACTATTAAAATATAATTTTATTATCATTATGCCTCAACTTTCAAAAAATGTTTTTGACAGGTCAATTAACACTTGTACGGGAAGCGGTCATTGTTCTTTCATTTATAATAAATGTTCCTTAAAGTACATGTCATACTTTTGCACTTAAGAGCACATAGTCTGCACACTAGCGCCGCAATTGGAAACAAAATCATAGTGATAAGTGGCCACTTTTAACAATAAAACTCCATTTAACTAAACGAAAGGCTAAAAAATATTATTTAAGCGATAAAAAGAACCACAAATCTTCTACGGAGTGCACTACAGAGAGATAACTAACAATTTCGTCTTTATTTAAGCACTGATTTTTTTTTTCATTGGCGGCGCTAGTGTGCAGACTATGCAGCCTTAACAGACAGCTAAGGAGTGCCTTTTACAACATGACTGTGTTAAGTTGGAAATTCTTACTCTATCTTGGAAATTCTAAAAATCCATTACTATTGCAATATTAAATAACTCTTAAATAGCTGTATCAAGCTAAAATGTAAATCACCAATAAAATATTGAACCAGCCCCAATATTTCAAAATCATATTTGGAAAATTTCACGTTTCGCGAATATTTTCAAATTGTCCAACTATTTTACTTAATATGAAATTCCTTGGCGTTCTCTAGGGTTGGTCGGATATTTCGCCGCTGTAAAATATGTGCAGACTGTGCCTGAATTTCCAAATGAAAGTGCTATGTATGAAAATATTACATTTCAAAATTTCATCTCCCCTTGAATGGTACGCCGTTTTGGGTGATTGTGTTAGGAAATTGAGATGTTTAAGGTGAGACTTTCATTTCTTGGATGTAACTTAAAATTATCACCACTGAATTGATTTCAGGGAAAGATTTTTTTAATAGTTTTTTTTAAAATATTAATAAGTGAAGAAAACGTTTTTTTTTATGCCAAAGAAAATGCATTTAGGGTAATGCACCCTACCATTATAAGGTAATATACTTACATCGTCCTTTTAAAAGTACAGACTTCAACAATAAAACTCTGTAATTTTGTGGAAAGCAGTTAGGTAAGTATTTAAAAAAATGATTCAGTAAAGTGTTGTGTAGAAGATTGTTTACCAAATAAGAGAAGAAAGAAAAAAGTAAGACTTCGATCATTGATATTTGTGAATTTGAGTCTAATTTCAATCATATATACACTTACATGAAATAATTTAAAACCATTCCTTTTTTTAAATGACTGCCCAAAAAAGGAGTGTATTTTGTATAATATTTTACTCTAATTTAATATAATATTGAACTTTAGAACCTATTTGTATCACAAAGGAGTCCGTCGGAGTAACATAAATCTTTAGTAGGATATATTTTCAGGAAGCATATCCTCACTGAAGTGGTATCAGGAGTTTGAAGACAGTAAGTGCACTTCCGGCGAGTGGAGCGTCAAAGCTTCCGACGGATGTGTCAATTTGACGTGCCGCCATTTTGATTCTCGTCAAGAGCCTCAAGTGTGTATTTGGGGTGTCTTTTCGGTAACCACTTGACCCAAAACGAGAGGCTGATCTTTGGATAGTTTTAAGTGAGGCTTTTTTGCCGCCATCTAAACACTTCGACATAATTTTAACAATTTCTTCTTTCTTCTCAAATTTCTTCTCAATTTTCTTAATGTTAATAATAAAACTATAAAAATGCCAATAATCTTATTGAAGCTATAAATTTTAAGCGAGACAAAGACAAATGATTTGGTTTAATAATATTTACTTACTGAGATCGGTGGCGCACCCTGCGACTTTCGCAAGGGTCGATCATGGGATGGGTGACCAAAAAATGAAAGAATAATCTGGAGTTCCTCCGTGCTTCGCAAAGCACGTTAAACCATTGGTTCTGGCTGCACTTGCAGTCGTTAACACCCACCAATCTGCGTGGAGGGTTATGGCGCATCATCCTTATCCACCCATAAGAAAGACCTGTGCCTCAGCATCAATAATGGCTGGTGACGAGTTTTACCTACCTACGTTTAGGTTTGGATTTAAAGACTTAAATACCTAAGTCACTTGTACAAGAAAATAAATAAAATAGTTAAAATATAATAAAAACAATTCAAACATAGTTTTTCTTTAACAGTAAATTAATCAGATTTACAAATTCCACACAATTTATGAATTGCTCGCAAAAGCTTATGCTTTTGCGAAGAATTCATAAATTTCTTCGTTTTCTTTATAGCAAATTCTATAAAAAAACGAAGATAAAGTGTTTATCTCCTTTAAAATAGGCAAAACCGAAAACGAGAGAAAACAAGAAACGTGAAACTGGCTAACGTTTCGGAGCATACAGATGGCGGCACTCGAGCGCGATTTTATTTAATTTTTTACGTGACTTCCTCCGTTGCTTCGAGCTCCGTTTACCTGTGAGGCGGCGGTTCAACATATGGCGAGTATCTGAAATATGCACTTTATTGTAACCTTGTGTCTTTTAGAAAATATTCTACCTACCTTCACCTTACACAAGAACACACCTGTGTAAGGCTGCAGTTCGACATACAGCGAGTATAGCGACATACACTGTGAAATGTGCATTTACCCTTTTTGTCTTTTGTGAACGTTACTAAAAATATCAGAACGGAACAAAGTAAGTAGAAATAAATATCAGGAACCAGGCTATTCTAACAATAGTTTTGAGTTGCATTTGCTGTGTATTGCAGACCTCATTCGTATATCATACTTACGTTTATAAAAAAGTGGTATACCCAATACCTTTACTCTGACTGACTGTATTTTATCAGAAAAAGTTCAAATTGCGATGAAGTAGGTAGTTTATTGCCAAAGTAAACCTTCGTGGTTCATGCAGGCGTTTTATGTAAATAAATCGACAGCAGTTGTATAACAAATCAATAATAAATAAATATTTGACAACATCACATACATTGCTCCGATTCCAAAGTAAGTAGCTAAAGCACTTGTGTTATGGAAATTGGAGACAACGGTGGTATCACAAACACCCAGACCTGAGCCAATATAGAAAAGTTCATTTTCTAAATTGACCCAACCGGGGATCGAACCCGGGACCTCAGAGATGGCGACCCCTTGAAAACCGGTGTACAAAGCCACTCGACCACGGAGGTCGTCAAAAAGTATTCTGTGTTAAAAAATGTTAATAAACCTTCTTTGAAAATTTTTACTCTAAATTACGAACCATAGCTTAAAGTTCACTAGCTGAGAACTAGAACTATGAAATTAAGAAAGTTACGTATGATCCAGTAAAGCAGTCGCCTGAATTGCCTGAAAGGGGAGGTGCCTTGCGTCAAATCCAGTAGTTCTGATTTTTTGCAGACTTGTTTATGATGTTGGCTCAATGAATAATCCAAGTTTGTGAACTCGAGCGCCGAACCCAACTTTGTCAAAAACTGAAAATACCGAAAATTCGGTTTTTTTTTTAGATTTTGGCGATTATAACCCAAAAAAAATATTTTGTAGACCCAATAGATTCCGAGATTCTCGGAAAATTTATAATTTTTTCGAACTTCGCAATTTTTAACAATGTTTTGCCGTTCCTAATGAAATTTGACCCCGATTCTTCGTAAACCCCTGTTAATTATCGAAGCCCTATACGTTTTATAGTGGGATGTTAATTAATTTAATGTTTTTAAAATAAAATGAGAATTCGGAATCTATTGGGTCAATTCTAGTCTCATATTGTAGCAAATTTAGTCTACTTTAAAAACGTCTTAAGTAGTTACCTGAACCTCAAAATAAAAAAAAACATACTTTCGCAGTATTTTCGATGTTTTGCAAAGGTGCACGTCTACGCTCAAACTTGGATTATTTATTGAGCCAACATTATAAACAAGTCTGCCAAAAATCATAACTAACTAATCATAACAAAAAATCATAATAACTACCGGATTTGACGCAAGGTCTGAAGTATTAAGTAACTAGACTAGTAACTTAGTTTGCTAATGCATTCGTTTCACTTAGTTCCTGTTGTAAAAATAACGAGCAAAATCGTATTATTAACATTTATCTAATACGTCTATCTGCTTGCTTGCTCTTTCACCCCTACCTTGAACATAACACAGATTAAATAATACTAAAATACGCTTAAACATGAAAAACACGAAGTTGGCATTATTACACAATAATTTTGTTTCGGCATCATTAATATCGCGATGGCATTAATCTTAATTGACCGAGAGACCGCGAAGTGCGAGCGAAGCGTCACCGGGTCAGCTTGGGAAAAAATGCTTTTGTATATCCTTCCGGTGTCCGGATGTCCGTTTGTTCTCCTCTACAGGTCGCATTCCTCAACCGATTCTCTTGAAATTTTGTGAGCAGTTTAGATAATTATATAGAATTTTTTGGTCGGTAGACAGTTATTCAACTTTTTTCAAAATGGCGGAGTTATGTAAAATAAACATATTTCAGCCGTTTTGAAAAATGTTCAAAAATAACACAAACCTTTTTTGTTGGCGGTGCAAAGTAAATTTTGTTTATTTTTTATTTTTAGAAGACTCAAAGTTCATAGTCCAAAATCAATCAGAACAACAATGTTCGAAATTTGAAAATAATAAGGATGTGACTGAACTTATGTTATGACTGCGTATATTATTTGGATTTGAATGTCTTTGGATGTTCTATAAGGACTTCTTTGCTTACTGGTTGGAATATTAATATTATTCTGGGAACAGAGGTAATACGTTATGGGACCGATACATCAAGTAATACTGTGTGAAATTGTTGCTCAAAAATGTGTATTTGACGTTGTACAGCCCTTAAGGGGTGAATGCTCTAGTTACATATTTAAAAGTACTTACAATTAGAATGAAACTAGTTAAATGCATTAAGACCACAAACACATATTTGACGGAACTTACATCTTAAAGTATCTTACATCAATAGGGTTGTATGTATGTTGAGTATCAGTATGAAAATAGCGCGTGATTTTTCAAAATCTACAAGACAGATTGTGATAATATGTGTAAATGTTTCAAGTACATTATATGTATATTACGGAAAATAAAAATAATGAACCCACTATATAACTATACAACTAGTGACGGCCCGCGACTTCGTCTGCGTGGAAAGTTTTTTTGCTATCCCTCGGGATAACAATTATTTTTTCTGGATGAATTATACCTTTCATAGGACATAGGGGATACCCTATATCCTTATCTGTACCCCTGACAACGTGTATGCAAAATTTCATGATGATCGGTTCAGTAGTTAAGTCGTGAAGGCGAACAAACAAACAAACGGACTTTCGCATTTATAATATATTATTAAGTAAGGATACATGATAAGTTTTACACATGTATGTAAAACGGAACAGTATCGTGGATGCTAGTTAGCTTATGGAAGTAACTAGCGCACTGTGGATTTCAGGCATGCCAGTTAGCGTAGTATACTACACATGACAGAAGTTGGCACGTGCAAGGGTTGTCCAAAGTGTGCTAGCAATAGTGTATTCCTGGCCTTAGATACGGACCTTAATAATTCGAGTTTGATGTAAGGTCCGAATTATCGACCGCTGCCTAAGCCTAACTTTCATTATAACCTCAAGTATTATTGGTTATTGGTACAGGACAATAAAATTTGTTTTATTGTTCCAATATCGGGCCGGTTTATTTGTTTTGCTGGGGGTGTTGGTGCGACTTTTATTACTGTAATTATGACTGATTTAGTGACTATGGTTTCAGAAGAATGGACATGAAGAAGAATAGAATGTTCGTTATATTAGATATTGCGAATTATAATTTAGAACTAAGAAATAAAATTTACTTTCGGGTCTTCGGGTTAGAACCTCTGTCTTGCCCGTGGTCCACCTGCCTAGATTACCTAGACTACGGGAATTTGTTTTTTCCCGTCGTACACCAGAAAGTCTATAATTATGTTTATATCGTAGTATTAAATAAATAAATATTTGACAACATCACATAACTTGCTCCGATTCCAAAGTAAGTAGCTAAAGCACTTGTGTTATGGAAATCAGAGACAACGGTGGTATCACAAACACCCAGACCTGAGCTAATATAGAAAAGATCATTTTCTAAATTGACCCAACCGGGGATTGAACCCGGGACCTCAGAGATGGCGTCACCTTAAAAACCGGTGTACAAAGCCACTCGACCACGGAGGTTGTCATTACGAAAGATGTGTATAGCAAAGATGACGTGGTCCGTCTAAAACATTAACCGCCAAGTAATTATTGAAGGCCAATATCGAAGGAAAACATATTATTGTATAATTAAAGGAATTTCATAAGCAAATCTTAAACACAGCCTTCAAAAAGATTAGAGCTTTTTAATCCAAGTAAAATTTTTAAAAGTTTTTTTGGTAACATTTGTGTAAGTTTCTGTTTTCTTAAACCTAAAAGCTTTTGTGCAAATTGTTCAATTTAATTTAATGGCTATAAAATACTTAGGTTCAAGCAAAACTTCCTCTTCACTTAACATCAGCACCATCATGTAGTGTCTCCATAGCCAAGTAAATTGTGAAACATTTCATGTGTGAACAACACAGACATGATATATGCACGCCACCAACGCTTTAACCATATACGATATCGTGCGGAAAAACCACACAGTAACAAATTATTGTTAGAACAACGCTGACTGCGCATTTTAAACTTTTTCTTATTGCCCGCTTCCTAGAATGTTTATTGAACAAAATTTTTAATTAACTTTTATATTATTATTTTTTCTGCCTGTGACTGGCCACTGGCTGTATGTTAGTAAGTAAATAAAATAAATACAAAAAGATAATATTGAAATAAAACATCAAAGTACCTACTCAATTTCAAATCCATTTTATCAATACAATTTGTATCGTTTTGTGTACAAATTGATGTCATCTCCTCTCCTTTTAGATTTATGAGTAGTGATTTTCATAGTTGAATCTGAAAGCAAGAGTTATTGAATTTCTTACAAAATAATAAATGACAAGGGCGAGATTCAAACCTGTACCAAACTACGATGTAATAGCACAGAATATATAATAGTACTAACGTGTAATAATTAGTATTCTTTGCCCAAGTATTCTTTCTTTGCCTTCTTAGTATTCTTTGCCCAAACTACTTAAATAATGGGTAGGTAATAAAAACAAAATCATCACCAGCATCATCAGCTAAAGTGTTTGTGTTACAAAATCAGACGGTTTCACAAACACCCAGATTCATAACTATAGAAAATAGTTTTATTTGTTATACAAGAGACCAAAGTCAATTTTTGCTGCGAGTATAGCAAGTGATTCTATTATAGACTACCGATCACAGTGATTTAAAGGCACGAGGCAGAACAAAAATTTGGTCTCGTGTTAAACACAACTTTTCACCTCAACCAGCGAGAAAAGTGTTAATAGGTTAATAAGTATATAAGTGTTAATAAGAACAGTTATTTTATTCGCTTTTGCTACGAGTTTTGACGCGGCAAAAGCGAACATGCAGGGGATCGAAATTCGAATCCGTGACCTCATTACTAGAGGTGGCGAGCCTAAACTAATAGTTGCAAATAAACCGGTTTCAAACGAGAAAATAGTTTTAAAATTCAAAATTCAATTCAAAATTCAATTCAAAATTCAAAACTCGTTTATTCAGTCTAGGCTGTTACAAGCACTTGTGAATGTCAAAGAAGCTACGCCATCGGTTCCCAAACCCTAAGCGGGAGACCTTGTAACGAGAAGAACCGGCAAGAAACTCGTCAAGGGCTGCTTTTTTCTCCCTGTATATTTCATACAGAGTCGTCAAAATTTGAAAAATGAGGTCGGCATTTAAAGTGACGTCATTTTCCATTACAATAATTAACAAAGTTAACATTCAATGGGTAGGTAAAATAAATTTCAACTAGTTGAGAAATCGCTGTCTACTACTCGATAACTAAGAAAATCATTGTATGATATGAAGAATTAGCCCAGGTGAATTAAGTCTACGACGGGGCAACAATAACTGGAAGTTACTTGACATACAAGTTAAATTATTAAAAAAATGCATTTATTACAATTTCTTGCACAATTTACATTTACAAAAGAAAATCTACGACCAAGCTGTTTTATCAATTAAATAATCTTTAACGGTATAGTATCCTTTTTTGAGAAGACAATTTTTTATATGAGTCTTAAAGTTTTCACATGGTAAATCCAAGATATTACTTGGAATTTTATTATAAAACTTTATACCTAGACCTATGAAAGAACCACGGACTTTTTCTAATCTATACCAAGGCATTACAAGTTTGTCTTTATTCCTGGTGTTCCGATTGTGCCAATCACTATGTTTTGTATACAAATTAATATTGCGACGCACATAAAGAATGCAGTTTAATATAAATTGAGATGCTGCTGTCAATATACCGATCTCCTTGAACCTATCCCTAAGAGATGTTCTAGAACTTAGTTGATAAATAGCTCTTATTGCTCGTTTTTGTAAAACAAAAATAGTATTTATATCGGCTGCTTTTCCCCACAAAAGAATACAGTACGACATAATGCTATGAAAATAACTGAAATACACTAATCTGGCAGTATCTATATCTGTTAACTGTCTAACTTTTCTAATGGCATAGGCAGCAGAGCTGAGCTTGCCAGCCAGAGCTGCGATATGCATATTCCATTTTAATTTACTGTCAAGAGTTACACCCAAGAAAACTGTTGAATTGACCAAATTTAATTTCTCATTATTAATTACAATTTCAGTAAGATTCGCCTGTACATTACCTAAAGCGAATTTAACACATTTGGTTTTTTTAGCGTTAAGCTGGAGATTATTTACATTAAACCAAGTAAGAACCTGCGAGAGTGCTTTGTTCACATCGTCATAATCAGTTTTATTCCTGTCAACGTTAAATATTAAAGAAGTATCATCTGCGAACAAAACAATGTCACAGAACCTTTCTGCAAAGAAAGGTAGATCATTTATATATATTAAAAATAAGAAAGGACCCAAAATGGAGCCTTGTGGCACGCCCATTTTGATATGAGAACCGGACGAACTTGCTCCACTTATGTTAACTGTTTGAGTCCTGGAACTGAGATACGACATTAATAATTTTTGGGCATTATTTTTTACACCGTAATGATTTAGCTTCAACAGCAGCGTCCGATGGTCCACACAATCAAAAGCCTTGGACAAGTCGCAAAAAATGCCAAGGGCATTCTGAGACCCCTCCCGAGCTTCAAAGACATGCTTCAAAAGCGCAACCCCAGCATCAGTTGTGGAACGACCTTTCGTAAAGCCATATTGTTTGTGGTGCAAAAGTTTATTTACATTAAAATGTCCTAATAATTGCTCCAGTATTATTTTTTCAAATATCTTGCTTAAGGCGGGTAATATCGATATTGGTCTGTAATTGCTAGGGTCTTCTTTATCTCCTGAAACCAGAATATGGTTTAAATGCGGTTTATTTGCAACTATAGCCTAGACGCTTCACAACGACCACCCAAATGCCGCCGCCGCGCCGCTTGTGCGTCGTAGAATACCATGGCAGGTACTTAGGTATAGGTTGTGTAAAAAAACTGAAAAAATCCTTAAATAAAACCTACCTATAAATTTTCCCGATTGCAAATAGTTTTTCGATTTCTTCTGCCTCCCTTTAGTTTTTCTCGCATATTTTACCAAATTCTTCGATCCTAAAACTATTGATAGTTCAAATTTGTTTAACCTGTCTCTTAGCTGTGGATTTGCTATAATTATACTCCTCCAAGTCTTGTAGGCGTGACTTGCACAACGCAAAGCTGTATCATCTAAAAATCTGGCACAAAAATACACAAAAATACACGTCAAAAAAATAGGAACTTGGGCAGAAAACACTAAAAATTCTTACTAACCTAATATTACTTTTTATTACTGTAAAAGTAGCATTAAACACGCTGAAATTTTAATCATTTGGTGCTCGCAGTGAGGTGGTTCCACTCATGATTACAAACAACTTTTACTATGGGGCCAACTCTGATACTGCTAAAAAAATCAGCTGTTCCATTCAAAAGCGCAATACCTACTCGACCTTAATGTATGGAACAGCTGATTTCTTTTAGCATTATCAGAGTTGGCCCCATAGTAAAGTTGCTTGTAATCATGAGTGGAATCACCTCACTGCGGGAACCAAATGATTAAAATTTCAGGCTGTATTGTATATTTTGTCAGAGGCCAGAAATAGAAATAGGGCATATATAATCAAATAAATAAATAATAAATAAAGCTCTATCAAAAAATAACGCACGTACAAACATTCAATAGAGTTATTTTGCATAGGCAGTTTGTACACACGACAGCACGTCTGGTTATATAGTTAAACTGCGAAAATAGCTTTTATTACGTAGGGCATGAAGGCGGTCTCAAGGTATGTATAGTCTGAGGTGCCGTCGTGTGTACAGCGCCATCTACCGCCGAAAAGCGAAATAAGATTTCCATAGAGAATTATACCCTGTCGTAGAAGCCCAGTGTGCCGTTGACTGTACCTATCTATCTATTTTAAGTCCTCCAAACATTAAATATGTTCCACTTTGAAAAAATGCACACATAATATCTCCAATCAGCGCATTGCGCCCGATTCTCACTCACCAATACAAGTACCTATGTACAAAAAAATAATATATGGCGTTTTAATTTTTTTTTTTTAGTTCATTGAATTTTGGGAAAGTTGGCAACCTTAATCTATTTGGTGTACCTAAGCAAGAACTTTATAATCATATTTTATGTAGGTAAGTACCTAACTCTTGTACAGTCCAGTCATGTCAAATCAACAAAATCTTAACAAAAACCATTAAATAACACCTATTAGGTACATACCTACTTATTTATTCTGTGCTAACAATAAGTTTCTTTTATATTATATTCATGTTAAATTATCTTAATTAATTATGTCTCAATAATAACTACCTGGGATGAAAACAGTGAAATATATAATACTCTCTTGCGTTTATGAAAAAAAAGTTAAAATATATAGCAATCACATTTCGTTCATGTAAGCAAGTAAGTATGAAAACATGATAAACTTACGAAAATATCAACCAAGACAGTTCCAAAGGCAGACAAGATATTGCGTCTTTTTTTACGCCTGTATGAAATATTTTAGTGCCAAAGATGAAAATTCCACTGTCATGCATAATATAAACAAATTCTGTCGGAAAGCGAGTGGGTAATTGAAAAATATTTCACAAGACTACCTACCTATATAATAAGTACCTACCTACATAACCTTTTCCGAATTTAATTTATAAGTTAATATTATGTGGGTATAAAATAATATCAAGGGCTTATTTGAGAACTTGATTTGGTATCAGACTGTCAGTCAACATTTAGAAAAGATTCGAAATTACAATAAACCATCTAAGTTCTTAATGCTCTAAGACTTAGAGCTTTAAGAAGTAAATACAGGTGTAAAATTAAAAGATAAAACAGCGCCATCTGCGTTGGTGAAGAGAATTTGAGAGGGTGTTGAAGTGCTTTTTAAAAACTATAGACTAGCATGCTAAATACCTACTTATTTTGTATTCTGTGACATCGGCCACAGTCTACAGTTTTGGGGAATTCGGGCGCTTGAGACACTGCACTGCGACTGCGGCCGGCGCGGTAGGTGTGCGAGGCTGCGTTGAATTTCATACAAATCAATATAGATTATGAACTCTGAATAAGAACTAAAGTAGCCCCTAGCTAGACGATCAAGCATGGCTTGTCAATAATTTACATTGCATTACTTACCACCACCAATACCATTTGGGGGTGGGACCATTGATAGGCCACGGTAATCACGTAATATCTATGTGTTTGTAAAGCATCGCTCCTAGACGATCAAAATGTGATTGACAAGCCGATGCAATGTAAATGATTGACAAGTAGTTTTGATCGGACTGTCATGTCATTTACTCATAACCCTGCGGGTCTATAGGCTACTTAAAAGAATTAAGGTAATAATAACTGTATTTTGACAGATGTATATAATACATTGCTACTTCATTTTGGCACAAATAAAAACTTACCAAAGAAAAGTAGCAATGTATTACATCCATCTGTCAAATTACGGTAGCAATGTTAGTTAGTCGATAGTAAAGCATAGAGCCCCTCCTGTCCTGTCGGATTAACTAACGTACGTACTCTGTTCTGTGGTCGGGCTGGTTGCTTGTGCGTGATGGTTGAATAGATTTGTTCGTAATTTCTTTACATTTTCAAGAAAACAATTAAACTATCTGTCCCACACTAATTTATTAAGTCTTATTGTTAGACAAATTTATGATGTGTTTATTATAGCTTTAACTCAATCGATCTTGCTGTTACAGTTAAATAAAAAGTGACATGTATAAGAAGTGATTGCGCCAAGTTTTGTGGGATATCAACGGTATTATTATTCCAAATAATGGAAGAAAGCAATGAAAATGTTAATACTATTGGATCAATTTCTTCTAAAACTCGTAAGTGTATTGTTTACATACCTTTTAGCTATGAGTTCAATGAAAAAAATTGTGACGTCTGTGAGTATAACTCGACCACGTTCCGACTATTTATGGTGTTATCGGTATTTCCATTTTTACGTGTAATTTATTAAGTAATTATAACATATTTCTCATTGCCGCTAACCAAGACTTAGCAAACAATTAGTATTTTGCTAAAATATTGACAGTGTACTCATTAATTTGACGGCGATTTAATGCATTTCAGATTTTGCATTGTAAAATTTCTCGTAGTTGGGTTATAATCCATACATAAGTCAAATGATTTTGCGAAAAAGAATTTTGTAGACAATATGTTAATTTATAATTTGAACATTAACTAGCATTACCAGAATGTGCGAGTCAGTTTGGTTCACGAACTATATAAATATTTACATGATTCTAAATCTTGTCAAGTTGCAATGATAAAGCTTCATATTATTGTGACCTCAATGTGTAATATTGAACCTTATTGTGATATAGTTAGAGTTCATTGTTTTAACTATGATTTAGGTTATGTCACTGAAGTATGCTATCAATATTTTTAAATTCAGCTATTTTTTCATTGAATCTCTATGCATGCAGATAACGATTCTTTTGACAAATGTTTTTTGTTTTTGTCAATATTTAATGGGAAACAAAGAAACCTAGACTGTCAAATCTCAATGTTCAATGGTTGTCAATGTGTTATACTAAAACCTCGTATTCATGGTAAATATTTGTTTAGTGACAAAGTTAAATAACGTGTTGCGAAGTTGCTGTCAACATGTTACTGACGTGTTGCAGAGTGGATCGCTGTATGTTGAATGTTCTCGCTCCCTGAGCAACATTAGTTTTAACAACTGTTGACATGTGTATTACAACCAGTTTATAAACATGGCAGTAGTGTGCAGCAATGGTAAAATAATGCAATAGAAAGAACTCTTTCATTCAAAAGCATTATTATGGGATTCTTCAAGCAAAGAATACAAAGATGAAAACAAAAAGAACGTTGGATTTGGAGAAATTTCTCAAGCTTTAAATATACACAAAAGAGACATGGAAACTATGCAGGAGACAGTTTCGCGCCCACTATCTTTTTTTATTTTTTAGGAATCTTATACATCAGATACAGAGAATACAAAAACACCACTTCCTCAGGCAACATTTTAACGCAGACTGAAGTGTGGACAAGCAATATTGATTTAAACAAAGTTGCTGGTAACATTCTGGCCGTTCATCAATAATGTTGATCAACTGCTGCTAAACAAATGATTACTATGAATACGGGGCTTTACTTTAAAGTTTACCTTTTCTGTGTACTAAATTATATTATGCATTTTGCATTTGTGCACTAAAAATATCTTTGATTCTATCTTAACTCTTATACAAAGTTTTTTTCTCACTGTACCTTAGTATTTTTAAAGACATATTTCTTCTAAGATAGTCTTTATAGATGAAAACACAAAACAAAGGAAAATTAATTAATCTACAAAAAAAATAGAGATTAACCGTACCTGGTAGGTACGGTTAATCTCTATTTTTTTTTTTATTATGCTTATTTAATTTTTTTTATTTGCTTAAGTAAGCAATCCTCAGTTAAGTACTTACCTACTAATATTATTATTATAATTCAACTTTTTGAGTTGTAAATTGTTCTGAGTTCAATATGAAAATTTAGGATTCAATATGTACACATAGTTCTTTTAAATTAAGTTTGCCTAGCGGCACAAACGGGTTCACAACAACAAGTCTTAACATGTCTGATGTTTTTGAATACTTTAGAAATAGACTTTATTATTGAATCAATAAGACTTAGATCTAATAACATTTTATTTTCTTGTTTTGTAACAGCCTTGAAATAATACAGTTAAATAATGTACACTGCATAGTTTGTTCACAACAACTTTTTTCATTTGTAGATCTTAAACAGACAGTGTAAATGGTAATCTTAGTGGGTACTAATACTGATGAAGTTATTATTAGTAAATAATTGTGTGCGATAATGGGCAACAGTAAGAAATATTTATTCCTCCTTTGAAATAACTGGATAGTTGAATAATATAGTTAATTGATATCCAACATGAAATTGAGAAATCTAAAAAGTACTTGTTTGTTTTTTTTTTTGTTAAGTACAATATTTTAATTCTTTTAAAGATTGACTTTTGACTTTTAAGATTGTATAAATCAAATGAAATATGATTCTCAACTTGAGGACAGTGGTGTGGGTTGAAAAAATAATGTTTGTGTTATAACTACAGATCGGATATTCGGATGCATATTTACGGAATGTTCAGATGTTCGGTATTTTGGAAAGCACCTTTTTATCGAAAAAAGTATTTTGAAAAAATTCTGGGATTAACCAATATTACTGTATACACCGTGAGATGTAATAAATATACCTGATACCTGATTTGACACAAATTCTAGTTGGCTTGTTACAAACGAAATTGGTTGCTTTTCCCTACTTTTATTGTCAGTGATTTTCGAAGAAGCTAACACAATCTTTTTACCTTGTAACAAAAGGCATTATTAAACATGGGCATATACACATTTTATGAGTTTAATTTTTTTAAGAAGCCACATTCATAATATGTCAGCAACAATTGACTTTATGTATACAACATGTTACAAAAATACCCCTAATGCCAAATATGGTAAATAGGAACCATAAAACTGGACAACTTTAACTTTTGTATGAAACTGCTGATTTTTTTTCCCGATTTCAGAGTTGGTCCCATAGTAAAAGTTGGTAAGTTTGATGGTCCCTATATACCATATTCGGCATTAGGGGTATTTTTGTAAGATGTTGTATATGCATCTGATTATCCAATCTCTAGTTAACCCGATTTCAGAGTTGGTCCCATAGTAAAAGTTGGTAAGTTTGATGGTCCCTATATACCATATTCGGCATTAGGGGTATTTTTGTAAGATGTTGTATATGCATCTGATTATCCAATCTCTAGTTAACTGTTTGCTGTTATATAAAAATAAACTAAATGATAATTAAGTAAATTAGGGAATAAAAATGATTGACGCTCTTTTTCTTCAGTAGGGTCACCATGCCTTTCATTAATAGATGTGCAGCCAATGAATGCTTGATGCTATTTGAGAATGTTCCGGTGGACGTAGATTTTGTGAATGATCTTGACCAATCAAACTGATATTTTGTTTTAGCTCATCCGGAACCAGCAGCAGGTGATGGCGCAGACAATGCAAGTGGAAATGTGTCACAATCCTTATTCCCGGACAGTCCAGTTTATGAACCCGAGGAAGATTTTGATAATAATATAGAACAAAATGATGTATGTATAGTGTAATTATAGTTTCATTTTTGTATAGTTTTTGTTCAGTTTACATTGTATTAAGAAGTTTTAATTCCTCTGATTTCAGAATGTGACAAGTACAGCTGAAGACAATAATGCCAGTGCTCCCATGGAAGTTAAAGGTATTTAGAATTATTTTTATTTACTATTGTAATAAAATAAAACTTAAATATATTTATATTATTTTATTTTCGGAATTAATTTTTACAGAAAAACATACACCGATGGTTAGTTAGATGATGGTTAGTTAGATGGTTGGTTAGAAAATAAGTATTGTAATTATTTACGAATGAAATACAACTTTCAGATGACGTAACCTCTAAAATAGTTAAACGGAAACTGAGTGATGAACCAAGCGACACAAATGCTAAGATTCTAAAACTGGATCTTACCGAAGATGACTATACAGTATCTAGCCAGACTTTAGATGACGAAGTGTCTGAGATAACAGCTGCAGCAAAACGTAAACTTGAAGAACTACCATCAGTATCCCGAGTGCGAACGCCAGTGCGATCGAGCCCCAGAAAAATAACCAAGAGAAGCAATAGTGTAGATATAGATAATATTAAAACACCAAAGACGCCTAAGTCACGATCGGCTAGTGCAGATATAACTAAAACAAGAAAAACACCACGAAAAGTTCAAATAGAAAAGGCAAAAGAAGAACCGATTGCTGAAGAAATACATATTGTTAGTTCTGACAGTTCACATTCGAGGCCAAGTGTAGAATTTGTCGCTGAAATACGTCCTCCAACAGAAATAATTGAAACTATTCTTGAAGAAAGCAATTCTGAGCAAAATGATTCACAAAATTTCCATTTAGTATTGTCTCCGACTCCTGAAGGTGACAATAATAGCGAGAAACCTATATTAGTTAACTACAGCAGTGATCCAGTTGTTGTAAAAGATAGGCAAGAAGTTATCAATCCTGGACCAATTCACAAAACCCATAGTGAGGGCTATAATTATTCTGATCAAAATAGCGATCTGTCTCAACCGCGCCCAAAACATTTTAATAAAGACAAAGCAACTGATCAAGATAGTACTGATAGCATAGGCTCTTTAAACTTGGAGAGTCCTGATCATGTCCCTAAAGTTGCCTCACACTTGATTTCAAAATTATCTAATGGTAATTCATCAACACCCACTGACGTTATGATTTCTGGGAAACACGGCATAAGCGAAGATAGCGACGGCACCCCAGACATGATGAAACTAAACGGAAACAAAGCAAAGAGAATTAAAAATGACTTGTTTAGAACTAGCAACACAACGACGCCTTCAACAATTTCGCCACTGCAAAATGGGCATTCCTTGCCTATGAATACTCCTCAAATTCCAGTTTTCGATGTCCACATCAGTCATAATGAGGATTGTGAATTCCTCTCTTTATACGTCGTTAGAACAGACAATGACCTGGGTATGGACATGTGTAAAGAATACCAAAGAATTTCTAAGAGATTTACAATGGATCCGTATTTAGGAGACATTTCTGTCAGCACTTCTCCTTCAAGTGTGACTAGTGGTGGAATGATTAACTTACCTAACAGAACCTCGTTTGCTTCGACCGTTAGCTCAACTTCGACGGCTAGTACCCGCACTAGCGATGGAGCATTTGTCGTACCGCAGCCTCCTAGAAAATCAGTGGTGAATCCCACAACTTCAGTAAAGGGCTATGACGCTTTGATGAAAAAGTTGCAAGAGATATTTTCCCATATCAGAGAATCATCTGTCGATGATACCAACCGGTCTTTGACCGACGACAAAATCTCAGTAGGCATCCAAACCTCTATATCCAATGAATCGACAACGCTTAGCAACGGTAATGCAAGTCCTGAAGAAGTGAGTAAATGCGATAAGGCTACTCCCAAGAGTTCGTTAAAGAAAACCAGAGTGAAAGGTCGACGTCATCTCGCCGGTAAAACGAAGCGGGCGCTTTTGCCGACTCAACCCGAAGAACCGGAATTGAACCATAGTATGAATTCTCCAGAAATGGTGCCAACTAGTGGACAAAACGGCAAAGAATCACCATCGAAATCACCTAAAGAAGAGAAGCCCTCTAATATAGTGGCGACACCTAAATCAGTTAGTAAGTTGAAACAAAAACGAAGACCGACTTCTCCAAGACCTGTGACTCCTGTGGAAAAGATTGTCGTGAAGCCCGAATACCCTGGATTTGCTCCTGACACAGTGGTATTAGCCAAATGGGTTGACAAACGTTACTACTCAGGGAAAGTGTTGGAGATCACGGAGCCGAACAAATACTTGATCAAATTCGACGATGGCCAAACTAAAGTACTTCTGGATGACTTCATAATATTTGGGGATATGAAAACTTTGCCGCTGCAAGGGCAGTCGGTGTACACGATGGTTGATGAAGAACAGAACTATGAGCCTGGATTGGTGCTTGGAGTGGAAGAAAATGACTGTGGCACTGTGACATACAAATGTACTACTGATGGGTAAGTTATCGCATGAACTTATGTTATCTTACCTTTTGTCTTTTTCAACTACAAAAATCCCTCAAAATGTTGAACAGTCTTTAAGCCCGTTATTCGCCAATTCTTTTCGCGTGTCTTTTGCAAAATGTACGGTTACGATCGTCGTGGTGTTTAATATTATTTATTATAATTCTTTACATGTTGATATTACATAAAGGAACTGAAAAAGCGGAAAAATTAATAGAGGATTTATCCAAAAACTGCGCGTTTTAACCTCAATTCCTTTTTCAACTTTGTTTGTCAATCATATGTTTGAAATCCCACTTCGAGCTCATGATTTTATTTGATCCTTTACTTATAAACATTCGTGTTCTCAGTGACACGCTGGTAATGGTGACAGCAAGCGAACTGTACCTGACAGAGGATCAGGCTCGTTCTCTAAAGGAATCGGCCCGAGCGCGGTCCCCCGCCGCGCCCGCCACCCCGCGCCGCCGACATCATAGGGAACTGGACCTCGATAATATTATACAGGTGAGTGAGACGCCGTACGGGTGAGGGAGACGGCATACAGGTGAGGGAGACGGCATACAGGTGAGGGAGACGGCATACAGGTGAGGAAGACGGCATACGGGTGAGGGAGACGGCATACGGGTGAGGGAGACGGCATACGGGTGAGGGAGACGGCATACGGGTGAGGGAGACGGCATACGGGTGAGGGAGACGGCATACGGGTGAGGGAGACGGCATACGGGTGAGGGAGACGGCATACGGGTGAGGGAGACGGCATACGGGTGAGGGATACGGCATACTGGTGAGGGAGACGGCATACGGGTGAGGGAGACGGCATACGGGTGAGGGAGACGGCATACGGGTGAGGGAGACGGCATACGGGTGAGGGAGACGGCATACGGGTGAGGGAGACGGCATACGGGTGAGGGAGACGGCATACGGGTGAGGGAGACGGCATACGGGTGAGGGAGACGGCATACGGGTGAGGGATACGGCATACTGGTGAGGGAGACGGCATACGGGTGAGGGAGACGGCATACAGGTGAGGGAGACGGCATACGGGTGAGGGAGACGGCATACGGGTGAGGGAGACGGCATACGGGTGAGGGAGACGGCATACGGGTGAGGGAGACGGCATACGGGTGAGGGATACGGCATACAGGTGAGGGAGACGGCATACGGGTGAGGGAGACGGCATACGGGTGAGGGAGACGGCATACGGGTGAGGGAGACGGCATACGGGTGAGGGAGACGGCATACGGGTGAGGGATACGGCATACAGGTGAGGGAGACGGCATACGGGTGAGGGAGACGGGATACAGGTGAGGGAGACGGCATACGGATGAGGGATACGGCATACAGGTGAGGGAGACGGCATACGGGTGAGGGATACGGCATACGGGTGAGGGATACGGCATACAGCTGAGAGACGGCATACGGGTGAAGAAGACATTACATGAAGTGGTGGACATTAGTGAGGTCGAGCTCGGTCCCTAGAGGTACCAGTGCGAGCTCGCTCAAGAACTTGACACAGCAAGTACTCTACTTAGGGTTGGGACATATCTGGCAGCACGGAACAGCACTTTCCTATGCTGCTATCCTTTTCTGTCGCTCAGAACCGTCATTGGCTAGAGCGAGAAAGAGAGACGGAACGCAGCAGATTCGGCGGTGCTGCCGGAGCTGCGGAATGATGATGCGGCATTCCGCAGCACAAAGTGCGACGGCGGGCAGCATGCTGCAGCACGTGGTAGCACAGACGGAACGAATACTGTCCCGTACTGCCAGATGTGTCCCAACCCTTATAGGATTAGCCCAGACAGATCAGCGAAATGCTTGAACCTGTTCTGGGCTGCCAGTTACACCTACTTAGCACAAAAGATAAGTATGTAATCTATCTATAGAAGCTCCAATTTCTGTTTCTAATTTTTTTATTTTCTTCAGAAATGATGTAAGTACTTAACTAACCAATTATTTTCTATACTAGGGACCGCGAAGCGCAAGAAGTAGAGACAAGGGCAACTCGAGTGCTCGGAAACGTGTAGCTTCACCGAAGAGTCCAAAAGCGTCCACATCAGGTAAGGGCTAAAATACGAAATGGCAGCAGTGGGCAGTTTCACTGCCAAAGCATTTTAGGCTTTATATCCAATAGCTTTTTTATTGATCGAACAAAATAACCGATTGCATTTTAATAAATGATCCAGAATTCCAGAAATCAATAAAAATGTACTAATTTTTATCAAATAAAGCTATGCAATAATCAATATTTTTTGTGGTTATATTTTATTATGGTTGACCATATTCTAAAGAGTTAGTGAAAGAGTAGATTTCGTGAACTGCCTTGCCGTAGCGATTACAAATTCAGCCGGGAACGACGACTTAACGAGCATTCCGATGCATGGAAGAGGAGGAGGAAATAAATTGGTCGCCCATCCCACGACTGACCTTGGGAAAGTTGCTTAACTGCCGCAATCGTAGGATAAATTTGCTAAATTACGCCATTTTCTATCGTCATTGACTATTTAGCATTTATATAGTACTAGCGACCGCCCGCGATTTCGTCTGCGTGGAAAGTTTTTTGCTATCCCTCGGGAACAATTATTTTTTTCAGATGAAAGGTACCCTATGTCATTCTCTGTACCTCTGACAATGTGTATGCAAAATTTCTTGATGATCGGTTCAGTAGTTAAGACGTGAAAGCGTAACAAACAAACTAACGGATTTTCGAATTTATAATATTAGTAAGGATTAGTAAAGATTCCTCGATTAGTAGTTTAATAAATCTATAACATACTCAGGTTTGAAGACCCAACCTAAAAGCACGCCGGGGCGTAAGCGACCGGCGAGCGAGAGCAGCGAACTGAGCGAGAGCAGCAACTCTGCGCCGCCCGCGCGCCTCGAGGACGTCGCCGGCGTCGAGCCCGAGGTGCAGCGCACGCCCAGGAAGATAGACGGGGTCAAAGGTTAACCGAACACTTTTATCTATTCATTTTTAGCGATCGTGTTCACACATGCATAGCCCCCTCCGTCGCCGTATATGATATTCTCAAAACATAATAGCAAGACGTTATAATCTCATAATAGCACATTCGCGAAATATGACATTCGTAAATTATCATATTCGCAAAACATGATAAACGCAAGACACCATATTTTAGGTACACACGACAGCACGTCAGGTTATACAGTGAAACTGCAGAAACGGCTTTTATTACGGGCATGAAGGTGGTCTCAAGGTCAACATGTATAGTCTGAGGTACCGTCGTGTGTACAGTCAGGCAACATATAAAATATGGTTTAGTCGACAAATGCCAGAATTGAGTAGATGTGGAGAAATAATATTTGCAATCACATTTTTAGTATATTTTTTTTTTTTTTTTTTTTCACATCTTCTCTATTCTTACACAAGCCGTGAACGTTCTGTCAGTGAGGGGCCATGTTGTCACTCAGTCTCCTCACTAAATGGCTTTGAATTTTGTCTTTGAATTTTAAATGGTATTACTATAAAATGTTTAACTTTATTCATAACTCGTGCTCGACTTTTCTTTTAAAGTTCTTCTAAAAAAAGTTGCAGTAGTAAAGTAACGTAAATTAAATATATATATATATAGTTACAGAATAATTGAAATTCATTATCAACATAAACACAGTGAGGTGCTTCAAGTAGCTACGAAATTAGATTTTCAATTAAAATGGTACTTGAAGTGAATGAACGCTTCAAGCGTAACAATATTTTTATGGCTCACGATTAAGACCATTAATAAAATGCTTTTATGAATGACAATCTTTGTGTTTCCATTTATGCCCGAATGGAAATTCCTAAATCAGGTTATGTTTGGATTATATTATGTATTCGAACTGCTGTGTTTTTATTTAAAAAATAACCAGACCTTAACAGGGCAACTTATAGAAAATCAATGATGTCAAAGATGCGCTTGTGTGACAAATAACTGCAACAGGGTTAATTTCAATATCAGTCAAATGTTAACTTGTACAATCTCGTTGGATTGTATACATGAACGTGTTTGCCAGTGTCATATCGCCAGTAAAGTTTTAACAGTGCGAAAGTCAAATATGGCTGCTTACCCATACTAGCTAGCTATACTGTGACTGTGTGGGAACAAAAGTCAAATATGGCTAGTTACCCATACTAACTAGCTATACTGTGACTGTGTGTGAACAAAAGTCAAATATGGCTACTTACCCATACTAGCTAGCTATACTGTGACTGTGTGTGAACAAAAGTCAAATATGGCTTTGTAGCATTTCACATTCGCGCTGTTAAAACTTCACTGATGCTATTATAGTTAAAACTTTCCAGTAAACAGTAATTAATATGAAATATTTTATATGAATAAAAAGCACTTTTTTATCTCTCTAGTGCAAACAGCTGGTCAAAAATAAATATTTCTTCTAGCCGGCCCTCTGCAACTGAAAGGCGCTGCCAAACAGAACATTGGCAAGAAAAACTCCAAGTTAACGAAGTTCGAGAACGACGAAGATACAGTTTCCCAACTAGGGCCCATTCCGCCGAGTGACAGCAAACTGTTCGCCGGGCTACACTTCCTGCTGACTTGTACTGACACGCCGAGGAGGTTGAGGGAGTTCGCTGAGAATATAGGGAAAATGGAGAATGTAGAAAAGGTAGGATATAATTTTTTTGACGACCTCCGTGGTCGAGTGGCTTTGTACACCGGTTTTCAAGGTGTCGCCATCTCCGAGGTCCCGGGTTCGATCCCCGGTTGGGTCAATTTAGAAAACGAACTTTTCTGTATTGGCTCAGGTCTGGATGTTTGTGATACCACCGTTGTCTCTAATTTCCATAACACAAGTGCTTTAGCTACTTTGGTATCGGAGCAATGTATGTGATGTCAAATTTTTATTTATTATTTATTTATATTATTTTTAAGTACCTCAAGATTATTCCGCCGAGTGAAGCAGACTGTTTGCCGGTTTTGCTACTACTTATTTGTACTAATACCCTGAGGCATCTGAGGCGCTGTTGAGATGTAAAGTAAGCTACTCGGAACTTACTTTTACATTGTGAAACAGGCCTTTACTTACATAATGCTAACTAATTTGTAAATTGGTGAGTGAGAAACTAATCACAGTAAATTGATGAGTCACCCTAACAGTCTATGTAAGCATTTTTAAATGAATGTACTTTCACAACCTGCTACTTGACTGTTTCGTTCGTTTCATGAAAAAATAACTAGATTTTTGGCACTTTTAGGTCTTTTTGGTATTAACATCAACAATGTATGTCGCTGTGTGACTGTTTGATGCCTTATTTTTGTGCTGTTTAGAGTCAAAGCCACTACTCGTCCGAGGAGGACGGCGAGGCTGGCTCAATGGCGGGCACTGACACTGAAGACTTGGTGTTCTACTCGCGCCCCTTCAACAAGGAACGACTCAAGGAACAGATCGAGGCTGGCGGCGGGAAAGTCTATAGGTATGTGGTGTGTATCGATATAGATGCTCACATTTATTGTTAACAGCTATGTTAGGTGTTTCTTAGTCGGTCCATATATTACAGAGTATTATGAGGTGTCAAACTGTCAAGAAAACAGTATCCTTACTCCTTACTACTAATATCATAAATGCATAGGTCCGTTTGTTTGTTTGTTACGCCTTCACGTCTTAACTACTGAACCGATCATCATGAAAATTGCATACACAATGTTGTCAGGGGTACGAAGAAGGAAGGACATAGGGTACCCTTCATCCCGAAAAAAAAAATGTTTTCGGGGAATAGCAAAAAAACTTACCACGCAGACGAAGTCGCGGGCGGTCGCTAGTATTCAATATTTAGCGGTTGACGTGCGTACGCGCATGCCTGGTTGATAGAAAGCTACTCATATACAACATGTTACAAAAATACCCCTAATGCCAAATATGTGTAATATGTATAGAAATCAGCTGTTTCATACATTTTGATATTTTCGATTGTAATTTTTGTATGAAACAGCTGATTTTTTTTCGCGATATCAGAGTTGGTCCCCTAGTAAAAGTTGTTCAGTTTGATGGTCCCTATATACCATATTCGGCATTAGGGGTATTTTTGTAACATGTTGTATAACGCTGCACAAACTAGGTGTATTATCTTCTGTGAGGGTGGTTCTTTCAGAATTCAGTTACTGTCTGGCTCTCTTGCGGCCAAATACTCAATAACGTGGCTTGGTGTTATGGGTTGCTTGAAATAATAATTTTTGAATCTTGTTCCCAATATGATACTAGAAAACTACACAATTGTTTTTGAAAATATTTTGATACCAACACGCCAGATTAGCGATGTCTAAATTAATATAATGTTATAACTAGACCCCGTTATCGGAGGTACATTTTCGGAGCAGACGTTCTTAGAGATGGGGTAAATGTTTTTGGTAATTATTTTGGTTTATCGATACATTTACTCGACTCGACTTTAATTAAACAACATGACAAAAAAGATTTTATTTATTTTACGAATAAACAGGTCCTTACATTTATGAATAACAGAAATACTTTATTGGCAAAAAATAGTTAAGTAGATAAAATAATGTTTGAACATAAACATAGTTTAAATCAACATAAAATATAATATAAGTTTATGTAATACTACGTTGATTAAAACTGTTTTTGTGTTCAAATATTATTTTATCTATTTAAGTATTTTCTTTTTAGTAGAGTATTTCTGTTATCTTAACGTAAGAATCTTTATCTTAAATGTAAGAACCTGTTTTTATGAGCTTGAGCTATATCACTTCTCTAAACACGATAATCGATAAAATCAACATTTCGACAGGTCAGAAACGGGCATCCTTTGATTTTTACAATATTTTCCTTATAGCCACTTCGACGACGTGCCCAAGAACAAGTACTCGGTATGCAAGCTGATCGCGCCTCGGCCGTGCATCACCGCCAAGTACATCCAGTGCCTGGCGGCGGACGTGCGCGCGCTGTCGCACGGCTGGGTCATCGAGAGCTGCTCGCGCGGGGCGCCGCCGCCGCCGCCGCTGGACGCCGACTCGTACGCGCTGCCCGCGGGCTGGTCCCTGCTGCAGCAGAGGTTCCTCAACTGGGTGACTATCACACGATTCCTTCCTTCCTTCTTTTTTATTCTGGTTAGCATTAGCTTGGCTTAGTCATCTCGCTCTAAACTTGTAACATACCTGTGGAGTATTAAATTTAGATTTTTCGCATTCACAATGCTATTTTTATATTATGATAAATAATATTATCGGTACCGGCGACTCGGTAGCATAATTGGTCAGTGCATTGGGCCGGAATCCCAAGGGTGCGGGTTCGAGTCCCGTCTGAGGTGCTACGGGTGAGTCGATTATTTCTAGTATTTTTTCTAAAATTATTTATCATAATACCTGTGGAGGTTTGTGATAGGCTTGTAGCGGCACCTACCTACGCCGCACATACCACGACACACGGCACCGACGACAAGATTCTTTACCGTGCTAATAGATAGCGCTAGTATCAAGAAACATGATCATTAAGTATGGAGTAGCACTTCGCAGTATGGAAATCCTACACCTCGCAAACGAAGTTCACTCGGCGACTTAGCATATATACAACTTCCACACATCATCGGTTGGACCGCGGTCCCCGGGCTAATACCACCCAGCCCGGAGGAAGATCTTCCCCTTTGGCCTTCCTATCAGTGGCTACCTATCTCCACATCATTTCCATACTATCACTCCTACAGGCTTTTAGTTTTTATCATAATCAATCAATCAATCAATATATTTATTTGCTTGAACATGGGTATAAACAATACAGATGACTTAAAATTAACAAAGTACGCCATATACCCTCGAGGGTGTGCAAATTATTATCATGCGGAACACAACAACATTGAAAATAATAGCCAAAATTCAGTAACTTATTTAAGAAAAACAATAAACATGCTGCGCTACTGAGGTACATATAAATAAGGTAATTAAAACTAAATATTCGGGATAACTTTACATTAAATAATCCCGTTATACTAAACTGTATGAAGAGCTGTAAACCCCCAAATATCAATAAAATATAAAATAAATATTTGATTGAATCAGGCGCCACTTGGCGGACGTCCCAAACCATTGTGAAAAGATAAATATATGTAGCTTACTCCCGCAAAAAATATATGCAGGATGCACCGCCCGCCCGCCCGCAAACAATGCAATTGCACACCACAAAAATATCAGTGCACAATACCTGCATTTAGCAAGACGGCGACACACCTTGCACCTTCACCAATTAGACTACTCTACACGTGTTTCGCCCCAACCCGGAGCATCCTCAGGAGTTAGATCGTGCGTGAACCAACACCGAATATATCAGAATTATACAATACTTTAAAGGCATTTGTTAAACAGGGGAAAAACTTTTTGCCTTACCTTAGTAAGGCAAAAAAAAAATATTATAATAAAATACGAACCAAGATACAGAAAACCGAAGCGAAGACAGATGACAGAAAAAAAGAGTTCACAGGCTCCTATCCTATCCTCACCTCTGTGAGGATTTCTGCCCGTTGTGCGGCCAAACCCACGCACTCCAGGATCACGTGGGCGGCTGTTTCCTCTGGGTCCAGGCATCCCCTACATAGAGGACTGTCTATCGCATTCATGATGAATAGTTGTCGGTTTAAAGCTAAGTGACCTGTAAGGAGAGGCGCCGCATTCATAAGGTTAGTTTTACCACGCGGCACCGCCAGTAGGCCCGCTTTACGTCGTCTCTATACGTTAATGTTAAAATTCCTTGATAGAACACTCTGGATTGTAATGCGAACTCAAGGATTCTTATCACTACCGAAAATATACCTACCGACATCGAACACAGTAATTTTGTAGGTTCGTAAGTACAACGCCATCTATTTGAGTTCAAAATGAACTCGATAGGTATCGACACCTAATCTTTGCGCTGCCTACGAGCTGGGCATTATTGCAGCAGAATTTCCTCAACTGAGTGCGACGGTGAGTGGTAATAAAAATAGCGAGCTTTCTATCAATCGAAACAGATAATTTCTCCCAACCTAATAAACCTAAAAAATGCATGTGCTCCTGCTAAGAATACAAATATAAGTTTTTATCAATCCTACCCTTTATTACAGGTCCCTCCATCAGGCAAACGGAATACATCCATCTTCAAAGACAAGCTTATCTGCCTGTGCAGCGATCAAGACACATTCCTCAAATTCTGGGACCGAGTGTGCACGCTCGCCGGCGCCAACACTCGAGTGGTCAACGAAGATGACCTCAACATGACCGGCGCTTTAGTTCTGGTCACAGAATTAGACTGCCCACACGAAGTTCAGAACAAAGCGAACCAAGATAACATCCCGTTAGTTTCAACACACTGGGTCAACCAGTGCCTCATTGAAGACAAGATCGTCGACCCCAACGGTCACGCGAAATTCTCATTCGCTTTCACGGAGCAAGAATGATCCTGGGACTTTAGAAAGTACCTCATAATACGTGAAAATTGACACTTGAGGTGTAGCGAAAAGACGCTATAGGTTTAGTGAAAGTGATACTTAATTGAAAGGCAGTGTAGTGAAACGGAACATAAGTGTGGCGGAGCAAAACTTGGATTGTAAAGTGTCACATAGTAATAAGGGTTGTGTTCTTCAAATAATATATGAAAAGATCAGTTTTGTAAACATTCAAATGAACTATACACAATAGGTACCCTAATTTGTTTCACAAAAAAAGATTTCACTAACATACATTCCATAAAAATTAAAAGTTAAAACTGGTTTTAAATAACTGTCTTCTGAAGCATTTACAAAAACACTCCCAAATTAGAAAATCTAAATAGTAGGTAAGTATTGATAACTGTTTTGTAGTTTTTGGGATAATAGTCAACTGATGTTATAGACATTTTCAATGATATATTCTTATAAATTTATGTCAATGTTGCTCTGTCAACAAATGTTTTCTTGTATCAAAGAATTTCACTAATATTGTATGGTGAATCATTTAAATTAGACATTCATATTATTATGAATCATAAGAACCATAAATCAATGTATACCTGAGAGTTAAAATATTGAATTACAGTAAATTAAAGTAATGAAAAGCTTAAATGTAAGTGACAGGTAAGTATTCTTTGTAGGTGCCGAGTAAAAGCATTTTAAAAAGTACAAGAAAAACGTAAATTGTCATAAAAGAGGCGTAAAGTTGTATAATCTATGTCAAATATAAAATGTTACAAGATGAAAAATTTCTCAAATAAGTTTGAATCATTTTCATATTGAAATCATGTTACAGAAGGTGTTTCTCCTTAAAACTTTTTAAATAGGTGTAAATAAAATAATGTCAATGTTTCTCAACTAAATGGTTCTTTAATACTTAAATCTTTTTGGATATTTATAAGTAGAAAACGAAACAAATTATTCTTATAAAATTCGACTTTAAGATTGATTAATTAATCAAACTGACTTAAATTAAGTAATTAGTGATAAGTATTATGTGTGACGTTTGTGTATTAATTCAAATATTAGTACACATAAAATGGCATTTGTTTGTATTCAAAAATCGAAATTATGTTCCGGTATTTCTTTTTATTTTTGTATAAAACTTTTCTTTGATAAAGAGAGAATGTGTTCATGGTATGACGCAAACCTCTTGCTGTACAATTATGTTTTAGTTGGAGACGTGAAAAAAACCATATTACTATTCAAATTGTATCAATATAAGTTTAATATCATTGAAATATCTGGCGGAATTATAAATTTTGTCAGACTGTTGAGATAAATTTGTCTTTAGACGATCTCTCTCATGGTGACTTTTATGGTTGGTGGTTTATCCAGTCTTTAGTTTATCCAGTGATATAGTTTTAGTAATGTTTGTTTGTTGTTTTTGTGCATTATTTGACTTTGGCCAATCTAAGTTGACCTAGCGAGCGCGAAGCACAAGCGAAGCGTCTTCGTTTCAACTTGGCCAAAAAAGCTTTCGTATGTCTGTCCGGCTGTTCTCTGCAGATCGTATTTCTCAACCGATTCTCGTGAAATTTTATGAACAGATTTGATAACTATACAAGGTGTTACAAAAATACCCCTAATGCCGAATATGGTATATAGGAACCATCAAACTGATCAACTTTTAGTATGGGACCAACTCTGAAATCGCGAAAAAAAAATCAGCTGTTCCATACAAAAAATAAAATCGAAAATATCAAAATGTATGAAACAGCTGATTTTTTTTCGCGATTTCAGAGTTGGCCCCATAGTAAAAGTTGTTTAGTTTGATGGTCCCTATATGCCATATTCGGCATTAGGGGTATTTTTGTAACACCTAGTATAGATTTTTTTCGATGAATCCTTTTTTTTTTTCAAAATGGTTGATAGTTAAAGCGAGTTATACAGCTCACAGAGCCACTTGTTTTTGTATTTATCATTATCAGTATTTTCAATTCCGTAGGAACACACGAATACACGTCTGATGTAACAGTTGTACTGTAAAAACAACTTTTATTACATAGGGAATAAATGTGTTCTCAAGGTCTACATATTACGTCTGACTGATGTGCCGTCGTCGGTACATTATTTTTTTGATGGGAAGTTCACAATTTTATTTATAATTATTCTTAATTCTAAGTGTTTGTCGTGAAATGTTGGATTGAATGTGAATAATAATTGAATCATGCTAGTAATTGATTGATCTCTGGAATATGAAGTATTTTTTAAATTATAAAAATATTCTTGAGTGGACTTAGTAATAATGATTGCTTGATCTGTACAGTTTATAATAACTTAAGTATCAATGTAGATATCTTTATGTTCTAAGCTATTATATCTAGGCTACGTCATGATCAAAGAAAACAAGGTCTGGCATTCCGGGGCGACACTTGCTTACGACACTCTAGTTGCCACTTTATCGTTTACAAACAAAGAGAGAAGGCATTTTTACTGTCATCGCTTAATATTAAATTATTATAATGCATTTATATTTTGATTTGTTTCTCTCAGGGCTGGTTTTCCAATCCTCAGTTAAATTTTAGTCAGTTTAAATATGAACCAAATTTATTAAAAGTCGTTCTAAAAATGTGGCAGACAAATGAATGACAAACATTTCCAATTTGGCGGTGTAATACGCTATCAAACAGATAAGGCTTTATCTAGGCATTGAAAAATCAGCTCTTAGCAAACGAAACAGTTGTTAAAAAGATGAATTAACGTAATTTTCAATAAAATACTTACGGCCTTACTACAAAAGATTTTAAAACACTGTTCAACGAGTGTTTGACTTGGACACTGTTTAACCTTTTCACCGCCAACGTCGGCATATGACGTCATAAAAAAAAAGTGTCCCGCACGCCAACGTCGGCATATGACGTCGCCCAAATTAGATACAAATTTAAGTATTCTACCAATCAGTTTAATTTTTTTTTTTGTCACATCATGAAGTATTCAGCCTTACTAATATATTTTCACCAAAAACACTAGAAATTATTGCATATATATTGCAAAATCTATTTAAAAATAATTGGCCGTAACCAAGCAATACAGTCCGAATGTCCTCGGCGCCAGCGTCGGGAGCTGCCGACAGCGACGTCACAGGTAGTGTTGTGCTAATGTGTTTATTAATAAATGGCTTTAGACCTTTGCGCCTATTGTTTTATGCAGGTGCAAGAAATTCTAAAGAAGGATTAGAAAGAACAATACGCTGGCACCGAGGCACGGCGTACTTTGATCAATTATTGCGAAAGAAAATAGATAATTTGGCCGAAATATTTTTATGACTGCCCATTGTTTTTAAAACAGCTGCAAGATTTTTTAGGCTGACCATAAAACAACAATGGGTACGTCGCGGCATCTATCAATACACTAAAATACTTTCACTTTTTATAAAATAGGTACCAACAAAACTGTTCTTAAATGTGATGCTGTCACTTTTTTGACAATATTGTTTGAAAGAGATGGCATCACATTTAAACAGTGTTTTAAAATCTTTTGTGGTAATGCCGTCATAGTTTTATAGAACTGTTACAGGTAATATATGGGAGTCAAGGAGTTTGATTTCACATGACTGGTAACACAGTGTCGCCCACGTGACTCTTGTCTCGGAATGCTGTACCCGGCGCAGTATGTTATTGTACCCTGGGCTACGTTACGTCGACGATTTATTCATAGTAGCATTTGATTACCTCGAATGGTTTAAGATTATTATGTAATGTAACTGAAAACTTTAGTATAGATAAAGTTACATAATGTTTGAACCTTGGAGATATACTTAAGGCGTGTTATTAAATGTTTAATATCTATGAATTTCGAGGTAATTCTGTCATAGGATATTGGTGTACATTTTTCTCAGTGACAGTAAGTAAGTTTACAGGCACAGTCTGTTTATCCTTACTTGTCCTATTAAAAAGTTAAACAATAATCTTCACCCAACTCTTTATTTATATAATGAACAGATATATCTTTATAGATGAGAACATATTTTTAACCGACTTCAAAAAAAGGAGGAGGTTCTATGTTCGTCTGTTTATTTGTTTTTTTTTTTTTTTTTTTTTTTTTTTTTTTATGTATGTCCACCGATTACTCGAGAACGGCTGAACCGATTGACATGATTCAAACGCCACTTTATCAGGTTTGTTCCCCAGGTGGTCCCATTTTTTGAAAATTTTAAATCGGTTCAGTGGTTTTCGAGTAATCCTGAAAATACTGTAATTTTTTAGGTGACTTTTGCACGAGTTTCAACGGATCTTCAGACATAACTTCTTTGTTTATAAACCGATTGAGATAATTCTTGTTTTGTTAGAAAAAGGATACTTTAAGGGTGTTTTCATTAAAATTTCCTGTACATTGGACCTTGGACTTCGAAGATACTCAAGAGAACTCTTCAAAATCAAATTGGATAGTGTATTAGTGATTACTCTACGGTATTGAAAGGTTTCGCATCAGCCATTTTTAGTGTCACTGTTGGGACTGGAATACAAGCCTTACTTATGGGCTAATGAATAGGATGGATCATAACCCACCGCGCGGGCCCAATGCGGATTGGTGGGTGTTAATGAGTGCTAATGTAGCTGGGACTAACGGCTTAACGTGTCTTCTGAAGCACGGAGGAGCTCGCGATAATACACTTTGGTCACCCACCCCATGACTGACCCTTGCTAAAATTAACAGCGCGAAAAGTGGAAATTGAGTTATTCGGAGTAGGTATTATACGAGTACCATTGAAAAGTGTTGAAAATATGAATAAAAATATATTTATATCATTGCTTACATTTACTTGTACATACCTACCACAAAAAAGTGAAAAATAAAAAAGCTTTTAAAAATTAAAAAGAAAAACCTCCTTCAAAAAACCTTAAAAAAATTGCTATAAAAAAAAGCTTCAAAAAGCAACTTGCTCTAAAAAGCAAGAAATAATATTCAAATCTGCATAATTACCACTATTCAAGTACCTACGCATATCTGATATAAAAAAAACGTCTTATGAAGTCGGGTGGGGCTTTAAGATTAAAAAAATCAAATTACGAAAGAGAAACCAATACAAATGTTTATATAAATTAAAAAAGGAAAATATCTTTCAGCCCCACCCGACTTCAAAAGTCGTTTTTTTTATATCAGATATGCGTAGGTACTTGAATAGTGGTAATTATGCAGATTTGAATATTATTTCTTGCTTTTTAGAGCAAGTTGCTTTTTGAAGCTTTTTTTTATAGCAATTTTTTTAAGGTTTTTTGAAGGAGGTTTTTCTTTTTAATTTTTAAAAGCTTTTTAAATAACTATTAAAGTTTAAGACGTGTGACAATTAGTGTCAAAAAACCAAGTAGGATAAATGGACTCAAGGGGCCCAATAGCGCTTAGATTCTACGATAAAAGCAAAATTAAATCGTTACCATTTCAATTTCGTTTGCAGAAAAATACTAGCTAGTTTTTTTTTAATTGTCGAAAGATATGCCTAGGGAGCCTTGGTAGGATATTGGACAATTTAAATGAGAATCCTAAAGCTAAACCAAAAATTTTTAGCTAAATCACGGCGTAAGGGGTTTGGTTAAACTAACCAAACCCGTTACGCCAGAAAGAGAAGAAATTAAAAAAAATGGAACTAAAATTTTTCAGTACAAAATATAGTCAATGTCGCCAAGTTATTCGTGATTTTGACGTGTTTGCATAGAAAGTGACACCCTCATTTTTTGTCAACTCTTTATGGCCAAGCTGTACGTGTGATTTAGCTGTTTTAACCGTTGAACGTTCAGAATTAGCGCGATTGGGCTCGTGTTTACATCTTTTTAAGCATCTACACATTGACATTTGTGTCTGTATTTTAGATTTTTATAAAGAATTGTTTTTGTTATGTTCTTGACATTTTGTTGTATGGAATCAGGTAGAAATGTAATGTGTAAACTTAATAAAAACTGTGCAAGTAATTTGACAGTTTTCTTTAACTCGTATATAGAACCTTTGATATTCTGATACTGTATCTTAATATTAGGGGGTAACTCCCGACGTGATCAAGAATACCGAGATCGATTTGAGTAGGGTTGCCAGATTTTTTTGACATGGGGCAAATGCTCAATTTGGCAAAATATGCGGGATTTTATTTTTACCCGCGACAAATAAAAAAATGTATTTTACATTCTTATTTTTATGTGTTTTTATTGCTAGTTTATATGTATGTTTTGACACATCTTTGTTTGATTTCACATATTTGTAAAATTCTTTGCAGTTATAATCATAGTTGATAGTCATTAATTAGCTCTTTACAAATCTGGGGTACATTTGTTACTAGAGATGGGTAAGGACCCGATTTTTACCCGACTGCTGGGTTTAAACCCAATAAAAACCCCACATTGTATGTTAAAGATTTTTTTTACAGTTTTCTTATTTCTATTGATATGTCAAATGTGACGTTGCTATGGAAACAATTTCTTGTTAAAACAATACAGAAAAATATTCAAAGGATGAAACATTTCTAAAGATTATATTTAGTTCAATAAAATGGTCTATGGGCGTTAACTGGGTTTAAACCCAGCAGTCGGGTAAAAATCGGGTCTCGATCGATAAAATGTGAACTCGATCTTGTCAATTTCTCGTCGAGAAAGTAATGTTTTTAATTTTTTCCCTGATGTTTATGTATCAGTTACTAATGCTTAAAATCTTATTTTATAACAAATTCTTCTCGTGAGTTAATTATTATTTAGGTATCTTATTCATTTTTGGTTACGAATTAGATATTTGATTTCCTCTCTCAATCTGCTAACGCACGAGTTTTTTACAAATTCATATAACAGCGCCATCTGTTACATTTCCAAGTAAACTTACAAACGTTTCCGTGCGTATTTACTTCCAACGTTGATATAGATGGCGGTACACTACCGAAATGTTCATGTAAGTATGTTTTTATTTTATTATATCGTTAAGTTCCATTTTCAACACATTTATTCTACATACAAACACTTTTACTTACTTTACAAAGCGATCTTTAATATGTAGGTAATAGGAATTAGTTTGTGTGGTGTTGTGCGGTTTGTGTGTCCCTTTCTCCCTTTAATTTTTAGACAAAAAGGGTGGAATAAAAGGACTGAGGTAACGGTGGTGGCTGGACTGGGGCAAATATAGCCGACTTCCTGCGTGCGACTGCATATTATTCAAAAGTACCCACTTAAGTAAATTAAGAGCATTGTGTTAGTTTTTCACAGCCCAGCTAATTCTAAAACCGAATCCTACATGGAAGTGGCACAAAGACTTGAAGCTGAACAGATTTGCATTGGCACACGGATAGATTATAAACTGGATTAAAAAAATATGTTACCTACTTTTTATCCCGGTTAAAGGTTCCTTAGGGATTTTCCGAATGTCAACCGGGTACTATGGAAATGGAAAATGTTGGTTCCTTGTTGTGATTTAGTATATAAGAAAGCAAGTTTCTAAATGTGTAACTTATTCGTCATAAATTTTTTTTCCTACCGGAATTGTTTTATTTCCATAAACGTGACATCTAGATGAACCACTAAAGGGCCGCGGGCGCGATATATCGCTTTAAATTAAATAATATTAACTAGATTTAATGTGTATTATCATAAAGTTATTTCTTAAATAGAAAACCCACTACACTCATTACATGCAAATGCGTCAAACACCATTCAGCCTAACTTATTTATTTTAACATTATTATAATATGACATATCCCCCCTTTTAACATTCATAATCAACCAAGTAGGATGGAGATTTCACAGTCCTTCTTCTACGAGTAACATAACTATCTCTGTTAATATTTTCGTTCAAAAAGTTCTGTGAATTCTCCCTTCTATTATTTCCCCCAACACTTAAGTTATTTTCACTACCATTCATTACAATCAACATCTTTTCAAACAATAAACTTATTATTACTTTTTAATATATTATAATATGACACATAATGTTTTTCTAAGTTAAAAGATGTATAAGACAAGTTTTGTTCGTAAGCTAAAACTTTTGTCGTTCATTTCAAGATGTTCCACCAGTAGCAGTGTAAACAGTAGACAATTTATGGAAATGCAAACGCATATTCTCCTGACGAACAGACAAGCAAGATAGGTACCTCCAACCGTCGACGTCAGTGTCAACATATGCAATTAACATACAATGACCTCTGAAACTTCCACCGATATAAAAACAAGGCAAGCAAAGTTTATCTTCGGAAACAATACATTCTCTGTATGTGACCCGGGGGTGAGCACAAGATACCGGGCCTCAAAAGTGTATCGTTTAACCCTAGGCCAATAGCCATAGGGCCAAGCTTAAGGTTACCTATATAAAAGCAACACTATAATGTTTTGTAAACCCAGTTTTGTTGAAACTTACGTCGTCGATAGTCGCTCAAGGACTCGTTTTTGAAGTTTTAATCGCGCAAGTGAAAACTAAGTTAAAATGTTCGTGCTTATTAAGAAAACGGAAAAGGAAATCACAAAAATAAAGCTTTGACGGTTCAGTTCGGGCAGTGAAGTGTTTGATTGTGGATATTGTGGTGTTGTTCATGGATGCAACTTTTGGATTTGGATGGATTCGTAAAATTAGCAATAATGTACAAGCAATTGCACGGATTGTCTTCCAATTCCTAATTAATGACTTATTATACAATCACCTGCAAATATTATTTTGGTATAGGTATGTTTACGTTTCAGATGTGGTGGTACCTACAATCTGCCTATGCAGTAGGGCAAATCTACGTTGTTTCTTACTTCCTGCGTCATTGTCGTTTACTCGAAAATCTTTAAAAATCCAATGCATCGCAATAAATAAGTTAAAAATATGCAAATTAGTATAATTTATTATCGTACTCTAACGTAAATGATGGCAAATTCCGTTGTGATGCATTGATTTTTAAAGATTTTCGAGTAAACGACAATGACGCAGGATGTAAGAAACATAACAAAACAACGTAGATTCACCCAGTAATGATAATTTATGTTAGCGATAGAAATAGGCAGGGTAAAGTGGAAACTGAAACGAAACGCGATGTAAAAGACTAGGTACACACAATGACATCTAACTGAATCCAACAGTTTCATTGAAAGATTATCGGCGTTACAAAACATTTTAAAACACTGTTGAAACACTGTGGAACAGGCACTGTTCAAATGTGATGCTGTCACTTTTTTGATAATATTGTTTGAAAGGGACAGCATCACATTTGAACAGTGTCTAAGTTAAACAGAGTTTTAAAATACTTTGTGAGTAGTACGCATAACGCCGTATAAGTATTTTTGTTTCTAATGCTGGGGACCAATTTTCATTATGCCTATACGCATAAGGTTTGTATCAATAATTGCAATAATCAATGGCGATTGCCGTCGCCCCAGCGTAAGACACTTAATTATGGCACTTGAAGGAGAACATCGTCATTTTAACTGACTTCAAAAAAGGAGTAGGCTCGCTGTTCGAATGTTTTTTATGTACATAGTTAATCGTTGGTTATAATATTTCTGATTGTGATATTAGCGTACCTGATTTCTATCGCTAATATTTATTATCATTATTATAATTAGGCAGAGTACAAGGTAGTGAACAGATGTGGTGTGGCTTAGACTGTCAAACTGAACAAGTTTGTCTATGGGACCAACTTAATCAGAGCAAAAATAATCAGCTGTTCCATAGAAAACGTCAACATCTACTCGACCAAAATGTAAGGAACAACTGATATTTTTTTTGCTCTGATTAAGTTGGTTCCATAGACAAAGTTGTTTAATTTGACGGTCGACTTTTGTGGTGTGGAAGACCACACCACAAAAGTCGACTGTTTTTGATTTCACCCTGTGGTATAAATCATACTTACTTAAACTATTTTTGTATACGTATTTTCTAAATAAAAGAATTGTACCTACACAAAAAAAATAAACGCATACAAAAAAGTTTTTATTTAATAGGTAGGTACTTAGGTAGTAGCTTTTATATTTTTCAAATTTTATTATAATGTATAACGCGGTCACTATATCTGTGGACCCGCTACTGGAATGCGATTCCCTCCCTTCCCCCCAAGCTGATGCAAAAAATAAAAATAAAATTCATAATTAATTTGGAAAAGTGATCTTTTGGGTTTCACTTTCTCATTTCTAGTGATGCTTTTTTTTCACACGATAACAGAGCGTTGCTCATCGACGCCAGGTCCACAGATATTGTGACCGTGTTATTATAGTAATAATAATAATATTTGACAACATCACATACATTGCTCCGATTCCAAAATAAGTAGCTAAAGCACTTGTGTTATGGAAATCAGAGATAACGAAGGTATCACAAACACCCAGACCTGAGCCAATATAGAGAAAAGTTTGTTTTCTAAATTGACCCAATCGGGGATCGCACCCGGGACCTCAGATATAGCGACACCTTGAAAACAGGTGTACAAAACCACTCGACCACGGAGGTCGTCAATAGTTATTTCATTGTAATTATTTTTTCTCGGCGCTAGTGGACCCAGGATGCATAAATACTTCAATATCACCAATATTAGGTACTTACTTTAAAATAGTCTGGTTATCGAACAACAAGAAGCAAAGTTTATCGTTGGGTCACTTCAGTAAACATCGTAACACGCAGACAACTGATGAAATATTAAATGCGTATAAATTCTGTATTACTTAAAGTAGGTAGGTACTTATGTTATATAACCACCTACAGAAACAAGTTATAAAGAACTTTTAACTACCCACATACCTCGTATCAAATTACATTTCTTAGATATGCACATAACTCTTAAAGAATTTTTAACGAAATAATTCCTTATTATCACTTATATAATTATTAGTGCAAGAAAACATTCATAATCACTGAAATATTATTATAATAATTCAATGTTCATAACTCAATGTAGCAGATAAGATGATCACCACATGATGTCGGTAAATGTATTTTCCTGAATAAACATTGAGTTTGAGACCATATTGTTTATTTCATACCTTCCACGCTTTTGAGTAGTAACATTGTGTTATTTGTAGTCAGTTGAGAAATTGGAGTACCAACCAACCACTGGATCCCACCAGATCCAATCCCACCAATCCCACCAGATTTAGTGATCAGATGGTCCGAAGGGAAATATCGTGGCAATATAATAATATGTAAATGTAAGGGACCGTAAAAATCAACCAGTTGTATTATATTTTGTTAATAAAAGTATGATTTACTTACTAATTGCATTATTACTGGCAAACTTTACTGAGTTAAGATAATATTTTGATAGTTACAACAATAGGAGCTAAATAAAATTGACGCAAAATTAGTTCAGTTCAGTTAAAATTAATTAGTTCAGTTCAGTTACAGAAATTCGTAGCAGATGCTACGAATTTCTACAGGTTAAAAAAGTACCAACACCTACCGATTAAATTGTATACTGAAAGCATTTTCATCTCTAAAGCTTTTTTTAAGTATGCAAGGATTATTTTTGTTAAGGTACTGAATGTACACGTTTCGCTAGGTATGATCTACTCGAAATGTGAGCATAACAGCACAAGCCAGTTTTCGTAGCACAGTAGCAGGAAATAGTAGCTTATGCGATCAATGTATTATGAGAAAGCTGTGCCTAAATATTGGGTCGCTCCATCTATGAAATTTATCTCACAAATAGAGAACTTCTATTATTGAAAGTATTCATCAATTGCTTGATATTATATCGAATAATGACCATCATAGACAACTATTAATAGTTAAAAAAAAACTTTATCATAGTTTTTGTTAGCAGAAATGACCACTTTATTTGTTTTAACTTAGCCAAAACTAGCTTCGCTTAAAATAAGTAGCATGCGTTATCTTAGCGTTTAAACATTAGTGCATAAAAGTAACATTAGATTTCATAGTTGTTAAATAAATTAAATAAATGTTAGTATTGAAAATGAAACTTCTTTAAAATTTTCCATACTTACAAAACGCCGATTTCATAGGTGGGGACCTAATATTATCAAAGCTAATAGATCTCATAGTTTATGACTATCTTGGTAAGATATTAATAATTATTTAGTGGAATCCCAATGGATGAATGGAACCCAACTTCTGTAATTAGGTAGCAAAACTTTAGAGGACAAAGATAAGGTTATGTCCGTTATAAATGACTGCCTGTTTGCTTGTTATCTGGCAGATAACGAGAATTATGTGACGGATGAGATCATGCGCCTGGCACGAGGAGACACCACCACACGAATGCGATACCCAATATAAGTAAAACATAACAAGAAAGGAGAAAAACAAAAGATGCCCTGGTGATATTATTAACTTTTAGTCTTACTGCAGAGACGTTAATTTGTAATCTTTCACTATTGTTATTATGCACACAGAGGCTAAAGAAAGCACCAAGTACCAACAGCACCCCAGTACCAACTATAAACCTACATGTAGCATAATAAAATTAATCAAGGCAGCTATGTCAAACATGCGGCCCTTCTCTTTACCCGTTTTAGAGCACAAACGATTGCATTTCGGTCATACGATTAGGAATGCATTAATGTTTTTCCAGACTACCGGGCACTGCTTTGAAACCCGGAAAAAACGCATTTTCTCCATTAATAAATATTTATACATCGATGTAATATGGATATAAATTATATTTTAGCTAGGAATTAGGAGTAGAACACATTAAAATATACAAAAAAATATCGTATTATTTTTAATTAGTTGTTCCAAAAAAATTTTATTGGATCTCATAACAGAGTTTAAAAATAATAATTTTGACAACCAATACATATACAATACCAATACATTCATACGTATACAAACCAATACACAGAGAGCGCAGCGCAAAACATAGAACGATATTTCATCGATGTTAACCTCTTTAACATCGATGAAATCGATGTATCGTTTGCATCCTTACTTGCGATCCGATCCGCAGATCGCTGCGATCTATGCGATGTATGGACTTCTCTTATCCTATTATTTACAGGTAGATAATTTCATGAGGAATTTAGACACTTCCCATAACCTTAAGTGTCCTATTTGATTTGTCACATTAGATTTATGAATAACGATAGTTTTCAACGAGTCCCTAAAAAACTGTCGTTCAAAGAATCGCTCCCAAGAGATGAGACGTCAGTGTTATCTCGTGAAGAGGGGCTATAAAAATAACGCGCGATAAGACCGTGGTGTGAAACCTTTAAGAGAGGTACAGTCAACGGCACGTCAGACTATACATGTTGACCTTGAGACCGCCTTTATGCCGCACGTAATAAAAGCTGTTTTCGTAGTTCGACTGTTTAACTTACGGTGCTGTCGTGCGTACCAGATAAAAGTTACTAGTCTATATGGACCGTGATCTGTAGATTATTATTCCTTTTCACAAAAAACATTTCTTAGGTAAAAACATACTTAAATTTAAAATAAGTTGTGTAATACTTTAATGAATCCTTAGAGGTAAAATGAATTTTTAAGAAACTCGTTTTAATATCAAGATAAATTAATGCTAGAAAAAATCGACTCACCCGTAGCACCTCAGACGGGGCTCGAACCCGCACCCTTGGGATTCCGGCCCAATGCACTGACCAATAATTATGCTACCGAGTCGCTAGTGGGAGCGGCGAAATTTTCTAGTACTTTTTATAGTCTAGTCGATTTTTTCTAGTACATTTATTTATCTTAATATAAAAATAGCATTGTGAAATGCAAAAAAATCTAAAAATTTATTAATATCGATTTACAGCAAACATTTTATGTCAATGCTTGTTGGAATTTTAACCATGACTAGAAAAAACTGCACTGTGCTGTTGATGGGCATCAGCAACATCTGCTTTCTCAAGTTCTATCCATAGACTTATTTATACTAGCGTAATAATAAGTTCTATCGCTCTCTTTCTTTTGTTTTTTAAACTTCAGTTTCATTAGAAGATCTTTTTTTCATTAGTTTTCCACCACATGTCGAGGTTCTTTTATATTACTGGTCAGCCTTTTAAAATCCATAGACTAGTTCTATGTGTCACATCACACAGCTGTGTGTATGTGGGAGGCGTCAAAGACACAACGGAGGCTCGCGGGGTCGTGACCCGCCAATGACGATGGGGGCACGCCCCACCGTAATTACTGGAAGGTCGCTGAAATGTACGAGATCGTCGGACCAGTGGAAAGAGGTAGTATGTACACGTAGTCACGTCTAAAAATAAGTACCTAGTAGTTTAGAACTTTGTCACTTTGTTGTAGTTGGCATTTGTCGTTGATTTCTGTTCAAATATTAGGTCCTTACCTATGAAATTTATGTTTTTTTCTCACATGCAGAGAACCTCATAACTTCTGTGATTTAAAATATTTATCAGTTGCTGGATATTACATCAAATTATGACCATAGCCGTCAACTATCAGCATCATTAAAGTCTATTTATTTTGTTTTCTTAGCATTAAAAATACCTTGAAAGTAACTTATTTTTTTTAGCGAAAATGATCACTTTATCCGTTGTAACTTAGCCGAAAGTATGTTCAAACATCCTTATCCTTACTAATATAATAAATGCGATAATCCGTTTGTTTGTTTGTTACGCCTTCACGTCTTAACTACTGAACCGATCATCATGAAATTTTGCATACACGTCAGGGGTACAGAGAACGACAGAGTACCTTTCATCTCAAAAAAAAAAGATTGTTCCCGAGGGGTAGCAAAAAAATTTTCCACGCAGACTAAGGCGGGCGGTCGCTAGTCGTCTATATTTTCCTACGTTCCAGACTTTTGGAAAAACCCTAAAATCGTGAAAGAAGTTACACAATTTAATAATAATGTTACACGTATAACATAACATATTTAACTTTCATTGTAATGTAACCTCATTTATCACTAGTGAACCTAATGTATGCAAATCTCATAAGAATTTCTTCCGTGCGAGTAATCTGATCCTAGACCGTTGGAAGCCCTACAATTACTTATACATTTTTAGTAGGTATTAGAAATGATAATTTCGTTAACTTGTACTGATTCACTCCAACGTATTTGAACAAAATGTAATTATTCTTAAATTTGATATTTTAGCATTCACAATGCTATTTTAAGACTCGAATTGATACCTGCTTGAGACAATCTGGTGACGAGTCGAATTTTTTCTATGACCTAGGTATATTATTTACTAAAATAGAATAAACTACTTACAGTGGTAAGAAATAGGGATAATGAAAAAATTAAAAAGGGCTATACTGATTCATGGGGCTGCAGACTATAGATCAGTTACTGTGCAACTGCTGTCAATTCACGCGATCAACAAAAGGCTCTTTCTGTAAATGTAAATTATTGATATGAAGCAGAAAATCAAAATTCGAAACAAATAAAATAGTTAAAACCTCTTTTTAAGGATAACAAAATATTCTTATTCCAAACGAGTTTTTTTTTATGTATTTTGACGTTTTTCTTTTTTTACGAGTTCCGTTGCACTTGTCTCAAGTAAGGTCGACCTAAATGACCTAACCTACGGTAAGGTAGACAAAAACGGCGGCGGGAAGGGCGCGGGGGCTCCTGTATTGATTTCCAGGATGAGGACGCGCAAGACGGCTCCTTGCGAGCCTCGCGTGCTGAAACTTGGCCATTTACACTTTAGAGACTTTAGTTGGCATCTTTTAAAGAGAGATTTTGCGATTTAAAAAAAAATTCCGATTAATTAAAATCACATACTTACACAAAGAACCAGTATAGGCAAGTAAGTTATTTAAAAAAAAGTTAGCTTTTCGATGAGTAACTAAAATAAAACATAGGTATGTCAGAAGTTCAATTTCGGTAGTGGGATTTTTCTTTTCCTGACGTTTCAGTTTCTTTTCAGGGATTTTTTTTACAGAAATTCATTAGTTCATTAGTCTGTAATACTACTAATAATGATACCTATATTTTAATGGGTAGGTAGTTAGCTGAGGTAGGTACTGAATACTTCAATAAAACATAAAACATATTTTGTAGCTATCTGAAATTGTATAAAGACATAGTAGGCTTTACAGATTCCTTTTGCATATCCATAGAAAGATAAGTTTATATTTTGCATTGCAACGCATTACATCTAGCTGTCACAAGAAATAACAAAATTGAATATTAGATATCAGTAGTTAATATGCTGTTTTAAGAACCTAATGATGGTTTGCTTGTGTACATCATCAAAGAAGAGTCAAGGCTCGGTGTAGTATTGTGATATGTTCACCCATGGGTTGGGCAAAACAACCATTTTCCATGCCAATGCCAAGCTAATTTGGCCACGAGGAAACTTAATTCCTCGTAGACAAACCGTAGACATAGTTTATTATCCGCCTGTATGGAGGAAAATCTCTTTACGTACCAACGTGTTTACATCTATCGTCTATTACTTATTAGGTAATAAAACAATAATAATAATATTGCACAAACAAATATCTATCCGTCGGGCATTTTCTGGAAAAGATGCGATAAAAGTATTTGACTATTTACAGTGTGTGTTATTTTAATCCATGACTACGGTTTGGCTACGAGGAATAAAATTTCCTCGTGGCCAAACTAGTTTGGCATTTTAGTTTGGCCACGAGGAAATTTGGAAATTTGCAGTCGTATATTGCAGTAAGTATATATTTATGTTGTATGTGACACTGCTACACTGGTCGCCTAGATCAAAGCGGGGCAGAAAGTTGAGGTTCCTTTCATGCCGCTAACGAGGAGGGTGTAATGGGGGGCCTCTGTTTGTGTTTCACGCAGACGAGTAATAAAGTAAATATGGCTGAAGTAAGACATAATGTTCCTCTGAGCAGAAAGTGAAATCAATGATAAGGTTTGATATACCAAGGGATATAATACCTACATACTTAAACAACATAGGTAATTGTGTTCCGTTCCCAGCAAAAGCAGATTTGTATTTTAATTTAACATTTTTTTTAAATGATGTTTTTTTGTTTTAAATGTAGGTATTTGGTAACGATATATTTTTTTTTTAAATATCGTTACTTCTGATTTCTGACAAAGCTGATAAGTTTCTTGCGCCCATTCTTCTTGTGAGTTAAAAAGTATCAAATGGATGGTAGGAAGATATAGACAATTCAAAAGCACTTACTATTAATATCTAAGTTTATTTGAATAAAGAATTTAACATTTACATTTCATTTTATTATCACGTTTCATCTTTCGAGAATTTAAATCTCCATTTTCATTATCAAACAATCAAAATCTTAGAAACTTTAAAATTACGCTTACATAATCATAACAAAGGTTTAGCGAACAAATAGGTGAGAATAATATTTAAAGCTTTTAAACCACGACCAAGTTAAATATGGCTTTTAAAATCCACATTTTCGTAGCCAAACTCGTATACATAACTACAGTGAGAGGTCTTGGGAAAACGGTTGTCGATAATGACAAAATCGACGAGTCGTCAAGTGGCAGAAAATCGCGTCACCGATCAGATCGCTCGAGGGTAATCTTCAAGGATTTGGATGTAAAGCTGCTTACATTACGAGAGAAGGGTGTCAAATCATCTGTAGACTCGGATGCTGTAGGTAGGTAGTTAAATCGTTACTCATCAACAATGAAGATATGTAGAATCAGCGAAAACCGCAGTTAGAAATTCTGAAATTCAGTTTAGATCTGAGTAGGAAGCTTAAGGACACCATCGCGTTAAGAATGGAAGATAAGACCATGATCGAATTTCAGGATTTTTATTCTTTATCCCAATTTTAGATAAGGGTGTGTTTATTGCTCACCCCATGGTACTGATCAACTTTCTCCGAGAACCATACCAGCCCCTCTATCATGACTACCAAAACTCGATATGATAAACAGCGATATGAAAAACAATGGATTTTGACAGTTGAGAGTCGATATAACGCTATAACACGCGATATTATATCGTCTTTCGGTGGTCATGCCAGGGGGGCAGCAGGTCGAAATACGTCTTCTTTTTTGTTTCTTAATACAAATCGGAGAGTGAACGTGATCAACATAATATGGGGGTCCAATAAATAATAAAATAATTAATAAATATTTGACAACATCACATACATTGCTCCGATTCCTAAGTAAGTAGCCAAAGCACTTGTGTTATGGAAATCAGAGACAACGGTGGTATCGCAATCACCCAGACCAGAGCCAGTAGGTGTAGAAAAGTTCGTTTTCTTAATTGACCCAACTGGGGATCGAACCCGGGACCTCAGAGATGGCGACACTTTGAAAACCGGTGTACAAAGCCACCTCGACCACGGAGGTCGTCAGCCAATATTTTTTAACTCGACTGTTTCTTAAAGAGTTTAGTTTCATGTACAGAACTCAAAGTCTGGATGGTGATTAAAAAATAACCCTGTATTTGTGATAAAATCTTTAACTTAAGTTAAATAAATTCATTGAAGCGATTGAATTCCTTGTCTCCATATGCCTAAGCTTTGATGATTTATTATGATATTTCCAAAGTCCAACCGAACTTAGACTAGTAATGGTCACAACTAAAAGTAAAACACTTTTCCGACGTTTCGACAACTTTCCAGAGGCCGACATCCCGTGACCAAGGGCCCTACCGGCTAACTTTTCGAACTTCGGCGGGTCTGCCGAGCTTCAACTTAAAACAGATAAATCGCAGTAAGGAGTTTCGTATTGTGCTATTCGCTGAAGTTATTTAGAAGATATCGATGTTCGTGTGACATCATGAATTGGGGTTCGCTATTTTGGCCCGCTTAGCCGGCACGGCCCCAGGACCCCTGGAAAGGTATCGGAACGTCGGGAAATAAAAAAAAACAATAAATCCAAACTAAATAATTCTAAAATAACACCTGAATTAATAATATACGCGATGTTATCCGTTTTATTCTAACGCGCGGAAGTCTTACACCCGTTTGCACTAAACTTAAGAATCGCCTAAGTCTTTTCCTAACTACAACTTGACCAAATTAAAACGGTGTCATTAATTTAGCTGTCATGCAGCTTTCATGCGCCTATTTATCTTGGTCGAGTATAGTTAGGAAAAGACTTAGGCGATTCTTAAGTTTAGTGCTAACGGGTATTAGAGTCTTGTATAAAATGGTATTGATTTCAATTTGTTTTTATGGTTCTAAATTAGCGCGTTTGGACCCCTAGGGCTTAATTGCACATTTATTATCTACTTGCATTGATATCAGTGCAATATAGGTAAGTTACAAATATGGCGAATCCATAGTACATGATGTCATAATTAAACCTGGCAGTGTGTTGATATACATGTGCCGTTCAATTAGTAGCCGAGATGACCGCGGCGACCACTGCGACTAAGAAATAAAGACATTACTTATTAGATTGTATTTATTTCAAAATAATTAACGTAAGTATTATGTAAATAAATTGCATAAACAAAAACATAAAATTATCTAAATTTTAAGAATTAGTACGTAAGAATTTATTTAGAAAACTGGTTTATTCTCCATGATGCTGCCGGATGCAATATAGATTTTGAGAGCCCACTGCAAAACAAAAACTCAGAAGACCAAAATTATTATGACGACCACGAACATTGTCTATTCTCTATATTCTCGATTTTTTTATCTCTATATCCAGAGATTAAAAAATCTAGAGATTAAAAATATCGATTCAAAATTCCTTTGTAATATTTTGTCCTCATCCTAACTTTCGGTTGTCGTTCAAGTCTTGTTTGCCTTGTGCCGACAGGTTGGCTCACTAATTCAGCGTTTGCGGTTCAATCCCGGTGATTAACTGCCCTTCTGTCTGTTTAGTCCCGCCGCTGTTTAGTCCGGCCTTTATTAAGGCCTATTTACACATAATGCCGGATCTGCCTGTAAAGTCTAGTCTAGCTTATTTGGAGTGAACCAACATCAAAAGATTTTCATTAGCTAAGTAATTTGTTTTGTAATAGTGAATATAGATAAAAAAAAATGTAATTGAAATTAGAGATAATAGGAACATTTAGACTATTGTATATTCTGTGCCTTAGACACAAAAGACAGAAAACGTTTCAAGTTAAGTTAAAGTCAGTAGTTTAAAGTTTAATATTATTCTAGTAAATCAGGCAGTTAGGTAATAATAAAATGTTGATAATAAATTAAATTTTAACTTTGCTTACTACATGTAATAAAGAAAGTTTTTTAGGGTTCCGTACCTCAAAAGATATAAACGCAACCCTTATAGGATCACTTTGTTGTCCGTCTGTCTGTCAAGACCCTTTAGCTCGGGAACGCGTGTAGGTATCGAGTTAAAATTAAAACCATACTCAAGTCTACAGCCCCTTGAAGATGTGAAAAAAAATAATTGTACGGAACTCTGGGTGGGCGAGTCCGAATCGCACTTGTCCTGTATTTTTCATGTCCAAACACTTTACACATCAGTATTCGTAAATATTTTACTGAACATTTCAAATGAAGCATTGAATTTTAGGAATCCGTGAAGAAACCAAGGAATTCCGATGGGCGGAACCACCTGCGACATACCGCGAGCCGCCGCGGTTGTCCTGCTACAGGATGTTACGGATTCATAATAGTAATAAATATTGAATAGATCAATATTTATTTATTAGTGAATAATCTATCACTTTTAAAACCTTACTTAGCTCAAAATGATATTTCATATACTTCGTACATTTTAACTGACGACGACAAGACTTTAAACTCTTCTTATTGTTAGTATGTTTTGCTTGGTTGTTCTTTGTCTACTAGCAAAATCGCTTTTTGCTGCGAGTTTTCTCGCTGGTAGAGGTAAAAAGTCGTATATTTTACACGAGAGCAATTTTTTTATGTCTCATGCTTTTAAATCACTCACTGTGCTCAGTTGTCTAGGTAATAATCGTTACGCTCGTGCTTACTTCGCTACTAAGCATGTATAAAAAGATGTAAACATTATCGGCCTTACCACAAAAAAAACACTGTTTAATTTAGACACTGTTTAAATGTGATGCCGTCTCTTTCAAACAATATTGTCAAAAAAGTGACAGCACCACATTAAAACAGTGTTTAAGTTAAACACTTGTTGAACAGTGTTTTTAAATCTTTTGTGGTAATGCCGTAATCTTTTGTAGTTTTCAGATAATATTGCAGAATGTAAATTGAACATACTGTATGTTGCCACTCGATCCCGTGGGAGAAAGCGGCACGTCATTTCTCCCAATTCCCCGTTCTAACCAGGAAATTGGTTTTTGTGCACACTCCAATGGGATAAATCCTATAGGATATTTTTAATCTTTCATCGACAACTAGAATGTGCTTTTATAATCACAAATTTGACGTTTGTACAGCGTTTCAATAGATTTGTTATCAAAATAAAAGACATTTGGGTATTTAATTGATTCAAACATAAAAACGATGTCTTGATCAAGTGCCTATTTTGTTATTTTACTATATTAAGGGGGGAAACATAATTTTTGTGTCAATATATTTCGCGTAAACTGGTTATCAAGTAGTAAAATCCAATATGTTCTTATTAGATTTTTTTACAACAGAACTATGGGAATGCGCTGTCGTTTTTTCCCATAGGACCCCATTTCCTGGTCGTGATTCGTACCACGCCACATTTGGCCAAGACACCTGTTGCTCTGTTCCCACGGTTTTGAAATTGTTATTTTTTTATATTGAATAGTACCTACTGATGATTATTACTAGACTGTACATTTGGTTACGTGCTAGAAAAATTATTTCAAAAGCAGTTTTTTTGCAATATATAATTTTATTGTCATTGCATTTGCACTAAAAAATGTCTATTAATATTTGTGATTAGAACTAATGAACGATCTAATAAAAAAAAATCGTGTTACATGCCTACCTTTTTTATTTTCTAAGAACCTGCTGCACTTAACGGTCAAATCTTTATAAATAAAATAGTAAACTAAGAAATTAAGTCACATAAGACCAACAGCAGTTGAGGAGCTCGGCGGCGCAGTGGCAGCGCAGTGGTTAGCACCTTACCCATCGATTGCGGAGGTTAAGCAACTTTCGTAAGGATCGTTCATGGGATGGGTGAAGACACGTTAAGCCGTTGGACCCAGCTGCATTTGCAGTCGTTATCACCCACCAAACCGCACTGGGCCCGCGTGGTGATTCATGGCCCATCTTCCTTATCCACCTATAAGGAAGGCTTGTGCCCCAGAAGTGGGGACATTAAAATGGCTAATGGTCATAGTCAAGACCAATAGTCGGTCAAAAATACGCATAAACCAAAGAAACTCATAAATCAGCAAGTAACGTTGAATCCGTGTTTTTTTCTCAGCGAGACATCCGCCCTCATGTAGTTTTTACCACGACAATTGTCGCTAAATGACCATAAAATTAATTGTTATTAACAGCCTCATTCACACGCGTGCCAATGCCAGGAATTACCGTAAACTCATCTGTGATGTCCACTCTCCTTTATCATTATTACCAACGCACTTTACAGTTACATTTTAAAGAAAAACAAAAAAAATACCTTATCATCTGAAGAATAAGGTACACGCAATATTTAGAAGCTGCATATTCAAAAGTTGTCTCGAATATTGAAACTGAAGCGTAGCTAAAAGCAATCTTATTTGTAAAGCATTAAAGTATACTAGTTTTAATAGAATTTTATGTCTCAATAAGGCGATTGACAGCTGCGCCTGCGGTCAGTTTTTCTCATGTCCGTCTGTCCGCCCACTATAGTTCGGCGTGTGTTGATTTTTTCACAAAGTTTCGGTGATGCGGTCATTACAAGGTAGTTAAATATGAATGACAATGTCATTGTGAGTTATGGTGGGTGGCATTGGCTTATAATTGCAGTAATACGTTACAAATGGTAATTTGAATGTCATTTTTAGATGACTCAATATCGGCGTAGGTATTTACCTATTTCATTCTTCAAAAGTTACTGACAACAGAATGGCCGAAGGAAATAACATTATTAATGATACGACGAAATCAAAATAACCTTAGCAGGACACATAAAATAATAATAACCCTCTGCAATTCGTATAGGATTTTATAAGTAGGTACGCAAGGAAATAAATTAAACTGTATAATGTACACACGACGGCACCTCAGACTATACATGTTGACCTTGAGACCGCCTTTATGGCCTACGTTATAAAAGCTGTTTTCGCATTTTAATTGACGTGCTATCGTGTGTACCTAACTGAAATCAACATTTTAACTCCAATAAATATCGGACAATAAACCATGCATTTTTTTGTTACTAGATTTTGATTTGCAAACGAATGTTACCAACCTGCGAATCGTATTTCTTCGTATGTCTATTATTAATCCGAGTCCAAGGAATCCGTAGTAGTGAATAAGTTCGTAAGTAGATATGTGGCTGATAGAAAAAGTTACAATTTCGTTGTCCGTCTTTTGTGTCCCGTTTCCGTTTGCTCATTGGCTTCAGTGCTAGTGTGGCCATAAATCAGACAAAAAATATATAGGTAGATACTTATGATGACCTAGATAATTTTTTTTAACAAATTTTCAAAACACTACTTAATTAAAATATGTTTATTTGCATTTGACTGAAAATGTTCACATACTTACCTAAGCAAAGCAAATCCAAGCCCTTCGCCAATATTCAGAGAAAATTTTCAGTCAAATCCTTATTATTTAATGAACATTATTTTTCAAGCTACGATTTAAAATAAAACTATAAAACAGGGCTTTGTCTATCAGTGCCAAATTAATTCAATATGGTTACCTAGATAGCACGTACCTATGTAGTTAAGTTTTCGCTTTCGACGACCTCCGTGGTCGAGTGGCTTTGTAGACAGGTTTTCAAGGTGTCACCATCTCTGAGGTCCCGGGTTCGATCCCCGGTTGGGTCAATTTAGAAAACGAACTTTTCTATATTGGCTCATTACTGGTTGTTTGTGATACCACCGTTGTCTCCGATTTCCATAACACAGGTGCTTTAGCAACTTACTTTGGAATCAGAGCAATCTATGTGGTGTTGTCAAATATTTATTTATTTATTTCATATTGGCTTTCGAATTACCAAAATTTCTTCTTTACATCTTGTCACCCTAGTCCTAGTCGCAATAGCATACTCGCGGCGGCAATCCTCTTTACTCCGCCTTCGCTTGGCTCGTCTTGACCGCATCGCCTATGGCTTCCCGCAAAACGCCCTAAAGACTGTACCATCTACGTTTCATGTGGACTTAGTATTTGTTATATGGACTGTGTTAAATTAAAACAAAACTTTTTGGTACCATTGGTTTTTTTTTATTCAGAACCGTAAAAGTTGACTTATTTGTCCACACACGGAGGTTGAATATTCGATTTAACTGCATTGCATTTTGAATAAAACGTATTAGCGATAAAATTAACAAAATATAGAAATAAACTGAAAAATAAAAATTGTTTTTTGTATTAACTTAAGTGGGGCACGAGTTGAAAGTAAAAATTTAATATATTATTTTTGGATGGGTACGAGATAAGTATGTGAACGAATGTGCTATGCATAACATATTAAGTAATCGGAAAAGTTCGCGGCCTTTTTGTACTAAAAATAATAAAGATATCAACAGCGAGGAACATCTTTAACCATTTTTTGCAGTAGTATTCGACAAAGCATTTTCTGCATTTACATTCCAAATCTTTCTTTGAGCACTAGCAGCATTCATTTTTTTATTAAGGGTCTGGACCCTAATCGAAAAAAAACGAATCAATTAAAAATTATCAATTTGCATTATCGCAATAATTATCAGCTGTCAAACAATATATTACATTTCCGCCTAAGTTTAGTATTGCCAGAAATATAACACGCAAAATTCATGCTTCAAAGAGGCCGCGATTTTAACGTTAAGGTACCTATTATTTAAATTAGACATAATGCCACTAAACCTACACCTTCAAATAATTAAGTAAAGGACATTTTTCAAGATCAATGCAACCAACAAAGTCAAACTTCAAACGGATGTCACTTCGACCTACCGTTTCCGTTTCCGTTTCATTATATTAAATTCTTTTACTTAACCCTAAATCTAATAAAATACTAATGCAGTATTTTATTACATTTAGGACCTATATTATTTTTACGACCTATAAAATCAAATTAATATTTTATTATTTTTATAATTGACTCACAGCTGCCCGCGACTTCGTCCACGAAGATTTTGCTAAAACTCGGCTTCTTCGCGGCATATCAAGATGAAAGTATGAAACGTCACCAGATTTTAAAACAATCTGATGTTATGATTTTTGTATGATGTTAGTATACATATAGTAGCTATCGGTGGCGAGGGGTGAAATTATAGCGAAGGTAAGCCGCTCTACAAAAATGATATGATCTGCATAGTGGACCTTTCGGCTTACCTTTTAGAAATCCCACCCGATTTTTAAAAGGTAAGCCGATGGGAATCAGCTTGTATGAAACCATCGCCATTGCTAGCTATGCAGATAAACAAAACACCTATATGTATAAATTGTTGTGGTTTTTATTATTGCTCTTTTAAACACCCCTAAGAGAGATAAAGAGATTTGAGTTCAGTCAGACAGCATCTATATTAAAATTAAAAAAATGTTACCACGTTACTGCGTATTAATAGAGTTAAAGTGGTGACGAAAACACGCAAGCTGCCTGAATCTTTAGTTCACCTTTAACCCGACACAGTATTTTTCATAATCCGAGCAAACACCGGTGGCAAACTTATGGCGGAGCTAACCCCGGCCTTCCGCTTCCGCTCAAATGCACTTGCAGTTTATTAATAAATCAAACTTTTACATAAATCATTCTAAAATTCTAACTGCCTATAATAACCTCTAAATCTTAGGGGGAAAGATTTGGAATCCCATGTGACAAATTATTATCAGGAAACGTAAATTGACAAGCCAATATGTACACTAATAGCTATCATTTACAGGTAATATTGGTCTGTACTTTAAAGGAATGGTTTTGGAGTACCGTTCAACGTCGGAAAACCCATTAAGTAAGACGTTACGAGCGCCGTTGAAAAAAAATATTTATTTTAAATTGATAATATAAAAAAATAAGCCATTCCAGCTTGAATTTTGAATACCGTCAAAGAAACCAACACAACACCACTAAAAATTTCCCCAATCGCGTTGTTTTTGTTTTTCTGCCTTAGGAGTTCATTTATTTTTTTCGATATCGGCTTTCGTTTTCAAAATAATCTACCTTATGTCCGAAAAAACGGGAAATTTTTGTCGTTTTTTTCCACCGTTTCAATTTTTCAAAAAAAGTTACGGTCCGATTTTCGAAAATCTTGGTACCATACGATGTTCCGTAAGGTCTTGCATCTTTTGACATCACTGCTTTTTGTTTAACTTAACAACTTTAGGAAATATAACCGAATTACACTCCTCCAAGAAAACGATCTGATAAACATTTTCAATGTAAAAAAATACGGAACCAAATTCTCATCAAAACGCCATCCTTGAACAAAGCCAGTAATTTCAAGCTCAGAAAATTAACACATCTGTATTGTGGGTGCGACGGTGACATTACGGTAACAGATCGTAAAATATAATATATTTTTACTGTTCGTCTGTGTGTCATTACCAATTAGGATGCAATAAACAAATACGACAGTTTTTATGAATAATATTGTTTCATGCTTTAGTTGAGGAGCTCAGTGGCGCAGTGGTGTAGTGCCTGGCCCAGCGATTGCGGAGGTTAAGCATCTTTCGCAAGGGTCGGTCATGGGATAGGTGGCCAAAAAATATTCATCTCGAGTTCCTCCGTGCTTCGGAAGGCACGTTAAACCGTTGGTCCCGGCTGCATTTACAGTCGTTAGTATCCACCAATCTGCATTGGGGCCGTGTGGTGGTTCATGGCCCATCCTCCTTATCCACTCAGAAGGAATCCGTGCCCATCCTCCTTATCCACTCAGAAGAAATCTGTGCTTCAGCAGTGGGGACATTAAAAATGGCTGATGGTCATGCTTTAGTTAGTAAGACATCAATTTTTATCTTTATTCCGATAGACTTAATTTTATACTACAATTTTAATTTGACAGACTATTCAATATTTGAACAGTTTTTAATTTTATGACTCGGTAACTTAGTTGGTAAGAGCATTGGACTGGACTTTCACAGATCGCCGGTTCGATTCCCACCTGAGACAATTCTGATGACGAGTTGATTTTTTTCTCCTAAGTATCAAAATAGAATCGTGAATGCTAAAATCTCAAATCAAAAAAAGAAACTCATTAACATTTGAAAAATTTCCATTAAATTTCAGAACGGCCTTTAAAATATTCTAGAACAAGGTGAAACAAACATTCATAGTAAGTAAATATTCATTTTCACTCACTTTAGAAGCAGTTACCACCAAAATAAAGGATTTTTGAGTTATTTTTTTAGTTTTGTTAGAATTAAAGGCTGATTATAACTAAAATAAAACTGTTTTAGCAGCTTTTGAAATTCAAATCAAAAGCAATTTGATTTTATTCCAAAAAGTTCGACCAACATACTAAAAGGAGGGTTCGATTCTTGAATACCACGAAGGGTATTTACTAAGGAGGCCCACTTCCTCGCAAGTGCGGGTTCGCTGTAATGGACACCCGGTCCACGTGCAACTTCCTTGGACACTCGAGACCACTTCCAGGTATGACCAATGTCACGTGACACCATGCACCCTGAACTTTTTAGTGGTTACTTCCTTTTGTTTTGTCGATTGTCAAAGACATGTTTAGACTAGCCACATGCAGACGGAATTTTGATTCGGAATTCGGAAAAGGAATGATTCCGAACGCAGCAAATCATACAAATCTATGGACTTACCACACACATGCGGTACTTTTCCGTTCGAAATTTTCATAATTATCGATATTCCGTTTCAGAACTTATTACTGTCCGTCTGTATGTGGTCGCGCCTAATTGGCAAAAAAAGTTACCTACCACACAAAAAAAACACTATTTTCAATATGCTTCGTGAGAAAGACTTATCAAGTTTATTTAAAAAAAAATAGGACATCTCAAGTTTGACAAATTAATATAAATGTCTACACCTAAATACTTTGTCATCTTCCACTAAAACCGATTGTATAACCTCTATACTTAAAACTATTTTAAAATATACCACATTTCTTAAAATAAACAGTCTAAAGTGCGATCATTAAAATTCATTGGCTCTAAGCATTTCTTTCCTTTGCCTTACTTTTATAACGAGACGATTCGTAGTCAACTTCCCGCCATAATATTTCCATACCGCGGTCGCTACCTACAAAAATGCGGATTCTCAAGAAATAACGCTCATACTAAAAAAAACTAAACCTCATAGTTTCAGTCTGCTTTTCGGCAGCAAAATATAAATTTCAAATATGATGTCGCGGTTATGGGGGCGTATTATAGACGTCAATTTTACGACCCTATTATTGAGGGTTGAAGATAAACGTTTCTCGAAATAATAATAGGTAGGTATGTATATTGCATCATTGATATTTTTTTATTACTCATTTGATAAAGGTATGAATTCGTGGTTAAATTAGTTTTTTTTAAATAGAACAAAAAAAGTTATTGTTAATAATTATGCCTACATTTTTAATTCGATGAATAGTTCAAATCTATGTTTTTTCGTTTTTTTATGAAACATCCGCAATTTTGAATTTTGGTAGCCATAGTAGATTTGGAAATATAATCTTTCGCAAATGTCTAATTCTGACATGCATGACACGATTGAATGCATTGAATCAGTTTCATGCGCAATATATCGCGCACTCTGCAACCAATGTTGCAGAACCCATCAAATCTCTGCCTGTAACGGAACAGTCCATTTTAAAGTATTACAATTTATTGCTTCAATATTCGTACGGTTCGTTGTGTGCGTGAATTTTATTTTGGCCCTAACCGTGACTGATTTTGTATTTTTCCTATTTATGCCAAAAATTCAATAGAAAAATTAATGTCATCACGGTATACGATTAGCTACAGTAATGGCCAGTTCTCATAAAAAAGTAAAAACTTTTCAAGCTATCCAACCTCATTTTGCGTTTCATTTTTTTTTAGTTCTTTTCCGGGAGCGCTCTCTCTTGGTGTAAGATAAGAACGTCTCACATTAACGGCACTCTGATGGGTACTATCTGGAGCTGAAACGGATCTCTTTCAGTTTAATGGGTGATATTTTTTGTTCATGGGTGGGGTTAAAGGTGACGGCGGACCAATGGAGGCGTCGCGTCGGCTGGCGTCGAGGAACGCGCGTGCCTGCGTCGTGTTCCGATAAAGAACTTAAAGAAAACCCCAGAGTGGGAGGAGATATGCTATTCTTGGATGTGAGTCTGTTTGTGTTCAGTACAGTAGCAAAGAAAAGCATAATCGTTTTAACTTATTCATGTTTATCATATATTCTTGTTATATAGTCTTCGAAAATCCTAGCTTTTATGATAGTTACTAGTTACTAAGCAATTTATTTAGGGCATGACCTTTCTCTCCTTCCCTCCACAAAATAGACTACCTCCCCCTGATGATAATGAACTTCATCTTCCAAATTCTACTTTATGGTATGTATTTGGTATATATTTATACAAACAAAAGAACTTCGAATCAGTTTCACACTACAAAGTGTGCTTTTCCATGTTATTTATTTACAAATAAGTAAATTTCTTTTGTTTCATTACAAAGTGTAGATTCAATGGGTCTAATATTAAGAATTGCTAATAAATTATATTATTAAAAAAAACTTACTTAAAACATTCTGTCGTCGACAGTCCCTTGAAGTTTATTCTCGGTAAGTGCTCATGAGATAAATCCACATCGGATTGGTCGCGAGTTTCAGATTATCTGAATACTCGTACATTTCAGGCGGTTTAGGAAAAACCGGAGCGTCACGGAGATGGTATAAATTATACAGCGGAAACAAGTGACATATTGTCCGCTTAATGGTTCTTTTTACCCTGTGGTTTTAGAGTCTCTTTACAAAAACGAAGGAATACGTGAAAGTGCCAGGTGCTAGGTGGTGGTACATGTCTTTTAATTAAAAAAAATCCAAAAACTTCAAAGTAAAATTCCAAAGTTAATAATTTGATTAAAACAACGGAAAAGTCATTTCTGAATAAATTAAAACATTGCAATAAATAATTAAGACACTATTTTTTCTCTTTGTAACTGTCGTATTAATTATTATGCTACCTGAAAATGTTGTTAAGTATAAAATCACTCACAATATGACCCGAAAGAGATCAGATACACAGTGAAAGTACATACAAGTACCTACAAGTAAAATGGTAATGTTCTTTTTTATAACACAGCAAATTTGATTACCATCCTAAAAAAAACTATGAAACCACAATCAATTTCTATGAAACCGCCTGCTACTAAGCAAAGATATTCCCTAGTGCCCCATAATACCATACACGATAAAAGCAGACAGCTCATTTACGAAGCAAGCACGCCACTAATATTTACCGCCATACAAATCACTCAGCCACGGAAATAAACAAATTCCACACAAAAAACTCATTCCCCACAATTAAAAAAAGCCCATAGTTATTTGGATTTCCATAAATACTCAACGCTCCACTACCGACTTTGAGATATATCTTCCTGGCGCTTTTTTGTTAGGCCCGAAGCAATGGAGTGGCGATAGACAAGATAGAGATTCAGACGTTTTTAATAATTTGCTTTTTTTTCCTCTCTAATCTTTCTTCGTCCGAGGTAGGGTGGCAGAGCCTAAGTACTCTTGCTTAGAGTTCGGGTCACGAATAAAAGACCACTGACTCTTTCTACGTCTTTTTACGTGACGCGAAATATACGATACAATAATATTTACCTTAACCTAAAACTATAATACATAACTATGAAGTATAGGTAGAAAGATTATTATTTAATTTCAGGATCATTCTTGAAGCAAACAATAAAAAAGTAAAAGTTTATCTCCTCTAAAAATAAACGTTTTGAGAAGAAATTCATGAAAATAAATTTGAGTCCATTTTTTATTTGATTATCGCTTCGCTTGGTATCTCGCGCCAGCCCCTAGTGTCACTGCGCATTGTATTTATTTGGTTTTCAAATTCCCTTTCGCGTTCTGTCGGTATAAATTGTCGGTCGCATCATTTCCGACAAATAGCGCGTTCGTCACGAGACGCGCGACGCTAATGACGTTTTGTCTTTGGTAATGATTCGAAATTCAAAATAGACTTTTTAATTTATTGAAAAAGTTTGATTGACGCCTTGACAAAACTATTTTATTGAATTGGTTTAAAAAGGGGCAAATATGACATTTCGAATAGAAATTATTATTTAATACAATTTTAAAGAACAAACTAAAGACGGTAGTTCGAAAGTAAACAGCTTTAGTTCATAATAATGATTTAGTTGCATTTTTATTCATATAAAAATAAAAATAAAATAAAATAAAATAAAATAAATAAATTTATTTATCTTTTAAACCCATTACAATCTATGGAATAAGTTGGTGTCTCTCCATTTAAGCTGCAAGCCTGTGTTTGGGAGACACCGCTCTTCCGTACTTAAATAACAAGTAACTTTGGGTCTAACTACACTATAATTGTGCGTGTGTGTGTGTGTGTGTGTGTGTGTGTGTGTGTGTGTGTGTGTGTGTGTGTGTGTGTGTGTGTGTGTGAGTGAGTGAGTGTGTGAGTATGAGGGAGTTAGTGCTACAGATAGTAATCTGTGATGAGTAGGCAGGTATACCAAACTCATGACATACGATGCAGTAAAGATTCGGTTTCTTCGTATGTTTTGAGCTGAACCCATTTACCCATTTTGTTTCCTACATTCATGATGTGTTTTATCGTATTTGTTTATTTTATTGTACAGATAGGTAGATTGCATATAAATTAAATCATATAAATTAAAATCTAAGTGCTTGATACAAAATTCCCTGACCTATCAACTTAAAACCAAATCCAAAGGTCACCCGGCACAAAAGATTAATGACTTAACAAGTGTCTAGCTAGTTTCTCAGAGTCGCACCCTAGTCGTCTTAGCTATTCATCAATATTCAAGAAATTCCACTTTTCCTGCAACTAGTTCAACTATTCACTTATGCACATAAATTGTAACAAAGATTCGCGTTGCCATTATCCGCGAATTCTCACAATAGCCGATCGGACTTGGGGCATTAATTATAAATTCCGGACGCGGACTTATGATCTATCGCGTATTGTCCGAGAGGTCACCGCTTGACCCGTGAGAACTGGCCACTGCGAAAAAAAATTAAAAATAATGATTCGATATTCAAAATCGCGCGACCCTAAAATTTGAATATAAGGGTCCGGCAAGAAAACATCGCATTCAGAGTTGGACTGGTCATCTTTTGTGTGCAAATAATTTATTCTGTCGCATGCACGGCGGTCGCCGCTGCAGTGTCATCGTATTATTATTCAAATTTAAAAGCAGGTGCTACGTGCGGACACAAACAGAACTGACCTTAGTATTGGAAGTGGACTTCCTTCGAATTCAATTTCGGTGAACAGTTACAGAGTTCATTTACTCTGTTTTGATGTGTATTCATTAATGCGTTGTTTCAATGCAAAATAATGTTGATTAAAGATTGAGAAATACCTAGTGTGTAAGTCAATTTATTGTGCAATTTTAGTTTAGTGACTGCGTTAGACTCTTTGTTCTTCGAGTACTTTCGAAACACAGTGCTATAAAAACCGAATAAAATTCTTGGCGAAAACTAGAGAAGCATAAAGGAGCTCGTCTAAGGGGCTTAAGATGCTATCTATTTATGCACGGTCCGCCCCCCCTGTTTAACGTCATAACCGCGGATTTTACCCGAAAAAAGGGAATTTCACCCAGTACCCACAAAAGAGGTCATCAATCAGGGAGATTTGGCCGATCGACGGCCATCGCCAGTTTAATCATTGCCCTCCAGGGACGAGATTTCGCCCGACCATAGATATAAGCGTCGTCCTCTTTTCACATTCTGATAAAAATGTTATGGACCATAGAGCTTTTTTATTTAATGTCTTGTGACCGGCTTTTGGGAAGGTCTGCCATTTATTAACTGTAGTTTTCTATCATGAGAATGGCTGAGGAAACGACTAACACCAGAATTACTTCAATAGGAGTGAATTTAGCTTCAGAGTTTATGCTTTTCTTTTCCGATAATTTTCAATATCTATGAATACTTACTAGATATTTTATATCAAAAAACACTATCTCCAAAACTCAATGAAGGGTAGGGAAATGTAATAATTCATTCATTATATTTTAATGAGAATGAAAAATAACGTATTGTGAAAGAAAATATTAAATATATGTACAAATATACACCGTTATTTTGTAGTTGTTTTAATTATTTTAAAGGAGTGTTCTACAAATAAAACTAAACATTTTTGCAAAAGAAACATGGATCGAAAAACGTTTTTTTTTACTTTCTATAATATTAATAATTACAATGTTTTAGTGGTCTAGTTAGCATGCGGGAGAACCAACATTTTCTGTCATTTTTCGACCCATGTTTCTTTGGCAAAAATTTTTATTGGCTACAAAATAACAATGTATAACGCATAGAAACTTACATAAATTGAAACGTTTAGAAAACAAAAGAAATTTGATATAATACATTATTAAAATTTTAAATGAATGAGTCGTGGTTTTACAGTATTTTCAGAGAAACACCACTAGATCATAGTATTCATAGAATTTCGTCAGTATCTCCTGGATAACATAAAGAGTGGCGATAGTAGAAGCATATTTAAGTGTCGGTTTAACGGATTTAGTGGGAAGGCGAGATGTTGTGATAAAATTTTACGAGCCACGGTTAAGGGCGCGGAAAATCAGTCAAATGTGTGTTTCCATTATGCATGGATTTACGGTTTTCACTTGCTTTTTTTCAAAATTACTGATTAGGTCACATTTACGAAAAGAAGTTAAACGTGAATAGAAATCATGAATATAATACTAATTTATACAATTTGAGAGATTAACCAGTTACCAAAGTTTAATTGTTCCACTAATTAAAAAAACTTTTAAAACGACTAAAATTCGCTCAACTTTTGTCGGAAGGTACGCACGACAGCACGGTAAGTTAAACAGTTGAACTACGAAAACAGCTTTTATATTTTTTTTGGTAGACTCGCACTTAACGTTTTGTTTCAAATTTTATCATCCGTACCGCTAGAGTGTGGAACTCTTTGGCTGAGTCTGTTTCCTTATAGGTACAATCTGGGAGCCTTCAAGTTGCTGCAAGTGAATAATTTACTTCTAGGCAAGCGCGTGCCTATCAAACAAAAAAAAATAGTAAAGTTAGACGTGTCGTTGACTGTACCAAATAAAACAGTAAGAACAATGAAAACGCGCGGACTTGTAAATCAGACCCACAAAGGGTTATCTGGCGTTGCGCGTAAGTCGCCCCCTATCGCTCGGATTCCGGTAAAATATTCCGATTCCGCCCACGGACTTACGGGCCCAACTAACCCTAACGGGACTTTATGGGAATTTTTTGCCAGTAAGTCTCGGAAACCGTTTGTTTTTATGGCGCGGATTAGCAGAGGATCTGACGAGTTGACTTTGTCAAAGGGTGAATTATTGACTTTTGGGTTTGTGGATACAATTTAATATCTAGTGAAAAAAAATCGTTTTTAAACATCTGCACTATTAACATACATAAAATACACTTTTTAGATGGTCCTGGGAAAGTATCGACACTGGGAAGTTAAAAACCAAACTAAATAAACTTTTAACAATAATGAAATACAAAAAAACCCTAAAAGTATTATTTTAATACATAAACATAATGATTCTTAACGAGCGAATTATTCCTGATATTGTTAATAAATCTAAATATTTTTTATAAACTCGAAAGAATTTCAACGACTATTCTATGGATTTTATAAAATATTTTTAAGTCACTTTGCAACATTAAATCCAAACTACACAGTTTTATATTTATTCAACTTCAGGCACTGTAATTTTAAAAGGATTTTTCTCCCATCCCATACCAAAATCTCTTGCAATTTTTTTGGTGATTTGTAAAATAAACTTATTCTTCCCTATCGAAACCGAATCGTTAGCTGCTGTCCAAGAAATTTTACAGTGTAATTTTATTTATAGTCGAATTATACACGTGAGAATAAGACTTCTGAGATGGGGCGAAGGGTGCTGCCCAATGGATGGGGCATTATATACAGGGATTATTTCAGTTTTTATTGCAGATTTTGAATACACTATATTTAAAAACTATAAACTAACGTGCAAATCTCTTTTGCAATTCAGGTGTCGCCATCTTTGAGGTCCCGGGTTCGATCCCCGGTTGGGTCAATTTAGAAAAACGAACTTTTCTATATTGGCTCAGGTCTGGGTGTTTGTGATACCACCGTTGTCTGATTTCCATAACACAAGTGCTTTAACTACTTACTTTGGAATCGGAGCAATGTATGTGATGTTGTCAAATATTTATTTATTTAAAATAATCGGGATTCTCTTTATAAACTATGTTTAAAACAAGTGTTTATTTTTAATTTCTTATATTGAACAAGTTTGATTGCATAAAAATAAAAACGGCTAGTCGAACACAGCAGTAGGTTTGAAATAATTAATTTTCTTATCAAATTGCAATTTATACTTTATTTGCGCATTTATTGCTGACAAGTGCTTATGATAAAACAAAAAATCTCTCATATTCCATAAGTCAGAAACATATAAAAACTTCAATTTACTCATCATTGAACATGTTATAAAACAGTATCAAATCGTGAAATTCTAAAAGTAAAAAAAAACTATGATTTACGCTCTCACAAAAAAGCTTCCGTTGGCATATTTGCAGGGCGTGTTACATTTTTTTCATTTTATCTTAAAAATATCTTGTTAGTGGTCAGCAGGCGGCTGCGTGTTTTCAACAAAAGGACCGCAAATTTGTATATACTCAAGAAGAGTGGCTGAGAAAACAGTTTTTTTTCTTTTTTTTAATACTCGGGATTAAACATTTATTGCCAAAAAAAGCGAAGGACATCACGTGTAGGGAAATGGGCCAAATGTTCGCGGTTGGATAAACGATTGAAGTTTTTTTTAACTAAACCGTTAATCTTTAACGTAAACATTTTTTTTAAGTTTGTAGAAATAATTCTTTATTGGATTTTACGCATTGTTGTTTATAGAAGTGTTAAGCAACAACAGAAAAATGACAATAATATAATAAAATTTTGTATTTATCTGTTTTTCTCGTTCTATTTTTATTTTGCCAGAGTAAAGTTGAATTCGGCGTTGGTCTGGTGTTTTCGTGAACGTTAAATTAACGGCGGACTTGTTACCGATTTTCAAGTGACAGTCGCAATAGCAGTTGTACCATCGAACATTTTTCTAAGTCTGTCAAAACGTATGAACGAATTTGTGTTTTGACGGCAATAATTAAGGCTTCCCGCCCACGAGCGGCTTTTTTTGTCCTACCTTCCTGTCCTGTGTCCTGCCTTTTTTTTTGTCGCTGGCTAAGTAAACCCTTTGTCACTCTTGTCAGTGTCATTTCGCGTGCGATTAGTCGCTGAGCCACTTTTTGTAGCTCGTGGGCGTTTACGCACTGAATTCTGTATGTTCTATTCTCGGCGATAAAAAAATCGCTCAGCGATTAATCGCTCGTGGGCGGTGTTGCTTATTTTACTTAGCGATTGTGACTGTGAATAGAATAGAATAGAATAAAATATTATTTATTAGCATTTGATTAGGGTACACTGTAGGTCTTATAGTATTTAAAAGATCTGCCTATTCAACCATTAACTTAAAATTATATCTTAAATTAAAATTAACAAGTAAGATAGGTACTTTTTTTCTTTTTAACATTTCACATTGCAGATGTTGAATACTGTTATTACAATTCATGATTTTTACAATTTATATCTCATAATAGCAGTCAGATTATTATATCAACGTCACTTATCTTACACGCTACATGTGGTTACATTCTCTTTGGGCTACTTTTTATCCCACGGCTGGGCACGGGTCTCGATCTGTAGTCCACGCGGGTGATGCTGCAGGCGGAAAGCTAGTAAAATAATATGTCAATGTCAATGTCAATTTACCACTTTTCTAAATCCTAACATTAACTAACCGGCATGCAATGGCGTGGCGATGATCGGTAATAAGTCTGCAGGAGTACTACGTAGGTAGCTAAATTTAATAAGTTCTAGATAATAACTTTAATAGTATTTAAAAAAAAAGTTTAACAGTTTGCGAATAGACAGTGTTTCTTCAGTGAAAACATTTTGGAAAGCGGTTTCATCGTGATTTTTAAATCTGAATTCCGCCGTTTCTTATTCTCTGTTGGTGTATACTTTAGGGCTATTACCCATATCTTCTGTCCCTAACATTAAATATTATTCATAAAGCGGTATGAATACGTTAACCTCTTGCGGTAGGAGGTATTTTAGTGCAAATATTCCATCAATAACCTACCCCTATCCATCAAAGAGGGAGGGACAATGTTGACATAAAATTTACGATATTAATATTTACAGTAAGAGGGTTCTTATTCTGTCTACATGCTTAAATGTATCGGTTGTGTGAACAGAAAAAAAATACTTGTAACTAGGTAGGTATGAAAGAAAGAAAGAAAGAAAGAAAAATAATTTATTTGGGACATACGACAACAAAACTAAATAAAACTTAACATAAACCACTATTTGTCCCAAAACGGACCCGACTCAGCATAATGCATGGTCTACGACCAGCGCTGGTCTTCCGTCGGGACCGGTATGTTGGCTATCAAATGATAACTTTAAAACTTTAACTTTAAGGGATGTAGAGCAATCTAAACCTGACATGACCTGATAATTGTACATAAGTATTTTCTGTTTAAAGATAAGAGTTTTTAGTAGTAGAATTAGAATTGATGCATAATATAAACTAGGCACAAGACAACTAGTGCTTAAATATCTACTTAGTAAAGACACCAGAAATAATCATTGAGATAGGTAATTTTTAAAATATGCCAAAACGCGGTTATTCCATACATTCCATTCCAATTTTTTTTTCATACAAAACTGTAAATCGCATTAATTTTTATTTGGTTTAGTATTATGGATTTTTTATTTAATAGAAACCTAGACAAATACTGTCTTAATCCGAATAACATCACAAGAAGAGTTAATTATGCTCAAATTGCAAATCATTTTGGTATTACGTTTGTATCGAAAGCTCACTGTTCGCCGGCGTCTTAAGTTATGATTCTACAATGTTCTATATTCAAAAACGAAAACACGTCAACGCAAATAAAGATACCCACGACCGCTGTCAAGGTGCAGTCCAGCCCATTGTTACGGACCCAGTGTCCTTTTGCTGGCATAACATAATTGCATTGGCCCCCTTTGCCGCCAAAAAAAAACAAAGTAGGGCAGCGAAAAACGTAAAGATGACGTATTCAAAACATATGTCACTTTCTGTATCGATTCGCGTTTCGAATTGAAATGTCCTCGCCTTTGTATTTTTTTTCGACGACGTACCTTATTAGCCGGACCGTGAGTTCCCATGACGGCGGAATTCGAATTTGGAATTTTACGAGATCTGCACGATTCGGGCCATTGATGTTTTCGGAAGCGAAACGGATTAGTTCCGTAGTCCAGCTCGAAGTGATGTGAAATTTAATTTATTGATATGTCACTTTACGATTTCTTTGTTATTGTTACTGATATCATACTATCAAATAATAATTATTTTATTTTATTTACTTATTATTAAGATAGGTAGTATCTAAGTGTCGTTAATATTATCAAACCCTGCTAAAAGCTTTGTTTTTTTTTACAAAGTATTTTAGTTCTAGAATCGGACCTTTGTAAATGTTGAAAATATTTAATTTTTAGATTTTTATGACATTTTCACAAAAAGTAAAAAAACTGGCCAATAATACAGACATCAAAATACGCTTACAAAACTAAAACTAGAATATTTTTGAAATAACCGAAATGTTTTTTTTTCGAAAACAATCGATACTAAAATTATATACAATTACTATCGAACCTGCTCATAAAATTTCACGAGAATCGGTTGAGGAATGCGACCTGTAGAGAAAAAAACGGTCATACGAAATATTTTTTTCCCAAGCTGAAACGGAGAAGCTTCGCGTTCGCTCGGTCAAAAAAATCTGAACATTAATCTCCCATAGCCGACCCCAACCCGTCGATGGGTCCTGATTACTGGTGCAACAAAAGTCTAGATTTCGCTGATAACCCGCCGCCTGCCGCTGTAACGTGGGGTAAATTACACCCCCGGGCGGGAGCAGGGTTGAACATGCGATAATGGTTTAAAAAATATATTAACAACCGTTTTAAATTTTTGAGAAAGTAAATATTCAATTTATTGAACGCTAAAATCACACAAAGATTATTATAAATAATTATAAATTGAATAACACTCCACAACACTTGACAATACACTTCCAATTATTTTTTATAAATATTCACTGTTTTTCAGTTTGACGACACCTTGTGTAAAATAATCAAATATTGTGTAATAGTACGAATAATACGAGGCGTATTATTGACCGAGCGAGTGCGTAGCGCGTGCAAAGAGTCTGATTCAGCTTTGGCAAAAATGCTTTCGTATTGTCTGTCCCGACTCCCGCTGTCCGGCTGTCTGCAGGTCGTATTTCTCAACCGATTCTCGTGAAATTTTGTGAGCAGGTTTGATGATTATATAGTTTATTTGTTAAGCCAGTTTTTCGAAATTTGACGAAAAAAATAACCTATTCGAAAATTCGAAATGATCAAAATCAGAAGCGCCATCTAGCTTCGAATAGATAAATAAATGAATACCTAACCTATCAAACAGCACACTGCCTTTCTTTTTTCTTTTTTGCTTTTCAAAAGCAGTGTCAACCTCTTGGAGACTTCTGTTAGATTATTTTTTAAACAACATACAATTTGAACGAGGTCTACAGCTCACTGAGCCACTAGTAATATAATTATTAATTTATATACAAGATGCTTTATTATTTCATTAGCCCTAATAGTGTCAACCCTACATCAAACGAACAAGAGGTGAACAGTGAGTACGCAATGAGTGACATAATAACAGCCGAACAGATCGCAGATAAGCTATTAATTTGGCTCGAGTATCCTATTCTGTACCAAAATTATGCCTACAGCGACAAACTCCTACATGCGGATGACTTCTATCAACTACAACCTTAAGTATAAAGCATAAGGTGTATTATTAAACAGATTTCTTCTTAAGGGGCGGTAGCGTTGTGGTTTTTTATAAGCAAGAAATTGATATGTAGCTCTTTGTATAGCAGGAATGCACAATGGTGTTATTGTTTTGTCAACGTTTAGCGGTCGCTACACTGAATACGTTTTCTTGATTAGCCGTCTCTTTTCAATTTCTAAAACCCTTGAGGCTTGATTGTGATTGATTATGCTGATTTGATTTTGGCTATTTTGAAATTAACATTACTTAATTAAGCTTAATTAACATTATTTAATAACTAAAGAGTTATTATTTCTATAAGCTATGTTATTTCTCCTAAGTAATTAATTCATACAAAATAAGCTTTAACTTTAAACTCTATTGAGAAATATTTAGTTAGAAGTGGTCAGGTAGACATGATAAAATTAGCTCAAGTAGAATATGAAACTGCACTAAAACTACCGATTCACAATGGGTCACTGTTTGGTTTGGTCACCTTCTCACCTGATGTTAAGTGACGAATGTGGAAGCGCAATGAACCCGGAATCTTCAACCACTGAGGGACTGGCTATCTTACCTCTAATTGGCTTTTTGGTTAAAAAATAAAAGGTATTTTTTTTTCTTTCATCTTTTTGATTATTCTTCAGAGTTAACCAATGCCGATTGTCGGAATACAACAATATTATAAATTGTTGTTTCGGCTTTAGTTTTAGGTAAGATGGTGGTCTTGTAACAAGCTCTACCATCAACCAAACTAAGTACATTTGTGTTCCCCTCCTGTGAATCGAACTCGGGACCCCTTACCGTCATACACATGTGGACGAACCACTAGACCATAGCGGTGGTTAAATAATAACGTCTTAAGAGATAAAAGCAAGTTTCACCTAGCACTCACAATTGATCTTGACATGTCTTGACTTCAATGTTAATCTAAATAAGAACTAAATTACAGGGTACTTTGTTTAAAAGCAATTTGTTAAAAGAAAACTATGATTAAGCGCGCACAATGTAGGTGATGACATCAATTACTTAGATATCAACTTAATTGTATCAACTTTGAGGTCAAGAGGTTAGGGTAATCTTGCAAAATTGACGACTCTACTACGTTTTAACTCTAAAACAACGCAATTACCTACATAATACAACAGTCAGTAAACAACAAGACAGTAACGTTTTGTATTTAGATTGCAAAATCCAGGAGAATCAATATACAGTAGTCAATACTTCTCTTATTCAAGTAAACTTAATAACTAAGCACTTTTGAATCGTCTATGTTTTCCTACCACCCGTTCCAGACTTTTTTAACTGACAAGAAGAACAGGCGCAAGAAACTTATCAGCTTTAACAGAAATAAGTATATAACGATATTTACAAACTTAAATATATCGTTACCAAATATAGTACAACAGGATTATTAACAACAAAGTACTTTTGTTACATGTTACATATAAGTGTAGTCAAGTCTCCATTTCTTGGTTATCGTAAACGAAGATTTTCATTTCTGTGTACAGAAAATATTGAAGTGTTGATTCAGATTTAATCTTTGAAATTAATCGTGTCGACACTTGGTTTTTTGTAAGAGGTATTATTCAAATCGTATTTAAAAACTTTGTTATTAGGTGTTTTCATAATCATAGCACTTTTTTATAACCTATTAATATTTTATTTTAATCAGGTACCTAACCTATCCTTACGTAAATTACGTCTGTATTTTTTTTTCACCAAAAGGACAAACTCAAAAAGTATATTTTATTCGCTCGCCCAGATTTGAACCACAAAAACTATGGCTTGTTGACTGGGCGGGTCTCTTGACAAATTTACGACATTTTTGACCCAATTTTTTGGCCAAAACTTAAACTTTATGGGTTCCATAAGTGGCGAACTTTTTTTAACTTCGCCGAAAGGTTATCAGGCTTAGAGGTGTTACTGTTTGAATATGAAACACGTGGAGCCTTTTTTTATCAACTTTTGACTTGTCTACCGTTAACTGTATAACGGTATTATGGTGAATTATAAAATTAAAGTTAGTCTTTGGTAATCATTTTAGTTTATTTAAGCTTTAACAATAAATCTTACATAATACCAAATAATATACTAGAAAAAATACGACTCGCACCAGATCATGTTCTCGGACGGGAATCGAACCCGAAAATCGAAACCTGAAACTGTGTTAAAACAATCATTTTCTAAATTGACTTAGCCGGAAATTGAACCCGGGAAGTCAGAGATGGCGACGCCATAACAGCTTGTGCAAACAAACCTCTTGATCTCAGATAATACCACAGAATGATTGATAGTAATGATAATACTCTTATTAGATAAGTTAATTTTAACTATATAACATGCCTGTATTTCATTAAGCTTTCTCAGGGTATTGAACTCGTATAGTAACATTGGTAACCTCAAAAATCAGACTCTGTGTCCGCCGCTTGACTACGGAGTCTTTATTTGTTAAAATGTTGTACCTAGTATATACGTAGGTACACATATATTGTTTAAACATGACATAAACATAAATATTTGACAACATCACATACATTGTTCCGATTCCAAAGTAAGTAGCTAAAGCACTTGTGTTATGGGAATCGGAGACAACGGTGGTATCACAAATACCCATATCTTAGGCAATATAGAAAAGTTCGTTTTCTAAATTGACCCAACCGGGGATCGAACCCGGGAAGGCGACACCTTGAAAACCGGTGTACAAAGCCACTCGACCACGGAGGTCGTCAAAATTGTATGTTGGAAAACACTTTAATTAAATACTTTGTAGGTAAAAAGTCACAAGGAGTTGTTAATAATAAGTAAACAAGCGCTCATGGCGGAGCTTGACAGACTGATCGTACTCGATCACGTTTGTTAAGCAACCCTCGGTCCGGCCAGGGGCAGATGGGTGACCGCTAAGTGGCATTGCAACTCAGCACTTCCGTGCTTCGGAGGACACGTTAAACCGTCGGTCCCGGCTGTTGTCATCTGATATCAGTTGTTAAGCCAAATCAGAGGCCTTACAGGCGGCTTGGTAAACTCTAACACCAGAGGTGGCCCTAATCCTCATACGATAAGAAGTAAACAAACATTTTTAAAATCTGTATTTTTAGACATGTTATTATGTTCGTAAATGTCAAAATATATTTTCAAACCACCACCTTGTTTATTCTATGTCAAAAATATTTTGAAAATGTATTCACTGACTCTTCAAGCCAGTTACAGTAACAACAAAAAGTAAAAAATGAGCATTTTGTAACTGATTAATATGTGGCTTCATTACCATACAATAGACTCACGAAATACAATGTTTGACATATCTTTACATTTGAACAAAAACAGTGAAGTGTTTTTGACGTTAAAAGGGAAAGTAAAGTCAAAGAAAAATAATAATTTTGAGTAAGAAACGGTTGTTTATCCATAATTTAATTTTGTATTCATAATATTTATTTTTATCTTATTAGAAACTATTATTTCTACAAAATTATCATCAAGTTTCCGTCTGACGCCATCTGTTAAATTGATAGCTATAAAAATATAAAAAACATGTACAAGTCTAACTAACCCTGAACTAACCTGTCCAAAATTTATTTGTTTAATAGGGTATATATCGATCACGTTCCACTTTATTCCGCTTGAACGAATGTCTTCGTTCCAAAAAACCTGATAATATTTATGTATTTCTCTCTATACGGCACTAATTTAAGAATTTTGCTTCCTAAGATCAACAATAATGATTTCATTCTTTAGATTTCGTCTTTGGAAAAACGCTTATTTCGTTTGAAATGGAAATATACAGTCTTAATAGATAAATAAATTAAACACTATGATTTCCCTAAATGTCAACTTTAACCCCTTAAAACCCCTTATTATAAAAACTCACGCGACATGAAGACGCGTGCGCAGCTTCCGAACCCTTGCTCTTAACCCGAAAGCGCGTGCGGGACAAATACGACCCACCTCCGTACCAACCCTATTGTACCCGTTTATCTCCAGATCCCTTTCATCCTAAGGGCACGAAAGGGTACGAATCGTGCGCAAGGATTCTGTATGTATCACGTGCCTTTTGTTACAAACAAGATCGTAACCCTTGCTTTTTATCTCCTTTATGTAAGATGTTTTGTATGTTTCAAACGATTTTAATGGTTTACTGCCAGATAAGGGTATATGATTTTAGTAACTAACTGTTCGTTTTGGAAAATGGTAATTTATTTCAACTTCCATATCAGTTGGTTATCATCGGTGATAACTTTCAACTAATTTAAGGGATGAGTGAAACCAAATCAAGTTTTTATAAATCCCATAAGTTCCCAGAACACATTTGGAACACGTGAACGCCAACCGTGGGACCACACATGCGGATTGAATAAAACTAGTATAATGTAGGTGATTCCAAACCAGATTTCTTTCTTCATCAATATTCACAATATTACAAGAAGCCCCTTTTTTAATGTTTTTTTTTCTTGTATAGTTCGTAACGACTTTTTTCTTTGGTCTAAAAAGACGATGGTGACCCATGACCCCGTCGCGGGGCCCTTTCAGTGAACGGTTGAAATCTAGTTTGTAAGAAAAAAAGCGTGTCTATATATTGTAGTACAAAGCTGTGAATAGTGTGTCCGAAACGGATTTGATGTATGTAGTCAGGGCAGTTTTTTAGTCCTATGTAATAGCCAAAGTTACCTTAACGGAACCAGAATGTTCTGAAGGTTTTAACCGTTAAGATGTTGACGTGATTTCTTAGGATAACTGGAGATTTGTAACCGTCTTTCCGCTCCATGTAGTGACTAATCCAGAAATTTCTTTTATTTGCTGGATAATTCTGTTGCATTAATGAAGGTGCTAGTATCGATATAATATAAAATCGATTTTAATCGCTTAGTTTTATTTCTTCTAGATTAGGTTAAAGTCACGGTGAAATCCATGTTTTTATATAAGTTTTAAGATAGCAATTATTGAATTAATTTATCAATTCTCTACAAGTTTTTTTTTAATAACTAGGTAACAACAATCATTAATAATTTCAAATCTAAAATCAATTAATAATATCTAATCATATATTTGCTTACACCCGCTGCCCTACAAGATTGAAAAAACACAAAAAGCTTTTTTGTTTGGGCAAAAAACCCCCAAGATTTCACACAATAGTCCCGACGCTCCCGTTAAGTAACCCAATTTTTGCACCATAAATAAAGACGCAAAAAAGTTTTGAAAGGTAACGGTCTTCCGTATTGTTTTTTTTTCGAAAAAATATTAGTGGTATGTATTAATTTATGTTACGCCCCGATGCTTACACACAAAGTGCGTATTGAGATCGAAAATTAGGCCACATTCATACTTTTTTTATGTTTTTTCAAAGTTTTTTTATCTGTTCACAATCCCGTAATGTTTTGTGACAATATTGACAGGTCCAGCCCTATTGGCGCGAGATTAGGAGGCGAGTCGAGGATTTGTAAGTAATCTCATTGAAAATTAATACTATTCTTAAGAATCCGTCGAACAGTTGATTGGTCGTATTGTTGCAAGTTTTTTGAGATTCAAACAAGGCCCTCCGTTTGTAGATCACGCCGCCATGAATTTTAAATCTTGTATTTTAGATTTTGTTTGGAAGTTTACTGTGTAATTAATTCTATTTGTTAATTTGCATAATCTTGAATTTGCATTTCTTTCATGTTTGATTTGTTTTAGCAAACCAATAGAATAGAGGTAGAATTGGATTTATTCACTTTAAATTTTCACGTTGCATTGTACTTAGTTAAAGTAACAGAAATTAAACGCGTACGTAACTAATGATACGTATTTTTACACCTATCTATTTTACCGACGTTTCGTCCGAGTGGCATCGGCCGTGGTCACGGGCTTACCTACCTATCAATGTAAGTATCATAACATTGTATTGGAATAATAATGCTTTGATCGAAGTATTAATATTTTTATGGTTTCGGTTGTGTCCTAAAGTTTTTGGTATAAATCAATGAATAAACAAGATCAATCATTAAATTTGCAGAATCATTAGTCTGAGAATTTAATATTATGTATTTTTGCAATTCAATGAAGCATTTTTCACATCTCATTTATTTTTAACAAATTATAACACATGGCACAATTTATTGCTACAATTATTTCATTAATGCTGTAGGTAGACAATTATGTAGCTAAGAATATAAAAAAACTTAACCCCTCAATTTTTCGGTTAATTTGTAACAGTAATTGTCAGCATCCGTAACCACTTAAGGGTTAACACCGGCGATCTTAACGCAACCTTATACCACGTGCCGCGAGAAGAGGGTTAAAAGACTGGAACTTTTTAAAAGAGTTTTTTTATTCGTTTTTTTGTATCTGTGACTTTAATGACAGCAATGACATGTAATAGCTTAGAAGAAAGGGTCATATAGAAAAAAAATAATGTGAAATCTTTTACTTTAATATTAAATACGGGTATACAACAATACACGAGTAGGAAATATTTTTGAGAATTATAAATCAACATTAAACAAAATTATATATTGCTCGAAACGCAGAATACATGACAGTACGCTGCAAGATAAAACACTTTGTTTTCTAAATAAAAATAACAACGGCTCCAGACTAGCAAAAGTTATAAGATTAGGGGCCCTACCGGCTAACTTTTCTAACTTCGGTGGGTCTGCCGAGCTTTAACTTAAAACAGATAAATCGAAGTAAGGAGTTTCGTACTATTCGCCGAAGTTCTTTAGAAGATATCGATGTTCGTGTGACATCATGAATTAGGGTTCGCCATTTTGGGCCGATTGGGGCTCGATTTTCTGTTTTAATTTGAAGCCCGGCAGACTTTCCGAAGCTCGATGTGTTAGCCGGTACGGCTCCAGTTATCATACGAGAATCGGATTTCAGAGATAGGCAATGGAGCCACGTGAATTCTCTCGTCAACGATGGACGACCTAACTTGAAATCTAAGATTGCCATTATAGTCGTGAAAATTCTTAATACTCATCCATACATTTTGATATTCACTTTGATTTCTATACATTGAAAGAAAACTGTTTTACGAGTTTTAGTATCCGTAACCGGTTTTATTTCAGTTTATTTTTAACTACAATATTCTGTATCACACGGATCTATATCAGAGATGATGTTAAGATATAATATGATATTACTTCAATGTAGGGGTCATTCAAACCGCATCTAATCTTGGTCCCCGGGGAAATATGCCGTGCGAGGTAATTTCTGACCTGTCAGAGAGTATCGATTTAGTATTCGGATGTATCGATTATCGGATCAAAATAAATTATTGTGTCTGTAGAGTAGCGATGCCGTTATATAATGTGCAACGTGAAATCTCTTTGTAAGAGGGCGCCTTTTCATTAAAATGAATTTTAGCAGCTTTTACATTTTTTTTGTTTACAGTAATACTGAAACTGAGCTAAAGTTAAATGTAGTTTAATTATTGTAAAGTGATAGTGAACACAACTTGACATAAGCAAAAAAGACACAGAGTAAAAAACCAAAAAAATATGTTATAGTATAAAAAGAACAGAATTCAAAAATATAAATCAAAAGTGAAAAACCATAAACTAGTAAAAAAGAGGCCGGCTCGGCAACAAAGCCTAAGGTGTCTACGACAATCTTTATGTTAAATGGAAGTGGAATCTGTATGTTGTATCAGACACAAATACACTATTAACTGAGAATGAAAGTAAAAGATAATATATTATATTTTACTAGACAACCCAAATCATACTCTGGCCCCCTAGCATGACCACCAAAACACGATATATATTGCGTGATATAGCGTTTTCTCTATACTCAACTGTCAAAATCCATTGTCTTTTGACAGCTAAACGTGATAAATCGCTACATCACATCGCATTTCGATGATCATGCTACCCCTACTGATTGATAAAGAACCAAAGACAGAGTTCAAGTTTTAGTAATATACATTGCAACCTGTGATGTTTTTTTTGTACCTGTTTATAAATGAAAATAGTAAAAAAAATAAAGAAACTTTTAAAAATTAAAAAGAAAAACCTCCTTCAAAAAACCTTAAAAAAATTGCTATAAAAAACAGCTTCAAAAAACAGCAGCTCTAAAAAGCAAGAAATAATATTCAAATCTGCATAATTACTATTCAAGTATCTACGCATATCTGATATTAAAAAAACGTCTTTTGAAGTCGGGTGGGGCTAAAGATATTTTTTTTTTAATCATAATAACATTTATCGTGGTTTCTCTTTCTCAATTTGATTTTTTAATTCTTAAAGCCCCACCCGACTTCATAAGACGTTTTTTTAATATCAGATATGCGTAGATACTTGAATAGTAATTATGCAGATTTGAATATTATTTCTTGCTTTTTAGAGCTGCTGTTTTTTGAAGCTGTTTTTTATAGCAATTTTTTTAAGGTTTTTTGAAGGAGGTTTTTCTTTTTAATTTTTAAAAGTTTCTTTATTTTTAACTTTTTTGTGGTAGGTATGTATAAGTAAATGTAAGCGATGATATAAATATATTTTATTCATATTTCACACATTTCAATGGTATAATACGCCTAGTAACTCAATATCCCCTTTTCGCACTGTTAATTTTAGCAAGGGTCAGACATGGGGTAGGTGACCAAAGTGTATTATCTCCTCCGTGCTTCAGAAGACACGTTAAGCCGTTAGTTCCAGCTACATTTGCACATTAACACCCACCAATCCGCATTGGGCCCGCGCGGTAGGTTATGGCCCGTGCTTCAGAAGACACGTTAAGCCGTTAGTTCCAGCTACATTTGCACATTAACACCCACCAATCCGCATTGGGCCCGCGCGGTAGGTTATGGCCCATCCTATTCATCAGCCCATAAGTAAGGCTTGTATCCCAGCCCCAGTAGTGCCAATAAAAATGGCTGATGCGAAACCTTTCAATACCGTAGAGTAATCACTAATACACTATCATATTTGATTTTGAAGAGTTCTCTTGTGTATCTTCGAAGTCCAAGGTCCAATGTGAAGGAAATTTGAATGAAAACATCCTTAAAGTATCCCCTTTCTAACGAAACAAGAATCATCTAAATCGGTTTATAAACAAAGAAGTTATGTCTGAAGATCCGTAAAAAGTCGTGCAAAAGTTACCTTAAAAATTTCAGTATTTTCAGGATTACTCGAAAAGTACTGAACCGATTTAAAATTTTCAAAAAATGGGACCACCTGGGTAGCAAACCTGATAAAGTGGCGTTTGAATCATGTCAATCGGTTCAGCCGTTTTCGAGTTATCGGTGGACATACATAAAAAAAATATAAAAAAAAAAAAAAAAAAACAAATAAACAGTCGAACATAGAACCTCCTCCTTTTTTTGAAGTCGGTTAAATAGTAGAAAAACTTTCACGATGTGTTTAGTTCATAAAACTGAAAAACCTTCTCTTAGAAACGTAGGTCGAAATACTGAAAAAAAATATAAACTAGGTACCTATTCATGAGTAGGTAATACCTAATAACGTGATCGGTTGAGTACCTACGAGGTGGCACAAAATGTTTGACGTATTTTGACATTATGTTTAACATGATCTGTCTTCACCGAGTCATTTCAATTTTCAAGTCAACTTGCGTCAACCGCATGCAATATTGCTTTCAAACGGTACACTTTCCCTTTCAACTTTCAATTCAACTTGCGTCAACGCATGCAATATTCCACGTTCAACTTTCTGCCGTACAAAGTTGACGTTTTTTCGAGAAGATAGGACCTACGCTATTTCATGCGCTGAGGCCTCTGTTGAAAGCGCAAGAAGAACGTGAAAGCGCACGATTAGCGTGCGTTATTTTATGCCTTAAGGCATGCGTCAGATGAAAGTGAAGTGGAACGCGAAAGCGATCGTAAGAAGACACACCCTTAGAGAAAGTTGTTCAGTTTCGTAAAATGAACAAATCATAATTGTAGAATTGTTAAGCTGTGTCTCAACCTATGAACACTTCATGTGAACGAACGAACGAACTATAAAGTAGATAACTATAAAATGGATGTTTCAGTACACGACAACTTGGAGAACTCGAGCGGCTCATCGTTTTAGTGATGAAGCCGCGCGTGCCGGTCCAGGATCCCTTGCTTAATCGGCTAGCTTAAGTGGCATCAAACGCTCCCACACAATCCCATCACTTGCCAACAAATCTGATTTCCAATGCACTTTAATCCGATATCATCGGCTCCCTCTTATTACGTCCCGAATACGAAACTTTTCAGTATACCTCAACCATTGCTCTACCAATAAAGTTTCAATTAAAATTTTCTGGGTAAAAGCCGCAGTGGATGAGTTGTAGATGGTAAAAAGCTCGATAGGGTTGCGTACACCCAAAAAGCTTTCGCTCGGTAGTCAATTAAGTACTCAGTCAGGGGTGCTACACAATTGGTCGCCTCCGCACAAAGCGGCAGTGGCGCCGCGCGCGGAGATATTGTGAACTCAAAAGAGGTTTTATTAGACTGATTGTGGGTTGTGGTTTTGTTGAGGGATTTATTACTGTTGCGGCGCACGGATTAAGTTTATTGGTAAAACATTTTATAGATATTAAGGTGTTGGGGATTACTTGTGTTTATTAGAGTTTTAATATTGCTATAAAACCCGTGCGAATTTTTAACGTTTGCGTGTTTCTGTACTTTTAGCCGACTTCAAAAAAGGAGAAGGTTCTATGTTCGTCTGTATGTTTTTTTATGTATGTCCACCGATTACTCGAAGATGGCTGAACCGATTGAAATGATTCAAACGTATTACATCAGGTTTGTTTCCAAGTTGGTCCCATTTTTAGAAATGTTGAAATCGGTCCCGTAGTTTTTTAAAAGCCTATCAGTCATATTAATTTATTGATGTGAATGATCAATCAAATACGAACTAAAATTACTTTCTTTCATCGAAAGTCCATAATTGTAGTAGAAAGTAATATTTACTGCAAGACAATTACGAAACATCTTCAAGTTTTAAAGAGTTTTCTAATTTTATTTTTAACAAGAAGCTAAAATTAGTTGATTAGTCTTGTATCAAACAAGTCTGGGCTTTTTTCCCTACCCTTTTTCAGACACTTTTTTTCTGCCATCGTGATAAAAATCGCTGCAGCCCGCCGCGCGTGAAATCGCATCGCAGCCGCTCAAGCGGGACCAATAGTTGAGCGCCTCCACCGCCGTCAGTGCAATAGTTACTGGACTTTTTAGGTTTATTATATTGGATTCGTACAATATTTTAAAAATCGAACCGTTGGTATCTACGCATTGAGATAATAGTTCACTGAGGTAAGCTTTTAGATAATGTTACTATATAGTAGAAACAAAAACAAATACAAAATATGATAATGGGCAACTAATAGAATCCTCAACAAGTAAAAAATATGGTTTGATATTCGAACTTCATACTATTTAATCCTGAATGTCATTCGAATTTCATACTATTTAATCCTGAAGTCAATATCTCAGAAAATCTTATGACCTATTTTTGTTCAATCTGCATTGTTCTGAGTGGAGAACAATAATAAAAACTACTGGCTCTATACCTAGAGCTGTGGACCTCTCGTTTGAACATTTTTCGAAATTGCTGAAATATGATTTTCCCCATATCTCCGCCATTTTGAAACGAATAACTGAATCGACAAAATAAAACATAATTGCAGAAACTGCTCACAAAAATTCACGAGAATCGGTTGAGAATTAATGTGACCTGTAAAGAAGAGTAGACGGACAGCCGGACAGCCAGACCGACATACGAAAGCATTTTTGCCCAAGCTGAAACAGCGTCACTCGCGCTTCGCGCTCAACATTAGGTCAGTGTATGTTTATCACAAGTATTCTTTATTTCTTAATTAGATCTAAAGCTGTACAGTTGCGACATCTACATGCTCTGAATATGATAACCTTTAATCGCGTTTAGCTGTTATCATTGGTAACTAGGTCACATGCTGATATGAAGAAGTTGCTATAAGAACTTTTATAACGATGAAGACGGAAATAATAGAATACGGCAGTGAAAGTCAAAGACGACGTAATTGAAAGTATTGATAATGCTAATTAATTCTTATGTAAAGTCTGGGAATACACTAAAACTGACGACATGGTTTTATGGTTAATGTAAAATGTTCTGAAATGAAAAATTTTGAATTGTTTATTAGTACAACAATCGTTCTTCTCTAAGAGATTTTATAAAGCATACAATGTAGAGCTAATCTATTAGTAAAATTTTAACAGTTATATCTGGTACGTTTCAGGAAAATTATAAGTACCTAGGGTACTTACTCAGAAAAATTATCATCGTCAAACTATTTTAATTCTTTCATTTGTCAAGAACTCACTACCCAAATCACCGAATCTACCCAAATAGACATTTTTCAAATTAACTGAATCTTTTGTTAGCTAAAGAATGAATCTGTCAACAAACATGTTGGACACGATTCCATATTTAAAAACACAGTTTAAGAAAAAAACAAAATCTGCAATTAAAAACAAAATACTGTCGCGACTTCACAAAAGTCTTGTCAAGACGAACCACATTAACTTTTTTCTTAGTATATTTTTAGACTGCGTACAAAAAGGCAAGATCTTAAATTATCCAGTGACAAAGAGTAAAGCAGGCAAACAGACAGGCAAAAGTACAAACGAGTGATTTAGAGGTGACAGGGACGGTGCGTTGTGTTGCACACATATCGATCTGGCTCTAAACTGTGATGGAAATTGATTGATTTATAGATCTCAATGATGTGATTAAGGTTGCAAGTGAAATATTTGTTGAAACACACGACTAAAGGAATCTTTGGCTTTACCTCACTTATCGAGTTAATAGGAAAAGTTATGGGCATAATTCGTATTAGGCATTGTTTCTCTGTTTTTGTTAACTACTTATCTCTTTGATTTTTTATTGTTATTCATTTAGTATTGTTTATTAAGACCATATTCTTTTCAATGAGAAACCTGAAAAATGATTGTTCATTAAGTAGATAAATAAAAATTATTGTTGATTTTTTACTTTTTAATTGTTAAACTAGATTTATAATTAAAAAGTAAAAAGTATCGTATGAAACACTCTGTGCATTTGTAAATGTGTTTTATATCTAAAATAAAATATTGTTTCTTTGTAGTTTTCAGCCATCCCTTAAGCGCGTGCGCACCTGAATGACTGCTGCACAGGTCGTTACTAGAGATGTATGGCGCTGAATCGAATAAACAAATGTCTTCGACAGTATTAATCGTATTACTAGAGAAGTGGCGCTTTAGTCAATAATATTGTGCCTAACCCTTCAACGCCCGGAAAATGAGACACAAAAGATATTCCATTGTTATCCGGCCGCATGCGTCCGCTCGGGCGTTGATGATTAAAGACATAATAATATCTAGTATGCAAGAATTTTTATACCTTCATGAAAATTATAATAAAGCGACTATTCTATTTAAGATTGTAGGTATTTGTTATATTTTCTTGCGTTTCCCCAATCACAGAGAAAACATATTTTATTTTTTCTGTGTCCAGTTGACCAAATAAAAGCAAACGTATCGTTGACTATACAATACTAAATATAGTATAATCGTTTTTAGGGTTCCGTACCTCAAAAGGAAAAAACGGAACCCTTATAGGATCACTTTGTTGTCCGTCTGTCTGTCTGTCTGTCTGTCTATCTGTCTGTCTGTCTGTCTGTCTGTCTGTCTGTCTTTCTGTCTGTCCGTCTGTCAATACCCTTTATTTTTTTGTTGACTGTAAAAATTCCCAAATGTTACCAAGATAATGACGCATAGCTTTCGCAACAAGAACGTCAAAATTCTAATTCATTGAAAGCTTATGTTATACTCCAGCCAACTTACGGAAATGATGTTTACAAACAAAACACTTATAACCTCAAAAGTTCCTTTTTTTTAATAGCTACATGATTTATAAATATATGGATATCTATTTGAAATTTTGAGATTTAAGCATTCACAATGCTATTTTTATATAATACTAAATAATATACTAGAAAAAATAGGACTCGCACCAGATCATGTTCTCGGACGGGAATCGAACCCGCGACCTTTGGATATCCGGTCCAATGCTCTGACCGCTGAGCTACCGACTCACTAGTGAGAACGTCGAATTTCTTCTAGTATATCTAGACTAGACTAGCTCAGCGGTCAGAGCATTGGACCAGATATCCAAAGGTCGCGGGTTCGATTCCCGTCCGAGAACATGATCTGGTGCGAGTCCTATTTTTTCTAGTATATTATTTAGTATTATATGAATATCATTGATAGCTTACCTATGTTGTGGAATAATTATTTACAAACATTCTTTCAGTAGGATGGCTGGAGTATGGTCAACATATCACGAAAGATCATTAGAAAAGAATAATATTTACTTATCATACGCATAATGACTGGTTCTCCTGACCGTACTCGCATTGTTCCGAACACGTCCTCCGCCATTGTTATCAAAGACGTATGCCCGTTCGTCGCGGCAACGATTCGTGTCTAAAACGACTTCCTACTCATTTAATCGATTAATGTCAATCGATTATCGAATTCTTATGGATTATTTTAGACTTAATAGGTGTTTGATGAAATACCGATAGACTATTAAGAAACAACTATATATTCAAATGCGTGCGGTAAAATTAAAAGGTAAACTATCGTGTTTTAAAAAAAATAACAATTAATACTGTAACGAAATTCTGACAAAAGATAATAAATAATCAATAAATAAATGCTTGGACAATTTCACACAGCGCCATCTAGCCCCAAACTAAGCAATGCTTGAGATTTGGTTGCTAGACAACTGATATACTACTTATATACTTTTTAAATATATACTTATTATACATAGTAACACCCAGACCCGTCACATAAATTAAAATACATCATTTAAATTTTTGCCCAGCCCGGGAATCGAACCCGGGACCTCATGCGTGGTAGACCGGCATGTTGACCACTGCACCACTCAAGTCGTCAAAATAATTATTTATTAGTAAAAAATTCAAAACTAAAAGCGACTTTACAACATTAATTATCAACTCCAACTAATACTAGAAAAATAGTCATAATAAGTGATCACTTTAAAAAAAGAGTTAAAAACCTTTCCCAAAACTCTACAGTCTTAAAAACCTCTAAGAAGGTTCTATCTAAAAGTACATTACCTCCTTACATCTGTAAAAAGTCCTGAAAGCGAAGATAAAAAAGTTCCCCACTCCGTCTGCAAAGTGCCCGCTCCCCAATTACTCGGCGACCCAAATGGAGGGTAGGGGGCGATCGATGCTGGCAAGATAAGCTCTCCTTGCTGACAATGTGGAACTAATTTAAGATTTACACGTTGAATAATGTATGTCGTACTTTTTGGTTAAGTGACATACATTTTATACAGCTTTGCGCTTTGTATGTATCCCGGATGTATTATTTTGGAGGACGAGAGTAAAACGTGATTACATGCTCCTTGATCAAGAGTGAGACATCTTAATATTTTTTTTTGCATATTGAACATTTATGTCTCTTAAATCTCTTAGTGATGTTTGCTCTATTTAATAATTAGAAATATTTCTAGATACATATATTTTTTTAATACTTTAGAGAAAAGATTCCTATGTATCTAATGTGTTCAGCACAGAGCTTTCCCTTAGCTGTTCTATAGGTATTTAAAAGCTGTAAAGAGTGCATCTTATAACACGTCTCACCACTGGCACTGGCAGTCAATGTCTTGCAAACTTAAAAGTTTTTCTGCAGAGAAGTTATGGTTAGAATGTATTTTGAAAATGGAACATCAATACTTTTAAGAAAATATTCGTACACATATCATCCGATGTTCATCTGTTCAGCACAGATCTTTTCCTTGGCTGTTCTATATTTAAAAGCTGGAGGGCGCAGGTCGCTGGGCGGGGTTGGGCGGCGCGACCTCTGACCCGCCCTGCTCCAACCCCGTCCCCCGCCGGGGGTTGCCTCACCTTAGACAGATGCCTTCATTTCACATTTCCTCCGAACCTGAGTTTTGTGTTTCTTTTGTTTTCGAAAGTACTCGTATTGGGAAAAGTGTTTAGACTTTTTCTTATAAGATTTATATGAAGGTACGGTTAAGGATTGTTTTATTATTTATTATAATGTAATGACTGTCTTTACGTATCTGGAAAACCCATTAGGCTTAAGTGAGTCAAAAGGTTGTTGGCCTAAGATAAGCTACATTGTCACTAAAAGTAAAATTAATGATGGAAAGCTATGGAAATACGAAGGAGGATAAATTGTCAAAAAAAACAAGTTAAAAATTGATAAGAAACTCTAACCTAGTCCAAAGGTCGCGGGTTCGATTCCCGCCTGCGAATATGACCTGGTGACGAGTGGATTTTTTCCTAGTATATTTTTTAATATTGTGTTAAAATAGCATTGTGAATACTAAAACCTAAAATTAAAAAATTACAACGTGTCAGTTTAAAATTGTACAATAAAATATGCAAGGAACATACACAAAATTTCGCAAATATCATTAATAAACCATCAAAAACTAGCCACGACTGATATATAAATTTTTACACCTTAGCAAACTTAGTAGCTACAACAGAGAATACTGTAACTTTCCAACTCATGATTCGGAGTTGCTACCAAACATTGTAGTACGCGTAGCGTGACGCGTCATTCCGAGCTCACGTCACGTTGACGAGTGGCGCAGGAGTGGCGGTCCCCCCTCCCTACCCCGTAGCCACGCCCCTCGCTCGGCCCGCCTACTGTGATCCAGATCGATCTAGATCGCTGAACGCTTTCAATTACACACATGCGCAGGAGTCACTCTTAATAGATTTTTATTAGTGAATACTTTCTGGTGCTAATTGATGAAACGTTTTGTCATACTGCATTCTTTAGTCAATTGATTGATCCGAGACAGAAAAAAAAATTAGCGCGACTTTTTTTCTTTTTCAGTTTGAACTTTATTACCTACGAGATTACAGAGTAAATGTACAAAATGAGTGTCTGTACAATACTACGTCAACTCGAATGTATTCTTGTAGAGTTACGTAATTACTTATAAGCATCCGAGCTTCGTGTATAAATGGCTCAAGTAAATGTGATGTACGTAGCTGAGTATATAGAGCGACTATCAGGCGCGCAGAAATATGGAGGTAACGGGAAAGTTGATACAAAGTAGAATTTTCAGGTAGCGTCTGAAAAAACAACTTTGAAATATGTTTTACGAAGTAAAATTATTAGAGCTTTTCATATGAAAATTAAGTTAAGAAAATTAAAGAGAGAAAAACTTATTTGGTTTTTTAATCATTAAACATACCTGTTCCGTAGATTAATTGTATGTAAAAATTATGTAACGTACTGCGATCAACACCGATACAAACATTGTCAGCTGTCAGTTGTCATAAACGTCAATTTCGTTTAAATGACGCTTGTGTGAGTTGTGTGTCCGAAACCATACAAAAACAAGCGCGACAAAACAAACGAAAACCGCCCATCATGAATTTTCTTACCAACGGTACTTGGCTACTGAAAGATTTCCCCCCGCGGGGAGGGGGCCGGTGTCGAGGTGGCGGGGCCTTCGCTCCCTGCCCCTGCAGGCCACCGGGCCAATGGCAGAGCGGCGCGCCCTGGCACGACCCGGCTCAGTCGCGACTCAACCGCGACCCTTGACACACAAGCGCGCCGCGCGTCTTCTCGCCCGTGACGGCAACCGGCATCATCACGCACGGAGCGCTAGTTTACGGCGGGGTCGGAGGCCCGGGGCTTTGCCCTCCGAGAGGCCCTGACCTCCCGCCTTTGGAGCTCGGCTTCCGCGGCAGCTGGCGGGAAGATGAACTCTTGCCGTCGACACCCGCGAGTCAGGCTGCGTCGACGCAGAGCGGATCCTCCGCTACCGACAAAGGCCAGAATGTGGAGTGCGTGGTCTGTGGCGACAAGTCCTCCGGCAAACACTACGGCCAGTTCACTTGTGAGGGTACGTAACCGTGTGAAGTGAAAGTGATGTGCTAACCTATTGCGATTCTCGTGTTATATTAAAGTGCGCTATCGGCTGAGTGCTCTCACGGATTTGCGAGCTTAGACGTAATTAGTGCGAGTTAGGCAATGTCCGATTAGGGGTCAAAGGTCAACAGATGTAATTTAATAAAACAACTCTTAATTCAAAAGAAAGTAGTAAAACACCTGTATTGAAAAAAAACTGAAATTTAAAAACGGCTTTACTCAAAATTAATAAAATTGCATTCGGTACCTTAACTAAAAAAAAATATGAACTATGTGATTCAGCAACTTACCGACGGCCGCGGCGAAGACACGTGATTTTTTGTAATTTACTTTAACCATGGTCACGTGTAGGAAAACTTTACTCAATTCATTAAAGGCAAGTAGGTAACTAAGTAAATAACTTTCAAACACTAATTTATACAACAGCAAAAAATATATAAAAAAAGTTTGTTTTAGTTAGCGAAATTTTTCGAAACTTATTATCATAATAATATATAGATCAGACTGTTCTTTAAACACACTCCTTTTTTTGGACAGTCATGTAAAAAGTGTGTAAAGTCGTGTAAAAAAGTGTGTGTTTTGCAAAGAAGTTCTACTTGACTTAACTTCAATGCACCTGCTTATTGTTGTCTAAATAATAAAAAAAAAATTGTTGAGAACCCTTCTTTCTTATCGAGTTAACAATTAAATTTATAATTTTATAACCGAGTATATTTTTCAAAAGTTTTTGCATTGTTGAGAATGCAAAAAGATATTACCTAAGATATTCAAGTGCACTAAACAATAAAACAAATTAAAAAATGCTTATAAATGAATTTTTAGATCTTAGGCATTCACAATGCTATTTTTTCTAGTAAGTATAATAATTATCTTAAAACTTATTTATTTAATGAATAAACCTAACTAATTAAAAAACACAGCTCTGTCACGAAATTTAAATCAAAATGTTACCAAGTTGGATTTATCAAATGAATCTTATTAAACAATTATCTCCAAACAATAGAGATGAAATGCAATTTATCGCTCCCCTGGTAACCTCAAAAATCTCAATTACTCCGGCTCTAATCAGAATGCAATAAGACAAAGTTTTCATAAACAGCCTGCCTTTAAAGATAAGGGGTGTCTCACTTTTATGCAAATTAAGCGATCGTGGAAATTGCTGTTTTCTAAGTTACGCCCTTTTTGTTCTGGCACGCCAATCTTTGTTTAATTAAAGATTTTCTAGTTCATTCAAATAAAAATTGGAGTCTGTTGTAATTGGCTTACTATATCTTTCTGTTTTCTTTTTTTGCAATCATAATCCTTTAAAACTTTTAGTTTTCTTTATGTTTGGTACAAATTATTAATGATGTTATGTAGAATAACTTAGGAAAAACCTTTTTATTGAAACTTTATGGAAATAAAATGATTAATTTAATATTTTTTATGTAAAACTTTATAGGTAAAAAATACGTAAGATTTTTTTACGGTGTTAGTTGTCTAACTGCGAGTGTATCGGTCGTGAAAAATGCTCTTTTACATTTCGCACCGTCAAAAACATGATGAAGTGGAATGTAATTTTACAATGCTTCTAAGAATTAATTAATAATTAAAATTATTTATTTACTAGCTTTTGCCCGCGAGGACATTCGAAACCTAGAGAACATTTGTCCAGGATAATGAAAATATTCTATGTTTCTATGTTATAAATTATTTATGTGCCAAAATTCACCCAAAAACGTTAAGCTGTTCTTGCACGATTGAGTAACAAACATTGAAACTTTAACATTTATTAATTGGTAGGATTTGTAGTAACAATGAAAATATATATTCCTCAAAATTATTCGGATTCTACAAAAACAGTAATTTCTTTAGAATCTGTATTTAACCCCGAACAGCGTGTTTTGAAAAAAATAATGTAGTACTAAGCCTAATAGTTTTCTTCAAATTCGATTTGCTTTATTTTCTGCAGGCTCACTATATATTTTTTTCTTTTTGTACCAACAGTAACAAGTACAGTATTCTTAGGTATAATTGTTCTATCTCACGAAGACCGTTTTGCTATGAATGTGTGCGTGCACATGCACGCTCTCGTATTACGCACATTAAAATAATATGCATGTGCACGCCTACAACATTCATAACAAAACGGTTTTTGTGAGATAGAACAACTATACCTGTAATTTAATTTTAGAACTCTGCCTTAAATCGAGTCATATTCTTGTCAGTTTCATAGAATAAATAAAAACGACGCAAAGGAAAATCAACATAGTTGTATAACAATGTCATTGAGTTAATCTGTAGATTTTCGATAATTAAAAAATACACATATGCACCTATTCATGACACTAACAAAAGAATTTCTCCTTATTGTAGAGACTGTCTTATGGCATAATTGGTCGTCTCGTGTCGCGAAATAATTACGAAGCATCGTTTACTGATCAAGATAGGCAGCTTAGTATGAACAAATCCTGGGAACCTTTTTTATATTGTCTAGAATTTTTTGAAAGTTCGTATGCAATTCGGAAAATGAGGTTATTTATGTTTGGTGTCACGGCGTGCAATGTGATTTAAAAAATATCGCTCGATTTAATCCAAAAAAGTCGTAATTCAGTGCTATTATTTATTACTTCCATTACTAATCAAAATGTAATAGTTTAATATATTTTTTAGCTAATTTACGTGACAAATAATTGTGATTTAGCTAAAAAAATACATTAAGAAGATCAACCGTTAATCCGAGACACTTATGTGACTTCATTTGAACTTTCAAAAGTTGCAAAGTTCTGATAAAAATGTTTATCGCATAATATTCTATGCACAAGTCAAAATCACGAAGACTTGATCGATGGCGGGTTAATCTTGTTTAAAATAATTTTACAAGAAAATTAATATTAAAACGTTTGAATTCTGCGACGGCATAGATTTATAGTTTTACGCTAATATTTAGTTATTTTAGTATAATGCTTTGGATAACCATTTTTAAATTCAGTTAAGTGTCCCTAGTTGGCGCCAGTAGGTATATGTATGCATCTTTCCAGGCAGGACCTCCTTAAAACTCCTTTTTAACCGACTTCAAAAAAAGGAGGAGGTTATCAAAGTCAACGGTATTTTTTATGTTTGATATTACGTATATTGGCCTCAGTCTGGTAATATTGCGACAGACGACTGTAATTTGTCTTACGAAGCATTCAAGTTTTTTTATACTTCTCAATTTATATTGCATGCTGACAACATTAAACACGTTTACAGATATAAGTATATCTTGCTTTGGTTTGTACACTGGCCTTCAAAACTTAGTACCACACTTTTGAAATTGTAATAACTTTTTGACAGGTTAAGTACAAGATATTTTCGAAATAAAAAAGACTAAAAATTTTTATTTTTTCAAATAACTTCAAGATCGATAACCTTCTTGAAAAAAAAACTTTTTTTTAATTTCAAATATCTAACTCCTATTGTTCAAGAGAAATTGCAATTTTAAAAGTGTGTTACCTACTAAGTTTTGAAGGCCAGTGTATTTAGTTGTTTTCTAGGTATTTGTAAAAATAGCTAGAGATGTCTCTCCTAGGGGATGTAGCGTAGTCATAGAAATGTGTAATTTGTACTGCATATTTATAAAACTTATTTTTTTTCTTTCATTCTTCAAAGCCAACGATATATTTTGCCCGATCAGCCATTTTTAGCTCGTCTCCATAAAAGTGCTACGTAACTTAAAATAAATCAACATTTTAGGATAAAAATGCGTTACTGTAAACAATTCGCACTTGTAAATGTATCTCCACAGTCAATGACATGACCCGTATGACATAATAAAGTCATCGAGTGCACAAGTCATTATATCAAGTCCCTAAGACCGCAGCCTTGACCCCAACGGGTTAACCGCTAACCTGCGTTGAACCCAGCCGCTTTCCAGATATGAGCTTGTAAATATCTGTGTGTGTGTTTTTATTTTTGTTTAGAAGTGCAATCGAACGATCTCGACACGTAGCGCTGATCTTTTTGGAATACATTCTATTGCTTATCTTTTTGATTATTCATTTAGAGTTCTTTAACTTCGTGCCTCTGAAGTAAATACTACGCGTTCACTTCGTGATTGCCGTCGACGACCGTTATGACGTCACAGCTAACGGTACTGTTGACAAAAAAGTAATTATGTTTTTTCAACTGTTTTTCATTTTTTCTTGTTCAAAGAGTGTCATTAATTTATATAACAAGTTAGGTTCGCCATAATGTAGGAACTTTACTCTTTTAATCATTATATCAAGTAAAGAACGTAATGATTAAATCAACAGAAACAAAAAATGAGCTTTGCGTTGCTAGCCGTACTAGAAAGACGACGCAGGGGGTGCGGTATGTCGAAGCGGGCCGGGAGGTAGCGGCAATGATGAAGTGAACTCGTAGAAGAGTCTTTACTTTTTAGGAGTTTATATTTAACAAATAACTTTTTGCAAAGTTGTCTGATTAAAATTGAAATTAACAAATTATAATTACCCTCACACTGCACTTAAATTGACAGTTGCTTTTTTTACTTAATTGTCATTTTACATTTTACATTTAGGTTTCAACTCGTAGAAACTTTGACACTTAATATTATTTTTTATTCTATTTTTAACTGAGATCTGTTTTTTTGTAATATTATTTTGTGGAATATGCAAGGTTAACAGAAATCCTTAAGACATTGAGTTGCTTTGTTCATTTATGTTTTTCATAATATTATGCCACTAAAAAAACAGTCAAGAGCGAGTTGGATACAATACACTGCGGTGTAGAACATTGCAGTTTTAGGTCAGCGCCATCTCTTGACCGATAGTGGAACTAATGCCGTTTTCATTGATTATTTCTGAAAAAGTGTGCTATTTAGAGACACCGTTTTTTTCCTATAACATAAATATTATCATAAACTTATATATATGATATTTCCATCACATAGAATAACTTCAAATTTGTATCTATGCAAACTACGGAGACGAGGTATTAACTTTGGCGAAAAGGAGACAAGGTAGAAGGAACGGTATTTTTTTTTAAATTTCTTTGAATTTTTAAGACCCCTTTTACTCTCTGTTGAAAAAATTATAATTTTTATATCTTTCTTATTTGCAAAATAGTTGGGCAAATTTCATTTATAACTATTCTAAATTTCAAGTTGATAGCAATAGTAGTTCTTGAGATATGTAGCTGTGACAGACAGAAAAACAGGATAAGTCGCACCATAAGGGTCCCTTTTAATCATTTTGCTACGGAACCCTAAAAACTAATGGATTTTTGCAAGTTACTGCCAAACATGCTTTGTTTATTCAGATTTTTAAATACAAATCTTAAAATTTGTGTTTTTGCTGTTAGTGAATAGTGTTGGTATTTATTATATGTATTAACAACATGCTTTAGACTCTGGAGACTATCGACTCATCGATCTTAAACTTTGATAATAAGCACAGAATAGATATTAGTAGGTACTACTGACGACCTCCGTGGTCGAGTGGTTTGTACGCCGGTTTTCAAGGTGTCGCCATCTTTGAGGTACCGGGTTCGATCCCCGGCTAAGTCAATTTAGAAAACTAACTTTTCTATATTGGCTTAGGTCTGGGTATGTTTGTTACCACCGTTGTCTCTTGATTTCCATAACACAAGTGCTTTAGCTACTTACTTTGGGATCGGAGCAATATTTGTGATGTTGTCCAATATTTATATTTATTTATATTTACTTTCTTGCTTACAATTTACTACGTAACAGTGTAAGAAAAATAATGTCTTTGAAATTATTTGCCATTTTAAAAACATTAATATTAGGTCATTATTACCTATGAAATTGGTGTTTTTTTCTCACACACAGAAAACCTCATAACTTCTGTAATTAAAATAATATATTTATCAGTTGCTGGATACTACATCAAATTATGACCATAGCCGTCAACTAAAAAAATACCCTGACTCCTTTTTTGTTTGCGAAAATGACCAGTTTATCTGTTGTAACTTAGCCGAAACTTATTTTCTTCGGCTTAAGTTAGCTTAGTGTTCAAACATTTGTACATAAAAGTTTTGTAATTATTGTTAAATAAATTATGAAAATGTAAAAGTTAGTATGGAAAATGAATTTGTTAAAAATTATCTATATAAAAGGTCAATTTCATAGGTAAAAGACCTAATAGTTGCCTCTTAAATTTGTAGGTAACCTACATAACTTTGTTATATTGTTTGCACTTAGGGCCTGTTTCACAATCAAAAAGTAAATTCTGAGTAACTTACTTGACAGATGATTTTACATATTTTTCATATCACAACTGTCAAATCATCTGTCATATAAGCTACTCAGAACTTACTTTTTGATTGTGAAACAGGCACAGTATAATAAATAGCCCCGTCGCGACTCAAAACAAAAGACTGAGAACTTGGCGAATAAATAATTAGGTAACTTACCTATTTCCTTAATTAAGAAGTGAAATATTTTATGGAGCGATAGAGCACCGACATGCTGGCGCCAATCACGAAAAACTTCACAAAATATTAACAGAAATTCACAAAACTGGATTTGTGTATTGACATACAGGGTGTACTAAAATTGTTAAGCTACTTGTAGAAAAATAATTTTAAAAGAATCACGTCACTGATTCAGTCTCATTATTCTCATGATAAAAACCTGCTGATTGAAATACTTATATTATTATTTAAACTAATTAAAAATTATTAAAGCTTAGCATTAACATTGAAAGTAGAAAAAATAACTAAAATTATAGAACATAATTCAAAACTATCCTTTTTCAATCAGTCATCTGAGCAGTGATTGACTGATAGAAAAATAAGTAGGGGTAATTGAAATTAGTTGTTTTTTGTCGTTATTAGATCGATCTATTATCATCAAAACAACTGGCATTATAGAATTATTAATGTAAATTCATTCATTAATAAACAAAACACACTTTAACCCTAAAAGGAAGTTGAAAAAAATGGCGTACAAACATCAAAGCTCGTAAAGTTTTGTTTTCGTGTCGTTTATCAATTTAGGCAAGCTGACTGGCGCCAGCTACTCACCCTTAACCCGCGACGCGTATCGCTACTGATAAAGACAATTTTCAAGTTCCGTTCTAATTATGTTGTGTCTACTACAGTTAATTAGGCCAAAAGTTTAGCGAAATAAATCCTTATTTTAGGGCGACAAGGATCGTTTTACCGTGAGTTTGAAGTCGTAAGAAAATCTTAGTATCGAAATTAGTTTCATTTAAGGCGTTATAACTAATTTGAGAAATGCTTACCTTATTTGCATATTTTTAGAAGTAGGTACTAAAGGAAAAATATAAAATAAGTTGAATCGCTGAAAAATGTGCATTAAAATAGACTCATGCTTTTGGGAGCTTCGAAAAAAAAGGTTTTATGATAAATCATTATTTTTTCGTCGGAAAATCACAAGTTTACGGAAGAAAGATTTTTACCCACGTATTAAGAAAGTTTTGCCTACTTTTTAGACTTAGGCTGACACCGATTACTTAAAAAGGCGAAAGACTATATCAATAAAAAGCATTAGCTTGGTACCGTAAACTGTTATTTTGATGTCGACAAATCCACTTTATTAACATCTGGACCTCCCGCTGATCGTAATACAACCTTGTCTAAATAAAACCGGACTTAATGCAGAGGTGGATCGCACTAAACCTTTATAGGTGTTATAACGACAAAGTTCCTCAACGAAGCGCTCCTTTTGACTTAAATGCTCGCGTCCGCGACCATAGTGATTGCAGTTGACACCTGCGCTTAGTGAAGGGACATCGTTGACTTAACTTTATCGATATTTTATTTATATCTACATAATTATTATCTTGCCTGGGTCACACTTGAATAACAAAAAAAAAGATCAAGTAAACGAATAACAGTGTCGGGAAAATTCATAACTTATCGCAATATTGCAAACGACCTATAAAAAAATAAAAAGTAAGTCAAAATATCAGACAAGGAATTACCCCAACTTAATAATCTCATTTCAAGAGCATTTACTGAGAAATAGCTTCATGACGCGATAACAAAATAAGGAAAAAACAAAACCCACTTCTGACACATCACAGAAACTATTATGGATATTAAAGAATGGAACGAAGTGTCGTTTTTCAAACGTCGGTTGATCGATACTCGATTATGACGCACGCACAACACTATCACCGCTATAACTGGTCACTTTATGGTATGTTTTGTCCCGCGATACCGTGGCAGTTAACCCTATCTTTACGAGCGACTCTAAACATAAGTGTCTTTCCGAACTTATTTATTTTTATCTCATTCCACTTTTTAAATTGAATTCACGATCGGCGCGTGTGTGGTTCTTTTCCCGACCACTAAAACTGTCAATAAAAAGCGCACCAACCACGCTGCCTTTTAATGAAAATTCGACCCAACTTAACATATTATTTATGTGAATTAAATAAGTAAGTACCCCTTATTAGGGTAAGCACTCGAATTCGACTTTTACGGATGTCTACGTAATTTAAAACCCGAATTATTACCGGAAAGTAACGTATTGTCACGTCGTAAATCGAAAATTTACGTAATTTTTTATCTACAAAAACGATTTACACCGGTGTTAAATATTTTATTAACGATAAATTACTTTAATGTTTATACTTTTTAGTGGCTTGCACTTAACAACAATATAATAGTAACATTTTTTATGTGCAATTGACCGTAATTAGGAGAATTTGACGATTAATTCGATAAAGAAGTGTGACCATCGACGTATTAATAGTATGTTAATAAATTACGGTTTATTTATTGTCCAATGTTACCACTCACTAAGGTAGGTAAAGCAAACCTATCATCTGGACTGGACTGTTCCGATCCCAGGTTAATTTAAATATTATTTTTAACCGACTTCAAAAAAAAGTAGGAGGTTCCTCAATTGTTTATTTTTTTAACGTTGTTCGCGCGTAATTTTGACATTTATGTCGTAAAAATACGCCGATTAGACACAAAAAAGCTAATTTTTCAATAACTTCAATAGTGAAATAAATTCAAAATGGATATAACTCGAGTTAGATCAGTTTTCACTGAAGGTACAGAATTAAAAGTTATTATCTTAAATACAGTAATATATATGAACTTATAATACTAAATAATATACTAGAAAAAATACGATTCGCACTAGATCATGTTCTCGGACGGGAATCGAACCCGCGACCTATGGATATCCGGTCCAATGCTCTGACCGCTGAGCTATCGAGTCACTCGGTGAAAAATAGCATTGTGAATGCTAAAATCTCAAAATTTATAAAATATATGAACTTCTCAAAACTTATTTATTTATTGAAGTACTTATTTACATTTTTTACAAAAAAATAACTTTCCCAATAATGCTGCACTTACTTTCATAATTATATTTTCAACAAACCCTTCAATAACAATCTGCGCACGCGTCCATACATCTACATGTCAAGACAGGACCTAGATCATTAGTCCGATCCGCTGCAGTCATTAAGGCAGATAATAATTCATTAAACTCCTTCTTTTGTGGGCTCACTCTAATGAAATGATTAAGGGAAGTTATTCGGAGCTGTATGCATATTGATTCGCCGATGTTCCTTATGAAGTACAACCGGCGGATATATGTTGTTTTATAATTTCAATGATTTTCCTGAAAATTAATGTATGTTCTTATGTCGGCTCCACATGTTGGCCCAAACCTTGGCCAATGTATAGTTCGTTGATGCTTTTGAAAGAAACTTTTTGAAGCATTTGTTACAAAACCGGCAACGTACGATAAATTTGTCAATATCGTGGCCAACGTGTGGAGCCGTCATTATACAATTTTGATTGTGTGTATGTCTTGTGTGTGTCTTTGTTTCCTCTTCACGCCTAAACGGTTAGACGGATTTGGGTGAGACAGATTATATTAAAAAGACAAAATATTCTTGCATATGGCGCGTGAACAAAACTTGCGCGCCTTTTCCCAACATAATTTTAATACTTTGTTTTTATCGTATAATTGTCGCTGTGTGGTAAATTATTTTGTTTTTTCCTCGCAAATGTGTTGAAAAACGTTGTATGAAACTAGTGAGCTCTACTCATTTTGTTTTAAGTTTGTTTTTAATATTTGATCTTGTTTCCATCTTTTCAGTTGAATTGTCATTTGATGCAGGCAAGTTTTTTTAATTTATAATTTTTAATAATTTAATTTTCCAGCTACTAACTGGCGCAGTAACCTTGAGCTTCCATTTTAAAAGGCTGTTATTAAAAATTTCATACTGCTAATTAAAACTAGGAAAAGTGATTGTTTAAACAGCATTTAACAAGTTCAACAAATAATGGAAAATACCTTTTCTGATACTGAGTAATGCGGCCATAGTTTTGAATATTTCAGGACTTTTAAATTTTTTATTCAATTTGAAGTGCAATTAAAGTTCATCTTTCAAAATAATAAAAAAATGCAGAAATTAAAAGTTTCAAAATTAACAATAAAGTAAATAACAAATAAATGTTTGGACATATGAAAGGCGTAAAGTCATTTAACAATATTATGAGTAATTTAACATATAAAGCAGAGGTTTAAAAGATATTCGGGAATTATTGACAAAACCTCAAAACCTTAAATATCAGCGTAAGTGCGAATATAGTACCTACATTAGCTCATCATCATTTTGATGGATGCCCAAAATGAAATGTTGGACAAACCTCAAAAGTCAATAATTGTGAAATGCGATCGACGCCAACTAGCGTATTTGTACTATTATTTATACTGTGGTAGAACCAATTCATTTATGCTGTGATATTATTTTACTCTTTGACGCAGAATGTGACAGTGCAAAGAGCAAAATAGAGCCTGCGCCACGACAGAAGTTCTTTGGTTGAAGCGCTTGTATCGTTTACATCATTGGAAAAAAATCATTATGTGAATAGCAATAGATATCTTTTTATTTCAGTTTCATTTAGATTCTGTAAGGCTTTTTAACCCCCGACGCAAAAAGCGGAGTAAGTACATACATTAGAAGTAGGTACCAAATGTTAATTAGTCAAATTAGTTGGTACGTGAACTGATTGGCAAATCCCAAACCAATCTCTTGCCAGAGCGCTACATTTATCATATCTGGAAAGCTAATATGTAGCTAATGATTTTTTACTTCTCGCCTCTTGATTGATGGGAGGCTGTAACGACCTATCTTAATTGATTCAACATCTAATTCAATTTCGAACTTCATTACAGAGTATGAATTAATGAAATCATTAAAATGTCTGCTTAATTGGATATCGATAATGGACCCAAATGTTTGGAAACCAATCGCATTACTAGCTGGTAAATTATGGTGCTGTTTTTCACGTTTTTCTTTGCTTTTTACTTTGTGTATGTTTTTTGTTTTTCATTATTGAACACAACAAAAAGTTTTTTTTCTGCTGTGCAACAATATTTTTGGTTCTGATATTTATTTTATCGTAAGTTTTTCAGAACTTAGTGAAATCACATATGTATATAAACATACACATTATGTATCATAACATTCTCATTACCAAGGTGAATAATTCCTATATAAATAGTAAGATAGAGGTAATATCTCATTGACAATTCCTATAAGTGAATAATTCTTATAGAAATAGTAATATAGAGGTAATAACCTAACATAAACCTAATCACTCAAAGGAAGTGGTTATTTAATAAAAAATAAACAGTGCCAATAGTTAAACACAGTGTCTAAGTTGACACTATAAATCTTCCTTAATGTAACCTTGGATACTTCAAAGATAATATAAATACTAGATTTTAGTTAAGATTGCGGTGGACACACAATTCTTATAATAATAGTCGAGAATGGCCACTGACTACAAATTATGATATTACGAAACGCAAGGATAACGAGGTTACTAGTCCAATAAAAATAGCTAGACGTGACACCCTATTATTGAAGAATTTATTAGGTTTTTGTCCAATACTAGGTACCGTATTATTATTAAAGTGTAGCGACTATTATGCGTAAGTTTTGAGGCGGCAGTAAAAAATAAACTGGTTTTATCTACGTTAACCAGCTTTCAAATAAAAAAAATCATCAAAATCAGTCTATTCGTTTGGGAGCTACGATGCCATAGACAGACAAACAAATACACACGTCAAACTTATAACACCCCTCTTTTTGCATTTGGGTCAAAAAGTTATTAAAAACTGCAGATCGCTCTTTTGGACACTCGATGGCTGTTTAAAATTCCTATTTCTATATAATTCAATGTTAAAAAATGCATTAGAAAGAAATCATGAATTAATACTTTCTATAAAAACTTATTTCTAACAATTGCCTTTTTGTTTTTTGCCAAATGTTATTTATATCCCCACTTACTAAAAATATATACTTACCTATCATAAGTTCATAAGTATTACGTTCGTTCTATCTTTCGAGCCATTATACAACGTGTTACAAAAATACCCATATCGCGAAAAAAAATCAGCTGTTTCATACATGATATTTTCGATTTTAATTTTTGGATGAAACAGCTGATTTTTTTTCGCGATTTCAGAGTTGATCCCTTAGTAAAAGTTGATCAGTTTGATGGTCCCTATGTACCATATTCGGCATTAGGGGTATTATTGTAACACCTTGTATAGATAGCCGCTTTTAGATATTTACAGAAAGATAATTTAGGATATTGTTCTAAATCCTAAAATAACACAACTGCCCTGCCAAGTGTCATTGCAGTCGGGGGATCGTTTTGCACTTGTTCGCTTTAGGACAGATTCGCTGACGCTGTAGATCAATTTTTAATCAAAGAGGTCCCCGACTGCAACGACACTTGTTTTTTTAACTTTTTAGTTCGTTTTGGCAGGGCAGTCGTGTTTTTAATATTTATTTATTTTTTATTTTACAGATTTTAGTGACAAGTTGTATAGTTTTAGAGTGTGCCCATCAAGGCCATTCATTTGATGTCCATATTGTAATAATTAAAGAAAAATCTTTTTTTTTCACATTTGAAAGTGGTGTCGTACAGTCGCAAAATAGGTTTCAAAAAAATTGCCAATGTCACTCGGAATGATTAAGGATTCTAACGATACCCCATACATTAAAATCCGTTAAGGCATTAAGTTATGGTGGAATAAAGAATCTCACATACATAACATACCCACAAACATACATGAATCCTGAACACATTACACTCTCTGTTTTTTGGGCAGTCGTGTAAAAAGAATAGAGTACTTAGTTAAAAACATGAGAGAATTCGTTTGAAATTTGACGTTCAGGATGACAATATTGACATGTATGAATGTAATGTCTGGAAACGATATACATATTTGTAAATATCGTTCCTTCTAATAAAGCTGATAAGTTTTTTGCGCCCATTTTTCTTGTCAGCTAAAAGACGTCATAATGGGTGGTAGGATAAAATAATTGACGAATTAATTCTAAATTACTCGTATTTTGCTGGCACAAACATTTACACACGTTTATATAATTCGATTTCTACACTTACAAAATTGTGTGCAGAATTGCAAATTGATGTAGTAAGTGATTGGTTCTGCCATACTAGTTAATAAAACAGCCTAATAATCATTCGATAGACTATTAAAATTTATGTTGAAAATCATTATGAAAGTAATTGCATTTAGTACCTATAGGATTATAGGTTTAATAATAAAGATTACCCAGTAAATATTATTTTATAGTAATGTTCAGTAATGACACAGTGTTAATAATACTAAGTCGTCGGACTGATGTACTAGCGCGGGGCAACGATGGGGCCCTGATTTTGTAACTTCGTTGCAATCAACTCTGACAGTAGTCGCAGTTACATCGCTGCTTTAGTAAGAACCAATGTGACAACTATCTTACTTAAAGCAGCAATGAAACTGCGGTTTCAATCGATTTCAATCGAGAATTTTTAGCAACAGAGTTACGTAATCAGGGGCCTGATCCGCGCAATAAATCATAATTCTGGCGCATTCAGAGTTGGTAAAAATGTGATCTAGATCTAGACTGATGGAATGGACTGGCGGCAGACTGATCGTGTTATCTCCCTCTATAGTTTGCGCTTGCGCTCTCTAATCTGAAGGGATGTACGTGTTACTATGCCTACCTTGCACGTCTATAATGGTCTACAGAATTTGTATTATTTATATATCATTTATATATTCGTATGAGATTACCATTATACAGTAAAATTAAATCAACAGAACTCTAAAAACATCAAATAATAAAATTAATGGAAAACATTCCATCTGTTACGAATTTATATATTTTTTTAATGTAAATGCCTAGATGCACGTTTATTCTGTCGTTATTTTAAATTTAAACATTTAAAAAATATTTAAGTAGTTTTTTTGTGCCAACCCTAACCCTTGAATGAGTTTCTGTGCGTAGGTATACGCAGTGGTGGCATGCATTTAACAAAAAAAGAGTAGGACTACTGGAAGGTGGTTTTAAAACTATGGTAATAGGCTGCTATATTATAAATAATGACAAATTTAGTTTGCTATTAAATATACATAGAACTCATTCTTAGTTAGGTTGTACTATTCATAAGCATTTAGCACCACCAATTTCTTTTAATCTTAGAGACACGAAGTCTTCACTATACAAAAAAAAACAAATGAAAAAGATAAAACGCAACGCAATTTAATTAAATTTAAAATTACACATGTAATTTAATTATACCTACTTAACCAATTTTGGATATGCAGTTCATAAAATCTTGAGTCCAGTGCCCATGATGGTTATAGGTAGGAATCCTGAATTTTGACTAAAACTACACAGATACTTCAAAAATACTAATGTGCTTTCAGTAAGTGTGTATGTGATGTTTATGCAGAGTACGTTATTATTACAGTAGTTAAAACCATAGACTTATATGTACTAGCGTAATGTTAAAACTTACCAACTTCTCACTATATTTTCACATTGTTCCAATGGAAACGCAATCTGCGAGACAGTATGGAGCCATACTTACTAAACACTCATACACGGAAACGCGAATGCTCATTTTTCTCAGCGCGGATAATCTTTCATCCGGGTGTCAGTGTACGCGAGTGTCTTGCGAGAGTTTGCAACACTGATCTTACTGATAGGGGTATGTAGGAGACTGGGCTGGCGTAGAATAGATGCGTTCCGAACAGTCAAAATAAAATAGGGGTAACAAACTATATTACTTAGGTACACACGACGTCACCTCAGACTATACATGTTGATCTTGAGACCGCCTTTATGCACTAAGTAATAAAAGCAGTTTTCGCAGTTTAACTGTATATCAAGACGTGCTGTCGTGTGTACAAATGACTATCTATATGAAAATTTTCGCTTCTTTAGATGTTTTATTGTGTCTCATAGAAAAGATCGTTCAATGTGAGATTTTTAATAGAAAATCAATTTTTGTTACTGCCGATAAAATAAACATCAAAATAATGTCATTTCAATTCCCTCTTCATCTTACAGTCGTCAACTGTACTTATACCATCAATATCAAGTGTTCCTTGGAGATTGGTCTTTATTGAAAGCATTTTCATAGAGCGTTCCACCCGCCAGGTGTGGCCGCGGCCTAGCACTCGCCTTATCTTCCTGTACGTGAGCATAAGCACTAACGGTACCGAGCGCGGAGAAATATTCTGCCTCCGCCGTAATCCTTAAGCTCATTATTTTGAAAACATTTTGAGTACCTCTGAAGATTCCACGCTTTATCAGACGAACTTTTTGAGATATAAACTTTTTTGTTGTTGGTTTCTTTCTGTTATGTTATATTTAAGTAGTCATATACCTACTCTAATGTTATTATTTACCTACCTACAGTTACAGTAGGTCAGACATTATTTGAGTTTTGAGTTGACCTAGTGTCCAATTTCGTATGAAAAATATTTCAAAAAGCTTTCACAATACAATGAAACTTCTATTCAACAAAATTCCACATTTGATTACACCCATTTCAAATAACAAATTATCTCCCAGAGTCGATGTGAAATCATAACAGGCAAATTGAATCGAAATATTATTACTGTATTCATTAATAAATAAAATATTGGAGAAACCATTTTACTATCATAAAATTAAGCATCTATTTTTTTATTTGGTTTTACATCGACCCCATTGACCAATCGGACAAATTAGAGCCATCTATCCGCCCGATATATCCCCAGCACCGTATCACAGTATTTGAATATTTAAATCGTAACAGCCCATACATTATCCAGTTGACGACGATATTGTATTCAATGGCGCCTCCCACCGTTTCACCGACTATTCTGAATAATCAGGCCAATTACGAAACAAGATATTTAGCTTCCAATACGTCACCGAAAACTAATGTTCCCTTTTAAGCGTAACAATCCCCCATAAATGATTACGTTTTTATGACACTCATTGCCTTTTCTCGATAATTTACAACGAATACGATGCCATCTTTTACTAATGAAAATCAAATTCTTTAAGAACCGCCAACTTAGTTCTCTATTCGCTAAAAATATATCAAAGTAATATACACCTTAATACCAAAAGACGAAGAGTAACAGATGCGATGAAGATTCTAAAAAAGACGAAGATCGGTCGTCAAACGCAAATTGTTTCTTATTCTAATGTTTACGAATAATATATTCATGAGAGTGGTTTTAACTGTCTCTAGATCGTTAAGTTGGTATTTTAACTGTTCCGTAGATACGTTTCGATCCGATGCTTCCATACGAATCGTCAAATTATCGATATCTAGTAGCCATTGATATATGGGATTATGCTAATAGCATTAAACGTATTAACAAGTTTAACTAACAAGTGATTACTACCGCCCATAAACTATTTCACTGACAATATAATAAACATGTTATATCCTTGGAGAAAGATACTTTTAAAGGGAATTAAGATAAATTTCAATTAATTCCTTTTCGTTTCAATTTTCAAATAAGTACATTTGTAGCGTAGCCAGTAATTAAAAAAACCCCGAATCGTGATTCTGTAGCTCTACCATAAGTTGATTCAAACTGTTTCCGCTATCGTAAACTATCGGATATACAGTCAATGCGATAGTGAAAGAGAGAAAATGATAGTTTACGGTGGCGAAAACAGTTTGCATCAAGTCATGGTAGGGCCACTGTTCTGTTTTTTTTTGTGATTTTGAAATGTGAAATTTCTTCTACAGGCTGCAAATCATTTTTCAAGAGGTCCGTGAGAAGAAATCTGACTTACTCTTGCCGGGGGAATAGGAACTGCCCCATCGACCAGCACCATAGAAACCAGTGTCAGTACTGTCGACTCAGAAAATGTCTCAAAATGGGCATGAGGAGAGAAGGTGAGTTTACGAACAAGGCTTAAAGACCAATTACAGTACCTACTTTTGGTAATGGTAATCCATTTTATGATATTGATGCAAATTTAAATGTTATGGAATGATTCAATGATTCAAAAGAAAATTTTACTAACATTTCGCTTATACTAACTTTTGAAGAAGAATTACTCAGTTTGAAAGTTCATGCCTATATTGAGACATTTAAAACCCGTGTTATTAAAGTTTTCTTTTTGTCCACCGGTACTTTGCGCTACTCTGTAAGTACTATGTAATATAAGTTTTAATATTATAGCCTCAACGTTACTGCGCAACGTGTTTTATTCCGTCGTAGCGGCAGCTTTAATTGGTTCTCAGAAATTTAACGTCTTTGAAAGGCTGTGCGGTATTACGTCAAATTTAGTGTATCCTGAATTTAATGTTTATTTAAGGAAGACAAGGGATAGACATTTTGTCGTTGAAACTGCCTCATCCAAGTGTGTTAACAATTTTATGATACTTGTTTATAGAGTTTATAAATAAGATCTACTAATCTGTATAAGTTGAAGTTATTGTACAATAGAACGATTAAGACCAACCCTATTAGGTCATGTAAAAATTGCATAATATGTTTTGATAAAAACCAACCAATACTATTGTCGCCTGAGGTGTAGCATTCTTCGGTATCATCAATAAAGTGAACTATGTATTAATAAGTGCCTACTGGAACAAAAAGCTCGTTTTAAAGATACATTGATTGTCACAAGTGTAATTAGTAAAACCATTAATCTTGTCGAGTCATTAGTCGGACAACTGCCCAAGGGCACTGCTCTAAGTAACTGTTGACGATCTATGTTAATATAAAGTTATGAGCCGTAATAGCTTATTATTATGGTAGAATTAATATAGACGGTTATTGTTTTAGAGACAGCGTAGTGATTGATGATATTGACGGCGATTTTGAATTGACCTCGTGTATGACCAGTTTGAGGTTAGCGCTAGATCGCCTGATATCTTAGGCATTGCAAGTACAATATTAGTACTTATAAATACTAAGGTTGCTAGTACATGATGTCTATGAAAAGACACGAGATATCGTTAATGAAAAACTAAAAGTTTCGATTTATTCATTTTATAAATGGGAAAATATTTGGGAAATATTATAATTTATTTACTATTTAAAGAACGTAAAGTGCAAATTAATGTTGTATCTATGATTTGCCAAAATTCAATGCTAAGATAATTAGTTTGATTTACTCCTAAATTTTCATAAATAATTATCGCTCAAGGTTGTTCCCAGACCGAAAGTGGCGCCGCGGTGAATTTATTTAATATTGTTATAACAGAAGTAGTCCGTATAGTTCTACTGGTTAGTTAAACATAATCTCAATAAAACTAAACGTGGCTTTTGTAAGACTATAGGTTTTAGGACCTAGTATTTTAACAGGTATCATTACATCTATGGGTCTTAAAAATTCCACGTAAAGTTTTATTAAAATCCTTTTCTATTAACCTTATTCCACTTCCACTTTCGGTGGGGTATCCGCCCTAAGTTAAAACTACATTAATTCACATTTAAGTTAAAAAAATAGGTTTCATTTAGTCACAAAACCATAATTCTTTAAAATAGTCACGTTCTATGTCATACATCGTAGTGTAATCCTTAAGTTTTTTGTTTTTAAGTCCGCCATACTAAGTATCTTTATTAAAATAGACATCCACATCATTCAAAGCCATGGAAACTTTAAAGAAAACGCAAGTTTACGACACGTTATAAATAAACTTGATGATATTGTCACCAGTTGGATGTCCATTAGCTAATTACCATATCGGTTGTGGCGCAACCAAAGATTGTTAAATTTTGAAAGAATCATCTTATTATTTTTGATAGAGCTATAAAAGAGGTACGTTCACATCTACTTCCAATACATTCACACTTATAAAATGATACGAATTACGGAAATAATCGCGCGATCAATCGGAAAAAGGATACACTACTTTAACCTCTTATCATACACGTAAAAAACATTGGCCTTTTAATGACGAATTTCAAAAACAGCAATATGAAAGATAACAGAAGCCCCAAACTTCCTACGATCATAAAGGAAGTGTTCTTAGCGAGGGCAGGAACATAAAATGCTCATAACGCTGGAACCCTGCTGCTATGATTATCGTACAAATATGGAACTAGAGTGTCGCCCTGTGGGACTACATATTTTCGTTTAATTCTGATATTATTGAATTTTCTTCTTTGTTGGGATTTTGTGTTCACTGTAGTTATAATGATACAAATTCAACACTAATTTTCTTTAACAAAAACAAGTTTTGTTTTTAAGGTCTAACCCCAAATTAAGTATCGCGCTAAAATACTAATGACATGACAACCAACCATTATTAATAGAAGACTTTCATGAATCTAAATAAAGAGTACACAGTTCATTTCTGCAAGATCACTATGACACGAAATGTTGTAATTGAATAATATTTTATTTCTCACAATCGTCTGTCAAATTTGCATCATGAAAAAACTTTGCGAGTACCACGGCCCACCTTTGAAAAAGCGTCATTAGTATTATTGGGTCCCTTTGTACATCCCGCAGATATGCAAAGGCCAGCCACCGGAAAGGACAAGTAACCCGCTGCTCTCAATTCAACCCTTAAGCACCCCATTAGGTCTCCTCGACCTCGAGCCCTCATATTTTGTCCAACAAACGATTTGTTTGCTGTCAACAAACAAAGGAAAGGTGTGAACTCCAGGCTCCTTTTTTATCCGAGATTAACTGTTAATAGAAATAAAAAAAGTAAGTGTGCCTCTTTGTCGCAGCATAATCGTCTTAGATATCAGACTTGTAGATCTGGTCAAGATTAAACCGTCGAGCGACGCTTCTTTTGTAATGTTTTTTTCTGTGCCGCATTGTTTTGTGATGTTTCTAAACGTATAGTTCAAAGGGTCCATTGATCCGGGTTAGCTACCACCTAAATGCTGTATTGTAATGTGAAATTTAATCTGATACTGTTTATATCTTTTATAACGTGCAACGTTTTGCTCTGGTCAAAACCTTAACGCAAAAAATACTCTTAAGACAAGGGTTATATTACTCAACACAAGTAAAGTAAATTAATGCAGTACTGTTATGAGTATGAGTAACAGCAGCCGGGCTGTTTATGCTTTTTTAAATTGCATGTATTAATTTCTCAATAATATTTCAAAATTTGGAAACAAAGCATACATGGCGTTTGATTAATTAACCACATTACTGAAACTGGTTTATTATTTGATAATTGCATAAAAGTAACTAGGCAACGTGGCGGGTTCTCGTCACAAAATTGAACAATGGCTGCCACCTTTTGTTTGGGTCGCATCAATCATGGCTTCATTGTTTGGAGTATCTTAATAAGTTTTTGTGATATACCGGTCATTTAGAAAGATTCTGCCGTGGCCGATAACACCCCTCGGGCGTTCGGCGAATTTTAATCAATTCTCGTTAGAAGGGAAATTGAGATAGATAGATGAATGAACGAATTAAAAAGAAAATGTAGATATTAATAAGTGTCTCTTTTTGATTTGAAATTCTTTCACGAGGTTTGTAATTTTACATTTTTACTCGATGTTTAGTATATACTTTAAAATATTCATTATGCGGACTTATTTGTAGAAATATATAGCTTTACTCAGGGTCAGTATTTTTAAAGCCCCTTCCGAGGCATGGCTTAAACTTAATCCATGTGTAAAATTCTTACAGTTTTGTACAACGGTAACCATACAAAATGTGCTTACATTGTGTAGCCCACAAAACCTGTCAAATGTGTCATCTATGAATATTCCCAAGGGCTGCAAATTATGGCTATGTTTGCTTCACTTATTATTTTTAAAGAGTAAAATCCCCATACACGCCTCCGGCTGACAAAGAAATGTCAAAAGGATATGTGCACCGCTTTGAGGAGGGTGTCAATTTGCGTCAGCGCGCAAATTGACCAGGTGTGGTCATTGTTGGCCAACTGACCGTAAGGATGGGTTTGTTTGGATTAGACCAGTCGAGTTTGGCAAACATTCGCCACTACCGTGAGAAACATAACGTCCTTTCTGATGTCCAGTCGTCATTACCGACATTACGTAACACGAAGATATGAATTGGGATAAGTGGGATTTCTAGCATCGTCACAGATTAATTTAATGACTTAATCGTGTCAACAATCAGTACCGGTGCGGGGAATAACTCGCTACGTAGATGCCCACTTTGTCTGCTGCGTCACAGCCGAAAGATATTATCATTTCTAGTGAGCATAATAACTGTGACATGTTTCGTACGATACTCCAGGGCCGCATTTAATGGTGCTCATTCTGGGAAAACTCAGTCTTGCTAGCCGCGGCCGACATAAAGATACCATCGGCCGGCTTGCCGGTGCGTTCCCACGATTTACTCGCGAAAAACCCCTAACATGCCCACTCTACACAACTGACCCTTCGGACATTGGTCAGGAGTTAACGCCCGAACGAAAACATTAATTAAAATCGAAGACAAGAAATAGACCGGTTCCGATTTTGCATGGTCAAGGTGCGTGACCCTAGACCTGTTGGTAGTCCCGGGCGTCGTAAGCTAATTATATTTCCGCACGTTTTGTCCTACGATTTGCATGTGAATCGGGGTGCGATACAATAGAGAATAGCACTAATCTGCTTCGGGAAGGTGGCCAGGGCAGGTAATGCCGGGTCGGCTCTATGGTTGTTAGAAACTTGATAGGTTTTCACTATAAATATTAGCTTTACGGTGAATACTTAATGACGTATAATATTAAGTTTCACGTTGATGAAAGGTGGTTTCATCAGTCTATTGTAAGTAACATTCAACGCTCTGTGATCTACTATAATTATAAGTATGTCTATAGGCTAACAAAGGTAACTTGAAAAGTGAAAGATGTACCAAATAATTTTAAAATGTAAAAGATATCACTATTCTTCAGAATATATCAACCATTAAGTTCCAATTCGAAGACTCGTAAACTTTGAAGCGAAATGCGTCACAAAAAGGAATCAAAGTGTAAAATCATTTGTGTCGGATTAAAAAAGAAGCTAGCGAACGAGCGTGAGATATATACCACTATCAATCACCTGGTGATTTATATTCTCTCGCGGGGATGATGTATCGCCGTTCGGGACGACCACTCAACCGATGGTAAAAGTATTCGATAATTAACTTTTTAAAATTTGACTGACGCCTTCATCTCCGTTGCCGACCAAAAAACCACCGACGATGTAAACACCAAATATGTGAAATCGCCGTAACACTCGTCTGTTAATGCACTGTTAATGCAAATCTAGTCTATATCCGAAGTAATAGAAGCCACAATAGCTTGCTTGCCGCGCAGAACCTGACTTACGTGTTTTGGCTTTGGTATGTGGAATATCTTCCATACTGTTCATTTCTAGTGTCATCAACAAAAGGTTTGTTATGAGCTTATTAAAATTTTTGCATATTTATGTTTTGTGGTCGTGATTCATTATTATATAAGTGGTAGGTATCAACGAAACAGGTAATAAATTAGACGAGCAAATAATATAAATATCATCTCCGGCGTATAAAATTATGTTGGTTTAAATAGACTGTGAAGAAATGGTGCCAGAAAGTGTAGGGGCTTAGGATTGGAATTTGATTTGAACAAAAATAAATGTTTCTATTGAGTTAGATAAGAGTGTGGATGTATTTAACGTAATTCATCAAGAGCAACACGACGTGACACTGTATAGCACGTCAAAATACTCACCTACAGGGGGTTACCTGAATGGCCGTTCCACTTGCCAGTCGGGAATCGAAGGCGGACCCCCGCGGCGCGCCGGCGTGCGCCTAACGAACTATACAAGTGATTTATCTGACCGGCCCTGCTCACACTCACTGATGCTAATTCCTTTACGACGTGTGATGTTAGGTAATGAAATATAACGTCGTTGGATACATTATTTAATTTGATTTAGATTCATATAACGACTTTACACGAAATACAATTTGTTAAGAAATATATTAAAACGACCAAATGATGATGTATTAGTCAAAGAATTCAACAACAAAAGTTGACACTCCGGCGCTAGGATATCAACAGAGTAATAAATTATAATTAACATAATGTTTTGTCCGCAGTACCTAATATTCGATATAATTCACATCGATATTAGTAGGATCTCTAAATACAGTTACTTTGTATCATGAATCGCGTTCTATACGTATATTCATCACAGCGCTGAAACTATTTATGATAGAATTTCCTGCAGGTGAAATTTTCTCACAGTCGAGTTGGCCAGTCTAATGCCGTATAATCTCGAATACCCCGAGAGTAATGCACGTTTTGTATGTATATTGGTTACTACGTTAGTAGTCGCAGCAAACCTGTTCCGCCTGGCCGTGCCCTCTGTACTGCACCACACTATATTATAACAGAACCCGCCACAGTTTCACTTTGCATTATAACATCAACGATTAGAAACCAAGACGATACTGCTCGCTATGTCAATGCTTATCTATCGGAATAACCAATATGTGTGTGTAGAGAAATTAAGTGCGAAGATATCGTCCTGAGGTCAAGCACAGATAGCACGGTATAGAATTAAAACGTAATATTTATACCACGCTGACAAGTTAATGTTTCCGCCGATTAACTCGAAAAATTAACGCCGTTATGCAAAATTTTTATGTCTGGAGTAGAAATTAATTCCGTATGTTAATCAAGTGATGGCTCAATAATACTAATGGCAATGATTATAATCAAGAGCGTGCTCGTCTAAAACAAGCTTTTTTCGTGCCGACACTTGGTATTCATCTAGCGCTCGCATCTCTATATGTCAGTCTGTGGCGTCCATCATTACACGTGAATCATCCGCGGTATCGTGCTCGGAGAATTTCGTGAGGTCACAGTTTAGTATAGCGGTTTAGGCGCCCTGCGGTCGTTCGGCCGACAGAGACGGTCTTATTGGGAACCTAGGAAGCGCGAATAGAGCGATAGGTCTCTTCTCTGTCTAACACCGACCGTTTCGTGACCCCGCAGCTAATCACATATCTGCAAGCGTATTATGATTATCGCAAGGCTCGGTTTCTTCCACGTTGTTATGGTCAGTGACTCTTTGCACTGTACCTTCATCTCGAGCTAATATTGTTTCGTTAGATAGGTTTTTGTTGCAATCAACCATAGTCGAGGATGTAATAACATTATTTGTTTCCAGATAAAGTAAGACTCTCTATAAATTATATTATTCTAATGGATTGTACCGCTTTCACAGATTGTGCGCTTTGGTATTTATGATGGGTTTCGTCGTCGAAGTGTTAAGAGCTGGTACCTGTCTGAGGGCCGGTATAAATCTTCCGCGGCGTTTAATAAGCCGATAATTACAAAAACTCGATTCCGGCTAATGGGGTTGTGGGCAGGTATGCCGTTTAATTCTCGGCACGTGCCACCCAACCGCTTTATTATACGATCTTTAACATATTTCTCAGGAATTTTTATCTCCATTTAAAGTAATTATTTTATCTCGTACTGTTTTGATGTCTTCCGTGTCCGGTCGCCCCTAATTTAGATATGCGACGCCACAGGTGGGCGGTTTTGTTTACAATTTTTCAACATTGACAACTTTCTATCGAGTTCCAGTTCTTTGTTATTAGTATTCTAATCCGCGTCATCGATTCTTTGAATTTCTTCATCGATCCCAACAACAGCTAATTTGTCATGTGTTGAATAATCGTGGTTCTAATCAAGTATCCCATTCGTCAACGCATCTTACACGTTTCGAAACAACGCTCTCTAGTTACGGACAGTCGAATCTCTAATCAGTATATTAGAGACGATATTTCTAGCTGTCGTAAAACCCGAAAATTTCTTAATGATATCAAAACACAACCGTTAGAGCAACAAAAGGTGGTCGCTGGCCCATTTGTTGGGCGACAGAGTCGCGTGCTGTGTGTTTGAAAAATGGCTGACATAAATAACAGATTATCAACTTGTATCGGGACGTAACGAGATAGCAGGCAACAACTAAAATAAATAGGCGAACGGTAAATGAAGTTGTGTACAGTTTAGATTTAAATCGACGGGAAGAGCCGCGGTGATGTATTCGTTGTATTTTATGAATGTTGTAGTGTACGGTCGGCCACAGAATGAGCTGCACACTACAGTACCGTGTCGCAACAAGATAGCGTTTATATTAGGACTGCAGCTTATGAAACCAGCTTAATAGTGGGTGCGACAAAGTCCTTAAATGTTCAAATCCTTTTGAGGCTGACTGTACGCGCGGAGACGAGCTGCTCGCTAATGGTTCAATTTATAGTTTGTTATTTATGTTTTTGTCGGATCTCCACTGTCATTAGTGGAGAAACCTTAATCCCGTTCAAATGATCTTCGATTTGCCATTTCGATCGTATTAATTCAGTGTTGTTTGTTAGTAATTATCATAAATTGTCTGTAAATAATAACCACCTGCTATTTTTATGGCTTTATTTCTGCGTACTCAATTAGCGCGATTCTTGAGACATGACATACCACTCAATTTACCTCCAAGAATGTTGTCACCATAGCCGTGATGAAGTATATTTTATGTAACCTACCTTTAATAAAAAAAAAACGGATTCATTAAATTCTTCCTTAAATATTTAGAATATTGTTATTGTTCACTGCAATGGTTTAAAAAATCTCTAAGTACAAATAAAAAAACATTACACGTAAATTCCAAAAATTTACTTTATTGCTTTCATTATTTGCGTGCATATTAATTACTCATAAGATGACTCTGACTATTAATTGGTATGTTTTCTTTATGAAGCCAAGATAAGTGTTCCGATAAGTTGTTTATAAACTAAACAAGATCATAAATATAATTGGAGTCGATTCACAGTAGCGAATTAGCACAGGGTCAGTTGTCCGAGTGGTTAAGTCAGAGCCGCGCGAACGGCATGGTTTATCCTTCTGACAATCGTGGTAATTGTCTAATGACACGTACCTACGCTTGTGTACATAGAAAAGGTAGCTACGTCCTCATGAAAAATTCAATGTATACGTCAGTCACTGTAGCCGACAGAAAATATGCGTTCTATAGAAAATTTGACTTTAAATTTTGCCGCCGTAGCCGAAATCGGCTTTAAGCAACATATCCACAAAAATTAAAATAAAAGATTGTAGATGGTTTTTTCTCTGTTATGAAAATGAGTGTGTTTGATCTTTGGGCCAATTAATTTATTTAAAGTTACAAATAATTTACGCATATTAACACACACGTGGTTAATAAGATTGAAATTAATTTCTTTTGCGCTGCTGAACTTTACCTAATCGCATAATGCTATAAAAGCTTACTTAAAAAATTTGCTATTTTAGATGCAGTCTGCTACAATACTGCAAAATAGTTTTGTTTACAATTCCCTTTATTTATTTGTTGGCTTTATTAATTTTGCACTAAAATTATTTTTAATTTTAATTCTGCTTTTTAATGTCCAGCAACATTGATGTATCTGCGCAATGACATGCGCAAGATCATTTCCTTCGCATATCTGTGTCAAGATCATGCATATTTGCACATCACGTAAACCTTATTCCAGACACATAAAAGCTATATTCCCTTAACTGCAACGGCTAGAGTAGAACATAACTATTTTGCGTGTCCAGAATTTTAACAATATGGAGTAATATTTAAAATAACCGCTTTATGTGGCATTCGCGTAAATGGGGCGAGCGTGTTTTGTTTACATCACTTTATAACCTCATTTGTTGTATGGTCTGTGGTTTACATATATTCTAGTAAAAAGTCTAGAAACACAAAAATATGTGACATAATTGGGGCTTTTGATATTTTCATTGTTTTTGATACAACAAAACTGCATTCACTGTCAAGTTCTTGGTTCACTTTCAAGCTTTTTCGACAGCAATAGCTTTGCTCACTGAATTTTTAACTAAAAATTATATTATGATGAAATTTTACTTCAAACTCTCAATGAACTTAAACTAAGTATTGTAGGCATAAGGAATTCATTCTTCGCTTCTTCTATGAATATGCAAATACACCAAACCGTCACTAAATCATATTTACAAAAAATATTATTATTTACATAAAACCCATCTCTTTAGCTACCGTTATTAGTAAACGCCAGTGAACTTAATTTAAAACAACGTTAATTTTCTTTTAATCCGATGAGACATGCGTGATATCAAACAATTTAATTTAACATCTGAAATTGTATTCATCAAATAAATTATTTAAATACACTTTTTAAATATTCGGATAGAATATTTTAACATATAGTATACTGCTACTAATGGATTTAGTTGAGCCATAATTTTGTGTACAGTAACTTTCATCATATTTATGATAATTTGAGATTCCATTCATATTAATCAATGGGTTATTTTATCACGAAACATTTGGAAGATAATTTACTAACTTTTTATTTACCTGACTCGTAGACTACCGAGTCACTAGTACAACTTACACCCGTTTGCACTAAACTTAAGAATCGCCTAAGGGCCACTTTTACGAAACACTAAACATGTTTAGGAAATATGTTTAAGCTATGTTAAATACATTTAAGGAATCAGAGTCTTTCACCACTTACTGTTTACCGAACTGTCAAAGTTAAATGCCCAATTTTGGTTGTTTAATCTGCTAAATACATTTAAAAGCTTGTCATGAGAAAGAGAGGTTATGTGATTTCTTAGTTTATTTTAACTTGATATATGAGACTTTTTGTGAGATGATGATGATGAAGAGATAACAGACTATTTAAATAGGCCGAGAGCATTGCGATATGTCGGAGACAGAACAAATTTTATTGAAACTATGTCAGACAAAAAATATGTCGCATCCCTAAACGTATTTAGCTAAACAATGGTATTTCAGATGTGAAAGACATACTTAAATATGACTAAGTTAATTTTGTTTAACGAGTTAAACAAAATTAGTTAAGCGTGTTTAGGAGATATTTGAATAAGATTTGGTAAAAGTCGCCCTAAGTCTTTTCCTAACTACAACTCGACAAAGATAAAAAGGCGCATGAAAGCTGCATGACAGCTAAGTTAATAACACCGTTTTAATTTGGTCAAGTTGTAGTTAGGAAAAGACCTAGGCGATTCTTAAGTTTAGTGCAAACGGGCATTAATGTTTTATAAAGTTAATAATTTTGAATTTTTGTAAAAGACCTCTTGTGCCAAGAGTAATCGGTATGGTTTTATTCCACTATTTAATGATTCGCCCTTCATTATAAATGTTATCGATAATCTCTCAAAGCTCATCTTTAAAACACTTAAAATTTCAAGTCATAATTAGTTGCTAAAAGCCAAACAGCCGCATTGTTCGCGCGCGTCATCATCGATAGAGAGATAGTGATGTACCGTCGACATAGATTCGGAGATCTGTCGATAGATAGTGTAATGACGCGCGTCACTATAGTCAATTTGTTAACAGTATCTTGAGTAACTAAACTAATAATTTCTTTTAGTTTTAAAAATATTCATTTATTTATTTTATTTTAAGTACTCGTAACTATTTAGCTTCACTCGTTTACGGTATTTTACAATATATTGACATTTAATGACAGATTTTTTTTTATTGACACAAAATTAAATTATACTTAAAAATAACCTAAACCAATTAAAAAAAAATCTGAACGTCTTTATAAAATCATCGCTTGAGGGTAGGCTCACGAGCAGCTTCAGAGTTCAGTCCCCCGTGACACCAAAGGTACCGAAACGTCGGGAAAATAAAAAAATCAAATCAAATATAAATATTTGACAACATCACATACATTGCTCCGATTCCAAAGTAAGTAGCTAAAGCACTTGTGTTACGGAAATCAGTGTGTCATCAAATATTTTAGTATTTCTCCGATGGTGAGTGCCGCTTCTCGTTTTAATTATTTAAGTAAAGTTATAAGTCTTATTTTTATCAATTTATGATTAGAACGTAGTGTACTATGTAGTTTACATAGATAGAGTACTAAAACTAACTAGGGTACTAAACCCAGCGGACAACTAGGTTCTTCAAATAGGAACAAAATATCGAGATAGACGGCGAGCTCCAATATCGGAGGCCAAGACGCACTTTGGATCACTTAACCATATCGAAATAAGTACTTCAAAAAGGCTGAATTAAGTGCAAAATCTATTGAAGAATTTCCATACAAAAATCACATGACCATGTAAAGATGAGGTACTGAAACTTGTTGTTTGCTACACCCGGCCGGGCGTGGGAGCCGCTCGGCCCGCGCCGAGCTAATCGCGCGGACAATTACTCCAATTCGGCCGAATTATACCAAGATGTAACACTTTAATTGAATCGCTGGTACGAGGGATTCGTGAACGTGTGATTTATGCCGAAATTGTTGCTTTCTTGAAGGCCTAGTTAAGATCGATTGGTAATAATGTAGCATGTGGAAAAAGCAAAATGTGAAACCTATTATGCTGTGGTAGAACTAACCAACGGGAGAAGTAAAATAATTACATGGCACCCATACTTACTTAAACCTAATAATATTATAAATGTGAAAGTTCGGATGGTTGTTACCTACTTAATCACGCAAAAACGGCTGAACAGATTTGGATGGACACAGATAGTTTATCCTACTAATATTTATAATAAATGTAAAAGTTTAGATGTTTGGATGTTTGTTACTCAATCACGCTACAGCTAAACTGATTTGGATGAAATTTGGCACACAGATAGTTTATAGACTGGATTAAAACATAAAATATTTTGTCCGGGTCAAAGGTTCCCTAGGGATTATCCGAATGTTTACGCAGACGATGTCGCGGGTGGAAGCTAGTTTGGATATCATAATTCGTTACTGAAGATCCAAAGCCAAAGTTAACGAGTAAGTAAAATTTTCGTTTTGAAATCCAAATTTCAGTTGCGAAATTGCAATTTATTATTAAAAGCTTCTATTCTATGCCATAAATCAAAATAAACCGCTTGCAAGATACCTAAAACAAATCAGGGGGCTAATTGTCTAATTTCAAAATCTATCGCAATCGCTTTCATTTGACAGATGGATGTGACACATTGCTGCATTTCTTTGGTAAGTTTTTATTTATGCCAAAAAGAAGCATCAATGTGTTACATCTTGAAAGCGATTGCGATAGATTTTGAAATTAGACAATAGAAGGGCAGATTTTGGATCGCAAAATTTATAGTTTTGCAGAACATAATTTTCACTTGAAGAGAAACACTATCTGACTCGGAAACTGTTCCTTTTAAGATTTTCAAACAATTCCGATATCTTTGCTCTCCGTGGGCGGTCTTTGCTAGCTACAATATGAACTAATCGTTGCATCATATACGAAATCATAGCACAATCTCTCACGACATGGCTTAACTTATAATATTAATACACATTTCACGGAAACGGTAAAGAGCATTTCGTCGCGCGAATGCCATTAACAGCTACCATTTTGTGAAAAAAAAAGAAAAAAGATTGTAACCTGTTTGGTGAAAAAATGAAAATAAAAAAGTAAAAAGTCCGGCGCGTGTTCACGCATACACGGCGACGCGCGCCCCGCCAAAAAACATCGTGCGCTTGCGTGCTCGACGCGCCAGACATTTTTGTCTCATCTGTAAAGACTTGGCTATTAATTCAGCGATGGATTGTCAAAATACGAAATTCATGTAAAAGTCATTGTGCTTGCAGCAGATTTTGTACACGAACTCGGTTCGCATTGCATTTGTGCAACGCCTAGACATCTGAAATAGTTTAACACCACCGACTATATCTGAATTAATTTAATAAGTGAGCAATTTCTTTACCAAGAAACCAAGATCTATCGCAGTAACTATACTTTACAGGGGCAAGTACTTAGTTGTAATAACTTTTGAAGATCATAAATCTCAGCGATCTTTGATCATTGAAACAGTATCTTGTAATATTATTTGACGGCTATGGAAAATTACGTCGTCATTACATAACTGAAAGGTCTTTGACAAATGTTTTTTTTAAGAGAAGCAATAACTCTGCAATCAACTCCCATTAATGCCAACACCGCAACAAAACTGCTAGTTTTTTAGATTATCATAATAATCAGTTCCGTATCATTCAGAACAGTATCATGTGAATTTCTCGATTATCGTGGTATTTAAGCCTATATACAAACGCAGAAAATAAGCGCGATTTACTAGTATTTTTCAGCCTCGCTCTCTTCACAGCCACATCTGACGTCTCGTTCCCGCATTTGAAACAGTTTCACGTCGATTCGCCTCGCGTCGGAACGGATGATTTGTCGTCACGATCTTCGACGTCTCGGTGATAACTGGCGTTGACTATTTCGATAAATACTTACCTTACCTAGTTGGTCAGTCACACTTACCATCTTTCATATTTCATCTGTCATGCTTTGCGAAGAAATTTTCAAAGGTTTTTTGCGTCTCCAAATCTGAATGTGCAAAATATATATCAGCAAACTAAAAATAACTAATAAAATGCAGTCAAAGAAATTGTAAAAAATGTAATAAAGACGTTACAATTGCGTCTCTATTGATTGCATCTCTAAATTGCGAATGTTAAAATGTTTTAAAGCGTGTTTTTTGCCCATCTCGCACCTGCTCCGTCGATCGTGATCGAGGTTTGACCCCACCATCATTCGCCACCACGATACAGTTCGCTTCAAAAAATGTCAATGGCCCATACAAAATGGTGAATGGAAATCAGTAACAATACTAACACTTGTCGCAGAACGGAGCATTTTAAAAATTTCAAACCTTCAAGTCGTGACTCTACGCTTTTTAAGTCGACAACGTTTTTTGCCCCAAAAAACTACGAAGACCATTCGTACACATTCCAAAAGAAAAATATTTTCGACAAATAATAACGATTTGAATTTCGAATCACAACGGTATTCAAATATTGGTACTACAATCTTTAATTTCTTGTCACCTACTAGCGGATGTCAATATCGATCATTATAAAAAGATGCAGTCGAAAAATCGATAAAGAATTTACATAATATCGATATTCCGGAGAGTGTTTGAATTCATATTCTTTGATGTACCACAGATCTCTTCTGCATTATATCGCAATTTAGATGTATACTGCCACGGCTAATGATGTTTGGAGCTGATGAAATTATAATAATATGTCGTGTAAGTTTAGAAAACAGCGTAAATGGTCATACTGTCCAAATAAAATTAACATAGTTAAGTTGATTCAAATTCCTTGTCAATAATCCGATGATGTTTTAAAAACGTCAAATCATATAAATAATGCTCGTTAGGGATTAGCAGAAAAGATTTTCTTGTAAAAATGGTTTTGTCAATAGTAATAAATTGTAGTACAACATTTATCCTGATTGACTTAATGGCTTTTACGATGTACTTGGCATACATTAGTTGATGGATATATTTTCCACCAATATTTTGATAGAAACCTAAGTATTTTATTTGTTTAGTTGTTGACTAAATTAGCTAATAATATTTCATCAATTTGATAATTATTTACTTTGACAGTAATAATAATGCTGCTATTGATAGAAACGTCACAAAAAAGTATTTAAAAAAAAAAACAAAATTTAAAAACCCCACTCCGGATGTAATTGAAAAAGGAAAAATAATTTAAAAAAAAAATGACTGTTGAAATTAGTCTTTTGAAAAGAGTTCAATAGTTTTACGAAAATCTCCTGACTAAAAGTGATGAAGGTACTATACATATTTTCTCCACCTATTCATAAATAAATAATAATAAATAAATAATTGACAACATCATCAACATCATCATTCCAAAGTAAGTAGCTAAAGCACTTGTGTTATGGAAATCAGAGACAACGGTGGTATCACAAACACCCAGACCTGAGCCAATATAGAAAAGCTAGTTTTCTAAATTGACTCAGCCAGGGATCGAACCCGGGACCTCAGAGATGGCGACTCCATGAAAATAAAGCCACTCGACCACGGAAGGCGTCATATCCAATCATCATTCATAAATAATAAACTTAAGAAAAATCCGTCGAAGCTGCCGTTACCTGCCCCGAAATGAACTAATATCTTGTAATTGTGATTAATTAAGATTTTAATTGAAATGAATTATTAATTTTGTCAGTAATAATAGTGCTGCTATTGATATAAACGTCACAAAAAACTATTAAAAAAAAACATTTAATAATGGGATAAGTGAATTTTATAGTTTTTGTTTAGCCTGATAAACCGATTGATATATCTTTATAATGTCGTCGAATATTTGAAGTAGTTAATGAAATAACAGCTGAGAGTAACAGCGTTGATATTCTGTGTGATAGAGGTCAAACACTCGTAAATAGGGTTACCAGACGACAGGATTTTTCCTGACTTCTCAGAAATTTTAGCCATCTGTCAAGTGAACCGGGAAAAACTGTAAATCTAGAAAAGAAAGTATAGTAATATCTTTCTATCTAAAAAAGAAAGTATAGTAATAAAAACACATGAGGAATTATGTGTACAAAATTAACATTATTTGATCTGCCCCCCTAGCTAAAGTATCTATCTAACATTTGAAAATCTTCGTTATTGCTTCGCTTTCGAAACATGCATGAATTTGACATTTTTAAAATCGATTGTAAACGAAAACTTATGTTAATCCTTTGACGACCTCCTTGGTCGAGTGGCTTTGTACACCGGTTTTCAAGGTGTCGCCGTCTCTGAGGTCCAGGGTTCGATCCCCGGTTGGGTCAATTTAGAAAACAAACTTTTCTATATTGGCTCAGGTCTGGGTGTTTGTGATACCACCGTTGTCTCCGGTTTCCATAACACACGTGCTTTAGCTACTTACTTTGGAATCGGAGCGACGTATGTGATGTTGTCAAATATTTATTTTTATTTATTTATATTTATATTTATTTATCCTTAAAACTTTCGTCAGCGAAGCGATATCGAAGAATTGCCATTGCCTTTTGGCTAAGTCTTCCTGGTAACCCTACTCGTAGAGGACAATTTAAAATGCATTAATAGAAATCACCAGGTAGACAACGAGAGTGCGCCGGCGCAAGTAATGGCGGGTAATGCTTAGTTTCCATTCTCGGTAATGTTGGCGGGAACAATTTCGGTCTGTGATGATTAGCACTGATAAGTTTACTACTACGTTTGTATGGGAGAGTGACATTTGAAGAAATTGGAACGGAATTTTTGGTTTAGGTAGTTGGCAAGATACACATTTTTCATAATATGCAATAAATAGCATTGAATGTAATATACTTCGATCATCTATACGATGTAGGAATCTATAGAATGTAGCACGTCATACAAAAATATAACTGAAATGTGGCACATGCCGTTTGACAAATCACGCGACACAAAGGGTCTGTTTCACAATCGAAAAGTAAGTTCTAAGTAGCTTACTGGACAGTTGTGATATGAAAAATATGTCAAATCATCTGTCAAGTAAGCTACTCAGAACTTACTTTTTAATTATAAAACAGGCTCTTAATGAAGAGTTGTATGACAAGTCGTGGGGGACTTTTATAGCGGATTGTGTTTTGGGGGAATTTCAGACCACGAACGCCATTGTCATGCAAAATCCACATTTTCTTTGATGAAATCAGAAATCAGTAAAATCTATAAGTTAAAGTTTAACATATTTTTCTCTACTTTTATACCTACAAATTTTTTTTCTCTACAACTGACTAATTATACCTTTCCCAAATTGCTTTTTTTGCGTGATACCTAATTTTGTGTTTTTCTGACTTGTTTCTCGACTTAGTTAAGCTGCAATATTATTAACAAACGATACTAGAACCATTATTATGTAAATGAAAAGTCTCCTCTCCAAATGATACCAAAACCATAATAATTGTGTAATAATGAAGTTACGACGTCTAGTAGTTAGGAGGGCATAAACGCGGTTATATGAGCCATACAGTGTTACAATAATTATGCAAAATACTTCCCTATGTTTGTAAAAATCTTTACTGTGAAAATTGTTATTAACCAGTTTAAAAAAAACCTTTGTTTCATATACATTTTAAATGCTTTAACTAAAAGTATATAAATGAGTTATTCACATTTATTTTCCGAAAAAACTAAAATGATGACTTAAAACAATATTTTAATGTAATTGACGACAATTTAGAAAACGAACTTTTCTATATTGGCTCAGGTCTGGGTGTTTGTGATACCACCGTTGTCTCTGATTTTCATAACACAAGTGCTTTAGCTACTTACTTTGGAATCGAAGCAATGTATGTGATGTTGTCAAATAAAAAAATAAAAAAAAAATGGTAATTTGGAAAGTAAATTGTCAAGCACGATTCTGCTTTATCATAAGTGTAATTCTATATTTTTCTTTGTTTCAGCTGTACAAAGAGGTCGCGTGCCCCCAACGCAACCCGCTGGTCTGGCCCTGCCCGGCCAGTTCGCGCTAGCAAACGGCGACCCGGCGGCTGGCCTCAACAGTCATCCTTACCTCTCCTCCTACATTTCACTACTACTTCGCGCCGAACCTTACCCCACCTCCCGCTACGGCCAGTGCGTCCAACCCACCAACGTGATGGGCATAGACAACATATGCGAGCTCGCCGCACGACTGCTCTTCTCAGCGGTCGAGTGGGCGAGAAACATCCCCTTCTTCCCCGACCTACAAGTCACAGACCAAGTGGCACTACTCAGACTAGTCTGGTCCGAACTGTTCGTCCTCAACGCGTCGCAGTGCTCCATGCCGCTCCACGTAGCACCATTACTGGCGGCCGCCGGTCTTCACGCCTCACCGATGGCGGCGGACCGAGTGGTCGCCTTCATGGATCACATACGGATTTTCCAAGAGCAAGTGGAGAAGCTAAAAGCGCTCCACGTGGACTCCGCGGAGTACTCCTGTCTGAAGGCCATCGTCCTCTTCACGACAGGTAAAATTTTGGACAGTCTTTTTGGGGAGGCGCGGTTGTTGCTTTACAGGGTGGCCGGCGCGGGTTCCGCTGTGACCAATTATGGGGAGTTGTTGACGTTAGTGAAAACGCATTTAGATGTGTACGCTGAAGCGACTCGCGCACCACCGGCGCCCGCGCCGCCACCTTCCGCCGCTTCTTCTGGGTACTATTCCACTTTGGACACGACACTCGGCGTCAACTCCTCGCTTTCGTACGGTAGCTTCCTGTCGACTCCTTCGCGGTTGCCCCCTAACTACACGAGTAGTCCGCGCATGGCAGAAGCCAGTACGTCTTCCCCGTTCAAATTTTGGGACGGTCACGCTAAGACTCACAAGTCTGAACAGGGGGGTTGACGCCATGTGTCGTGTTCTTCGGACTGAACTTGGGGTGTCGGGTTGCTTGACTCGAGACATTCCTCCGCGTATTTGATCGCTCGCCAAAGACTATAGTTAAGAGTTAGGTCGTTGTTTATTGTACAGGGATAATAACTCTCGCTCCTCGGGAAGCGGTCGGACCGATCAATGGGGAGTACGCGACTTATTGTTCTCTTAGGCCCGCGAATCGGTTGTGATAATGTAAATAATATTTGTAAAATATAATAATATATAAGATAAAATAAAATATAGTGTTAGTCGTTACTCGCGTCACGCGGCGTAATATATTCGAGTTATTTATTATATTTGTAATTTAATTATTTTTAATACACGCGCGTAATTTATTTCAATTGATTTCTTGGTTTTATTTAGTTTAACAAAAATTCCTTTTAGTTTTTAAATGATCTGGTAAAATTTTACTTTGGTAATTTATTTTTTAGACATAATTTCGTACGCACTTTCTTGCTTTTTTTAATTCCTTCTTATTAAATAACATCCAAAACGGTAACACAATTTCATAAAAAAACTTTTTTGTTGTTATAAGAAGTATAATGCCTAGGTGTAAGAAAAAAATTGCATACGATTCGAGTACCCACCAACATTAGGCTCGCGAACCTCCGTGCTCCGCGAACCTGGAACAGTGCGCCAAAGCAAAAATGTTTTTTCACTTTGGCCACACTATAGCGCACTGTTGCATAGCAGAAAAAAAATTGGAGCAGCGACAATTATTATTGTGACAGTATACAACCACGTTCGCAACTCGTTAGATGTCGTTAGTTTCTCGCACGGAACTCGTCATGGGCCGATAATCTGGCGACCGACGGCAGCTTCCGATGTGTCGGCGACACTTTCGCTACGAGTGGCCACAAAGCGTATGAACTTGATGAAAGATACGAGTAGTAAGGACTTTAGTTTGCTGTAAACCGATAATTTTATAAATACTATTCTACTATTCTCGACTTCAAAAAGAAATTATTCGATAAAGATTCGGAATTGGGTGCGAGTTTCTTTTTAATTTTTTTGCAAAAAAAAATACAATCAATATCAATATTGATTTGAAATCGGTACAGAGAATATGGAAATCTTAGAATATAAATCAATAAATTTTTAATAGATCAATTTTCTTATCGCGTCATTCTTCTGTAAATAAATTATGTTGGACCAGGTTTACGGCGCTCTAGATGGTGGTTTAATGAAGTGCAATTTAGTTTATGCTAGTTTATACTGCTATGCTAGCACCGCAGTTTAAGTGGCACCACCGCACTAGATGTCTGGTAGTAAACGTGAATGCGTAAACTTGCCAGACCGCCGCGCCGCCGCGTCTGTTTGAAGTGTGTGTCATGTCCGTGACACATTGCGTTGGTATCCATAGACTTATTTATACTTAAGTTTATGGTCGGCATCATGATATTCATGACGAAGGGGCTTTATGAAGCTCAACTTGAAATCAATACTTTTTTATTTTGTTTAAGATTAGATTTCATAATTTAACAGTGTAGCCAGAGTAATAATTAAGTACACCAGTATTATTTAAATTCTTTTACTCCCTAACTGTTTTAATATGTACACCTACCTATTGCAGAAGATTTTTTAAGAATTTCCATTTATACTAAATTAGGTATGCTAAATATTTTAATTCAACTATCATAGGGTGGCGAGGTTTTTCAGTCTTTAATTTCAGGTATACTTACTTAATTTGTAAACCATATATTAATATTTTTTATTTGATAAATGATAATTGTTAATAGTTATTAGGGGACGTAAAATTGACAAATAGTGAGGTTGTTAAAATTATTAACTCTAATGACAAATAACAGACAACCTGTTTCATGGATTTTAACTACAAAATTTATAATTCTCCTACGAATGCGCAAAACGGCTAACACAACAGTGCCACTGGATGCTAAACAGAATATAAAAGTAGTTACCTTACATCCACCACCGACTTGATAACCAGTTTAACTAGAACTTCCACGTTTCCTGCTGTTTTAGCGTAGCTTCTGTGGCCGGGGGGTTTATGTGGCTAGGCGGGGTTCTCTGTAAAATGGTCGGTGTTTGCCTGCAGGTAGGATGAATATGCATTGCCAATAAGCCTCAACTTTCTCTGGGGCCGGACTATAGAGGTATAATATTGTTGATAAGTTTGCGGGCACGGATATTCACGGATTGATACGGTAACACGTTTATAAAGGGAGAATTCACCGTAGTTTAAGGCCTTGGGCTCCTATTTACGCCGTCGGCCGCTTAGGCTGCGTTCAGACGATAACACACGACCCGAGTTCAACCCGAACACAACTCAAACTCAACTCAACCGCACCCTACTCCTTGAATGCATCGCTTACAAATTTTAAGTCTTATGACATGACATTAATAAGCTTTGTTATATTTTGTCGATGCAACTGCACCCGCCCCTCGCTCAACCCGAATTCAACTCAAACTCAACCCGAACTCAACTCAAACTCTACCCAAACTCACCTCAAACTCAACTCAAAACAGACCGTGCATTTTTAATGTGTCGTAAGTCTCAAAATTGTAAGCGATGCATTTTAAGGAGTGAGCTACGGTTGAGTTGAGTTTGAGTTGAGTTCGGGTTGAGCTCGGGTCGTGTATTATCGACTGAACGTAGCCTTACAGCGTCAGTGACACAATGCTTACTTTAGAAATGTACTGTTGTGGTCTCTTTCGAACGCTGACGTCGGCGTATGAAATGTATAGGAATGTTTACGCTGACGTCAGACGTTGCGTGTAGCGTAAATAGGAAACCAAGGCCTTATACAGTATGTAACTTACTACAAAAACTACAGTATTCAAATATTTTTTTATTTTTAACATTACAATAATATTTCATTTATAAGATGAGGTTAAAAATTAAACCAAATAACAGATTTACTAACTTTAAACTAACTAACCATTAAAACTATGTTTAATTAATAACTAAAAAGTGATCAATCTGAGCAAAATTGGTTTTCTAAAATGACAAATTACAACCTACAAAAATACGTGTGGTCTACGTTCTAACATTGACTAATGGAAATAATATTTCAACGACTGAGCAATGTAAATACACGGACAGACTGCACCGTGTCACGATAATTCTGTTCATTAAAAACGTGACAATGTAATTTTTCTAATAGATACTGGATTAAAACGGAAATCAATAAATTGTTAGGATTTCTTCTTAGTGGGCTGGCAACATTCGACGAACGAGACAAATCTTGCCTCTTTGGTCAGAAATAAAGAGAAATAAGTTTAAATAATTGAAACTTTGAATTTAGAATAGGAAAGTTTTAACTATACTTTTCGCGTAGCTGTCAGTTGTTTCGTGCTATAAAACGTAGTTGAAAACTTTTTTTAGTAAAATAAAATATTTGTAAAAAGAACTAGAGTTACATGTTAGACCACTAACCTCCGTATTTTACTAATTTTAGTCTGAGCCAAAAATATGCCTACATTTTTCAACAATTATTTCACTATCAGTTTTTTTTATAATTTTACATTGTTTTAAGAAACAGACAGGAGTTTTAATAGTGTTTAAAATATTATTCTTATCTCAATCGACAAAAACGTCTAAACAACGAAACTCAACCTTTAACTGAAGACAGTCTATTGAATTGCAAGTGCATTGTTTGTTAAATAAGTATTATTATGAAACTTAATAGTTGTGCCAAGAATATGGGCATTGAAGAGTTCTCACAGAGGTTGCACAATCTATGCCGTTACAATGGTTTGTCTATGGCGTGGTCAAGATGTGTGCATTATGATTTGCCTAGTCACCGTAGGGTAACCAGTTCTTATTAGCACTATGAGGCTGAATTGAAATGAAATTATTCTTTATTCAAATAAGCTCACATAATAATCATTTTCAAATTTTTAATTCAAAAGAATTCATAATGAAAATTCGTCGTAATGACGTCTTTTAGCTGACAAGAAAAATGGGCGCAAAAAACTTATCAGCTTTATCAGATGCAACGATATTTACAAATAAGTATATCGTGAAGTCAGGGTTTACACGATTCGAACCATCATCTGTTACACAAATTCAACCTTATTATGTGTACACTACAGTCTATTATACTTTGGTATATTAAGGGCCTGTTCCTCAATCAAAAAGTAAATTCTGAGTAGTTTACTTGACAGATGATTTGACACATGTTTTTAAATCACAACTGTCAAACTTGAAACAAATAGACCTGCAACTGTGATTTTGTTGAAATTCTTTAATTATAAACGAAATATTTTTTTTATAGATGCAGATAATATAAATTGATAAGTATATATATTTTTACAAAAATACTTTTATTACCAGTAATGATGGTGACCCTATACCTACCTATATAAGCTTTCACTGCGTGCTTATAATGTGATACCAAGACATTGTTTTAATAAACTCCTTCATAATTAAGTAATATTTCTAATCATGGTATGTTTACTGTTTGACGTTACTTTTAATAATAAAGCACATTAAAATACTTATGAATTTAAAAAAAAAACACTAAACACCTTCCTTCTTTAAAACTTTTTGCACGATAAATACCCAAAAGAAATCGTTTTAAGTTACAAAAGAATTAAAACTTAATACTGAGACGACACGTAGGTTACGTTTATTTATTTACACATCTTTAAAATTTTCCTTTCTTCTCCTAAATATATATCTTATTATTTATTGATTTAATGCGACATCATGTTCAAATTACGTGATGCATCATTCAATATCAATCAATTAATTCCTCAAACAATATCGCTGAAGATGAGTAAAGAGTCTGTGAAGCTTAGCTAGAATTTATTTCATAACTATTAAAAACATTTTATAATAAAATTATTCTAGCACCCATATTCACACACATTACTATGTACTCACAGTGGCCGCGGACGCACAGCGTCTCAACTACCAATCACACATAATACGTAAAACAAACGAACCAATCACAGAGCGCTATTTCAACGCAGTGCGTTCGCACAGGCAAGGGTCGTTTGAGTACTGTTCTTCAATTACAAACAAACAAAAAAAACTTTTGTTTGACAAAAACAATTGAGTCAGAAAATTTGTTAATTTATTATTATTAAGTTTTTCATTACAAGATTATTCTATCAATTTTCTAACAAGTCCTATGATGATGTAATTTTAGTGAAGAGACACGTAACACAACATGTTAAGAGCCAAGTGGTATATTATATAGTTTTACAAACAAAGATTAAATGTTACAAAGCATTAATTTGTTAATAGCAAATCAAACTTCAAACTCCGATCTCCGAAGATCGAAGCCGTTTAGTCGAAAGCGGAACGAAAACCTATACGTCTTTCGTACAGAGCTAATGTTGACATCCACCGACAGTTCCCATGCCAAGACCTCGACTTTGTCACGACAAATTATGTCGACAGATAACGACAGACTACGTTTTATGTCCTTAGCTCTTGACATCATGTCACTCGTGTCTTTTGCCATAAAGCATACTGAGGATACTATCACATCACCTGTATTCAAAAACAATACTTAAACGACCCTTGCCTATGCGAAGACACTGCGTTGAAATGGTGCTCTGTTATTGGTTCGTTTGTTTTACGTATTACGTGTGATTGGTAGTTTGGGTGCTGTGTGTCCGTGGCCACTATGAGACTTCATAGTAATGTCTGTGAATATGGGTGTAAAACTAGGTAGAGCTCAGAGTTAACACGTCAAGACAAAAAGTATTTTACCCGGAGCATGCTCCTCCAGGCTTTTTCGCAGCGACCGATATAAGTAGTGCTGTCTCTCTCACTTGTATAGGGTGGTGTGTGAGTGTGAGCGGTGTGTGAGTGTAACGGTACAGAATTCGTGATGGCGGGCCGCAGACAAGTCACGATTTTGAAAAAGTGTCGGACGCCGCTTCGCGAGGCATCCCCGGGTATGGGTGGGGTGCAAGTGATGAGCGAAAGTGACTTACTCCAGATTAATAAAACTTTTTTTTTAATGTTGATCCACTTACATCTATTCTGCGACAATTCATTGAAAGTCTTAAATGGTCAGCAAAAACTGAATGTTTCAGTGTTTCGGGGGATGGCGGTGGTCTGCTGCAGGTAGTTCCTACCTGTAAGTACTTATTTTTCATCAAAATCTTAAGAAGCGTTCTCACTACTCTCCAATCTGCCGGCCAACATTCTATGCGTTTGAACGTTACTATTAAAGCTTTAAAATAAGCAGTAAACTATAAAATTACGTGCCGAAAGCTTGTCAATTCTGTACAATATATTAAAGCCTGTGATTTAAATGCGACATGTGATTTAATTGTCTATTGCTCATATTTAAGCCTTAATAGTAAGCGTAGCGTTCAAAAGAATAGAATGTTGGCCATTTAAGCATGGAGGCAGATCATTCTACGTAAAAAAAAGTTTATAATAAGTAATTAAGTGATATTTCTTGCAACAAAGTTATTTACAGGCTGTATACAAATATTTCCTAATTTAATTTAGCCGCAACTAGCCCATCACTTGCACAGTACGCGAATTTAGTTAGTAGAAGTAGCACATGAGCAAAAATATTGTTACAAAAATATACTAAAAGACGTTATTTTGTAACCAAGTCTGTGTACACGAGCTCTGAGACCGAATACAATACACTAACATCTTTGTGCTATACGAGTCTTTATTTATGTAAATCATGTAAGGTACGGAAATTCCTACATTAAAACTTTAGCTAAGTACATTTAAATTAGTCACGACATTCTTATTCTTTGTGGTTTTCTAAAAATAATTCTAATTTGCTCATATGTAGTTTGTATTTTTATCTAGGCTAATGTGGTGTTGACAAGATTTTATGACAACAATAGACTTTTAATGAAAAAATACACTATTTGAAACCGACATTTCTTTAAAAAAAAATAAAATCATAAAAAAAGTCTCTGAAAAATACTTTTTTTTCCATCTCCTGTTAAGTACTGCTACTTTAAGTCACTTATGATTTGCTAACGCATAGGTATCAGTTAATTTCCTATCATAATAATATAACGAGATATCAGTTAAAATATACAACTGATGTATTTGAAATCTAAGAACCACGTGCTAGAATTGCGTCACATAAATCACTTCAAAATCCAAAATCACGGTCATGACAAATCACATTTTATTCACAATCTTAAAGTTCCCGGTGCCCAATTTGACTCATTGTTGGGCCGAACGCGCGCCCAACCGGACCAATCACCTCCCATTGTGGTCGAATTACTTGCAAAATTCTGTTAAAACTGTTCGTGAAATTCACATTTTCCATCGACACATTACAAATGATGCCGCTTCAATGATGCGGTAAAACGGAATTTTGTTCTGATGCGCAGAACGAAACAGGCAATGTATACGGTAGCGAGGAAAAGGTTGTAGGTCGTGTTTTGTTTTGCGGTCAAGATGTATCAAGTTGGTATGACTATGAGTTTCGAAGGCAATTGAAATGTCGGCCCCACGATGCCTTCGCTCAAACATACATTTGTTTAGTAATTGAATCTCTGAACCGTTAAGTTAGAAAATAATTTTCCTTGAGAATAAGCTCTTTGTCTTAGATACTTAAGAAGGCTACAACGCTGGAAGAAATTTTCGTAATAAAAATTATCGAAATTATTGAAAACATTATCGTTTTTAATTGATCACTAATAAACTATATTTTTATTTTGTAAAACTGTCAATCATATAAGTAGAGAGCTAGTTAAGGTTTATTTTTATTATAGTTTCAAGATTGTAGGGGTATTAATGGCGGCACAGCTTTGAAAAAAATACAAAATTGGAGGTAACTTTATGTTTTTTTTCTATTGAGAAAAGTTTTAGCTATCATGTTTCTGTAAATCATATAACTGTGTACTATAGTCTACTGTCTACATTATTTTTTTGGGACCGATGAATTAAGTACTAATACTGTGCGAAGAGTATGTTTTGCAATTTATAGTTTTAGTAACAGACTTCCTACTTACCTGCCATTGCCACGTCAATTAAGAATTTAAAGCTATAAAATTAATATGGAGTCGTAAAATGAGACTATTTCAACGGCTTTGCCATAACTTGTCAATAATACTCTAATGGCGTTTTAACATCTGTTATTACGACAACCAATATTCGCCTGCGCCTCAAACACTGCAATAAAAAATTAACATTCTGTGACAAGGGAGACACCGAGAAATAGCAATAATCGAGGAAACAGATGTGAATCGAATCTGCTGGGTCACCGTCTTGTTGCATAATATTAAGAGAGAGAGAGAGAAAAAAATAAAAGCAAAAATTGAAAATATACCGATTGGAAACGCTAGCACCCTCGTCACCACGCGTCCGCGTGTCAAATGAACAAATATACAATCATCCCGCGAAAATTTCAGTGAACACGGACAATGGAAAGGCATTTTTATCCTCCAACTCCGACGACATAATTTCCTTTGCAGCTCACACAAAAAAGGCGTGCATTTCAAATTCAAAAAAGCTGTAGGTAACTCAATTTCGAACAAATGATTTACAGTCTTGTAAAAGAATGAATAGTGATGAAAATTAATTAGTCGTGCTTATAAACCCAAAGTTGCGTGGAAATATTAATCAGTGCGATAAGTAAGGGTTGCGGGATTTGTGGGTTAGTACTAGGGTTGCCACCCGTACTTTATAATAAAGTATATACTTTGTTTCGGGGTAATTTTACTCTATACTTTACGAGGAAAATAAAGTTCGTGAAAATACTTTATTTCACATGGCTTGTTATTTCTCTAGGATAAATTGTCGAAAGTAATTAAAAGTATGTTTTAAAGGGTTAAACATACTTTTTATTACTTTTTTATTACGTTGAAGGGTTAACACCCGGAAAATGAGACACATTAGATATTCCTTTGTCATTCTCATCAAGCTCGGGCGTTGATGAATTAAAGGTAAAATTAAACAATACTTTTTTTCCATACATTGTGCTTTTTTTCTACCTTTAGCAACCAATGTACTTTATTAGTTCAAAAATCAAGATGGCAACCCTATTTAGTTCTAGGTATTGCGTTCGTTTGTCTATTTATCTGATGGGTAGTGACAAAGGTTAGGGTTACGGAGACACGTTCCATGTTATCGGAAGGGACGTCGCGGGTTAAGATTATTTTAATTTGTAAGTTGCCAGTGTTTTTATTGTATTTGCAAAATCAACAGCGCTTAATCTAGAGATGAAAATTTTAACTTTTTGATTCCATACTCTAGTGGGTATTTTATTCAAAAGAATTTTCATATATTTTTACAAAAAAAAACATTTTTAATGAAAAATTTTTAGGAAAGTTTAAATCTGAAGAGAAGTGTTATATGCATTTTAAACAAAATCATCAAATATACACTGTAATTCCGAAACTAACAAATTATTTAATAATTCACCATCAAATCCGTAACATGAAATTTAATTTACTATCACTAACTTGTCTCTACCAAAAACGCACGTTAAAATAGCTTCAATGAAATAGTTTGACGCTTATGTTCTGCGCAGTTATATAATTTCCTCATTAAAACGATTAATGGATAGTGGGCCGATATTAATTGGTCGCCATCGGTGGTGTTCCGGTGTGCCGTTACAGACCCCTATTGCTGGCTAACAATTAATGAGCTTCATTAAATTCACGAGTAATGATCTAACTGAATGCTATACTGATCTTTTAATATCCGTTATCAATATATGAAAAGCAATATTCGCTACAGACTTTAACATTGCTCTGTAATACATTACATTTTGTCGTAACTATTCCCATACGTAATCTCTACATTTTTCTATGGTTTCCTAAGGATGCCAAAAACGTCCAAAGATTGCATTAATATTATATATTTGATGACTTGAGTGGTGCAGTGGTCAACATGCCAGTCTACCACGCAAAAGGTCCCGGGTTCGACTCCCGGCCGGACAGAAATTGAAATGATGAATTTTAATTTCTTTGACGGGTCTGGGTGTTACCATGTATAAGTATATATTTAAAAAGTATATAAGTAGTATATCAGTTGTCTAGCACCCATATTACAAGTTTTGCTTAGTTTGGGGCTAGATGGCACTGTGTGGAACTGGCCAAGCATTTCATTATTATTTTTATTATTATATGCATAAGGTACATTTATTTGTTCTAATATTTTATAGATGTTTTTTCGAGATTACTTTTCGAAAATCTGAATTCTACGTAGTATTTAAACGAAATGGCAAAGTCCATATGACGATGAATATTCATGAATGTAGTTCTCAATTTTATATCTAACTTGGTTAACAATTCATTTGAAACCTGTCCACGGAAATAGTAGTAGTTTATATAGAAATGATTACATATTATTAGATTAGTTTATAAAAGTGATAGTTTAAATAAATACTAGAGATGTAATATTTATATAATGTAGCTATTTTTTAGGGTTTCGTACCTCAAAAGGAAAAAACGGTACCCTTATAGGATCACTTTGTTATCCGTCTGTCTGTCTGTCCGTCTGTCAAAACTCTTTAATATATTTTTAGGATTAATGTAAAAGAAAAAGGTCTTCACTCCCATGAAGCTACTTAAAAAAATCCTGCTTCCAAATACCGTTAAATTAAAATAAATCCGTTTTTTATAATTCACACGCCCATCGAGTAACATGTAACCAACCATATAATTTCACCGTCTTGGTAATATATGTCAGGGCTGCCACAATAATTTGAATTTCCACACTCGAACAATTTAACATTCATTTTTGTTGTTTTTATAAGAAGCGATAAATTTAATATAATTTGACTCGGTGCAGTGAGCGGAAAGTTTAATATATTGAATATTTTATTATCCATTGTTTTCCGGTCGATCGCATTAAAGCTTCGTAAGTCTGACGTGTACAACCGACAAAACATTAACATCACCATTGCATTGAAAAGTAAACCCTATATCCGATCCTATAAACATGATAATGCCGTGCAACATGATAAGATGATAATGTCGTTTGGTGTACAAAGAAAAATAAAGTGACTAAAGCATCCGAGACGAATGCTCTTATTCAAATACAAGAAGCATATTGTACAATTTGATGATAATATTTTTTGAATTATGCCTTTATTGAAATACAATCCCAGTAATTCATTTTTATTCATACAGTATTCGATTCTGTAAAACTAAACGTAAGAAGTATGTACATACGCAGAGTCAGTATAGGAGATACATCTTAATTTACATTGTTGTTATTAATCATTGGCTTAGAATCATCAACATAAGGCATGTCGTGTGATTCCATAAAAACCCCTTCAAAAATATAGTTTTTAATATCGTAACAAAAATTTAATAATTAACGAGAAAACCGTGTCAAAAAGTATGACAAATTCATAAAACACGAGGGTGTAAGATTAAATTCTACCCACTCGATTGAAAAGCCACCGCTGTCAGTCAAGGGTCTCTTTGACCGCAGTGGAGAGCGGCGGGTTACGGCCACAGATGGCGTTTATCGCGTCGCGACGCGCTCGCCTAATCTTTAACCCTCGTGTACAACTCCATTTTAAAAGGGAGTAAGAAAAATCTTAATAAAAATGGAAAATAATTTTATTCGTTCTGAAAAAATTATAGAGTCACAAAAGTAAGTATAAAAGTACAGATTAATATTACCCGATATAAAATTTGTCTATAACTACTAAATTTTTCAATACATTGAGGGCTGCAAACAAGACACGACAATATATTTGATTATTTTATAGAGACTGTCTCAATCGAGTGACTCAAGCAACTTTATAAGCAAAACGGAGACCTTACTGAAATAAATATCAGATTATTTTATAGAACTCATAGAATAAAAAAAAAATGGCAGTCTTTGCACTAAAATATAAAAAAAACTATTTAATTTACAAAAAGAGGAAAATTTCACTTACTTCGTTTTCCAGCAGACGACTCAGTTGTTATGCAAATAGCAGTCCATTGATATCAGTATAGCTTTTTGGCCACTGTTTGTTCTGGCCACATGCGGGGGCCACAACTAATTGAATTACGTGTCACTGCGAATTACACGATCCGTGGCTTTGGTTGGTTTAGCGAGTTGAATTAGATAATGCAAAGTTTTAATTAAAAATTGGCACTATGTATGTAGTGCTTAATTTCTTTCATAAAATATTTGCCATGATGGTTAACCAAAAATCCTGCAAAATGTGCCGGATTTTTTTTACTAAGTAACAATACATTTTTCAGGTAGATTTTATAATTATTTTTGTATATATCAATTTTCCGAGCTCATGTGTGAAACATTTTTCGAATATAATTATAAAAGGATGTCGCCGCCACAAATCAGCCATAACCACAGTATAATCAATGCAAAACAGCCACAATCTATTTACAATTCAGTGTAGTTGCTGTCATTAAAGCTTGTGTTTAGAAACCGATTGAGAATCCGAACTCGACCTATACAAACAATAGCAGCTGACTTAAGCAACTATCAACCAATAACCGTTGACCTCTCTCCCCTATTTAAATCCATACAACGTTATTTCGCGGCGTTAACCCGCCAAAGGTCGCGGTAGTTTGGTCGCGTGTAATCTGCGCTCTAAGTGTCTAACAGACCATAATAATAATGTGTGTTAATGCGCACCCCGGGGCGCCGTCGTCACATGCTGTTATCCATTTAATTCCATATATCTGATGCGTTTGTCGAGGGTGTAAATTGTACGAGGACGAAAGTGATCTTTAAACCTGATTGTTGGCAGCGTTAGGAGACACTTGTAACACTACAGCGTTGTAAAAGCTTCCGATGATATCTTATTACTTAGGTTTATTTTCTATAAAAGTAGAGCAATTATTTAAATAAAAAATAATTGATATTTACACAGTATTCCTCGGTCAACTTTAGTTTATTTGTATTATTGTTATTTTCTATATCGTAGGTAACAGAATTAACCTTCCCGTAAAGCAAGTTGGATCATTCATTTTTTTTATTGTACCTTTACATCCCATATTAGCAAACAAGTAAACACTCCCCAAATAATCCTGTTCACGGAAAGGGCTACTATCTGAATAATTCCCGAAAACCTGCGACAGCCGTCAGCAACTATCCACGCGCCATTGTCTTGTAGGCAAAGTTCGGTACACGATAACGGGTACAATGGACCAGGTCCCAAGTTTGTGCGGCCTCAAAGCCCGCTCCCGCTAGACGGTTAGACGTCGCCCAGATAAAGGGATTGAAAATGCGGACGCTTTCTTAGAGCCTTTTGAGGGAAATTGTATGGGTGTACGATTCGGACTATTTATAACGCTGTAAATAGTGTGGAAGCGGACGTTTTGAGACTGTTCCCGTTGCTGATAAACAGTTTTCGGAACTGAGTTTGTGTTTGGTCGATCTTTTGATACGCTTTGTTGTTGGCTTTACAGCTAAATACACTTTGATATTGTTTGTTATCATTGAAACCTCTGAAATTCATTTATATATGTATGTACCGTGGGCAACAACGTCGATTTACAGTGGTAAATCGACGTTGCGCGGCGTGCAGCGATTTTAACCTTAGTAGTGACTAAGGTTAAAATCGCTGCACGCCGCGCCGTCACAACATACGTTTAGGCTGGCCCCAAACCTACCGCTCTCATTTCTTTGCTTTGCTGTTTTAGTAGAACAGGGGGCCGTACCGGCTAACGCATCGAACTTCGGAAGGCTGCCGGGCTTCAACTTCAAACAGATAAATCGAAGTAAGAAGTTTAGTATTGTAGTTATTTAGAAGATATCGATGTTCATGTGACATCATAAATTAGGGTTCGCCGTTTTGGCCCGATTGGGGCTCGATTTATCTGTTTTAATTTGAAGCCCGGCAGACTTTCCGAAATTCGATGCGTTAGCTGGTAGACCCTGTTCAACTAAAACAGCAAAGCAAAGAAATGAAACCGGTAGGTCTGGGGCAAGCCTTAGTTCTTGAATTTTGTTGCTAACTGGTAAAGCGTCGTTGTTGCCCATAGTACTTAAAATCATACCAAGGTCTACTTAAATAATTTCCATACAAAGATTTTGACACATTATTAATTTATTTGACACGTGAACTATAAGAAACAGCTACCAACTTAAAACTGTTTGTATTATGACAGTTTTCAAAATATTGAAGGCCAAAAAATTGTTTCTTCTATTGTGACAAAAACAAATAACGTACGTAAGACTCATAATATTATCCATTATGAGAATCGTCGGAATTACCATACATACACGTACACAATAGTTTTCAAAATATTAAACGTAGAAAAAAGAGTTTTGTATCAACATTTTATTTCCCGTTATGAGTCGCGTGCGCGTCGGTATTGCCACTATTGACACACTATACAACATGGAAACAAAGATCAGCAAAGATCCGCTAAGGGACCGTAACCACAGATTACACGGTAGCTACTCGACCACAGATTATGTAGATATACGGCAGCCGCTTGGACAACTCCACACACAAATCAACCGCGATCCTCAATCTGCGTGCTAAGGGTCTCAATGGCATTAGGATATCGCTTCTGATATAACTAGAGCCTTTGCGACGGTACCCTTCGAGGTACACTTGCGAATAGAAGTGGCTGATTTCCTTTTCCAAGGAAAAATATATCTTTTTTTTTCTTTTCTGGCTTTCGAAATTTAGAGCTTTTTGCAACGCACTAAAGTAATATTCTTTCGGTGGGTTATATAATTAAACAATCTGTATTGATTGATACATGTAAAAGTATCATAACTTCATAAGTTTTACAATCATCATAATTGTAAGATCATCATTGTGGAATGATGAATTATTATAAAACCTGAGGCCTAACCAAATTAGTTAGTCCTAAGATTTTCAAACCTTATTACTCTGACCAGAATGATGACCTTCTCTTTATTGAGACTAGCTTTTTCGCGATATAGTTGTTGGTATATTTAGCACATTTACAGTAACCGAAACCATCGGTTCTCTTTGAAGTTAATTTTAACCACATATTTTAAACATAATGCGCGGGCTCATAGATATGCTAATAATTTTGTCTTTTGCTTTATAATATTAGGTCCTGACGTATGAAATTGACGTTTTGTATCGAGAATTTTTAACAAATTGCATTTTCCATACTAACATTTTCGTAATTTATTCAGCAACCGTGAACGCTATTGTAACAAAACTTTTATGTACAAATGTTTGAATATTAAGCTAACTTAAGCAACATAACTTAAGCGAAAAAAATAAGTTTTGGTTAAGTTACAACGGATAAAGTGGACATTTTCGCTAACAAAAAAGGAGTCGCTTTTAAGGTATTTTTTTATGCTACGAAAACAAATTAAATAAACTTTATTTATGCTGATAGTTGACGGCTATGGTCATAACTTGATGTAATATCCAGCAACTGATAAATATTTTACATCACAGAAGTTATGAGGTTCTCTGTGTGTGAAAAATAACTCTAATTTCATAGGTAAAGACCCAATATTTGATCCTACTGTTTACCGTCTCATCGGAACATATTCTAAGCCCTTACTGGTGTACACATCTATCCGACACAATCTTAGTGTAACGATCTGTAAAGGGATACGGAAGGGATAGGGCTAGGTGAAGGGCTGGCGAACAAATTAAGGGCTCTAATGGTTATCGACGGAATCTAACCGTAGGTGTTTAAACCGGCCCTTACTGAGTGCGGGATGAATTTTAATGTCCTGTGTCAAGGGGGTGTTTGTGTTATTACGCGTTATGTGGCAACACTGCTTAGGATGTTCAAACTATTTGTAAAATCCGTAAGTGATTTGAGTTGTTAGCAATAATTGTATTTTGTGGACACAGTATTTGGCCACAATCATTTTTTAAAGATCTTTAAGCCAGAGTGGTCCTAGCTGCCGTATCTTAATCAGAATAACATCACAAGAATTATGCTCAAATTGCAAATCATTTTGGTATTACGTTTGTATAGGAAGTTCACTGTCCGCCGGCCTTAAACCTGTAGTTAAGGCAATGTTACTTTATTTGTCCCTTAGCGTATCGTTGTCGAATATTATAAAAGACTTTTCCCCACTTTCTTGAGGTAGAACTTAAGCAGAGACGCTTAATTACCTCTACGTCACATAAATAAGAAGCATCCTAAATTAATAAAGCTCTCTGTTTCTTAGACATTCATCTTCGCGAGTCGGCGGTAATTATTCAAATGATGCTCTTATCGGAGCACGGCAGTTTGAGCCGCCCTTATATTCGCATACGTCCTACAAATTAAAGCGGCATTACACCATCCGATCCGATTGTGATAAATTGCGGATAACTTCCGATCCAATAGCTATTATATGATTGTTTATTTATCTTAAACGTGATTATGATCTTTAATTGATATTGAACTATTATTTGGAGCTCACTACAAAATGTACAATAACGTACACTATGCAAATCATAGTTTATAAAGATAGATGTAATATGTAAAAGGTATCGAATCATTTGATTAGGTAATTCTTGGTACAGAATAAAACTCGATTTTTATATTTTTGTGTACCCAATAATATTTTTAAATACTTAGGCGAATGTTTCATTATCCCAACCTACAGATAAATCATGTCTTGTTTATCTTGTCAGTACAGATTTAATTAATGATTGATTTAAAAGAAAATAATCTTAAACATCGTTTGACATTATCGCATCGGTAGATGTAATATGCTCAAGCGCCATCGCCTCCTGAGGGACGGAAGACGACGTAAATCGGAAGGACGTTTACAACATTTGTTGGGTAGGCAATTTAGATTCTAATGTTTTAATTAAAATATTTTAAGGCAAGTACACACGACAGCACGTCAGGTTATACATTTAAACTGCAAAAACAGCTTTTATTACGTAAGGCATAAAGGCGGTCTCAAGGTCAACATTTATAGTCTGAGGTGCCGTCGTGTGTACTTACTTATAATAAAAAAAATAAGTTTATACTTAACATTTTGTTGTTTGTTTTTACAAATCTTTAGATAATGATGAGAGTAAATCGGTATATTTTTTAGGTTTGTTGACTGTTGTTGACATAGATTATAATTCTAAAACATTCTACATTATTACTGTACAAAACTTTATCTACAAGTGTTAGTTGGGTATTTATATAAATAAACATGACTCTGTTACATAGAATTGATAAACTATGCCTTCCCTTATTATTAAAAATTGTATTTCTTAGTTTATGAAGAAGTAATCTATTAGTCTTAGTAAGTAGTAATATCTTAGTCGGTTTAATCTCCAAGGGCCATATCTACAGCCATACGTTACATCCGAGGTCGAGATATCGATCTAATCTATCGATTCACGTTTATCGAGTACCGCTTGTATCGATAACTGCTTATCGATAGTGCATTTGTCACGAATACTCCATAAGAAGACAAATCGAGTTAAGAGCGCGTAGTCCGCACACTAGCGCCGCCATTGGAAAAAAAAACATTGTGCTTAAATAAAGACAAAATTGTAAATTATCTCTCTGTAGTGCACTCGGAAAAAGCTTTGTGGTACTTTTTATCGCTTGAACAATATTTTCTAGCCTGTTTGTTGCCTGTAGTTCGATGGAGGTTTTTTTTGAAAAGTGACCACTTTTAGCAAAAAATCCTTCATTAAACTAAACGACGGGCTAAAAAATTTTATTTAATTCATCAACGCTTGAGCGGCTGAATGCGGGGGATAATAATGGAATATCTATTGTGTCTCATTTTCCGGGCCTTGATATGTTAAGCGATAAAAAGTACTTTTTTTAAGCCCTATGATTTTTTTCCAATGGCGGCGCTAGTGTGCAGACTACGCGCTCTTAAGAAGTAATGTTTTATTAGTAAATTAGTATTTCCCCAAATGTTGCCAGCTAAAGATAGTTGTAAATTTCACTTAGAAACGCTTTGCTATATAATTATTGTAGTTACAGATTTAGCTTTCATTGCCTGTGTATTCTTGTAACCACAGGGAAATTCAAAATTACCTAAAGTCACCAATGTTGAAAAAGTTTTAAGTAAAAAGTTGTCAGTTCAGAATCTGAAAGAAATATGTGAAACATTAGCAAAAGGTACATATAAAATTTCATTAACCATTGGAAAGATCTCATCAGATTTGATCTTTCCCTTAAAGACTATAAAGCTTACCTCTGTTAGATGACCGCACCGATATCGATTAGTACCGATCATCGCGGCCTATTGTTTCGATTCACTCGATTTATATGGCGATCCGACGGTTAACTCTATACGTGATATAGATTGATACTAGAGGCAGTAGTCGTGTATTTTAAACATTAAAATGTACCAATATAACTAATAGATTTTGACGCATTTTTTTATACTTTTTCACACAGCCTATTGAACGGGTTCTTGAATCTTTGGAATTTATTTTTATTAAGTTTAAGTAACTTAAATAAAATTTGAAAGGAAACTATAAATGTTTTGCTAGCTTTCTCTTGATGTATAACATAAATATTTAGATAATTTGAATACAAAAGTCATTTCTTTTATAATTTTCACTTGCAAACAAATTGGAAGAAAGAATAAAAAACTTCGGTGTTTGATTTTCTTTGCAATAATTTTGTCTCTAAAGCTTCGAGCCTGGAGAGCTTATTCTAATGAGAAAATTGCACAATCACTTACGCCACTAATTATTTCATTTTTTGACAAGTAACAAATTGCTGTAACAATGACTAGATAGCCCCGTACTAATTACTCAAAAAACAACGTTATCTGCGCTCGATCGCGCCGTGCAGGTTTCGTTTGTATCAGGTTTGGATTGCTCGCGATCGCTCACAAGAGGTGGCGTTTGATGAAAACATTTGATAAGAAAACTTATCAACTTGCTTGTTCTTCTAATTAGTAGGTACAACAATAAAAGTAACCAATTCTGTCCCAATAGACTACTTAGAAAGAGTCCTTATGCCAGTGTTCCTCTAAACAAAACTTAAACAGAGCACCCACAACTTTTGAGCACTGTCATGTCTTTAGTTTGTTTGAGCTTTTCAGCAATTCATTTTGAAAAGCTTAACCGAAGGTGACTGTAACAACTCTTGAACCTCAAAGATAGATGTAGGACTGGATCCGTCACCTAACCCGTTGACTGCTCAGTGGGTAACAAACAATAGATTTTCAATTGTTTTTTTTTTGTATCTTCAACTCGCTGGTCTCTCAGCTCTTGGGCGCATGCACCTCACGCAGCGTCTGTCTGTCAGAGCGATGTTGACAGGTGTTAAATCGTACGTGGCGAGCGCTCGCCGTGTAATTAGCTGACTCACGCCGATTAAGTAACGCCGTGCGGTACAGTGCGTACGCGCAGTTTTCAAGCATTGTTTTGTAAGCTAATAGATATTGGTCACTTGGAAATAATTTATATTGTTAGGGTGATAATTAATCAAGTTATTAACTATCAATGACAAAATTTTACCCACTTACATGGTATTCCAGTGACTTGAAACTATTACTTACCGCAAAATTGTCGAACGCCATCGTCTCATGAATACAAAAATTGATTAAATTTAAAATTATTCCAAAATAACACACTTTACTTAATCGTATTCAGTTTATTGTCCAGCAAGAATGCAGCTTTCTAGAAAAGCCAACACCAGCTCTGTCCAGCCAGCGTTCCGAATAAAGCATAGATCAAATGAGCATATCTCCACGTAGAGCATCCATTCACACCGACTCGTATTAAATCAATGTCCCCTTATATGTATTACACCGTCCCGTCTGTCACCCGACACCAACCTCCGTGGACGCTGGTCACAATCTGTGCAATTATATTGTTCTTCCAATCTTTGTTTAAAAGAGAAGCTTGTTAAAGGAAGGTTCTTTATAAACGCAGGAAACCAAGACATGGCTAAGATACTTTTATTTGTATGGAAAACTGCAAAGACAACCCTAGACGCAAATAGACTATTGTTTTCGATAATTAATCCCACACTGAGAGAAAAATATTGTTGGGTGTAACAATAAAACTTTAACAGGGGAGAGCCGTTTAAGGTGGATAGTTACCACTACAACGTTTTTATTGCTATCTGGTTTTTGTTACACTAACAACGTTAACGTTCTGCGTAGGGATTGTTAGACCAACAAAATTATTATATTGTTATTGCAACAATCAATAAACTGTTCTTGTAACAATATGAAAATGTTTTGGCGTTAATTTAACTATGTTCCTATAACAACTGAGCTTTGATAGACTTTGATAGATTAACAATTTTCCTTTGTTATTGCACCTACCGTCACATAAAAAAGTTGATAAAAATACAAAGTTATTTTGTTACTGTAATGACATTAACTAAGAACTACAGCAAATGCCAATATTTGCTTCGGCAAACTTAATTTGTTAGGTAAGGTTTGATAGTAACTTCACCTTTGCTGTAGTACTAAGTTAATGTCATTACAGTAACAAAATAACCTTGTATTCTTATCAACTTGTTTTTGCTACTCTAGCAAAGGAAAATTGTTACTTTGACAGTTTTAAGACGGCTACTCCCGCGACGGTAGCGCCACTCCGTAAAATTATTAACTACTGCCTGAAAATATATTGAAACCAAATTCTCTAGTAATGCACTGTCTCGTGTGATTTGGCACTAGATCTGGAAAATGTCTTGTTTCAATAATTCTATTGGTTCTAAATATTCTTAAGTGCTTTTCTAGATAGAACTTGGTTTTAATTAATTCTCAGAAAGTAGTTAATAATTTTAGGGAGTGACGCCACTGTCGGTAGTAGCCGTCTGCGGTCCATCATCTGTGGGAAATAATATTATAAAGGTTTTTAGTAAAATAAAGTTTAAATAGACAAATTGAAATATTTATTCAACATAGTCACAATCAGTGCAGAAAACATTTAACATAGGATCACGACCATAATGGCGGGACCCATGCTTTTTTAAATTTCTTGTGAAATATACAAACATTTATTTAAGAAAAAGATATTCAACAAAAAAGGTTGTAATTTTTCATAAAAGTGGTGGGATCACCAGAATTTAATTACATATTGTGGTGTCAACCTTAACACACAAATGCTCTCATTTTATATATAAGTATTAAATACTATCGGAATAGATTTTTTCGATTTCAGAGTTTAGGTAAGCTAAGTAATTGGAGTTAAAATTTGACGTATTATAGTTTGGAGCTACAAAATGTTATTTTCATTAAGTGATGGTGCTCCCGATACTTTCACGACAAAATGACAATCCTACCAACTTTTCAGTTACACCAACTTTCACTAAAGTCACTTAATTCTTTATATACACAGTCTACACTCATTTTTCCGTGCGTATCCACGAACACCCGTAAAAGAAATGAATGCCAAATAGATATTATAACAAAGTTCTTCGTTCCCCGCGCTACTCCCCGCATACCCTCAAATATTTTTATCACAACAAAGTTTACATTGTACGTTGTTAGATTGACAGCTTACGTTTGAACTCCATAACAAACGCTTTTGATGGATTCACTTTGCTATCGTATTAACTTCATATTTATTTAACTTCACAATAAAATCCTGTCATCACAACAAAATTACTTGAATTTTTTGGCAGAGACAAATTATTTATTGTTCGTGTTACAATAAAAACTTAACATATTAACTTTGTCGCACACTTCAAGCAAATTGTCGTCTCAACCAAGTTAGTTAATATGGTTAAAATAACAATGCACATGTTATTATTATAACAGTATTTATTTTGTTAGATTAGACTTGAGTACTACATCAAAATATACTTTCTTAAAAAAACAACGTACTATTGTTAACTATAAGAACTTTTTTATGATAACAAGTTGCGCGTTGTTCTTATCACAACAAACCCACAACAATAAAAAAGTTGATATGGAAACTAAACGAGCCTGGATGTGGTAACAGAGGTTTTAGTTTCTACAACAAGAAAATTTTAGCAAAGCTTTTATTGTGACTTTGTTGGCCATTATTTTTCTCAGTGCATTAATGGGCGACAGCAAAACACAATTTCTGTCTAGGGTTGCTATTATTCAGTTTATCATAAATGAAAAAAAAACAAAAACGTTTCGGTTGTCAGGGTTTATAATAATTTTTCAGGATTGTGTGCATGGTACCTCTACTATATTCGGCATTACAGGTGTTTTGTAATACGTTGTTTAAATAGATGTCAAACATAAAAAGATAGCACATTATCATTTCAGTATAGAAACAAGTATTCTAAGCTCTTCACTCAATAATTAAATAGGCAATTTAATATCACGCTCCTTCTACGATAATAGCTCAATTAAAAGCAATCTTCAAAGATTCCTCAGAAAATTAACCGAAAGTATTTCCCACTTAATTGCGGACAATTGCGTCGTTAGTTTGTGTTTGTCAGTGTCCAACTGTCCATAGACAGGTAATGAACAGGTCAGTTAAGTCATTAGCATTCTACCATTGTATTTTCGTGAGTAAATAATTAATTATAATAATATTTGTCAGGAAATAAATGTCAATTATCGCGGGATAAGCATTTAAAAATTTTGTCGTATATTTCCAATTTGTTAATAGAAATATACAATTTTCAAATAAAACTACTTTTAAGGAAATAACTAGGTATCGTTATATTTTTTTACGCGTTGAGCTACGTATCGCGTAAGACAGCTATCGATTCGTATATTCGTAGCATATTCGTAGCCACTTCTGGGCTGTTATTATTTTTAATGGTTTTCTATTACTTTCTGTATATAAATACAGAAATTATACCGAATTGCACCATATAATTTTGTGTGAAATCAAATAGTAATGGGTGGATTCTAAAACTTGTTAGTAACGATACAAATATATTATACAGCAATCAATAATTATGACACAGCTACGAGTTAACTAACAGATATTGAAAATGATAGGTTTACTTTACGGAATGTGACTCGCTTATTAATAGCTATATGAATAATCGACAGAACCACAGAACAAAAGGCGTGACCCAATATGGCGTCCATCATAAATCCACATTAAAGAATTAGGCGTCGCACGCCCAATCCTATCTCGACATCTATTTACGCGGCCAATTACAAAAGTCCGCCTCAAAGGAGGCTGTGGATGCACCTGACAACACTTCTCAACGTGGCAGGTTAATGCAGATTCACACGTGAACTTAAGGTGAGAGCGATACACCGGCGGCAAGGCCGAGAAAAGCGATCAATTTAAAACGGAACCTGCCGCTTACGTAATAAGGTCAACATTCCCACGGTCGCTCGCTAAGAGCACAATTAAGAAAGTATCCGATAAGGTTCGAGACTTGATGTTAGAAAAAGGACCGTGTTAAAGAGGATTACAGTCGGGTTTGATTTGGACGGTGGTGGGAGACCGGTTGGATCGGTCGCGAACTTTTACCTATAAATTTGTGTCGGCTAGTCGGCATGCGGCAGGCATGCTATGTCTGGAAGCTCTATGGGGTCTCTGCCGCAAGTTATAAGTTACGTAGCAACGGCTTTCTGTAACAAATCAATTGAAATTCCACAATTGCAATATTCGATCGCGTTATGTTGTACCTTGGTCGTACCTAAGTAATGAAAGATCGTAGTCGTAAGATCTGTTGCCACTTCTCTGTTGTCTTTGGATTTCATATGACTTTTAACACTTAAGTGTAAAATTAATTTTTTTCGCGATTTCAAAGTTGGTCCCATAGTAAAAGTTGTTCAGTTTGATTGTCCCTATCTACCATATTCGGCATTAGGGGTACTTTTGTAACACCTAGTATATGAACGCAAAAACCATACAAACTCTAGAATATGCAAGTTTGAATAACAAACTTGTAAAAAAAATTAGATTCATCCCTGATTATTTCATTCATTATTATGTCGTACCAGTTGTACACATTTAGTTACATTTCTAGGATCACTTTCTTATCAATTCTCTCTTTTTTTTAGTTTTGAAAGCATTTTTCAAAAAACGTTTGTGTTATATTGTTCTTATTTACCTTTTGCAAGTAGTTTTGAAATAAATCTTCAAAAAATTATTTTTTTTTTAACTCTATTCTTTTTATCTCTTTCGCTACCGCCTATCCCTTGGGCCACCCGCCCAGGGACGCCTCTGATGCATTTCCCAACGAGTCAATTAAAAGTGGCATCATTACTGCGCACTGTTTTTACCGCAATGGCCCGATGCTAATTTCAAACCACTCGCACATTGGAATAATTTCGTTGCCGTGCTTTAAGAGGATGTTCCTTATATTTAAAGTTAGATTCTTACCTTTCGTTTTAGTTATCACATATAAGTTGTCACGCAATAATATGTTTGTTACATAGAAAAAAAAATAACTTTTGAAGAATTCTTAGTTTTTTTCAATCAATTTTTTTTTTTATTAATTGTAAGCCCCAAAACACATACAGTTTCATAATCCACAAATATTTGTTTTATTGACAAGCCCATTCATAAAATGGACATCAAGAGTAGGAATTGCACTAAACATTGATTAAAAAGGAGCGAAAATATACTTACGTCTAAAATTTAATAATAAAGACAAATAAAAAAAACCATTGAAAGTGTTGTATTAATCTCATGGAACTTTAAAAAAACAACAAGATAATATAAAAAGCAGTGGTTGAAATATATCCCGATCGTAAGTAAGAGAAAACACGCTTTTGGCTAAAAGCTTATTCTTTATGCACCCTCACTACTTTTTGCGCGTTACGTCCGCGCGTTTTACTTTACCGAAGTGTTCGGGTAATTTATTGCTGTATTACTCACGTTCAGTGTAAATGAAAACATATGTAACACTAGCTCACACTGTGACTTCCCTCACGTTTTACTCTACAGGATTTTGTCAAAAATGTATTTGTTTTTGATTCCTATTTCACTTTAATTTTGACGAGATAAAGTTGAACATTACCTACTTTCGAACAAATGAAAATTTTGTAATCGAATAAAACAGATTAATGAAAATAATAATAAAATAGATGAAGCCAAAAAAGACACCAAACTTATGCGATATATTTATTTCCTTTTAAAGTTTAACTTATTAGTAAAATAATATCTATACATAAGTTAACACCATGTGCTATCTTTTTGGTGTTCTGCATAAAATACTATAACTTAATTTAAATGACTGACACTAATAACTTGTTTTTTTATATCATAGTAAATAATATCGTAGTAAAGTGATGGCAAATCATAAATAAAAAGACAATAAACTTATCAAAACTATCCAACAAAATACAAAAGTGACAGAAACATAAATATACTCCCAAACATTGATAAAAACTATAAAGAAACAAATATCCTAATAATTTCAGTTAATTAATTGCTTGTCAAATGTTAAAACCACTTAATAAATCTCTACAACCTATATTAACATAAAATAAAGAATTAATTCACATTGATCCCGTTAAATTAATCAATAAAACACACGAAAACGATTATAAAGTTATTTTTCATATACAATTACATCCCAAATTAAAATGTCGTTATAGAATTTAACACCTTTTTGGAGTAGTAAATAAAAACTGTTGACTTATTTGGTTTGGACTCTGGTTTGTTGAAAAGTTTTATGTTTAATGGTTCATTATTATTTGGGGAATGTATTTTTTATAGATTATGGTGAAAGATAAACCTCATTCGATAGTTTTAATAGTGGAAATAATGGAAGAGTCACATTTCATAGCTGGCTCGTGCTTGCTACTAACCCGACCACTTTTACTTAGCTCGAATATACCTAATGGCTTCACTGTTTTACGACGTTGTTTTAAATAGCAACTATCTCTATGTTCTATTTATTTACAGAGCAATAGATATTTAATGAATATTGAACACTAGTTCACATTTATTTTGCATTGATTTATGTAACTTTTACATGAAATAAAATTAAACATGATTGATTTCTTTTGTAAATAGAGAAAGTTCTTCCTGTGACTATCGCAGAAACAACTGCCAATTTTAAAATCAGCTTTGTTCTAAATTCAAAACGAGCTTTATAGTTAGTTTTTTTTTTTAATAGTGTAAACCTTCGCCCAATGTTTTGGCAAGCTATCGATGACCAATGTTGGCCTATCGCCACTGCCAACAGCACAGCAGTTCAGATTTATGGGAGTTCCCTCGGGATGAATAAAGCGGCCACACGGGCACCCATTTGTCTCTATCCTTTATGGTAAACGGGAGATTTAGGAGCTTTTTATTTAGCCTTGGGCTATTTTTCTTTTGGCGCAAAGAAATAGGTTCGATACCGGCATTTTCAAGAATAGGAATCATTACTTTAAAATGAAATTGTGACCTTCTTATATAATTTTAGTTTGTAACAGTATCTATTGGCCGGTTTTACAGCATCCGGATAGCACTATGTTATGGTTTAATTTAAAATGGATCTAAATTCATATGAAAATAAGTTAACTGCAGCTTAACCGGAACCTGTGACACAAAAAAAAACTGTAATTGTAAATAGTAATAAAAAAACTGGCTAAGTGCGTGTCGGACCACGCACAAAAACATTTACAAATTTTTTAACATTTTATTCTACCACTTTTTCGGCGTATATTAATATACACATTTATGGTAAATTACAGCTTTTAGTATTTAGGGCCTCTGAACAAAGCCGCGGACGGACGGACAGATGGATATGGTGAAACTGTAAGGGTTTCTTGTTGACCTTATTTACGGAACCCTAAAAAAACACCTCTTTCTACTTGGTTCAAGTCCTTATGTAATATATAAAATTAATTAGTGATCAGATCAATAGCAGTGTACGTAAAATGAAAAATGAAAAGAAATGAGAAATAGTTTCACTAACCATCCACCGTGACCACAGCATAAAATATAAAAACCATAACGAGTAGCAATAAGTCGCATTAATAACTAAGTGAAATGTCCCCTCGCATTCCGACTATTTCCCCAAAAACAAGAGGAAACTATTTTCGTCGAACAAAAAATGTTTCCGGGCAAAGATTTATCGAGCTCCTCACTCGAGGGCGGGAATAAAACGCGTGAAATGAAGTGTTGCCCACCCTACTTATACGGAAGACAACTAAACCACAGAAGCAATAAATCGGAGAAAAAAAGCAACGCCGCCACTATTCCTGAATCTTATAAATTGAAAAACGACTCTCATTATCATCTGATTATTTTACTCTGTGACGCTCTGTTGCGTTTCAAATCGGTGTAATTGAGAGTCATTTTTTCAATTAAAATTATAGATAGTCGCAGTTGTAATGTTTGTGAATAACCTAACTATTTCTCATTCGGTGATGTTTGTAAAGTTAATCACATTTTTAGGGTTCCGTACCAAAATTGTAAAAAGGAACCCTTATGGTGCGACTCATACCGAAGTTTGCCAAGAGAAAAATCTGAAATTATTTTATGTAATAGTTTATATAAAGATTACAGGAAAAATAAAACGATTTCTCTAAATAGTAAACTTTTTAAGAATGATGGTATGGAACCCTCGGTGCGCGAGTCCGACTCGCTCTTGACCGTTTTTTTTTAAGTGTTTTGCATTAAAATGACTATTCAAAAGATAAAAATAGGACTTTTCAAAAGATAAAAATGGTATACTTTACCAAACCTAAACTTATGGTTGTAATAAAATGGTAGGAAAGTTCAAAGCTACTTTACTTGAGTCTATTAAAGTAGGTAACAAATACGAAAAAGCTTCGCTTACAGTACCAATAATATTAAAAAGGTCCACTCATAGACATTGCACATTCTCAGCACGTCCGCCCTCAGTTGTCGCCGGACCTATTTCCCAAATTGATATACATTACCAATCACTTACCACTAACCCGAAACTCTTATATGCAACTGATAGGGGCGATTTTTCCTTGTCACATCTGCACTTATGACTTGGTAGAAGTCAATTGTCATTTTTTCTCTGGCCTCTAATGTCAAAGATTGGAAGTAAAAAAAGAGGTCAGGTTATATTTGCGGTCGCTTGACCACTAAGTTCTTTAGCTTCCTGAGCGCCTGGTACCAATTGCTTGAAAAATATTATTAGAGTGACAGCAAAGGGGCTGTCCAGTTTGATGGAGTAAAAAGCTATTGAATGTAAGTGCCGAAATGGAGTAAATTGTTGGGAGCAATAAAACTGGTATAAAGCAAAGGCGACACACGACGAATAGGAGAAATTATACAGTAAAATCGACAGTAAATTCCGCAAGTTGACTATTTAAATAAAATTGATTGAATTTATATTGAAAATACTTTTCAGAAGTTAGCTCGTTTGTATGGTTTTAACCGCCTCTGTGGTCTAGTATCCGTGTAAGACGCATGGGCCCCGGGTTCGATTCCCAGGAGGGGGGCACATTTGTACTCGGTTTAGTTGGTGGTAGGGCTCATTGTCCGCCTGGCTAGCTACCACTATCTTACCTAAGTCTGACGTTATAACAACAATTTAAATATTGTTGTGTTCCGGCAGTTAGAGGTAAGATAGCCGTTCCTCAATGGTGAGGATTCCGGATGTAGTGCGCTTCCACCTTCGGCCTTACCGTCACTTAACATCAGGTGTAGTGAAGGCCAAGCGCTAATCCGTTGTGAATTTAAAAAAAAAAGATGGAAAGCCATATAGTGGCCCCTATTTTCTTTTGAGTAGTATACATTTAAAGATAATCATTTCCCTTTTGTAAGATGGTCGAAAGTTAAGCAAATCTTTTCATTATCATGAAGCTACGCTAAGCAAAATATTTTTGCAAAACTGCGAAGTGGAGTTGAGATGTTTCGCCGAGATAAAGGTTTACACGACGTGGGCGGGCCGGGGGCGGGACGATCCGATCCCGATACGACTACACGATCGTATCTCTTTAATTAATTAATGCGTGCGTTTGTTGGGATAATTTCGGAAGATTATTTTCCCTTTCTAGTTTTCGCTAAAAATACAGAAACTATGATTTTTAATATGAATTTCGAAGTTTATACTTGACTTGAGTTCACATGATGCTAGTTGTACCTATTATCATTATTTATTTAAAGACTAAAAAACATTGGATACAAAGAATTTTTAATTTTATGTTAACGTTTGAAAAAAGTTACTAAAATAATCATGATGATAGGATTTATATCAACCAATAGCTAAATATTTTTCCGGAAAATCCGGAAAATCGTCGAATCAATTCGATGCTCATAGCTCACGATCAGCGAGTCGTGTCGAATGAGTTTCAGCTCCTCACTCACGTATCGAAAATTCTGAAGTCACGACAATTTCATGGATGTGTCTACCGTTCACAAAAACGAGGACTTCCAGCGAATCAATGTTAAAATTATTTAAAAGTAATTAATTGAATTCTACCTGCACTAAATTATATTTTTCGGAAGATTAGATCAGTCTCAGTCGTAATAGTGACAACAAAACCTGTTTTCGAAGTAGGTAACAAAGTAAAAAAAATTGAGTGAAACATTTTTTGCATGTCAATATGTATTGTTTTAATCGTGTGAAAATAATGTTATGTTTTATTTCAGTTCTGAAAGTTTATAACGAACAGATATGTAGTGTCTAGTGAAAAAATTTCAGAACTAAAAAATGCATTATTGATTTGAATGTTTTTGTTTGTTGTTGTGGTGTGCTAAAATTACTTCACCCATCAGCATGAAAATGCAGTGTGTCTCTGTTTATTCAGTGTATATGACATATGTGTCCAGGCCATGAAACTGGACAACTCTCTCAGAAACATAGGGCCAAATATGTAAAAAAGTTTTTGACTATCCATACAAATCAAAGAGATCACCTGTTCAGTAAGGGATGACCAAAAATTTGAAAACAAATCGACACATGTCATGTTTCTTTGATAAAGTTCTTTAGTTTCATACACAGAACACATCCTTGAAATTTGGATGGTGACTAAAAAAATAACCTTGTAAGTATAGAAAGCAGTAATATGGTTTCTTTTACTATTGATTTTATATCAAAAGATCGGTTTCATAAATTGGTTCACTGTATAAACACCTGTAGATATTTTTTGAGATTTTAGCATTCACAATGCAATTGCTGAAAAAAAAATCAGCTGTTTCATACATTTTGATATTTTCGATTTTAATTTTTATATGAAACAGCTGATTTTTTTTTTCGCGATTTCAGAGTTGGCCCCTTAGTAAAAGTTGTTCAGTTTGATGGTCCCTATATACCATATTCGGCATTAGGGGTATTTTTGTAACACCTTGTATAATACTAAATAATATACTAGAAAAAATACGACCTGTAGATAATTTAAAACAGCAAAATTTTTAAAAGTTATAAGTAGTCTTGCATCTTTTATGAGTTCTTAAAGTTTTGTTGAGATGAGTTTTTAGTTTAACTACCCTAGCAAGAAACTATGATCTTTTGTACCTAAAAGCTTTCGTAGTAAGCTAAAAACCGTACACTTTGCATTTTAGAGCGGTACACTTAGTAATACACATGGTACAAAAACAAACACACAAATTAACACTTTAAGAAAAAAAATGTTTTTTACGTGAGCGCAAAAATTTTTTACCCAATTAAATTAGTAACCCAGTGTCAGTTTTGCTCACTTGAAAATGTAAATATATGTGTTGATGAAATGATGGAATTAGATAGTGGAATTTTTAATGGTGTTTTCATTTCTTTATATTCAAATTGAATCATTTAGTATTGTAATAGTTAACATAAAATATTTACATTTACGACGGGACAGGAAAACTTATGATATTTAACACGCCCATATCTATAACACAAAGGTTTATTATAGTTAAAGGATAAATTACATTTTTACCTTTAAGGCAATTTAAATTAAGTGGATTTCTCAGCGTTAATCTATAATTGATGTATTATCTGTTAAAGTATACTCTTTCCAGGATTTGTTTACATCGAGTTTTAACAACCAAATAGGTAACTTAACTTTTCGATAGTTATATTTTCACACGTTCGTACAAAGAGAATGTAAAATACTAGCGTTTTCGTATACAGAATAGTCACTTGTTTTAAAGACGAGAGAACACCAAATCAAATTGCAGTCCATGTGTGTTGCAGACACAGTAAGAAAGACTATTTATTTTCGATTATCGGTTTTTCCGGATAAAACCAATAAATACTTTTATCGAAACACATTCTCTCGATAAATTATGCAATTCTGTAATAGACGCCACACCGTATACAGTCCGACGGCGAATTGTATGTAAACTGCATGCGGTTTGGCATCTTTCGTAGTGGGTTTTCTGCATGTATTCAGCTATTTCTTTCTTTGCATGCCGTTTTATTGGTGGTGGTCTCAGTTCAGAGAACATGTGGTGTTGGTAACTTCGGGTTTACACAAAGTAATAATAAATATGCGAAAACAGTATGTAGCAAAATTGCATATTATATATTTATTAAAATGTGTCTCAATAACCAAAACGAATACCGTGAGCTTTTGAATTAACTTCCATATTCGATTAATCTCCTCACTTCTAATTTCTTTACATCAGTAAAGTCCCCATATACTTTGGTTTTTGTTGAAACATAAAAAATTTTGACTCTTCGCGAGCTTATTGTAATATTGCCAAAATTTAGCATTTATGTACTTTGCTACGCTACCTACTGTTTTGTCGTAACTGTGGTGTTGGAAAACTACCTCTAAATTAATAATTCACTTAACTAACCACATTTTTTCTTTTTCTGAGTACATTTCACCCAAGTAACCATCTAGCTATGCATCTGCACCTGTCACTAACAATCACAGTCACAAGAAACATCTACACGGGGTACAATCGACCGCATGCATGTAAGTATTAACATTTATTCAGATTTTCATTTTTCAGTTTCATTTGTGCTAATAAAATCAAAGAAAAATGTTTGAAAATCCTGAACTTGGAAGAGTTTCCCAACATTTTTTTTTTCAGATTATATTTTTTTTAATAACAAAGCTACATTTCTCATGTGCTATTTATTTACATAAGTAAAGTTTTTTAACACGCTTCGTAGTTAGTTTATTTACTTAGTGAGAGTCAAGTAGATGTAGTTTTATATTTGTTATTTACTAAGAAGCTTCTTAGTAATATAAAAGCACGAACCATCCATTTTCTAATCACTCAAAACTCTTAATCCTCAAATTTATCAATAATGCATAGAATAAATACTCAGTCCTCTAAAATATTAACCCACCGACACTGCCCCGTAATGGGTCGAAGCGACCCCACTACGCGAAGGGGCTAATAAGTGAAACAGAGATTTATGAGTGCGGAGATATGCAAATAGAAATTTGCGGTCCCCCGCCGATAAAAAGACGGTGGCCCAGGGGTATGTTTGTCCAACTGTCGGGGATCACGGGTTATAATTATTTCGGGATCCTAAACTTCGTGTACCATTTATACATCTATCACAGTTAATACTTTTAACTTTCACAAAGTACTTATCGATTTATTTTTGTTACGTGATTTAAAATGTTTAAAAACACCAGATTGTTTGCCACAGATGAGCTCAAAAACATCAATAAAATTTGCCACAGTCTAGCTAACGCAGTAACTCAACCCCTCTGGTGGTCCATCAAATCCGTAAAACTTTTTAACAAAGATTAGGTTAAGTTCGCCGGATAAGGAATGCTAATTACTACCACCGGTGAGGGAGGTGTCTAATAAAATTATGGCACAATCTCACTCAGGGGTTCCGTAGAATGGGATTAAAATGATGCTCTCCGTCCGTTGTCTCTCTGAAGCGAAACATTTTGACCCTGGATTTGTCGACTTAAGTGTTTAAAATCCAAAAGCGATTATTGTCATTTTTTTAAATAACGTCAAAATGATATACAACATGTTACAAAAATACCCCTAATGCGGAATATGGTCTATAGGGACCATCAAACTGAACAACTTTTACTATTGGACCAACTCTCAAATCACGAAAAAAAATCAGCTGTTTCATACATTTTGATATTTTTGAATTTAATTTTTGTATGAAACTGCTGATTTTTTTTTCGCGATTTCAGAGTTAGTTCCCTAGTAAAAGTTGTTCAGTTTGATAGTCCCTATATACCATATTCGGCATTAGGGGTATTTTTGTAACATTTTGTACCTACCAGTATTTTATAACAAACGATGGTAAGATTATAGTTATGGTGTGTGTGTGAGTGAACATCATCAAAATGTTTTAATTTTTGTGAATCTCTTGTAATTATTTATTATTCAACTGTGTTTTTTTCCAAAGCTATAATTTGAACTGTCAAATAAAAACGAAAAATTTTAGTTAGTTATTATAAATGATATTGCAACAAATGAATACGAATATAAATCTACATCCATTCATAATATTACTATACAAATTAAGTTTAAAAAAATTAGCTTATAGACAAATGAATTACCATAAATAAAATTATTTGATCATCAATTCGTATTCTCTATGTTTTTATCAAGCCGAAATCTCAACATTAAAATTTGCATATTTTATTAAATTATCAATAATTAATATAATTATGATATTTTGCCATTCAAATGTCGACAATATTTGTGAATTGGTCACTAGTTGAATTAATTTAAAACCAAGAAAAATAAAATGCTTAACTTATTTTTGCAATACAATTAATTATAATATTTCACAAAGAAATACGTAAGTTTCATTAACTTTTACAAAGAACTTCAAATATTAGTCAACGTAAACATAAACAACTTGAAAGGGAATCAAAGCAAATTAATACCCGTACACCCGTACAGGAAGTAAACTGTGAGATGTGATTTCTGTGTGTTTGTCCGTCGTGTGTGCTCATTAGTGGCTGCGAGGGAGCATCACATCAAATGACACACACATACACCGGGGTGCACTTTCTATGTTTTAGAAATTAGACCTCATTACTCGTTTGCTAAACAAAAAGTTTTTGAACTTTAAAAAATAAAAATAAACTGAAACCAACTTTTCATCAAATTAAATAGCATACAAGTATGGCTTCTGAAACGCTAAAACTATGTATGCAGTCTCTTAAAAAAATATTCATACATATACGAATTGTTTTTTTTTATGTTCATCATTATTATATCACAATAAAAAAATATTTTTTTTTCATAAAAACGGTATTTCATCAACCTCGTGTTTTATACCCAAAAAAAGGTCGCAGGATAAATCGGCACCATGTCAAAAAGTGTATGTCACCGACGAGCCGGGTTCCACCCTCGGTGTTGATACTAACCGCGACCTAACGAGCCGCGGCCGCATGAATATGCAGACCGTACAGACGGATTCATTATAAACACAATGTCGGACATTTGATAGAACATTTGAAATTATTTTACAAAAACGATCGCGTAGTCTGCACACTAGCGCCGGCTAAACTAAACGACAGGCTAGAAAATATTGTGTAAGCGATAAAAAGTACCACAAAGCGTCTTCGGAGTGCACTACAGAGAGATAATTCACAATTTCGTCTTTATTTAAGCGCTATGTTTTTTTTCCATTGGCGGCGCTAGCGTGCAGACTTCGCGATCTTAAATAAAAAAAATCTTTGTTCTGGGAGTATTAGTAACAGTAAGATCGTCTCTTCTTCTACGATAAAAAGTTTTATTTGAAATATCAATCTCTTACATGATCTTTTGTTTTAACCCTATAACATTTCTAAAAGTCGAATTCATTAAATATTCGCTGTAAAGAATTGATTAAGTTTCACCCTCGTTAAAACTGACCGGCGCGATCTAAGGGCCGTCCGTCACGCTGCGCCACGCCACGCGCCACATTTTATCATTAGAAATCTACATAACACACTTTTACCAACATCTTTATACCGTCGTAAATCTTTATTTACATTCATAAAGTATTCATTGAGCATTATTTAGTTTTTGAACTTTCAAACTTTATGAGTTGTATTAGAATTGATAATTATGGCTTAACATTCGGTTGATAAAACTTAAATAACCCAACAAGATATCTTTTAAAACTTTTCACAACGATTACGCCTTGTTTCAATTAAATTAGTGTAATAAGTACTGAAAACTAAACTAAACTTCAAATCCAACCACCAGCCGATATAAAAGTATTGAAAATTATATCACAATTTAATGCCCAGTTTGCACCTCGTAATTACTCTTCATAATACGGTAGCATAAAAACCAGTGTGGGCGGCTTTGTTCAAACAATAATAAAGCATGCGCGAGCGCAATTCCGGTTGCGAACGCGCGGCGCCGGCGGCGACATCTGTCGGCCTTCAATTATGGCAGACTTATAAGTTAATCGCCCTTTTGACGCGACGATTAATGCCCTGTGAAAATAATCACACACCTTTTTCATTCATCGTTAATAAACACACAAAAAGGTTGTAATTTTCTTTTTTTTTGAGCACGCGTGCCAGCCAGTGTTCAGTTACAATACTGATCACAGGTTTCGCGGTTTTGTTGTGGTTATATGTTTCACGCTTCCCCTCGATTCGCACATAATAATAGATGTTTATGTAAAAAGGCTTTAATCTCGGCCATTGATTAGTGGTCAGGAGTGGGGCGACACCCGATGTGTCAGGCCTCAAGTGACGTGTGTGCAGATACGATTATCCGCGCCCTGGGGACTTGGCGCTAAAAAATTTCATACATGAGATTGATGCCGCGGATAAATCCCGTATAAGCTATTTAAATTATGGGTTATATAGACTAAACATCGATTAAAAACATTTGGATAAAAATTATCTCGCACTAAAATAATTAAATCTGAACGCAATCAAAAACAGTTTAACCGAAAGAAAGTTTTAAATCATTTTGCAACAAAACTATTGAATTAATATAAAAAGTTTTGTGCTAAGTTTACAAAGTTATTACATTACACTTTTTTATTTCATAAAGGACAACTAATATATATGATAAAACAAAATTTGCGCCAAAAACTTTATTCACTTTGCTAACATTTATATCACAAAAAAGTAAAAATGTATCTTTTTAATTGGTTCGTGGGACCAGTCATGCAGACATAAAGTTTCGCTAGCTGATGAGTATTACCGATATGAAATTACTATTTCCCACTCACGCTCTAGAATGTTATCATTCCATTTGAAAAAGAATGCGGGGCGTTCCACATTTACGGGGTGGCTGGTTCATCACCTTCTAAATGGTTCAATACTTACTTCCCGATTAAGCACCTACCTATTCCAAATTCAAAACGGCAGAACTCATCAGCTAGCGTAATTTTTATAAAACTATATGGCTGCATGGTCTACCAATTTAATTATATTTTTATTAAAAAAAATCCTCGTATTTCTTGAGAAAAGCATTATACAAGCGTTGTACTAGAAGCTATTTACATTGCCTGGAATAATTAAACCCTCGCTACCTCGACAATGTAAAAGCTAACTTCCCGTTCTCGGCTGTAATGTACTATTACTTCAAAGTATAGTATAATTTTGGCATACCTATAGGTATGCCAAAATTTTAGTAGTGATAAGTTAAAGAAAAATCAATAGTTCCGTTTAGAATGATTTCCCGTGATTTATATTATATTATTGATTATATAGTATTGATTGTGAAGAGTAATAACTACCATGTGTACATATTCTAATATCTAACATTGCCAAACACCTCGCACTAAATATCTTCGGACCTGTCTGCGACACACACTCGCGTAAATCGTAGCCGAGCGAAAGTCGCGCTCGTCGAGATTGCGAGGGTGCCACCCCGCGGCGTAGGGTTACAAATGCGCGGTTTGTTGCCGTTGTTGCGGCGGGCTTACAACCCACCACTAACCCTTTGATAGTGATACGGATTTTTAATCTTTACAGCTTTAGTAATTTTTGCTACGACGTGCTACGGATTGTGCTACGAGTTAAGAAATATATTGAGTATTCAATAAAATCATACAAAGATCTGACTTATTTTCTCATCCCACTAAATAAGGTGTAGATAACGATTCAAATTTTATATATTCTATATTGTATATCAAATGTATTTCGTAAAAATTAATACATAAAAAATACATCGTAGCATCTACATCGGTTATAAAGTAGTTTGGACAGGAGTCAAATTGAAATAAAAAATATTCATAAATAATAAATACGGAAATATTCATGACCATGAATAAGAAAACCTGCCATATTATTCTATTCAATTTGTTTTTCTTACAACTTTCCCATGCAGCCATAAACCAGTAAGTAGGTAGTCTCGATTAATAAGGCTAACCCTTAACCCGCTGTTCCTATTAGGCTAGTCGGGGTCGGGTGGACCGAAGGTGAAAGTAATTATAACTAAAAAGGCTCATTACAAAGTTGTGTCCTCTCGTTAATCCGGGCGAGTCGTGAGTTCCGTTCGCGCCAACTTCTGCCAGGTACTTAATTGTGGCCGACGACGCTGAATTAACCAAATGAGCGGGATTCCACTTTTCTATGTTGGTACCTGGATTTTAAGCACAGAAAATTTTAAAACTTTTACGCATAGAGTTTAGTCTGCTATCGCAGAATGCAAAAAGGAAATATTTTCAAGATAAAAATCCCTTATTTTAATTTTAATCACTAAATTGCACTTGTTTACCAAATTGTTTTTATTATCAAATGGCTATTTGATAATAACCACGTGGAATAGTTACTTTGGGCATCATTTTTATTTTCCTATGAATATACGTATAGCAAAAATAATTATAGATTTGTTTGGACTTCCATACGAACTTCACACCAGTATCCCCACACAGGTCGAAATAAACGCTGCAACAAATATTTTTTTACTTCTTATTAAGTGCCGAAGAACAAAGTTTTATGATTTTATCTTCGACAATGACTTACTTCCATACAAACTTTCATTCACTATTATGTTCTTTCCAAAGCTCTATTCTATCCATGTACCAAATTTTATCAAAATCGGTTCAGTAGTTTAGGCGTGAATGTGTAACAGACAGACAGACAGAGTTACTTTCGCGTTTATAATGTTATATCAAGTAGGGATTAAATACAGTCGTTTCACTTCTAACATGAACGTTTTCAATTTTCAAACGATTAAACGAACCGTTTATTTCATGTTTATTCATTAAGATTTTGTAATAAAGTCAACTTCCTCAACTCAGATTTCCAACGATTGCTAGCTGTAAAGATAAGTAAGCAGTAATTAATTTAACAGCTCCCATATAAAACAAGCAATACGACGTAAATAACTGCTGCTAGTAGATTTTACAAGCTCGGCTATCAAAATCTAAGTACTTCAATCAGCAACAATCGAACTGAACCTTGTCCCTTGTTAATTTGCACTGACACTTTATCCTCAAAAACATCAGCGAGGAACTGTACAATTAAACAAAAGGACTTCGTAGAGCGGCCATACGCTCACGATATCCCCATTAGCGAAGCGCCGTGGGCGTAATTAAAAAAGTTACAATACAGATCTGGCGAATTAAAAACAATTAACTTGGGCCCGAATTGTACACAATGGCGGTTGAGGCACGATTTACAGAGCTGCTGGTATGGCGCGATCGCGACGTGTACCCGTGCGCGATTGTACTATCGCTGGACACTTTTTATGGGCGCCCGGTCTAAAATACCACACGCAGTATGTTCGATGGTTAGATCCCACTATTTTTTAAACAAAATGCGTAATGCTTAAAGTGTATCAGAATACCTTTTAACTAACTTTTAAATAACTAAACGTAACTAATAACTAAACGTAATAACTAACTAACGTAATAACTAAATAATAATATGTAATAACTAAACGTAAATAACTAACGTAACTTTTAAATAAAATAATGAGAGAAAATATAGGCGACTCGTATATTTTTTTTCATTTCGAAAAAATATTAACGATCTGCCAATACCGACGACCAATCCGCTAGTAGCTGGCAGAAAATAAAAGTTTGGCACTTTATCAGTTTCACGCGAAGGTTTTTTGACAAAATCCGATCGTTCGTCCGAAACATCAATCGTGCGAAAACTGAGCGTGTTAATCGAGCCGTCAAATTGGGTTTTCAACGTTTAAGCTTATTCGGAAAGTGCTGAGTCGCACTAGCGCCCTCTGCAGGGGGTGACGTGACGCCATTTTCTTTTTTCACGGTGCGCCAATTCTATTACCGCCCGCAGGAGCCAATGACATCATTGCGGTTAGTTACGCCCGACATTCATTATTAATTTGAAAATCGAACCCTTATTTTTGTTACCTTTTTTTGCTTCTTTTACCGCAAATGTGCGACAATTTACTGATTTAGATTTGTTAGCCTATCGTTTTCAGCTAAAGGCACACGACACGCACATCAGGTTATACAGTTAAACTGCGAAAACAGCTTTTATTACGTAGGGCATAAAGGCGGTCTCAAGGCCAACATGTATATGTATAGTCTGAGGTACCGTCGTGTGTACCACATTTTTTTATCAACCGCACACGATCTCTTCGTAACTAATTCATACAAACCAGTGCCCTCCCTTTCCCGTTCGTGCTTGTTCTCAGCAGAATGTTTTTTATTGATTTAAAATCATTTCATTAAATAATCAGTGCCCCTAATGACGGGTCGGTGTCGGGTGTCGGCACGCGTCACACAAAGGCCTCAGTTTTAGGGTCCTTCAAACCAAACCTATAATGTTATTGTGCCTTTTTTAACAAACCATTGATGGTTATCATTGGGTATCGAATTGCAATCGGAACAAAGGTCGTATATCTTTCATTGCTGTTAATCTTCATCTTTTTTATTATTATTATTTTAGTGTATGGTTTAATACTTCAAAACCCCAACAATAACAAAAATGACAGAGTTATCCGTGTGTATGTAACATATTTTATCCGATATAACATTAATTGTTAGTGTGTAGTGTAGTGTTTTTCATTGGTAATTATTTTCTATGGTCGTTCGACTTTTACAAAACCTTTAAAATGAGAAGTCATTAACAAATATCAACACAAGCGACAAAAGATCAACATAGTATTCTGAAATTGGTTCATATTGTAGAATTGTACTTATGAGTTAGTTTATCTAAATAAATCATAATATACTTACAGTGAATTTCCATACAGTCTTTCATCAGTATCGATCGATTGAACCTCATACGAGTATTCACTCGCAGGTCCACTATTATCATGTTTCAAACTCGGTCCAAAAGCAACAAAACCCCGCGCATACATCACGCGCACGACAATGGCCCGACTTTTTGCGGCCCGTCCGCACTCTTTGAACTGGGATTTTTTCACTCCATTCGTCCGGACATGGGCTTTATTTCAACCCCGTCAGCGTAGGGTTAACGCGACGCCAGCAGACATAATACTAATTTTTAGACATAATTGAAAAATACAGCAGCGCCGCCAAACGGGATAAATTTTCTGTCATCTTGTCATTCCCGCTGTCGGTCGTTAACAAACTCTACAGAACAAACTATTCGTACCGCTGTGGTATATTTTTTAATTTCTAGAAAACAAAAGAGCTTCCTATCATTAATCACAATAATTAAAACAACATTCATATTAGACGACATAACACGGCATAGGTGAAAATAAATTTGTCGGAACTGTTTTTGATTAGACTTTCTAGACAAAATTTTTTTTATTATTTTATTTTAACTTGCATCATCAACCCTGCATTCACCGCGCGTAGTTTTGTAACTCGCAGTAGCCAGTAGCGCCGTCCCGTCCCGTGTACACTCAACTGCATGCTAACCGCGATTACCGATCAACTGTCCTACAACGTACCTACCAGAACAATAATTCTCAAATCGTATATCTTTAGCTCTTCTGTTTTTCAGTCGTATCTAGCCGTTCGTATGTAAGTGTAACCATTTTAAAATAATAACTACCATTTTACTAACCAGAATTTCGATAAAACTATTATTTTACGAGCTCAAAACATCAAAACGAAATTACCTGTTTAATAAGCCTTGCATATAATAAAATGCACAATAAAGCTTACCTCGCAAACAGGAAGCGATTAAAAAATCTATTCTCTCTTCCATTCAAAAACGTATCGATCAAAGCGGACAATGTATCAATGAGCACTCTCGTCTTCCGTGCGAAGTGACTTTGTCAAGTGGCATCAGCGGTGTCAAGCACTGATCTTGCGCACTACCGCCCTCTACAGCCGCTCTAGTACGTGATTAAATCGCGAAATGTCAAAGTGCAAAGATCGGCCCTTTGTGGAGAGCTCGAGATCCCATCAGTCAGTGTACGACGGTCTGATATGTTCATTCATCAAAAAACCGCTGCAAGCGTGTGTGAAATTAAAACTTATAAAAGGGTGCGATGGGATATTGTTATTACTTAAAATCTCTCAGACGATATTAAGATTGCTCACTACCTAAGGCACTAAATAGTAAATACAGGTTTGATATTGTTGACTCTATTCAAATTGATTGTATGTAAATAGGATACGCGATTGTAATATAATTTGTATATGTACTCACAGTTCGTAAACAAAACAATATTAAATAACAAAAGAATAACGATCCCTAACGGTAGCGATTTTGGACGCTAAAATGTCCTGAAATTCATCTCCGCTTTAGCACGTGTCACGCTGGCGAGCCCTCGCACGATGAGCGTCAATCTTTCGTTTTTCCGCGCAGCGCCGCGCCGCGGTCAGTGCTCTTTGTTATTCAAATGAAACATGCCCAGATGGGCAGATGCCCGCACGGGGGAATAATTAACCGATGCTTTTTAAACACTTTTAAACGCCACTCTCTTTTAATAATACTTCAGACACAATAAAGTTTTAAAAAATAACAGGCTCTACATACCAAAAAACAGACCATGACTTTCTATATCAAATATGGGCTGCATAGAGCAAGTTTTGATATTCAAATAGTTGGATATAAACTTATTTCAAATTTAATCATGCCACTCTAAGGTTAGTATCGAACCAAACCAAATACTTTAAGCTAGCAGGTGATTTACTCCATCGTTAGTCTGGCTAATTCTTCCGCGTTCCTCCTTGCATATCTACGTTCTTTCTATCTCGCTCTCGCGATCCCGCCAACTTTACGACGTCATTACGGTTATCACGCGGATGGTACTTCGGTGCGAGCTCACAGCGCACAGAACGTACCAGCAAAATGCGTTGCGAATATCGCTTGTAAAGTAAAATGCCCTTGTTAAGGTTTATGCGGCTCTGATAGTTCTGTGATGTTAGCTTAGATTAGTATTGTGTGCTTACAACCTAGCCATTAAATTTTGAAACTGTTTTGAACTCAGATAAATATTTCCTGTAAGCTCGTACACGTGGTAAAGAGGTTTTAATACAATAAACGTATTTATTGTTTAACTTGTAGAGCAATAACTACTGTGAATTTAGAGCATAGACTGAATGAAAGAGGAATCTATATTCCACAATGTAGAAGCGCGGGCGGGCGGTGGCATTCCGACGTGACACGCTGTGACACCTGACTGCGCGCCATTATGCGTCCTGAACTTCGGACGCGGTATCAGCGGCACTTTGACACCGGCTGACACCTCTGACACCGCCGTTGTGCCGTCCTGACACCGTGACCCACTTGTAGGCCACTTGCGCTCGTATTATTCTCTCGTACAACACTGTCACGGTAGCGTTTCAGTTTTGTATTACGTTTTGTTAGTAACCACTTCCCATAGTTAAGATCGTTGTCATCGTTAATAAACATAATTGTTACGGCCTTTTAGTCTTTATCGCACCGCAATACCGACCAATTAGCTCGTGACACAGAAAACAAGTAGCTAGAGCCGAACCTCCGTCATGTCTTTACACGAACAGCTTGGCAGAAAGCCCCCAATCACCATTAACGTTTACCGCACGGTAGAATTACCTCTATCCTTAATTCAAGCTACCACAGTAGCTTAACAAGAATTTTTGTAATGTCGTAAAGTAGCCGCTGCAGCGGTAGCGCCACCCGCCGCGTGCTTTATGTCACTCGATCGGCCGATAGCGCATACCGTGTGCACACACCTTTACAGGTCTCGCGCCTCTGTGTATTTGCTGTTGTTGTTAATCTGAGGCAGATCTTATTTTGGCGCCAACAACGCTGCGTTTGCATATTGTAACGATTATTTAATCGACCCATTGAGTGCTAGATCTATGGCTAGATCGTGAGTCATGCGAGTCTTTGTTTAAGTTGAACGATTTAACTTTACTGCGCTGGTCGTTACTTTAATTAATAGCAGGCTAAATTGTCGTGGTTCCTTTTAACCTACTGATAGCTCAGTTTCTGTCGTTGATATTCTTTAATAGTGCAATACTATTGGACAAAAGTCTTAAAGCCTCAAATCAATTCTGATACCTGCACAAAAGCTTCAAACCTGGACTAAAATCACTAATCTTATTGCTAAACCTTAACAATAGAGTTAAGGAGGCGTCGCATCAACATATTGTAGGCGGTCTCCAGCAGATGTTTACACAGGCAACCATAGACAATCTGGACGGAGCGAGAGCGAAGAATGAAGCATTACGGAACAAAGAGTGAGCGGACATAATAGCCTTTTATTCGACCGAATCTTATTACAACTAACGCGGCTTCGAAGAGATTCTAGTTTTGATAGGTTTCGAAATTATCGGTACCTATAATAACTTTCGTTTCAATGGCATAGAGTGAGTTCAAATAATATACTGAAATATTCTAAATTGCTTTCTATTCTATATTACCTTATACAATCTTTAAACGCTCCGGTAACGAACATTTGCGATTGTCAATTTTAACGTAGGTAACTGACGCTCATTGACGCGAAAATTGATCGTTTACGTGTGCAATTGAAGCGATTGTCAATTGCTCTAACAATGGCATTGACGGAAAAGTTGACAGTCGCAATTTATCGTTACCGGGGGCCTTCACTGATTTCGCGACAAATTGACTATGAACTCGTTTGCTCCACAACGATGATTGCATTTATGATACAACACATTTGAATTTGAACTTAACGTTTCAGGAGCGTGTTTAACAACATTGTTGGTACACAATCGTAAAGCAATCTCTCGGGCGATCGGAAATCGCGGAACAAATTTAGCGCCACAATAGGACCCCGGTGTTTGTCGCCGCGCAGATCGCAATCTCGAGAATAACACCCTACGCTATCGCGATTTAAGATGTTTATTTATGTTCATAACATTGTCCAAATTTAGATCCCAGAATTTAGTGAGATTTCGCCGTGTGTAAATCTGAATGTAGTTCCGATTTAGAACTGTAAACTATGATTTTGCAAATTGAATAATTTAACGAAACACAAAGTAAAAGTTAAAAACAAATACGATCTACAAGTTTATGATTAATAATACTAGCTTTACTATACTGGCCATCGATCGAAACACACTAACGGACTCTGATAACAAAACCATTTTGACATCCATTGAAAAGTTATAAAATTCAATAAGCAACAAAGAATGAATGGACACAAATTGGACACCATAAACACGTGTCCAAGAAAAAGAAAAAAAAAAGATAAACGTTATCTGTCTTTTTATTAAAAATAAATTTCAAATTTCGAATTGGTACTCGCTATATAAATAAGGTCGGGAATAGTATGGACAAACTTTTTGATAGCCGTACGCGAAACGTCTCTAATGGTACGAAATAGCATTAAATGGCGCGAAAAGAAAAAAAGTGACATCGCGTATTGTGCACAGAAATTTTAAAATAAACACCTTTTGAGTGGGCGGGCGAGCGAGTATTTGTAAATAGGTTTTTGTTGTTTGCACAAAGGTTTTTTTCTGGACCCCGACAGAGCTGACAATGTGATGTCGCGTGCCTCCGCATCTTGACGGTTAGAAATGTGATTTTTATCTGTGCTTTTGAGGAATATTCCTATCTTAAATCTGTAGCCTATTCTTCTACATTCTCGCGAAGACGTAATAAAATACACATACTCCTGGGGCGATCGTAAAGATATGTTTGATATACTGACTGTTGAACGGTGATACTACCTTATTGAAATGTAAAAAGGCCATTGAGCTTTAAAGACTTAACTGTAAATAACACATTACTTACTTGTTATTCTATTCAAATAAACACTTTCACTGTTTTCTTACTTATTGCAGTGCTACGCGTAATATTCATTGATATAAAATTCTATTACGAGGGGATTTTTTGAACAAAAGTACCTGGGTACATACATGCACAGCGCTTGTACAGTCGAGTTCAATGATATGTACGCACCTTTGACAGATCATCAACCTTATGCCTTTGTCATAAAAGTCAACATCTGTCAAGTGCTTACATATTTATGCACTCGATTGTGCAGTAAGCACAGAATATAATTATACTTAGTATGCAGTAACCATTGCGATACACACTATACAACACCTTAGTGAAACCGCACTTAACTTACCTCGTTGAAATCTGGGGAAATGCATCAAAAACAAAAATATCTGAACTCCAAATTTTACAAAATAAAATAGTCAAATTGCTTTTTAATTACCATTATCTGACATCCACAAAACAAATATACGATGAAACAAATCTAATGAACATCAAAAGTATATACCGATATAACACTTGTATTTTCGTCCACAAAACTCTCAATAAGAACATCCATACTAACATAACGTTCACCAAACTAAAATCTATTACTGCACGCAGCACTCGCCGCGCTAGTTTCCTTGTACTACCCAACCATCGCACAAATTACGGCAAAACTACGATTACATTTGTAGGAGCACAACTTTATAATAAAATACCCGCACCTATAAAAAGTGAAGAATCGTTTAACGTATTTAAGAAGAAACTTGCTCAGTATATTATCAGTACGCAATAATTAAGGAAGTAACTGGTCTGTGCATTTAGATTAATTAACTTATACTCAACTTTGTTAGTCTATCTAATCTGTTTTACTTTTGCAACCACGAACTGTTTTAGTCTTTTTATTTATATAATGTTCTCATGTAAGTGACAATGTGTCTTTATGAGAATAAAGTTCTTTAAACATAACCATGAATTTCTTCCTGATGTTTTCACTCGATCGACAATATTTTGTATCCTTAAAGTCATCCTCATTACAATCCCTGAAAAAGTAAAATAATTCGAATGACTTTTGATTTATTGGATTAATTTTTCAAAGACATTTGTATCTAGCATGGATGTAACTGCTGATCATCTAAAAAATCAATAAAAAGGAGCTACTTATTAAAAAACAACCGTAAAATTAAAGAATCAAGAGCCCCTCAAATCGAATATGGGTCACTAAACACCCGCATGGGCCGGTTAATAAACGACAATTATTTTATTTTCATAAAAGATATAAACGCGAGAACGAATGCGGGCCATCGATTTAACTCGCTCGATTATCACCCTTTACTCGATACCGTTTAATGAACCGTAATAGAATTCGTCGTACGTCACTGTAATGCCATCTCATCATGTCAATACACATGATTTATCACAATTAAATCAGTTTGTATCATTGTATCAGTAAACTCAGCCGGCTAAGAATGTTTGAAAAGTTAATGAGTCATAGTCAAATGTATCAATGAAAAATGAAGCCTATTCAAAGATTGAAGAAGTAAAGACGAACAAATAAAACTACAATTACAATCAAGATCCTAATCTTAGTCATTTTTTTCCGAAACAGCCAATTTTTGAACAACCGAGATAATTGTTTTCACTATCCCTGGAAGTTAATCTTAATACTTAACCTGTGGGATTATAATTTAGGATATCTATAATCAAAATAAGAGTTCTCGGTTCCTTATCGATCTGAATATTGCAATAGGGAATTACACCTTTTTTTGAAAACATGTTTATATTATTCCTGAGGTCGTAATAAACCAGCACAATTTTTATTTCAATTTTATAAAACCAAGAAATACCTTAAAATGATTTTTTATTTATGATTTTGAATTATTGCGCAGAAACGCAAGCCGCCATGCTGTTTAGGCCCGTGACGTCACTCCGTCAGGCGTCAGGAAACAATCAAGAGTGGTTACAATGTCTTTTTACAAAAGTAACGAATGTTTTTAAAATAATGAGTTGTAATGTTTTATCATTGGTGTCTTGTGCCTGATTGCAGTAAAACAAGTGTAAAATCTCCACTAAAATAGTGGGTTCAAGTGCCAAGTGACATCAAAATGAGAAAAACTTGGTTGAAACGTAAGAAGAGATCCAAAGAAATCCAAAAAACAAACAAAAAAATATCCTGTTCACCTGATGGTCTCGTGAATTTTGTGTCTACTGGATATGCAAGAAGGATAAGCGATGTGAACATAACCTAACACTTGCATTTTTTTATTCAAAATCAATCATGTGTTTTGAAGGATTAATACTTACACAGGCAACTTTGAGTTTATATAAAAGGTATTATTATATTATAATAAATAAATATATCAAATAATAAGTATAGTTTTTTTTATTTCCATGGTGCACTCACTGTATAAAGATGATGTTGGTCCATCACAGCCGAGTTGATTTGAAGAATGGGTCAACTTGGCCACCATAAAAATGTTAAGGATATAATAATGTTCATTTCAATGTCATGTGCATGTGGAAAATATGTGAATACATATGCACTATACATAGGGTAGGGTAGGAGAATAGTCAAAGTCAAAGTACAAAAAACTATTCAAATAAACTTAGTAATTAAGCGCTTCTGAATCATCTATATTTTCCACCCATTCCAGAGTTTTATAACTGACAAGAAGAACAGGTGCAAGAAACTTATCAGCTTTAACAGAAATAAGTTACAATATTTACAAACTTAAATATTATATCATGATCTGCTATTGTTAATCTGGCTGTCATCAGTCAAGTTTATGGTCACTCGGTTATGTCCTGTCTCTTTAACTTAAATTGGAAATTTGATTATATGAATAACAGAAATAAACACTTAACTAATTGAAATATATCTTTATTACTTTACAACAGTTACCAAATACAATACAACAGATTATAAACAACAAAGTAGGTACTTATATTTGCAAGCTATGTGTTACATTTTTTCCATGCATTTTGGTCTTTCAGATAATTGTCTACTTTATAATAACCATTACCCATGAGCGTCTTTTTAACATGATTTTTAAATTCATGCAAAGGTAGATCAATCACTTGTTGTGGAACTATACTAATCAAGGTTATGCGTTTCCCCATAAATTAACCTTTTGCATCGCACACTGCTGTCTGCAACCATCTCCTTAGATTTTCTTTTAGAAATTTCTTTTGCACACAAAATGTTTATCGATGAGCCAACCTTAGCCAGATTCGATTTCTTCCATTAAAACTCAACCGAAGTACACGACGACAGGGCTTCGGTTCGGCGGTGTACATCGTAACACCATGCTTGCAGCCACCTTCTGACGAGGGACAATCGTAGCACTTAACACTACTCACAGTCTCTTCCTGTTCATTCACATTATGTGTCAATCAGTACATAGGGCTTGGAACGCACTTTATGTTCCAGGCATACCGTACACTACAACGCACGTGTTTTGAACCCGTTTGCACATAGCCTATTGCGTCGTCAGATTCCCTTCCGGACCTGATAACAAAATAAAATAAAAATAGGTTATGTTGGATTGTAATAGTAAACAAACACAGGGTATTATCGTGTTGTGTATTACTTAATGTTGGAAAAAACTTGATATGATAGGTACTTACATTGCTGTTTTAACATTTCTCCACAAAACCGTCTTCCATGATGCGATTTTAGTAAAATAAAGCATAAAAGTGATAATCACATAAAATTATAAAATAACACAGTACGACGAGTACGAAATCCTGTTTGCTTACTGTCCGGCTGACGTCACGTCGGAATCCAATATGGCGAATGGCGTTTTGAACATTTGAAGAATAGATTAAAAAAGTCGATTTTTTAAATTGAATTATAAAATGTATATTGCATTTTTATGAATAAATATCGACGTTTCTCATTCACTTTTTATGAAATCTATCATAAACATGCATTTTTATATTGTTTCTTACATGGTGTAAAATACCCTATTATGTTGACTACCTCATCTTACAAACAATCAAATGCACTGCGTTACTTATCCAAATAAAAACTTGATCCAAAAAGGTTTCAACAGGCGTGCAACCTAATCAATGCAAGGTCAAACAAAAAAAAGTACCTATGTTAGATTCGTACTTCAATAACTTCAACCTTCATTTGTTTCCCGTTGCTCGCTCGTCTCCGCGGCGCCTCCGCCAGAGCTCCGCCAGTAATGAGTATTCATTGCTGCTGATGGAACATTGATTCCAGGGGTCAGATCTGTTGACACTACCATCAATACTATTTAAGCGAGCGACTTTGTTTCGGAGTGTCTGTCTGATTCATTCCACTATTTGGAGTACACTAATGTATGCCAATGATTACTGTTGCAATCTTGGTGACGTATGGTGCATTTGTTGATTTCTTGTTTCTTTTGTTTTCTACTGAAGTTTGGCTGGAGTTTTACATTCATCGATAAAATGGCCTTGACGAATCATGTCTTCGATTCGCATTCATCACCATCGGCGTAATTTTTTCTGCTCATATGGAACCATCTCTATAAAATTTACAGACTTCAATCTTATGTTGTCGTATTACCAAATAACGAAATCCCAAAGACTTACTACGCAGCTTTCCAGAATCTCAAACAAGGGCATCAAGATCTTAACCCTGCAGCAATCGAAAGGTGTCCGACATCGGTCCATCAGACCAAAGATCAGCTTGAGCAGGCCCAATAGCAATTAACCCTGTGCCGGCAGTCGCAGCAATGTAATATAGTTCGATTGAAACGACCCCGGGATAAACATCTTGCAGAATGAATATAATTGAATGAGACTTGTCATTGGATAATGATGACGACATCGCGACAAATTAAATATCTGAATTTGAACAACAGAGAGAAAATATCGCTACAACTTTTACTCGTGGTAAAAAAATCAAGACGCTGATTTAAGTGAATCAGAAAACCTATGTTGACCTGGAAAATGAAATTATAATCTTGGAATTTATGCAGCAACTTTAAATTGAAAGTAAAAAAGCTCTTATAAAGTGGCTTAAATAGAAGTAACATATTTGGTGTAATCGTTAACACCATCCATAATGTTGTTGAAGACTCCTCTCGGAACGTTGATCATGATTCTGTTATTAACGTGACCCGTGTACCAAGATATGTTTAATTTAAAACTGCGTAATACGTATCAATTATATGCTCCTACAAAGCAGCTGTCGTGTACCATCGCTGGAGCAATTAGTTCAAGTGACCACAATTGCCGCCCAAGATTGCGTCACCTTTGAGACGAATTAGGAGTAATAGTTTCGTTTCATTTGTTGAATGGATATTTAGGTCAGCCTGATGAGCCGTGCGTGGAGATGAAACAGGTGTTCATCTTTTTAATTGGTGATACGATCGTTGAGCAATCAATTTTGCCTGGGCAGTCTTGAATCATTCACCATTTTCTGTTATTTGTCGGCTTAGTAGATATAGGACCAATTTGCAAAATGGCTTCGGCAAAAAAATAACCTGTTCTCAATGGCTGACAATTAATGACTTATTGTTGAAAGGACCTGTGTGTGTCATCTTCATCAGCCTACTAATAAACCCATCTAATAAGTCTCCGTTAATCACCATGGACGAAGGGGCTGTAACCAACCTTGCGAGCCCAACGCGAATTTTTATGGTAACGAATGTCTGCTAAAAGATTATCGTGCCTTCCAAAATAGCATAGTTTTAACAATCACAGACATCTTAACTAACAGGCCCCATGGCGCATATACAGCTCCTTTTTATTTATTTCTTTTATATAAGGATTTTTTTATTTTTTATATAAGGAGCAAGATTTTTAGAAATTTAAATAAAATAACAATGATAAAAGATCATGGGTTAATTAAGTCTACAGGAATTTAACAAATGTAAAATGAAATACTCTTGAAGCATCATAGCCCATCAGGCCTACTTGAAAAAGCAATTAATATTCACTATAACGCCCATAGACAAGTGGGTTAATTTTTAATTACCATTTAATAACACTACTGTCAGTTATAATATAGCTAGCTAGGCAATGGTCACGATATCTTGAATCTTGTGTCTTTTCATTTTTGTCAAGTTTAATAGAATTGTATATAACTAAAAAAGTAATCCAATTGAGAAATAATAGGAATGTATTAAATTAATCATAGTATTTGTAATAATTTCTTAATCAAATAATCCAGATCCACTACATATAACGTACAAATATGAAATTCTCGTATCCTAACTCTATTATTCAATGGTAGTGAGACGCAATAAACCATAAGACTCATCAGTACGGACCGCGCAGAATTCCAGCACTCCACCGCTACATCTGCTCGGGATCATAATGACCCTTTTGTTTACCGCGTCATTTCTTCCTTCTGTGCAATAATAAAAAATATTAATGTCCCAACAGCATCAGCCAAATGTACCGGGGGCCTCTTAATCGCATTAAGACGGCCTGCGACCGTTCACGGGTTGTTATGCTTATTCGTTTTTATTTCGGGGGTCCCTGCCGGAAAGGATTATACTTATCTTTGCGATTTCTCATACAGTTTATTCATCGACATTATTGTGATTTTACTTTTTTATAGTGGCAACCATTATACCAATATTGAATACGCAAAACTAACACAAGGTGTCTTTCAAGGGACAATTTTGGGTCCTCCGTCACGTTACTAAGATCTACTTACTACGTCCTTATTTATGGAAACACAGTAAATTTTTCTGATGCTGTTATTGCTTAAGCTTAAAACCCTTTTACAACCAAAAGCGGAACAAAAGACTCTTTCAATTGGAATTGACAAATTACATGGAAAATAAGGCTCAATAACGACCACAAGTTTTATTGTGAACTATTCAAAATATGCCATTAAAGGCATTTAACACAAACGTGCTAATTAATGTGAAGTGGTCAGTCGTACAGAAACCGCACAAAGAATTATAGCTTTATTATTGACAGTCAAGTTACAAAACATTTGGCTTGAGAAATTAATGTAGCATGAACATTTTCTTCGACATTAAGTTCCCCAGACGACGTCGTTTTCCTAAAAGATATTCTAAAGGGTTTCTTAATGTTAACCGTTGTTGTCTCTTTTGAAATAGCATTTTTATTTATTGAATTCTTTCTTTTTGCAGATGCGTGCGGTTTATCAGACGTACCACACATAGAAAGTTTACAAGAGAAATCTCAGTGCGCGCTCGAGGAGTACTGCCGGAGTCAGTACCCTAATCAGCCGACGCGTTTCGGAAAATTATTGCTCAGGCTACCGTCGTTACGGACCGTCAGTTCCCAAGTGATAGAGCAGCTGTTCTTCGTGAGGCTCGTGGGGAAGACGCCGATAGAGACCCTCATCAGGGATATGCTATTGTCAGGGAGCTCGTTCTCGTGGCCGTACATGGCGACCATGTGACATACGATGTGGAGACAGCTGGCGGCGGCCTGATCGACGCCTTACGGCTTCCCGCCGTATCTGCCGAGCCAGCGTTTCGACCCGTTCCAGCGATACCAGCGTGAAGTTCCGCAGCCTGAAGACGCCGTCACGTCCTCGAGCGAGTTCCACGAGAGCACTGAAGCTGCGGCCACTTCCGAAGAGTACTTCGGGTCGAGAACGAGCAGAGACAGCGAGAGAGCCGACCCCTGTCCGACCTTTGATCCTATATCGGCATTCTACGCTCCGAAGACGAGCGAGGAGAGCTTCGACGTGCCCACCACCACCGGCGACACGCACAAGAACGCTCAAAAGACTTCCATGATGATAGACAATTTGTTGAACATTCGGAGTCAAGACGCGTGCTCGGTTCCAGAAATGAAGTAATGAACTTATAGGGTTTGTTAAGTGCGGGGTCAGTAGTGTTTATTAGTTAAAGTTTCCTTTTGTTCCTCTGTAAAAAAGTAGGCTAGAGTTAATATTTAATACTGTAAATAAAATGTTTTTATTATTGTAAATGTATAGTTATTGTGATAAGTAAATGAGGGATAAACTGTTTTCTACGACGTTTACGAAGGTTCTTTTAGAGCACACAAAGATTTTTTATTTTGTCAACTTTTTTCGAAGTTTGTATGAAGTCAATATAATTTTATTCTACGGAAAGTATATTAAGAAAGCAATCTTGGATTGAAAATGCAATAAAATGTACATTTGTCGTGCAATGTCGGTGTGTACGTGTAGTAATAAATGTATAGAGACTATTATAAAAATGAGGTTTTACGACAATTTTTATAAAAATTTGATTCAATCTTTGTACCTATGTATATATATACTTTTGGTTTACAACTAAACTTTAGTAAAGCTTTGTGTTATTTGAATTTGAAACTGTGGTCAAATCGTACTTTACATAATATGTTTATTAACTGGTGCTCTTTTATTTCGAATATCTTTTAAATGGATAAAAATACAGATTTATAAATAGGATTTATTTAATTTACATATCTGTGAACACACAACTTTATGTATTTTACTATCAGGAACAGATGATTCCTTAAAGCATTTATTATACTCGTCTTGCGATATAATTTTTTATCAAACTACGTTATTATCTCTTTTTCAAGTGGAAAACATAACCAGTCAAAGACTAATGAAATAGTATAAATCGTAGCTATATAAAGAATTGTTTCTTTTATTTACACTATAGCTTGTGAAAGTCAAAAAATATTTAAACGATGTAAATTAATGTTTGTCTATTCATTGGAATTACCATCATTTGTTTTACGTCATTACTCTTTCCAAAAATTAAACAAAAAAAACGAACATTTTCTAATATTGAATAGGTAGACAAATATTTTGTTGTTCAATCTTAATTATTGATACACTTATATCCCTATTTCTTAAATATCAATATGAAAAACAAAACAATTGATCGTACTGCTGATTTTTTCAATAATATATGACGTAAATTCTATTCCCAAAGAGTTGAGAGCAAAGATGAACATCACTAGACCACACAAAATACACAAGCCTTCAAAACTTAGTATGAAACTTTTAAAATTGTAATAGCTTTTAAAATACACTAGATTTTTGAAATGAAAAGGACAAAAAAAAAATTTTCTTTTTAATAAATTTTACAGTTTTTTACAATCCTTTTACAGACTTTTTACTTTTACAGTCCTAAGATAACCTTCTTGAAAAAAAGCTTTTTCTTATTTCAAAACTCTAACTTCTATAGTTAGAGAAATTGCAATTTTAAAAGTGCGGTACCAAGTTTTGAAGGCCAGTGTAGTTTAGTGTGGTCTAGTGAAGGGAAATAGTAATAAATTAATTTACCATTCTCTTTTACCATTTCGCATTACTAAACAACAGGTGCAACGACTCTGCTCTTAACACTATTGGAACAAACTTAAGTTGAATGTTTTTTTTGATAAATGTTTAAAACCAAGCATTTATCTACTGTTGAAACTATTTCTCCTGCCAAATGTATGGAACTGAAAGGACTTTGAAAGAGAAGCAATGTATTTATTCGCAATAATTGTACAGATGGTTGTAATATAATGTTGGTGTGTTTGACGCCGCGGGAAGCGGACAATATTGAGGAATTAAAATGTCTCTATGGATTTCGACTTATTCGTTTTATTTTTATTAAAAAAACCTTGAATTACCTTCTACCATCAACAGATGAAAGTAGTCTGATTTATTTTGTAAACGAGCACTATTCCAAAGATAAGGAAATTCAATCTATTGCATTTATTACAACAGAGAATTTGAATTGAACATTTTGAAGTTATCACCAATAATTATAGAGACAGGTGTTTAGTTCTTATACTATGTTCTATTCCCATACAGGCAGTATGGGAATGTCCTCGCGTGTAGGGCACAGGTGCGCGTCTCACGCGAGCCGTGATTCGCCCACGCGTGGGAATCGAACTCGGGACCGCTAATTAGTCGACGGTGACACTCCGGATGCAATACCTGTCGACGGGAGATTGGTGCTAGTAATTGCAGTATTAATACCCTATTCAAGCTGATAAGTTTCTTGCGCCCGCTCTTCTTGTTAGCTAATAAAGGTCTTGAATGGGCGTTAGGAAAATAGAGAGTTAGGAATTGAAAAGCACTTGCGGCCTTACCAAAAAAAAAAATAAAGCACTGTTTAATTTAGAATTTAGACATTGTTTAAATGGTATGCCGTCTCTTATAAACAATATTGTCAAAAAAGTGACAGCATCACATTTAAACAGTGTCTAAGTTAAACATTTGTTGAACAGTGTTTTAATAAAATCTGTTCTGGTAAGGCCGATTTTTAAGTTTCTGTCCTTATTCCTATATTCCTATTCCTTTCTCAGCGGATGCATACTTCATAATAACTATCTGTATGCCAAGATTCAGCCATCAATCAGTGAATTGAGATTCAACAATCAGTCTGTAAATCAGTCAGGACATAAATAATAATAAAATAAATAATAATAAATACTAGACAAAACATAACATGCTGGGTGTTTGTAGAACTACAAACACCCAGCTGAGCTTATACAAAAAAGTTTGTTTTCTTAATTGACCCAGCCAGGGATCGAACCCAGGACCTCAGAGATGGCCATACCTTGAAACCGGTGCACAAACCACTCGATCACGGAGGTCGTCAAATATTTTATATAAGATAAAGATCAGTATCCTTAGCACGAACATCTATCGTAGAAAATAACGCGCGTAAAAACATTCGATAGAGTAACTTTGTATGGGAAATTTGGACAGCGCCATCTATCGCTGAAAAGCGAAATTAAATTTTCCATAGGATAATTACTCTATCGAGTACTTTTACGTGCGTTTTTTTTCTCGATAGATGTTCGTTCGTGCTAAAGGTACAGATTTCCATAAATCTGATGTGTACAAATTATTAAGAAACAACATAAAATTAAGCCCTGCGGAAGTTTCCACCGAAATTACTGAATAATGACCACACCTGGTAGGGTTGTCACCGGCGGAATTCAATCACGACGCAGGGTTCCCACGCGCACCGACCGTGACCACAGGGTGGTGTACAATCAAAATTAACAAGTTATTCGATCGGAAATTTAATAAAAAATATTTAAGACTGCCTAATGTCCGTCCTGCAGTGAAAGTCGTGTGGCTAGCAATATGCCAATAGGTGCGGAAAGTAGAAAATTATCTTTAATGATTACAGGTCTTCCAGCCGTTTGAGTACATTGAGCGGTGGGCCACGAAGCTCGGCAACGACAATCTTTTATGTAATAAGCTCAAAAGCCTCGAGCATAGACGCAAGGTTGCAGGCTTATCGGTTTTTCATCAGACACATTTCGGTGTGTGCGCAGCGGAATTGCACAACCTAATTCCGCCATCTCCCTTCTTCCATAGGACAACCAGACATAAGAAACTGTGCCACCGTTTTTATTGGATATTCCTCCTCCGTACCACTAGATAGTGGAACTCCTTGCCTGATACGTTACGTACGGTACAATCTGGGGGCCTTCAAGTCGTGAGTGAATAGGTGGCTTCTAGACAAGTATGTTTCAACGCAGATTGCATCATAGCTAACCACCAGGCGTGATAGCGGTCAAGCGCTTGCCTATCTAACATAAAAAACTTATAGACCTCAATAAATTTTAATGCTTTTCAAAAGTTGATGCCAGATTTTCTTTTCCATACGACACAAAATGAAAAAAAATTTTTTTAGGTCTTTTAAAAAATGGTGTCAGATGGCGAGAAGATGTGAATAAGAAAAGGACTTAACTATTCAGTCACATATTAATAAAATCTCTAAACGTAATTTGATTTCTATTCAATGCAACTTTTAGAAACCAATCAAAAATCCAGGGGCCGTACCGGCTAACGCATTGAACTTCGGAAAGTCTGCTGCAGGTCTTCAAATTAAAACAGATAAATCGAGCCCCAATCGGGCCAAAATGGTGAATCCCAATTCATGATGTCACACGAACATCGATATCTTCTAAATAACTTCGGCGAATAGTACAATACGAAACTCCTTACTTCGATTTATTTGTTTTAACTTGAGGCTCGCCGAAGTTTGAAAAGTTAGCCGGTTGGGCCCCAGGTGCAGGGACGACTAACCGGCTGCAGGTGTGATAGACATTCGGAAACAATCAGTGCGAGCAGGTCAGGAGTCGCCAACCGGCCGTCACGCGCGGTGCCTCCATTGTCCTAGTGTCAATCAAATATTAAACGTCACAGACTTCGATCTGAAGTCACAGATTATAAATATTTATGCTAACGGTTATCATTCGACAGTTTTTATTTGATTGAACACCTTTCAATCAAAATGTATATAAATGTTGTAAAACACAGTTGACACTATGCTTTTAAAAGCTAAAAGACAAAATGAAACAATAAAATCAGTTCATTGTTTGTGAAGCAGAGCTACTTGCTAGTGTAGTGAGTAATCTCAGAATATCGAATACGATATTAATTCATAAGATTATAGATTGAAGAATGTAATAATAGTTACAAACAATATTTCAAGTAAATTATTTTGAGTTTAAGTATAGCCATAAGGATAATGTTATTATTTTATTTAGTGTTTAGTCTTATGGCAATACCCCTTTTGGTTGTTTAGCTTATGTTGAAAGGTACTTTGTCGACGTCCTAATATAAGTGTGAACTTTGTTATTTTTTTTTGTGTCAGGTTTATTGGCATTCTAGTTGCAACTTACATCAAGTTGGACAGTAATAAATTGAAAATACGTATGTATATACTATTGCAATTAAATAAACACAACATCCACATGAAACCATGAGCTTAACACAATCAAGTACTCGTAATAACTAGGTTTCATCCTCATTCCATCCTTTTCGAGCAAGGAGTACTTTCAGCTTTGTTTTCAGTTAGGTATTGGGCGGTGGGCGTGGCAAAGGTCGTCCAATGAGGTCGGGGGTCACGACCCCTCGACCCCGCGACGACCCCGCGGCGACCCCGCGACTGTGTAGGTGAGCGCGGCATCGCTTCGATTGATTCGCACCAAAAGTTTGACGCCCCTGTCGTCTTATAGATTGGCATATGTATGGGCGTTGCGTAAACGATTAAAACTTAATGTTTATACCTAAACTTATGAGTACTTATATACTTAGTAGCAATAAAGTTAACCTACAATATGATTCATATTTAATCACGCTTCATTTATTTTTATCTTTTACTATACGATACGGCGATAAATTCACGACAAACAACAAAGTTGTTGTCACACACTGAGACTGGGTCATTAGTGGGTAATCTTCTTCGATCATTGATCGAAGGTAACCTCTCAAGTTTCAGGCACAGAATAAACATTTTTTCAAGTCATGATTCCCAAAACATTGTTTTTTTTATCTTCAATATTATGTCTGAATTCATTATAAAGATGATAATTGTTATTTTTTCTATTTCTGTTTACAAAAATAACTTTGTTTAACAAACTCTACGAAATTTCCTTTGACAGAGTTTAGGTATATATTAATACATTATGTTACATATCGTTGCAATCCAATAACTTTAACAATTTTAAATAATCAATCTAGTTTACTGTTATCGTGGGAACATTAACATGGAAATTATCAAAAATAACAATATTCCTGAGCATTGTGAGCGGAGGTGTATGGAGATGGGCCGATAAGACAGACAGACGGACAGAATATATCTAGTAAAGCGAGCGCCCGTACACCCAGGCGATTGTTACTGTGGCACAAGAAATAGGTGGAGTCGTGCTTACTTTTAACTTTTTTATTTTACAGTTTATTTGAAAAAAATACTGTTTACAGATCTTTGTGTGACATAGATCTAGACGACAGTGAGAAAGCTTTGAAAAACTTTTTTATGCATGCATAATGTCATAAATACTTAAAAGTCCACAACTTTCATCATAATAATTCAAAGGGGATAGAATTTATCTGTAAATTAAAACTGTAGGTAAATAAGGTAAGACCCAGGAGTTCTTATAACAGCTATCTGTACATTTTTCCAAATATTTACCTACTCAATCAAAACGTAGGCCACCATGGATCAATTAAGTGACCAATAATTTTATAACTTAATCCTAAAGTATTGTTACTCACTATTTAGTAAATAGTTAATTCAGATAATAGTAGTAATTGAAGGAAATTTAATTTGTAAACGCTACCCAAAAGAAGGATAAAATAACATACATAAATAAATACGAGTATAAACAAGAAGCGTCTCTACGCCATTGAACTTTCTTAACCCACCTAATCGCGCGGGTGGTCGCGCCTGATTGTGATTGACAGTCGCACATCACACCACACTTTTGACCACAACATCTCACCACGAAAGCCCATCGCACACTATCCGTTGCTGCCTCACCAAACGCTCATCAAAATACCACTCTAACAAAAACTACAATGTATTTTAAACTAGCTATTTTATTAGCGTATAATAGAAAAGAGGTAAGCTAACTAGTGAAGCCGCAGTGCTTTCAAACACTTTGAATACTGGCCACACGTCCAAGAACATAGTGATATATATGGACAGACTGACAGACGGCGAATGCTTAAGAGTCCCTTTGATTCAGTACCTTCGATACTTTGATTCCAATTTTTAAGTAATAAAATGCGTTCGAGTTCTATAGTTTTTAAATACCTCTAATTTACAGTTAAGTCTAACTAAATAAACGTACCGCATTACTAAAGGCACGATTCCCCAATAGATAATTTGTATGAAAAACTAACTTTTTCTAATTTTAGTCAATCTTAAATTTAAAAGGGTGATGTTATTCTTTAGTTTTGCCCCCCCCCCCCCCTCTCCCCCCTCCGTTCTTTAGTGTCTGCCCACTCAACTTTACAAGATACCATAATTTCAGATTGATTCATATCTATTAAAGTTACATATTTTAACTCTATGTATTTTAAATTTAGATTTTTCGCATTCACAATGCTATTTATACTAGGTGTTACAAAAATACCCCTAATGCCGAATATGGAATATAGGGACCATCAAACTGAACAACTTTTACTATGGGGCCAACTCTGAAATCGCGAAAAAAAAACAGCTATTTCATACAAAAATTAAAATCGTAAATATCAAAATGTATGAAACAGCTGATTTTTTTTGTCGCGATTTCAGAGTTGGCCCCATAGTAAAAGTTGTTCAGTTTGATGGTCGCTATATACCATATTCGGCATTAAGGGTATTTTTGTAAAACCTTGTATATTAAGATAATAAGCTACGGGTGAGTCGATTTTTTCTAGTATTTTTTCTAATATTATTTATCTATGTATTTTAATTTATGGATTTGGTTCATAACTAAATATATGGTTTTTATTTAAAACCTTCGAATTAATGAGTTGTACATTTTAGTAAAGCTAAGGTAAAGCTACAATAGTAACTGTCTATAAAGTTTTTGTTAATCAATAAATCTATTCATTTACTTCAAGTTAGATTAACTATGATGTTAGATTTCATTATTTAAAAAAAAAACTAATATTTACTAAAACTAGTAGTGACACCCCGATCCGCTCACCCTCGGCTGTCATCGCCGCGCCGGCGCGTGTCAATTTGTGTAAAGTGGTGCACTAAAGTCCAGCACATTGTTTTAGCGGGCGTCGCTGACCCTAATGAAATTGGTGGCTGCTGTACAGCACGAGGGGTCAGAGAGACGCATCTTAAGATAAACTATTCAAATAAAAGAAATAAAAGTCTTTTGGATGTGCAAGTCAATTTCCTCTCTTTTTTGCACTACACAAGTAATAAAAAAAAAATATTACTACGATCATAGTTAAAGTTAAGAAATGAATTAAACTTGGACGAAATCAATTCTTTTGCCAGCATAATAGCTGTAAAATTCAAAGTACACACGACGGCACCTCAGAATATACATGTTGACCTTGAGACCGCCTTTATGCCCTACGTAATAAGAGGTGTTTTCGCAGTTTAACTGTATAACCTAACGTGCTGTCGTGTGTACATACAAAATGTTTTAATAATGATTTGTTAAAATTGAATAGACTAAGATTTTTTTTTCTCCACACTCATTGAGACCAATAATGAGCCCAATCACGCTATATCTGCTGTAAATTGCTGAGATGTTGGGTATCCCGCAGACTACTCGATGCTGCAGCATCAGCTCAAGGTTACTATTTCTTGGAATTTATTTTTATTCAAAACAATATCTTACACCGCCAAGTAGGTAATTTGAAGATAATCCCACTATCTCATCTCATGTGTACCGCTGAGATATCTGATCTCAGAATTGGCTCAGACGTGAAAAAACAAACCTTCATGATTTCCGTGGTGACGCCGGACACTTATCCCGGACACTTTACGAGACCACTCGGGAAATGGCACTCACTCCGGTCCATCCAGATTTTATATAGCTACATAATACAACCTCTATATTTTTTCATCCGTATATTTTGGATAGATATACCGTTTAAAAATCAACACTATTATACCACCCTGTACTGTGGTGTTAATACTTTTAAGTTTTAACTACGATAATCTTTCTCTATGTTAACTATGTTTTAGTATCACACTTTTTTAAACTTACGTTCCATAGTTAAACATTAAACCTTATCCGATCCTTTTATATTACTAGTTATATTGAAGATGGCGAAGTCATTATTTCAGTAATAACTACCGGCTTAAGCTCCACGTTTATACTAATGGAAACCACTTGCCGACACTTACAATAACTTAAAATTAGTAACTTTACTAATAGCTGCAATAAAGCTTTTATGCTATATTACCTAAATCTTAATGATGTTGTTTAACATTATTCTAGCTTTAAAGGTAGAGCGCAGAAAGTTATGGGTTCCATTACAAGAGATGACCAGTTATATAAATAAACAAATTATTCAGAAACATATTTTTTTAATAAATAATAATAATATGCACTATTTCACAGCGGCTTCTAGCCCCAAACTAAGCAACACTTGTAATATGGGCGCTAGACATCTGATATATTACTTATACACTTTTTAAATATGTCTTATTATACATAGTAACACCCAGACCCGCAACAGAAATTAAAATTTATCATTTCAATTTCTGCCCGGCCGGGAATCGAACCCGGGACCTCTTGCCTGGTAGACCGGCATATTGCCCACTGCACCACACAGGTAGACATTTTATACTCATTCGTTTATTTTACCAAGTTTGTCGACGTAATGTCACAGTTTTACAATCCATGTTTTTTCGGGTGAAATAGTGATAAGAAGACTAATCAAAGCATCTTGAAAGCCTGTTTTTACCTACATACATCATGGCATAATATACAACATTTTACAAAAATACCCCTAATGCCGAATATGGAATATAGGCACCATCAAACTGATCAACTTTTACTATGGAACCAACTCTGAAATCGCGAAAAAAAAATCTGTTGTTTCATACAAAAATTAAAATAAAAAATATCCAAAATGTATGAAACAGCTGATTTTTTTTCGCGATCTGAGAGTTGGTCCCATAGTAAAAGTTGTTTAGTTTGATGGTCCCTATATATAACATTTTCGGCATTAGGTCTATTTTTGTAACATGTTGTATATGTATAATAATAATAATAAAAGAAGCTGACGTAAGGATAAATATACATAGTATTGATTAATTTTATTGGATTTTCCGATTTCCTTTCTCGTAGCATCGGTGCTTGTAGTAAAACGAATAGCAAATAAAGAACGCCTCATAAGTTCCTCAATGAAACAAATTTCCGAATCGTAAAAGTGAAGCTGTAAAGTAAACAATCACAGACCCCAACATCTGTCGCCGGAGGACGAATTCAACCTTTTAGGGCCCAAGTTCGGTGGCGAATTGTCCCAATTTACATAGTAATAAATACGTTTGGTACCCCACGCGCCACAAAATAAAAAGTCTGAGACAGAAGGTGCGCTCAAAACTCTACCGTCATTTGTTTTGATGCGTTAGGAACTCCTTAGTATTGCTACAGTACTGAATATCATCTGAGATAAACTATACTAAATGCCTATGTGTGCGTGCACGGAAAACCGCGATTTTTCCCGAGCGGCATTTCTATTAATTTTATATGTTGTGCACCTCGCGCCGTGGGGTAAGCACCCCACGCTTTTTTAAGATAAGAAACGTCAACTCTGACAGATGTCACGAGGTGTCACTGCATAAAAAGGTTCGATAAGTGTAACGCCTTGTCCTTTTGTGTTTAAAATGGAAAAGAAGTTTTTCATGACAAAAAAATGCGCTTTTTAACTGTTGGAAGGAATTTTTGGGCATTGTTATAAACAAGTCATAAAATGTTAAAGTAAAACAAACAAATTATTTTCATTTTTCTGTTTTTCATATAATATTATCCTTATTGATCATGTCCATCTGTGCCTAAACCAATATTCACACGTTTTAAATCGTACAATGACTTATCTTGACGCGAACATCATTTATACTGAAGCTATCACACGCTAATCGATTTAAATTCCAACACACATGTCACTACTCAATAGGTGAGACGTGCTAGTCAAAAATAATCCTTATTGCGAGAAAAGCAACGTCTGAAATGTGTTATAAAAGAGTGGATTCGTCTACACGCCACCGCATTCCCATATTTGCTTACCGTTAATCAAAAACTTTTGTCAAGGAATCGTCTAGCTTCCAGATTTGATTAATCGTCGTGGGTCCATGCGACCCGCGGGAAAACAAACGACAAATAAAACTCCTGCTAATGATAACTCTTAATCGTGCAGAATAATTGCTGTTTAAACCATTAGTCGTTCCTAAATGGCGCACACCGTTAATATTCCCTTTTCGGTCGAAGTGACCTGTTTGCGTTGTCGCCGGATGACCAGATGAACAAATACGCAACTGTCGCGACATCATTAATTATAAAGTTACCGGTTTCCGTGTACATTGTCGATTTTATTCCTTAACTAGACAAATGTAGGTAAGGATTTTATTTTGCGACGTTCCTTCTTTGAATTTATAAGGTTTACTTATAAAGGGAAACCAGGACCTTTGAAAGGGACGCTTGCTCTTCCCTTCACGTCAATTAGGTCTCGACGTCACATTTCCCGCTAAGTGTCGTTCTGCGCCTCTTTTGGCGGGTCACATGTGGACGGGGTACATATTGCTTTACTGCAAATCCATAGCTCGTTCCACTCCACTCGTCACCAAGTAGTTTTTCTCTAAATCAGTAATGTACATCTGTGGCATCAGGACAAAGTGGAAAAGGCGCAGATCGTCAACTCCCTTGTCACAGAGTTGTCATCAAATACTCATCCTGGGGGCGGGAATCAGTTTTAAAAGCCATTAGACGGGAGCCAGGGGGTTGTAATTAGAATGCGTTAATATTTAACAAGTGCGGTACAGATTAGCCCGAGAGCAGCTGCGGCACCTACTGTGGCCTGACATTGCCTTTTAAAAAACACAGTCAACGACGTCGTCAAAAATTAATCACGTTATGTCCCGCTTGGTAAAAGGAAGTTTTTGCGCACCTAATGCTTTTACGATGTGGTTGGCCGTTAAGTTTGAAATGATTAACATTATTTTTACAGTGTTCATGGATCTTTCGTTAACAGTTATCTTAAACCATAAACATAGAATCAGGATAAGATCTTAAATTCACCAAATGTTGACAATATAAATCAGTTTGATGTTTCTAAAACCAATATAAATAAACGTCTCATTTTATTATGAACAGTAATAAAAAATTAATCACACTTTCGTAATGACTTCTGGTTTAAAACCCAGTTTCTTCCCACAGAAGACTCATTGAAAAAGATATTATACAACAAAGCCACAAAAACACTGAACATATTTTTATTTTATCAAGTACCTGCCGACCCCTTAGTCCCTGATCCAAAGTTTGAGGCAGAATTAATTCCGAAGGTACGAAAACAGCTCCGCGAAAATCCGTAAGTGTAATCCTGTCAACCCTTTTACTGCAATTAGAATTACACTCGAAGATGGTCGCATCTGGGGTTGACTAATGGTGGATGCATTATTTAAGCGCAACCATAAATGTCATTCGTGGCAGTAATATCTTAGTTGATCCCAATTTGAGTGAGACACAGTTTTTGGAAATACCTTTTAAGTGTTTATGATATACAACATGTTACAAAAATACCCCTAATGCCGAATATGGTATATAGGGACCATCAAACTGAACAACTTTTACTAACTTTTGGGACCAACTCTGAAATCGCGAAAAAAAAAATCAGCTGTTCCATACATCTTGATATTTTCGATTTTAATTTTTGTATGAAACAGCTGGTTTTTTTTTCTCGATTTCAGCGTTGGTCCCGTAGTAAAAGTTGTTCAGTTTGATGGTCCCTATATACCATATTTGGCATTAGGGGTATTTTTGTAACACCTTGTATATGTAATATCATTGTAATTCCATAAGGAATCAGTAGTTTCATTAAAATTTAATCTGAATTAAAAGCAATTTTTTTACAATTTTGATGTTGGTTTCTAAAATTATTTGCAAACTGTACACCCATTACCGGACACAATATTGTATTTACGTATAGTCAAGCTACTGCTTCATACTATATCTGCTGTGGCTGATGGCCGGTAAAGGGTCTGTGGGTAATGCATAACATTGGCGAGTAACCTTTTGTAATAATTGATATGAAGTACATACTACTTCATATCAATAATAATAACAATAATATTTAAATGCTTGGACAATTTCACACAGCACCATCTAGCCCCAAACTAAGCAAAGCCTGTAATATGGGTGCTAGACAACTGATATACTACTTATACAACGTGTAACAAAAATACCCCTTATGCCGAATATGGTATATAGGGACCATCAAACTGAATATAACTTTTACTATGGGACGAACTCTCAAATCGCGAAAAAAAAATCCGCTGTTTCATACATTTTGATATTTTCGATTTTAGTAGTTGGTCCCATAGTAAAAGTTGATCAGTTTGATGATCCCTATAATACATTTACCATATTCGGCATTAGGGGTATTTTTGTAACATGGTGTATACTTATTTATTATACATAGTAACACCCAGACCAATCACAGAAATTAAAATTCATCATTTCAATTTCTGTCCGGCGGGAATCGAACCCGGGACCTCTTGCGTGATAGATCGGCATGTTGACCACTGCACTACTCAGGTCGTCTTCAATTTATATATATATATATATTTATCCATTATTCATTTCGCATCAGTCTGATACCAAAGTCAATTTAAAATTTGTAATAAACAAAAACGTCCTGGTTTATGTGTCTTACATTCCCAAAATGTTATTTTAATTTTAATGTATGTGACAATGTTAGCGAAAGTCACTTACTAACAACTAACCACTGAACAATGAACGAAATCCATGTAAAGTTATATCAAGCAACTTGAGACACATGTTTTTTTGTCACTTAATCGTTAAAAGTTGCCTACGTAACTACAGCCATTCCCACAGCTAAGTCCCTATGCGAAACTGCAGAACTAATCAGTCATAGACCGTCTCTTCCGCACATTAACATACTGCAAAAATCACAATGGCCGCCATAATGGTCGGTCCACGTATAATCTTGGGACGAACAAAGGGTTAAACAAAAGTGTCGCTTCAAAAAGGTTTATTAATGTGGTAGATGCATCATCTGTGGTCCGTTAGACCGGTTTCGAGTCCATTAAAGTGTTAGCATTTCTAAAATACTATTTCCTTGTTGGTATTGCAGAGATTTATGTTGTCACGCTGATTAAGAGGTCCTGACTTTTCGTTGAGTTTGCTTCTTGGGATTCTTTCTTATGTAGAGTTTCCGATGGTTTAATATCATAAAACTAATCGTTTGAAGACGTAGGTCGAAGTCCAGGGAACAATCCCTAATGCTATGGAACCACGGGTAATTAAAATTACCCATGGACCCGGAATGGGTCGACCCATTATTACCCACTATTTGTAGGTTTATAACTTTGCTTAAAAAACAATAAAGAATTTCTGCAAGTAAATAGTGTTGCTTTTGGTAAAACGATTTTTATTCCATTAACAAAAATGTAGAGGTTTAATTTAATAAAAACAATACCAGAGATTCCCAGACTGTTTTTCATTTCTGGATTGAATTCATATTCCATTGAAGCCAGATAAATGATAAAGAAAAGAAATCGATAAATGTTGTAGACTACAACCAAACTTTTAAGCTGAGAACAGACTACACGTATCAAGTATCGTTATAATAGGCAATTAGACCTGTGAAAAACATTCATAGCCACTTTACTCTGACCTCCTTCACCCTTCCATCGAACATCATAACAGAGTAAAGAAGACATCGGTATTGACGACCAGAGTTCTTATTATAATGGTCGTCTCTAAGATAGGGTTACGAAGAAGAAGCTATTTGTTTTCTCCCGTCACCTCTTAGTTGTTAAACAAACAATATTTAAATGGAGGCGACTTTTGTCCCTCGCTCATACAGCCATTGTTACTATTGTCACCTTTATGTTACAACGGTTATTGTTTTTTTTTACAAATGCCAGCTGAAATGTCCAGTAGTTTTTGAAACGGCTTCTGCTTTACGAGTAATTATTCATTGTCTATTTTTTTCAGGGCTATTGTTGTTTAAATCTGTGGTTTTGTAGTATGGACCGAAACATTATGGTAATTTATGCCGATATTTATATGTAACTGTGAACTAGAACCATTCTTTAGGTTTGGGTTTTTGTTAATTTTTACATTATCTTCTTTAAAAGCCTTATTAAAATACAAGCAAACTACATATTACATAAACCTTTTTAACCGACTTCAAAAAAGAAGAAGGAGTTATCAATACGTCGCGGTATTTCTATGTACGTTCACCGATTACTCGAAGACGGCTGAACCGATTAAAATAAACGTTATTATCCAGTAGATTTGTTCAATTTTTTCTTATACAACCTGTGATGATTTTAGGTACCTGCCATGATTGTATACACCATTATTTTGTAGTCGTTTTAATTAACTTAAGGGAGTATTCTACCAATGAAATTAAACATTTTTGCCAAAGAAACATGGGTCGACAAAGACAACATTTTTTTTACTTTCCCATACTATAGTACGGGAGGACCAAATTGTCTTTTTCCCATTTCCCATACCAAATTTCTTTGGCAAAAATTATTAGTTTATTGATAAACTCTCCCATAAGAATATCTTTCTAGTCAATATATCTTTAGTTTATTTATAAGCAAGATAATATTAGTTAAGGAACTATATTTAATACCACTAAAACCAGTGGCGTACCAAAAAAGTAAACATTAATTATAAGAAGTCCTTTCGTCTCCAGAATTCTTAAAATTTCCCTCGCAGCATGCGTCAAACAAACGTCAATCATACAGCCACACAACTAGTGCTAAAGGTCAGCGATCATCGTCTTCTGCTACTCCAACATCATCTTTTTATCATTCATCAAAAACAGAAGCATTCAAACTTCATCCTTATTACAAAGGATTAAAACGTTCTTTGATTTTCCTAAAATCATTTCTTACTCTGTCATTCCTAACTCCGTTACATCTCCCTAACTTTTTTTGCTCTAAACATTCATGTCATTCCGGAATAAACAAGTCCACACAAAAGGCGAGTTCAGTATCCCTTTTTTATTAATATCGGTGGCTGAATAGGCACAAAGGGTTTTGTACTCATTATGCGTAATCGGAGTGATTCAGGTGTTATATTGTAGTGTAATAAGCTTAGCGGATAGTTCGCGAATGGGGCGTGCTTTGATGTCTAGGATTAGCGGGGACAGTTTTTTAATTATCGAAACCGTTGCTATAATGCATGCCGTAAAAAATATTGCGAGCTATTCGTGAATACTTTTTTTAAATTCAATATTGTTTTTCATTATATTCAACCTCTTTGAATTGGCTAATGATTGACTGAAAACTCTGTGACGCTGGACGTGGTCTTTTGGCGGGAATTTTTTTTCTCTAGATCAACAAACAAAAAGCTATCGATTTGAAATCAAGTTCCTTTTCTCGTAAATTGATCAGTGTTTTGATAAAACCTATCTATTTTATAGTCTACCGTAATGCGACATTTCGAAAACGGGACTTAATTTTGTCGATAAGACGAATCGGTAAACATTTCTTTGTTGTATACCTACTTTCTATTTAAATTTTATAATAATCGTCACAATAAAGCTTAACGGTTCTTATGGAAGTGTTTACGTGTAATAAATTAAATGGGCAAACCGGTCTGCCTGTGGACATTCATTAATAACCATGGGACAGTACTTGGGGACATATTGTCTGATGCGTCCACTTCTATATATCACGCTAGATTTAATTTCTCATTAAGGTTTTCCCTACTTGGAGATGCGCATTGCATGCCTGAATAGAAAAAGAATACATATAAGAGGTAGCTATTACATTTTAAAAGAAATAAAATAGTAAATTTTATCATTTCTGCCCCCTTTATAGCATGACCACCGCTTTAAGACGTTTAACTGTCAAAAGACAATGGATTTTGACAGTTAAGTATCGATAAAACGCTATATAGACAACCGGGTGGTCATACTAGGGGGACGGAGTGTATTTACTCAAGTCAAGTAACTGATTACTACAATTATAATATTAATATTATTAATCAAATACAATGGCGAAATCAGTGTGTGTTCTGGCTTTTTTATTTGTTTGGATTTCATCATTACAAAATCGTTTGCAATATACCTTAATACCTTTAGAAACAACTACTTAGGCCATTTTTCAAAATTTGAGCAATGGTGTCGATTCGGTTGGCAGGACTTAACTACAAAAAATACAGGACTAAGTAATTTTAGCATTCTGTTCTTGTCTTTTCGATACAGAAGTAAAAAGGATGGAAAACTAAATTCAGTTTAGTCCTGTCAATTTAGTTAAGTCGTTGCTAAACGCTAAAATAAATAAAAAAATGCTTAGTTGTTTCTAAAGGTATTAAGGTACACTTATTAGATTTCGGAACATTAATAATGTCATTTTTTTATAACAAAATTTCGGAACATTAATAATGTCAATTTTTTATAACAAAAATCATGAATACTTAGAACGCGTGTCTTCCCCCAATATTATGAAGCTCATCTCAATTATATTCACGAATATTGTTAAAAACACAAAACACTCGTGTCCACCATCCACTCTGATCCCTCAATAAAACCATATTCTATGGGAATCTCGTTTGGCTCGTGCGGAGATGAACTGACCTCTGGCCCTAAGGGATGCTGATAGACACACTTTTTAACATTATTTTATTGTAATAAAGACGAGATAATCGACCTGTACGTTTTTTATAATTTATAATCTCGAACATTAAGGGGAGATGACATTTCTTAAAAGCTGTATTACTTCACACAAAGAAAGGAACAAGATTTAGCGACTATACTGATGTGTATGCAAAATTGCTTATTTAAGCTTTTACTTAAGGTACTTAGGTACATCGGTTTTCTTTACACAATTTAATCCATTTAAGTATTAATATACTTAACAATATATGAATTGGTTGTTTTAAAAACTAACAAATTCATGTATAATTTGTTGGTTAATTCTCAATGTAAGTATATTTTTCTTCTCATCGTTCGTTGCAGAAAGAAAATTATACCAACCGTTAAAATTTTGAGTATTCTTAATTAAGATTTCTAAAGCTAACGGTTTTCAATCCGGTCCGAAACAATAACACGATTCGAATCCCTTTATTGACCCGCTGACCCTGTCCGAACTTGACCAAGGTGTCCACGAATAGATTTTATGGGAACCTAAATAGCTAATAATTCATAAATTCGGACATCGGATTTAAGCGGAACCCGTTAGGGCAAATCTGTCATTAATTTGAACATAGCCGCACAATAGGCAAAGTCTTCGCCCTTTCAAGACTACGAACGGCCGATGGTTTTACTAGTTTAAGAATGATAAATTGCCGAAATGGACTCGGCATGTCTATTCCCACAGATATTAAAGTGCGGGACAAAAGAAGGACCCCCGATTTATAAGGACCCATGCTGAGGTATTGATAATATTGCGAAGTACTAAAGCTTTGTGCTCATGCAAATCCTGGGGGTTTTGGCGGTAAATTGGAAAACTTTAGCTCGGGACCACTTTGATCTTCATTGTTTTATGATCTCTTAGCCCTGGCCCAATCAAATATATGGAAATACATACCGGGAGGAAATGTCCATTTTTTGCGTGCATTGAATGAAATAATCTTGAAGCATTAAAGATTTTTTTTACAACGGGCTACTGAGGATAAGCACAACTGTTGTAGAATCTATAAGTAATTCAAATAAGACGATATTATGAAAAGTACCTAGCTTTAAAGTCTATAATACTAATAATGATCAACTGATATGACGTATTTAAATTGTAATGATATTTTTTATGTAGGTAAGTACCTAATGTGGTACCTAATATCTAAAACACTGAAAAATTGGGAAAATAATTTAGAATCATCTTTAATTCACAGAATTCCAATGTACATATAATCTACCTATCACTCAAGCAAAAGTGAAGAACTTGAACCACGAGTCGGTGTTAATAGCAATCCGCTGAAGTCATACTCATAATATACTTGTATAACTTATGTGCGTCACTGTATGTGAATCAATATTCACATACAGTGACGTACATAAGTTATACGAGTAACATAAGATAAAACTTATAATTTCTTATGAAGGTGACCCAACAACCAAATGATTGTATCCCGTGACCACCAACGCAGCACTGAGTAGTGACAAACTGACAAATGACTAAATGACGGCACCCTGCCGCGCCGACGTCACACCCGTGTCACACTGCACTTTCTAATGTTTAACAACAAGATAAAAATAATATAAATTTAAAAAAAAACAACACCCAGAGATGATTAAAAAAATAGGCTTAATGCATCTGAATTTCGGACAAGAGATAACAAACTGACTGAATGAAACGATTATCTAACCATATTTCGTTGCAGTCATCGGTCTGCGTGTCGTCTTGAAGTCCAGCTTCAGCTCAGTCCGTCTTGTTTCGTCGTCTGTCCGTTCCTCCGATACGTCATCCCTGTCCGGCATCTGTCATTACATTAATCAGTGGAAGGAGGCTGGACGCCGCGACAAACCGCCAAAATAATAAAGCTCTTAAATTGTATATACTATAGACAACACTTCCACTTTACCACTTCTAAGGTTAAAATTGCTTGCACGCGCGCCGCGCCGTCACTAACTTACGTCGCGAGCACACCATTTTTTCTGAAAAGTGGTAAAGCACATGAGTTGCCGATCGTACTTACACGTAAAAACATATGATAAAATTAAAATGTTTAATCACCAATTATCGCAGACAGAGTACCTAGCACATAAGAATGAATAACACATAGGAACAACAAATTATAGTAAGCACACACTGCAATGTATAACAAATGCGACTACGAACAGGTGGAGAAAACACAGATAAGTATCTAATTTAACTTGAAAACCTGATCAATTTGAGTGACAGAGTGAATAATGAAGATAGGACAAGCGTTGCTAATGATAATATTATACGGTATTATGCGACACAGCACCAAGTTCTAATCAGTAATGCTTAACACCATCTTAATTCAAATAAAGTAAGCAGCTATGATAATATATGATACGAAATAACAAATAAATGCGCACTGGAAAAATAAGCATTTGAATCTAAATAACTATACCTGATATTTCACACGCGATCTAAATAAGTTGACATATCAAATTTTGGGTGAAATAATTTTAAATATTATCAACATCATTGAACATCAAATCTTTGTCACACTGATTATCAGAATTGGATGCTTTTATTTACTTCAAATCACGCCACAGACAGTATTATAATGATCCTAGCATATACTAATACAACATCGTGAAACAAATTCAAATCTGTATCATCTTCAATGTTATTCAAAGGCGTACAATATTGATCCTATTACCGTTGGTTAAATTTCGTGCTACCGCGTACAAAGGAATATCGTAGATTTTATCCGGGATTATCGAAGGTTATCGCGCATTTTACTGTCTACCACAAAACTCTATCACCCTAACATAACACACTGTGCAGCACATACATTGCAGTTTATAATAAGGGCGATGTAAAGATGCCTGTGACGATACTAGCAATGGACAATGTGAACGGTTAAGGATTCGCATCTTTGATATAATTTGTACCTTTGTCTTTGGACTGGGATGGCAAAAGCGTGATTATAGTTACATAAAGGCATTTATGTAAATCTTACACGGAGTTTATCTATGCTGATCTGAAAGATGCTTTGTCAAGAACCAATAGAATAACAAAAATGAAATGTTATAAATAGCATATTTAGATGCAAGTGCGACATTTCGTTGTAAACTTTTTTTTACATTTTATTATCATCGGTTTTTACGACAAAGAACATAAAAAGTACTAAATACAACATAAACATTGAAGTATGCTATTCTTTTAGATCTACTTTGAAACCTCATTAATTCTATTATTTAAACAAAAGCAACTCCAAAACAATCTTTAATAAAAAAATTAAAACCGCCATCTAACAATAAAGTCCAATCGAAAAACCACTCAAGAAGTTAAAAACAATTAGGCATGCTGGCCGACTGATTAAAGCCACCCTTCCGATAAAAAACAAAACAATCCACGGATAGGGTAAAAAGATGAAAAAGTGTCACTGAATTTGTTCGCTGAGAAGATCCATCTCAATCAATTTGGTGGCTCCCTGAGGAGTAACCCTTCTGTCCCCGGAGGTCCCTCCCTTAACCCAATTAATGGCGAGAGGGTAGTGTTACCCGAGTTACTCGTATGAACCACAAAAAATGTAAATTGAAATGTTAATTCGATACGGACCGCAATTGTGGTGCAGTCGCGCCAAGTGCAAATTGGGATATTTCAATCGATTTGCCAAAATCTGACTTTGGTAATCTTTGTAAAAATATTTACTATCAAGAGCTAGTAGAAACTTGTTCTTCTTCTTTCTCGTACCCTCATGACTGAGGGTCGCGACAACATGAAGTGACTCGGTGCATGAGGGCTCTCCATGCGGTACGGCTTTCCTGCAATTTGGTTTGGCAGACCTCCTTAACTGCATCGGTCCATCGGGTCGGTGATCTTCCACGACTCCTTCTTCCTAACTTAGGTTTCAGTAAAATATATTTTGTAGACCAGTATGAGAGAGTTCCACATACCAATCAATAAAATCTGGAACATAATAGAAAAGTACAATTCGTATTATGTTATTCTAATTGAGGTCTTTTAAATAAATAATAAGTAAAAGTAAATTCTATATATTTGCATGCTATGTAGAATGGCTAAATAGGCTAAGGTATCATTTTTTATTTAGAACATCAGAATTGTAATCACCCTATTTACAGCAAATAAAGTTAATTTGTAATTTAAAGAACATGTCTGCTTCATTCAATAAACTCCAAAATACGATATAAGAAGACGAACATAAAAAAAAACATCCACACTTAGGTAAAATAAAAGTTGTCTTCAACAATGAAAATCTTATAAGATCAGAATGCAAGAGTTTTCAAAGATGAAAAATTTAAAAAACCAAGCAAGCATGAACCAGTAATAAAAACGCCTGCTCAATAGGAGTTGATGAACGCTGATTGGTGGACAAGGGGTGACCCACCAGATTAATTATTCAAGCTCCGACCACCGCTCTCAAGATGTTACAGTACTCCAGTTTCAACGGAAACTGAATGCAAAGTTTGTAAATAAGCCGAATTTGGTGAGCTGTGGTGTTTTGTACTCTTTTCACGTAGCTTGTATTAAGATTCATTATTAGAGGAAGCTTTAAAGTTTCTAAACAATCACTAAGTAAATTTTTTTCTAGTTTCAAACAGGAATGATTAATTGCACTCGTAGGTTTCAGTAAAGAATAATGTCTCAAAGGAAAACAAACATTACTTCTTGGAAACTTAATTAAGTTATTTTCAAAGGATACGATACCTACCTAAAGTTTCAGGTTCTTCGGTTCTTAATTTATAATAATACTCATAAAATTAACCTACCTACTGAAAACTAGGTACTAACTGAAAGGTTTTTAATGCATCCATGTGCCAAAAAACATTAAAAAAATAACTTAAAACTGTATTTCGAAGTCTTTTATTAAGGCTCTCAAGCAAAAGTGATCAGAAGCTCATTCGAAATGGCAACTAATTCCGTGCATTGTGCGCCCCCGCCCCCGCCCCCACGTCACCGCGCCCCCAGCGCCCCCTGCGCCCCGCAGGCCACAAAGAACGAGCTACTCAAAGAGAAAGAAGCCCATATTAAAATTTCCTTGAGAATAATCCCAACACAACACAATATCAAAATTTAATATCATTTTAATCTTAATTCTCCTTATTAATGTTGCCCAAGGAGGGTTCTTGCAAAATCTGCACCTTAACTTTTAAGCCTCACAGACAAAATCTAACTTTATCTTGTGAGGAATAAAGGTTATTGTTCAATACTATTTCTTGTTAGATTTTTGGAGGGTTTGAAGGATTTCAGCGAAAGCAGGTAAGTTCAAAAGATAACGCTGTCTATTCCGAAATATGGTTTAATTAGGTCGAATCGAGCTTTCGATGAAAGCTTAAGGTTATTAGCATACTGTGGGCGGAAAAGTGAAGATAAAGTATCGCTTCTTGTTAAAAGTTACTCTGACATTTCAATATTAAAGGTGATTAATTTTTATTTAACAGATACCAATATCGTTAAAATCTTTGATAAAGACAGGGATGAAATGAAAACAAGTGGACTGTATAAGAGATGATTTAATAAATTAAATACCTTTTTAACACAAAGAATAGAAGTAGGTGACGAAGACAGGAGCAGATTTTATCGACAATTTGAAGTATAAAAAAAAGTGTCAGTCACAAAGAATTTTGATTTTAAACTATAAAAAAGAAAGCTAAAAAGTCAGCACAGCAAAGAGGTGCGCAACAATCTTAAATAGTCTTTATCGTAAACCTTTTCTACAACCAAAACAAAAAATAGCGTCAACTTTTTCGACTTTGAACTCACTAAACTTCATATCATATTATGAAGTTTAGTAACTTTTAGTAACTTAGTGAGGTAGTTACGATAAAAATTTTTTTTGGGAAAACAATCTGCAAGGTTTCGAATCACGATGCACGATGATTCATTAGCACGATGTCGTTAGTCGCCGTGTTTAGTTAAGACTAAATTGACAGGACTAAACTTAATTTTAGCATTCTGTTCTTGTCTTTGTGATACAGAAAGAAAAGGATAGAAACCTCAATTTAGTTGAGTAGTTGCTAAACGAATCGACACCAATATCGATTCGAACTCTATCAAGAAACTTCGAATTCTAACAACATGAGAAAGAAAAGTTAACAGCAAAAACGTATTACCGAGGTAAATACTAAAACTAAAGGCATGTTTAATGAGGCCCTAATTTTATTTGTCCCGTTTAAATAGAAACCAAAACATACATCTAAATAAAATAAATCAATTAAGGGTTACATTGCAGGGCCCATATCATAATGATTATAGGCCCACATGTTTATACGTCCTCATTCAAATGTGGTGATCCAAAGGCCATTCTTTAATTAAAATGCGAAAAACCGAGTGATGGATCGCAACCGGGTAATAGATGGCTCTTCTGTTGTGGGTCCGGTGTAGTGACACCAAATATACTGCCAAACATACGGACAGAATTTTTGACAGTATCATAGAAACCAAATGTTTACATCTATGAATATTAGTTCAATACCATAAAGCTCGTTTCTTTTTTAGATTTGTCTGAAAGATCTCCCAATCGATAGGCACCGATTTTTACTAATTCACTGCTATATGTCGTTAAAACATAAGAATTTTACAAAATTAATGATAATGATTAATGACGTTTCGTATATGTTTTCGTTTGTGTATTTTTTATTAAGTCTTGTAGACATTGTAATTCAGCATACTGTTCTTTTTTAAATGGTAGAAAGTAAGGGAAACATGGTTACACTTGGCCACCCTATCGCCGCGGCACTCTACAGTTTAATTACGAACTTTTTGTTGCCGCCCATTGGTACCTGAAGTATCTACTCATTTTGTCGCCAAATGATGTTTGTTCCAAATATAACGTAACCTAGGGGTTGCCACATCATTGTGAGGGATTTTAATCTGCTCAATTAACATTAAAATGTGATCGAAGCAAAGCATTTTGTAGTTGTTCTTCATATTATTATCTACGTGATTTCTGCTTAGTTTACGATATATTAGTGTAAACAAGATTGAAGCTGGATTAATGAACTGATTAGCTATGCCAACTACTTATTAACAAAACAATTTTCTATAGTTTAGATTAGAAACTAAACTACCATTTAAATCTTAAGTAATAGGTACACCTCTGCAAAAACACATAATTATGCATAAGTAATACTTGAACTTATTTCAATCTATCTCTACCAGAAATATGTCTACTTAGACTATCATAACAGATTCCAAATAAATAGACAAAATGAATCACAAACATATTTCGATATAAAATCAAAGAAAATGAAACGGAAAAGCGGTCTCTATAAAATGACTCTTATAAAAGTCAATCAGCCAATACAAAAGCGACATGCACCGAAGGGTGTTTTCTATGTTTGTACTGAAGGGTGTTTGTACCTCTAGGTCGGCGGGAGGAGACAAAACGGCGATATTAAAGAACCCATCACGGGACAATGCCTCCATGACAAAACTCTTACTTTGAACTCATTCCTAATCGCGGGGAAAAGTTTATTTTCTGCTGGGGTCGGGTTTTCCGTTAATGTGAGTGATTTCAATACTGTAATAAAATTATTATGCTATACTTACGTATTTCATCATTTAAGGCCTCTATATACCTCAAGTTGCGCCCTCATTTTAATTAAATTTATTGCTCGCCATTTGAAATGGCCACTTTTGGCATTTTTGCGAACTACTACTACAACAAACAAAATTTTACTGAGGTTATTGTTTGTAAATAAAACTATAGAACCTTAGCTCCAATCTGTACCTGTGAATTTTCGATACATTATGTACTTAGCGAGCAATAAATTTAATTAAAATGAGGGCGCCACTTGAGGTATATAGGAGCCTTAATATATTTTATTTATTTATTTGGTACACACACAATATTTAGCGAAGTACATGAAAAAGAATGGACAGAAGAATAGTACAAGTAGTAAACGTGATAAATCGCTATATCATATCGCGTTTCGGTGATCATGATAGAGGAGCTGAATGATCATCAGTAACTTTGAACTAGATTTGTGGTGTTTTCTCGAAAACAGTGTGTTACACTCAGTCCTTACCCCGAGTAACACACATAGCCTCAGTGGTTAAAAGACAAAGAGCTCACGTTTTGCTCGTCGTCGAGCGGTGGGTAATGAAAAATGCGGCACAGCGTCATTTCCCGTGTCTCTCGCCGGATCTTTTGAGATTGCACGGAAATTATCGCCATACTGACTGGTAATTAGAATAGTATTTGTGTCGATGCGGTGGATCTGTGAAGGATGACACGGATCAGCGAATACTTTATAATTCTCGTTTATAGTAGGAGACACAGAGCGTGTAGTAGTAACATGTTTGTACCCTAAACAACGCAGACAATGCTGCCCGATTTATCATTGCGCGCCGTGAAGTGGACAATGGCGGCCGTGCCGAGGAGAGCCCGCGCAGCCGGCGCTTGCGCACCGTACCGTGAACGAAACTACTTGATACTTGAATACTATTTTTACTATAGTATGTTGGGATTAAAGAAGCTATTATTCGTTTGCTGCTTTTCTGTTGTTCTTTTTCTGCAATGAAGATAAAGTCATCCCATTATTACTTTGGCGCGACCCTAATATTTATGCTTCCTGAAACTTCCACAAAGTAATATTGGTTTAAGAGAATACTATGGTAATTATAAAAAAATACGGGTAATGCTTGTCTTGTAGACATTTTTGATCACAGAACTACCTACACGTTTCATAATTCTAAAGATACTTACATTGATTCGTTGCTAGTAAATTACAATTTGACATAATGACCATCAGCCATTTTTAATGTCCCAACTGCTGGGGCACAGGCCTTTCTTATGGGTGGATAAGGAGGATGGGCCTTGACCCACCACACGTGCCTAATGCGGATTGGTGAGTGCAGCCGGGACCAACGGTTTAACGTGCCTTCCGAGGCACGGAGTAGTTCAAGATAATACATTTTTGGTCACCCCTCCCATGACCAAGCCTTGCGAAAATTCCTTAATCTCCGCAATCGGGCCAGGCGCTATACCACTGCGCCACCGTGACACTCGATTTGACAAAATAGTCCACAATATAAAAGCAAAGATGAAAAATAAATATAAAGAAAGAACAGAGAGAGGCAATTTTCTTGCATTTGTAATTTATAAATAGGTGGATAAATATGTTTAGTACCAATTTATTTAAAACTTTAAAAAAATATAAACATTAACTACTCTAAAAACCGCATCTACATCGGTCAAACCGTTCTAGAGATTTATGGCAACATGCGTTTGCGCACAAACAAACAACCTCTCACCACAGACTCTCACCCTAAACGCATTATACCTTCTCCGTTCCGTCGCAGGTAAAAATAAAAAAGTATCAACAACAATCGCACCTCACAAGCCTCAGTCTGCTAACTAAATACTATGTTATAAGGTAACCGCGACAACGACGTGGTCAACACAAAGATTTCATGAGGAGAGCATACGCCACCACTGCCCCGTTCCCACGCAGACTCTTAAACAATACAGAATGTCTCCAAAATGTACTCATAACCCCAAATAGACGACAATATAACCTTTATACCATTGACAGTAAAATTGAAAATGGGCTAACAAAATTGTATTGTTGAACACAATAATCTTTTGTTGATGGTGCGGTAGTCCAAACACATGGTTTTCTATTATTTCAAGAATAAAGTCAAGCTTTTGGTGTACCGCACGATTTAGTGGCGTATGGGTGATTTGAGAAGATCGATAGGTAATTTAAAGACACTTTAAGTATCGTGGGAAGCTCTGCGGTTTTGTTTGTGGATGATGATATGTGTTGGTCCGTTTTAGTTCAATGAATCGTAATCGACAGTATATTGATGTGACATTTCGAATGGAAATTGTATCGATATTTCATTTCCAACCAAGCATTGTAAACAGTTTTAAGTATTGAAACATGCATTTTATAAAGTTAGATACATTTTGAATAAAGGTTCTGTGTTGTTTGGGTTCATAATCTTCCATTGTTAGTTTTATTAGAGTACAGATTTAAGTGGCAAATGTTTGGAAAGAACAGCAGAGTAACTAAAAGGAACTAATTCACAACAACAATGGAGCAGCATGACAAAGTCTAGGTACTCAAAAAAGGCAAAAAATAAAAACCTACCTAGTTTTCGTATTGCATCGGGTAGTTTTAGTTTTTGATTGATTTCAATAAGAATCATTGGAATACTTGTTTTTTTTGGTTTGTTCGCTATAGTACTGGGGTGGTTAGCAAAAAAATAATAATAGGAAAAACCCAAAAGAACAGCTAAACGGAAGCATCAAAAATTCAACATTGGCAATTTTGTAAGGGAATTGCCGTTTCGGATTACTCGACAGCTAACATTTGTGAACAACTTAGAGTTTGTCAAATAGAGAATAGGTTTGTCTGAAAAAGTACTCGTAATAAAGCACTAACGTATAGTGTTGCTTTGGTTTTAGTATTCAGCTGCTTTGATATTAGTTATTTCAATATTTTAAAATTCTCAAGGTAAAATTGCTAATCATATAAATTGTAGGTGATACGAAGTTCACAGGGCCAATAGTTCTATATATATTTTGGGTTATTCCACAAATCTCCCTCAAGAAACCCCCCTCAAGGGGGGAAAACTGGACTTGTTCCGTAATTCTGCTCTCAGAAAATCCTCCTCAAGGGGGAAAACTAGACTTTAGTATAAAAAAAATCCAGAAAGTCCTCTCATCTATTTTGGATTATTCCACTTTTCCCCCCTATCTATTTAATTTTAATTTCTAAGACATTTGTGTGATTTTGCGCCTGAATTATCGAAGGCATTCCTTTCGCATAATATGTAAATGCAATCAGTAGATGCACAGATTGCACAGACAGCACAGGTCGGTTCACCTGGCAGGGCCAGTGTGGCAAAACGGGACGTGTAATTCGTCAATATCGCCGGCCGCGCCAATTGATTCCTGTTTGCCCCCCTTTAATTGCACCGTGCGATTCCTGTTGCTGAATTATTCATACTCGGGTGCAATCGATATGCATCGGTATAATGTACTGACGGAACATACGGCTTTGAGCTGTTTAGCAAAAAAGATGCAAGAAATTTAATACGAGTTAACGATTTTCAACGTTTTCTTGAAAAAATTTGCCGACTTGCAAAAATTTGGAAATTACACAAGAGGGTTGCAAGCAGATTATTATATTTTAAAATAGTATTATATAATAAAATAGTATTTATAACAAGGGAAAAGAAAAATGATAAGTATTTGACTGCATCGGGCGTACTAAGTACGAAATGAAAATACCTTACAATTGGATCGCAATCTGCAATTCATTAAATATCTATACTTACTATAATCGTAAATAAAACAGTCGAAGAAACAGAATCTGTAGACTTTTTAAAAAACGCTTCGCTATACTGCCCGCCCCTCACAAAGCATTCAGCATAAGTACCCACAAACTTATACCGAACATTCGAAAACTAAAACTACGCTGAGGGACAGTAAAAAAATTGATATTTTATTGCGATCGGGGTCCTTTTTTCTGCAATATTTTATTCTGTTTTCGTCGTTTTCTCTCGTTTCTCTTACAGTTTTTTACAAGTCTGTAGCTACGATCGGCAAAGGAATACGTTTCTTACAGCCATGGAATAAGAATTGTCGGAACTGTTTTGTGCTGTCTGCAGTTTTTAAAAATGGTTGGTAATGTACGTGCGTGTCGTCACACGCACGGATGAGTAGTATATCATTTTCTGAGTACAAATGGTTTTCAGTATCTTTTGTAGCGGCCTAATCTAGTAAGAAAATAAACAATGGGGTCGCGAGTCGACCATTGTGAATCTCAAAGGGGGAGACTTGCAATTTACATTTGGTTCGATAAAATTCTTCCGCGAGATGATTTTACTGGTGGCTATTTTGAAGAAATAAAGACGAATGAATATTTAGCAGTTTATGCCTTTTATCTTTACGAGGAAGTGCATTTAAGGAGGCGAGATTATGGCTCTCGAGAATTGTAGTTAACTAAAGGTGTTTGGTTGTTATCAATAGTTACCCAAGAAACTAAACAAAAGCATTAAAATATGGCATACGCAATTTCAGTCCTAAGCAATTTAACACAACTCCAAAAAGAAGAAATAGGTATAGTAAGAGAATTCGAATGAATCTTTTATGCATACTAAACCCTCAGTCCTTGTAACCCCTTACACGGCGGTGTCAATAAAATTGCGCTGGGACTCGAACCCGCGACTGCCATAAATCAGTCATCGTAAAAGAGCCACTAATGTCATCTAAGTTACAGCAAATTTCACGCATCACCTCCTTAGTTAATAGTCCGAAATTACTCGCCGCTCTCGTGAGGAATAATCGATTTTCTTATTGGATATCGGGTGGCGTAGACTGTGTTGTGTATCGATGTGTAGTATGCCAACATGGCTGCCGTTCAATTTAATTTTATATGTTTAACTTTACTTCTAAATCTTCTAGCTCCTTTATAGACAAAATGGTATTTTTATAAATGGAGTATACAAAATAGCGAAGTCGTAGAGAGGAGAATAGCATGACTGTATCTTACTCAGGTGCTTAAATGCAATAAAAACAAGAAAATTTAAAAAATAGCAAGCATATTTTCAACACTTTTGACGACCTCCGTGGTAGAGCGGTTCGCTAGCCGGTTTTCAATATGTCACCATCTCTGAGGTCCTGGGTTCGATTCCCGGCTGGGTCAATTTAGAAAACTAACTTTTCTATATTGGCTCAGGTCTGGTTACTTGTGTTACCACCATTGTCTTTGATTTCCATATCACAAGTGCTTAAGCTACTTACTTTGGAATCGGAACAATTTATGTGATGTTGTCAAATATTTATTTATTTATTATTTATTTATATGGTAAATTACTCGTTTAAAAAGAAAATCAGAAAATACTAAGTATTAGGTGAACATAGTGTTGTGTGATATGAGTATGTTAGCTACAAAAAGATGCATTCCTTCGCTTAAATTTCAAATTCCTTTCATTGAAATTTTTAAACATTTGTCTGATTAAAACCAAAAAGTCACAGTTGACCACGGTCACCAGCGCTCCCTATAGCCTGGAGGGAGACCCTCGGAATCTTATTAAAATCAAAATATTCATAGAGGCAATTTTAACGACACATTCGGGGTAAATCTGCCACAGGCCTTGAAGCTTTGAAATATATTTTCTTTGTTGAGATGTTGATCAAAAAAGCTTTTAAAAGTTATTTAGGTTTACGACGACGTTAATACTTTAGACATTGAGGTAAGTTATCGTGAAAAACTTCAATATTATTACATATTTTTGTCAATCTGATGTAAATTGTTTTAAGTATTTAATGAATACCTATGTAATTGTCTGAAATTAGAAATAAATGTTTCATCTTTATCAAGTAGACTATTGAACTTTTTTCTTAGGGAAAATCCCTTTGAATAAATTTTCACTTCTAACTACCGACGTTTGTAAAACTAATCATATTCATAGTTTATCCATGAAATGATAATACAAAAGAACTACATTAAACGAACGATAACATGTCATACACATAACGTCATGCGTCATCTCTATAAAACAAAAAGTAGTTATATATAGTTTCCTTGGAAATTAACTATTTTTGACGACCTCCGTGGTCGAGTGGCTTTGTACACCGGTTTTCAAGGTGTCGCCATCTCTGAGGTCCCGGGTTCGATCCCCGATTGGGTCACTTTAGGAAACGAACTTTTCTATATAGGCTCAGGTCTGGGTGTTTGTGATACCACCGGTCTCTGATTTTTATAACACAAGTGATTTAGCTACTTACTTTGGAATCGGAGCAATGTATGATGTTGTCAAATATTTATATTTCTTTATATTTATTTTGGGTCATTACTGACCTTCAAAATTTCAAACAAGCTCAGTCTAAAAACGATCCATAGTGAAAACCCATGGATTGTTTTGAATGGACCTTAGCCCACGGCAAAGTCACCATACAGTGCAGTGCCTTAACTTCTCACCCGAGAGCGTTCACCCCTGACCCTAACTGCTGTTGGTCATCTCGAGACGCTGGCTGTCTCGCTTGCACGTACGGCGAGGTGTATTTGTCGGTCCTGCTCCAACGGCTGCGCACGATTCGATCGCGGCCCGTGGATCCGGGTGTCCTCAGAATTGCGCGGCTCCTCGGTACAGAAATTGAGTAAGTTATTTAGAAATATTATTAGCTTGGAAACGTTGCTCTTATCACAAAGTAAGTTAGTTAAGCACTTGTGTTATGGCAATCGGAGACAACGACAGGGCCACAAATACCCAAACCCGAGACAATATTTCTATATTGTTTAAACCACTCGACCACGAAGGTTTGCTATCAATTATGTTTTTTTCAAACTTAAGAGCACATAGTCTGCACACTAGCGCCGCCATTGGAAAAAAATCATAATGCTTAAATATAGACGAAATTGTGAATTATCTCTCTGTAGTGCACTCCAACTGCAAAAGTGGCCACTTTTAGCATTAAAAGTCCATTAAACTAAAAACGACAGTCTATAAAATACTGTGTAAGCGATAAAAAGTACCACAAAGCTTCCTTGGAATGCACTACACAGAGATAATTCGCAATTTCGTCTTTATACTAAGCACTACGATTTTTTCCAATGGTGGCGCTAGTGTGCAGACTACGCAGTCTTAAATAAAATGAGTTAATCTAATGACCACGTGTGGTATAGAGACACAATTATTCAATAAAAGCTCAATATCATCTAAAAGTTTTTTATGCACCTCATCTTAGGGCAAACCCTAAGATGAGGTGCATAAAAAACTACCAAAGTAACGTTACTGATATTTTGTATGTAAAGTTGTTTTTCATTTCTCCAAAAATATTTCAAGAATATTCCACAAAAAAATGTAGTTTACTCATATTTCCACAAATGAATAATCGTATAATAGTACCTACTTCATATTTTCAGCAAGATAAGGTAACAATTAGAATTCTCATAATCTTGCTGGAAAATCCTCGACATAAAAAAAATACCCCTCTTATTAAAAGTAATGTTTTTCATGAATTATTTTTATTAACTACGACTATTTACCCTGCAATCTTTTATAATCGTAATATCGATAGTTTCAAATAAGTATTCAAAAAAACTTCACTGGTTGACGATTCTGTATTTAAGTAAAATTCTATGTTATAGAATTTTACAACAAGTCCTGAGCCGGGTTGCAATTGAAACTGGGAAGATGTTTTCGTGTAGCCGACAACACACTGCCCCATGCGCGCGCGCCGGTATAGCTGGTATGCCTGCAGCGCATAGCATGCAACTGGCTTACATCACTACTACGTGACTTATGCACAGTTTTTATAAGCGCTGTAGATCTCGCGTTAAAAAGTAGCTCAAATTGTATGTTGTTTATAAAAAAGAAAAACGTATATTAATACGCAGTCATAAATTCCGCCACAACCTTATTATTTTCAAATTTCGAATATTAGCCAGAAATATTTTGATTGATTTTAAACTATGAACTTTTGAGTCTTCTAAAAATAAAAAACAAGATTTGCTTTGCACCGCTAACAAAAAAGGTTTGTGTTATTTTAACATTTTGCAAAACGGCTGAAATATGATCTTTTTACATATCTTCGCTATTTTGATAAAATTCGAAAAACTGAATCAACTAAAAAATTCTATATAATTATCAAACCTGCTCGCAAAATCTCATGAGAATCGGTTGAGAAATGCGACCTGTAGAGGAGAACAAACGGACACCGGGAGGACATACGCAGCATTTTTGCCCAAGCTGAACCAGGGGCGCTTCGCTCGCGCTTTTATGACCTGGATACGACACAGCACACACGTTAGAAACACAAACAAACAAACACACAAAAAGAAAAATAAATGTAATATAAAAAACTAATCTTTATTTCTTGAGTATGTACATTTGCTTTTATGATTAGAATTTGCATTTGCATCTTAAGATTAGAATTAGATTTACATAAATGTTTATTCTTTTTTAGGATTCCATAGTCAAGTCAACAAGGAACCCTTATAGTTTCGGCATTTCCGTCTGTCCGTCCGTTCGCGGCTTAGTTCAGAGGCCCTAAGTATTAGAAAGCTGTAATTTAACATGAATGTGTATATAATTACGCCCAAAAAGTGGTAGAATAGAATCTCGAAAAATATTTACCTCCCCTGCGTGTAAGGAGGGGAAGAATTTTTTTATTTCTCTTCAATTTTATAGTGCTGGGTGTCGTCAAATAGGTCTTTCAATAATAATAGGTTTGTTAAAACTCTTTTTGATTCAGGGATCCCTTTGCGAAACATTAAGCTTAAAAGTGCAAAATTTTTTTAGAGTCAAGTGATGTCTTATAAGATTCTAGACTTTAATAAAAGTTCTAGTCAGAAACTTTGATTATGCATGAAATAAAGGAATACTGGTGCAAGTTTTTTCATGTCCGTAACCGCAATAAATAAAAATTACAATCGAAAATTATTTAACTACGCGTTCCGAGTTTTATTTACTTATTGGTTTATTCAAGCATTGTCTGACTTACAATAAAATTTATATTCTAAAAAAAAAAGATTTCAAAATAGACCAATTAAATATCAAAAGCTCTCTAATCTAATTGTCACAAAAACGGTAACAGTATTCTATTTCAAAAAAACCCTTTCATACCGATTAAGGTGGTCATTATAGGAAGTCATGAGACTGTCGCGACATTCGCCGCGTAATTATACAAGGGTTGAAACGGGGGCGGACACAAAAGAACTTGTAATGATTTTCATGTGATTTTCACGCACCACTGCATTTGAGGAAGCATTTGTATTGTGGGTCCGTAATGGTGTTTGCTGTTTGTATAAGACCTTTATTTTAAAAATGAATTTAAATAATTTGTAGCTCCTATAGCAACAAATTCGGTGCCTAGCTATCGAACTATCGAACTCCTTTTCAGGATCGAAGTAAAGATTGGTATGTATTTGATTGAATCCTAAGGATTGAATCATTAAAAACGGTAAATGTATACATTTTTCTGAAATTATGATTTAAAGTTCTTTGTTACTTAAAAGAGATTTTTGAGACTTTTTGACTTTGATATTTTTGAGCCTTACTATATAGTATAAAAGTACCTAGACGTACTTCATTATCATTTCATCATCAAAGTTTTACCATTTTCATATTGTTATTAGCATTATAAATACCTTTTAGTTATTTCACAATAAACACTATGATAAATAACAGGGCATACTCCGTAACGAGAACTAAATATTTTCCTAGGTTAATTAAAAGGGAACCGCTGGATAAACAATCCTCGTCTGATATGACACCCGATCGCGGTTGTTTTTAATGACTATTAATTTTTAGTTCAGCGCCATCTAGCGGATTACGGTGACATTAAAATGAAGCGGAGTAGTCCTTACTGGAATAATAAATGTTGACGCCCCATATATTTTTTTTTTAATAAAAAATTTTTCTTACTCACAATATGACTGCTTTACAAAAACAATGAAAAACGCAAAGCCGTGTATGCCCTATCGAATACTCAATAGCATTTAATTGTCGTACGATCACGTACATACTAACACAAAATAATACAACTTTCACTCAACCGACCGACTTACTTGCAACCCGCCTACTGACAGTACTTGTTAGTGACGTCATCTCATATCAAACGTTATAGATTATTTCGAAAGTGTCCTCAATGGGGGTGTAACTCAGTGGTAGAGTGTCTGCTTCGCATGCTGAAAGTCCTGGGTTCAAATCCCAGCACCTCCACAGTTTGTTTTTGTTATTTATTGTGCTGTTTTGTTCGTTTCGTTAATTTGTGCTTCTTTCTATGTACGGTTTTCTTCTTGAATTTTAGTCTCACTATTCCTTGTACCCTTAAAATAATAAAGCAATCTTTAGAATCTTAAATAAAATACAAAGTTACTTAATAAAAAATCGCTGTTTATTAAATGCAACACTTTTTTTAATTAATTTGTAATTAATTTATTGTGAAAACTGTCAAAATACAGGTTAGAGTTGAAAATTTTTTCAAAAACTTTTGTAAGATTAGTAGTGTAGTAATATTTATTTTCACCGTGTCCCTACAGTTCTAAAACCTTATTCTGCGTTTTTTTTTATCATAAAAATGCAATCAAAACATTGAACATTTCAGGGATTTGAGCCCCAAAACCTGAAAAAAATACAAAAAACAACTCAATAATTTTATAAGAGCGCTGCAAACCTTGTTCAATAGCAACATACCATAATTGTCAAATAATAAATATTTGACAACATCACATACATTGCTCCGATTCCAAAGTAAGTAGCTAAAGCACTTGTATTGTGGAAATCAGAGACAACGGTGGTAGCACAAACACCCAGACCTGAGCCAATATAGAAACCAACCGGGGACCCAACCGGGGATCGAACCCGGGACCTCAGAGATGGCTACACCTTGAAAACCGGTGTACAAAGCCACTCGACCACGGAGGTCGTAAATACCTCGCGTTTTAATAATTTACCAAACAAAGGTATTTAAGGAACAGATAGTTTTAAAGGTAAACCCCATTAGAGGGGGCGTGTTGAATAATGAGTGAGCCCCGTGCCTAAATGCCAGCCCAAATGGAATAACAAATCAGCACGGTTCCATCAGCTGACCGGACTTCAATATTTTAGGATTATTGTGGCTGACCTTAGGACTTCTGGCGAAAAGGTCAACAGTAGTGGTCAATAACCTTGTAATGTTTTTCTTTACTATCATTAATTTCTTTCAGCCATTTTTAATGTCCCCACTGCTGGGACACAGGCCTTTCTTATGCTGGTGTATAAGGAGGATAGGCCATAGCCCACCACGCAGGCCCAATGCGGATTGGTGGGTGTCGACGACTGCAAGCAAATGCAGCTGGGACCAACGGCTTGACGTGTCTTCCGATGCGCGGAGGAGCTCAAGATATTTTTTTTTTGTCAGCCATCTGATGACCGACCCTTGCGGAAGTTGCTTAACCTCTGCAATTGCATGACCAGCCGCTAAACCACTGCGCCACCGAGCATTATTAATTTATCTAGATTTAAATAAAAACCAGTTTTCGAAACTTTTTGAAATAATTGTCGAGCAGAAGAACCGATGGTCATGGAGAACAGTGCAGGACCAATGGTCATGGAGAACAGTGCAGGACCAATGGTCATGGAGAACTTTGGGGCAGACTTAAGGCCAGCTACTCAAACGAATCTTAAAGTTAAGGTCACCTTTAAATTCAAAAAAGTTGTCTTTGTCAGAAACTCTATTAAACAGACAGCTTCCTTAAAGTTAAGGAGACAGATTTTAGTTAAGAAACCTTTACGTATTCGGCCGTTATTCCCACTTATAGTGGACATTCATTGAATGCGAATGACTGGGATGATGATAATGAAGCAGAACAAGAACTAAGCAAAAAAACTCCATAAACGACACTTTTTAAGTATTAAATATAGTGGTCTACTACATTCCACATAATATGGAAACATTTGCGTATTCGCACAAAATATTTCCAAATTAGTCCCGCCATAAAGTATATTTTGCTACTGTACTTATAGCTATTCAATGACATAGTTTTTACATGCAAAGTTTTTCTAATTGAGTTGTTTTGAAAACAAAATCTGAACCATGCTTTTTTCATTCCTTAACGAGCATCTGAATATTCAATAACAAATTGTGAACAATGCACAATTTCATTCTATTTGCCTCTGTATAATTTTTGCCAGGTGTGCGTCAATCATAAACAGTTGGTCCGATTTAATGAATCTCGTCCGAATGGCACGTGTCGTCACGAATCATGCTCTACTGAGCCTACTAACGATGCGTGAAGAGGCCCCATGGTAGAGCCCTTTAAAAAATAAATATAATTAAATAAATAAAATAAACAAATAAGTATTTGACAACATCACATACATTGCTCCGATTCCAAAGTAAGTAGCTAAAGCACTTGTGTTATGGAAATCAGAGACAACGGTGGTATCACAAACACCCAGACCTGAGCCAATATAGAAAAGTTCGTTTTCTAAATTGACCGAACTGGGGATCGAACCCGGGACCTCAGAGATGGCGACACCTTGAAAACCGGTGTACAAAGCCACTCGACCATGGAGGTCGTCTTTCTTACTAAGTATATCCATTCAACAATTAATTATAAAATAGAAAAGGAAAAACTTTTCATATGGGCAAACTTCGTTGTTGTGTAGCATGATAGTTTGTTTCGCTTTAGTTACCTACTTTTATTACTAACGAGTCATGGTTACCAAACAAAAAAAAATCGGTTCGAATTGAGTACCTCCCTCCTTTTGAAGTCGGTAAAAATGGTAATTCTTTCAAAATTTAAAATTTTAATCCATAGAGAAGTGGCGGGAATTTTTACCTGTCACGTCACAAAAGAGGTGCACAGATAAGGAGTTAGATGGCGGATCACCAGCGGTCGGAAATTGGCTCTCCTCGCAATTTCCCGAAGGCGGACGGTAGGCGCGCCTCTGTGTTCTGCCAGCTGGCTGTGGAAAAAAATGGGTTATGGTTTTTAACTGTTCAATGTAAAGAGAAAACAAAAACTATGAGAGTTGTGCCGGAAAACTATCAAAGGAAACGTTACTAGGTAGGTATTATGTTTTTCATCGATGAGTGACCAAAAAAAATTTAACGAAATCTGTTGTAATAGGTACTACGAATTTCTCTATTAAATCAACTGAAACAATGTTATCAATTATTTAGTACTAGAACCATTCCATAATAAATATGAAGATAAAAACTTTTTTGAATTGCTCAATTCAAAGAAGTTACATCTACTTTCATCTTAATCTTAGGTTTTTTATAGAGCTGTAGCTGTCAATATTTTTACCAGTTGTTAATCCGCTGACATTCCACGACAACCATGGACACGTTGATTCAAATCTCAGCGCGATCAGCCGCCAGAGGGCGCGGTGATTGACAGCTAATAACCGCAAATTTCCCGCGGGATCCCGCAATTTGTCCCCTTCGCTATCCCGCCTTCGAGAAACTAGCAATACCAATTTCACAGCATCAATGCTTAGTAAAAAGTCAGTCGGTTGGTAGAGAATTTTTGGCTCATGGGAATACATACATACTTAAATCGTACCTATATTAAGTACTGGGAGGAAAGTAGGAAAATACAAAAATGGCAGCCTAAATTTATAAAAACATAAATAATATCTCGAAATTCATTGCAGAAATTACTCGATGTGAGTGTACTGACTTTGACAATTTCTTTAAAAATCATTGTTAACGGAACAGTATTAAGTATGAAAACGATATCGAATAGTTGACTTTCATAAAATCTGTAGTTGGGAGTGTTTTGACGATTTAACGTAGCTGTTAATACGTCCTTGTTGAATTTCAAAGCCCACATAGTTCCGCTACAATGTAACAATACAACCGATGGCCGCTGGGGCAGACGAGTTCTTAGAGAGTGGAGACCGCGTATCAGCAAACGTAATGTGGGACGCCCTCAGACAAGGTGGAGCGACGATCTTCACAAGGTGGTTGCCAAAAACTGGATGAGAGTAGCCGCGGATCGTGCTCGGTGACGTGCACTTGGAGAGGCCTATGTCCAGCTGTGGACGATGATAGGCTGATGATGATGATGATGATGATGATGATGATGATGATGATGATGATGATGATGATGATGATGATGATGATGATAATGATAATGGTGATGATGATGTAACAATAGTAAGTAAGTAAGCCTTGTAAACCTAAAGAAAGTGATATACTTAGAAATTAAATCCGTGGTGCAGTGCGAGTGGTGTATAAATATAAATGAATAGCCGCTATCTGCTGCATTAAATATTAATAAGCCTCCCCATTACGAGAGAGCTTTTTACGCGACCCACGGTAGGTACGCGCACTTAAATCTACTGGAAATGTTGCTGAAACACCTGAGATCTTCAGAGCGTTGAGGATTAACTTTTTACGATTATTACGACTTGATTGAGTCAGTGTGAAGGTCAATGACATTTTAAAAATGGATACAAAACTTTAATTTGTGCCAATGATTAAGAATAATTAAGTAATTCATGCATTGTGGATTGAAATATACCTAATTAGATACTTATCAAATATTAAATTTATATTGAATAATCAGTAAAACATTAATATAATCGTGGATTTTAATTATACATATTAAAATAAACCATATATTTATTTTGGAGGAGTTTTTTTTCAATAAATTTTAATCGCGTTATACATTTATATAGAATTGAAACCAAAACATCCATTCCAGCGCCTCTACAGCATTGTTCACTTTCTTGTAACACTAATCATAAGGCCAGCGATTGGGTAAAAGCCAGTAAATCTTCAGAACCCCCAATAACTTACCCGCGACTGGCGGCCCCTAATTACGAACTATCACTAAACATATACGTGCATTTTTCTCGAGTCAAACTACTGAAGAACACTTGTCTTCATGTTCTTAAACGATTAGTCTGTAATTACTTATTATTGAGTTTCTTTAACAGATGTCTTTATGGTTTAAGTCACTGAACTATACATTTTAATTACTATTATTATATACTGGTTAATTAAAAGACGGCTACGTAAAGGAAATAAATGTATTATAGCAAAAAGGCAACAAAATAGTACTTTCAAAGCACATTAGTTTTTGAAACTGACAACCAAAAACACACAAAGAAAACGCCGACGTCAAACGTCACAGAATTAGAAAAAAGGTGCGTTATGTCGTATCTACTGTGATTTCTCGGGATTTCAAGTATTCGCATAAAGGATTCCAATCAACGCAGTTCCAAGCAAATAAGAACTTTTAAATTTTGAGATTCTAGCATTCACAATACTATTTTTATATAATACCAAATAATATACTAGAAAAAATACGACTCGCACCGATCATGTTCTCGGACGGGAATCGAATAAGAACTTACCTGTTGGTATGTGTTTTTAGATTTCTCTGCTACATACATACAAAAAAATGCAACATCCAAAGACAGTTTCAGATTTAAAAAAAACACGAAATAGCTTAAGTGCAGTAATATTAAGGTTAATGATTGTGAGTTTCATTCACAACAAAAAAGTCGGTTAAATAAATTAAATTAATCGGTTTAATAAAATTCACTGATGAACACTAAAGTATCTCACCTCACCAAGGATCATTTTGTAATAACCTTGTCAAGGATATTATGAATCATGTGGCTTTGCAATTTTATCATGAATTTTATTTTTTAATCAGCCCTACATTTTTTTTCTCGATATCTGAAAAAATACCAATAGATTTTACCACATGTCTAAAGAGCTGCTGCTCCCAAAATACACACCCGATAACGGTGTATTTGTGTATTATTATGATATAGATTGTCATACTAGTCTTCCCATTAATTTTTAAATAGTGGTCTGTTTTCCTGATTTCCCTTGTAGTTGCAAAATATATTCATATATTTTGGTCAAATTTTATATAAAACTATTCCTCAAGTTAATAGCATTAGTTCTTGAGATAACCAGCTGTGACATACAGACAGACCGACTGAGTCGCACCATAAGGTTCTTTTTATCATTTTGGTACGGAACCCTAAAAAGTAAAATGAATAAAGCGTCAGATCTACCACGCTGCGCTCCGTCATGCAGATTGTAGCGAAGATTTGTGTGTGAGTGTAAAAATGTGTGTATTACTTACATCATGCGTGACTTCTGCCACAGAATATACAACGTGTTACAAAAGTACCCCTACTGCCGAATATGGTGGATAGGGACCATCAAACTGAACAACTTTTACTATGGGACCAACTTTGAAATCGCGAAAAAAAAATCAGCTGTTTCATAGAATTTGATATTTTCGTAATTAATTTTTGTAGGTATGAAACAGCTGTTTTTTTTTTCGCGATTTCAAAGTTGATCCCATAGTAAAAGTTGTTCAGTTTGATGGTCCCTATACACAATATTCGGCATTAGGGGTACTTTTGTAACACGTTGTATATTAGTCTTCTCTGCAAACTTGGCACCTTATGTTATATACAACTTTAACATCCGCAGTCAGAAAGTGATGCGTGATGCGCGGCAGTGTGACATCCGACTAGTCTACCACATGGATCAATTGGTTTCGCCCTCGGAATGCCCTCAGTCACACCATCCTCACATCTGTCATGTTCGCGTGTCACAGCATGCACGGTGTAATTGGCGGTGCGCTGATGACAAATGATACCGACTCTACTAATCAACGGCTGCAAACAATCCTATAATATTCTACTTAAGGCTCCTATATCCCTCAAGTGGCGCCCTCATTTTAATAAGCCCTCGCTAAGTACATAATGTATCGAAAATTCACATGAACAGATTGAAGCTAAGGTCCTATAGTATATTTACTAACAATAACCTCAATAAAATTTTGTTCGTTGTAGTTTGAGGCGCCACTTTGAGGTATATATGGGCCTTAATTGACTGAGCGAGCCCAAAGCGTCTCTGCTTTAGCTTGGGCAGAAATTCTTTCGTATGTCTTTCCGGCAGTCTGTTCCTTCTTGTGAAATTTTGTGAGCATGTTCGATAATTATATATTTTTTTTTGTTGAGCCAGTTTTTCGAAATGTTTGTGCAAAAGCTCATTCGTGCGAAAGTGTACCTGCTAGGCTTGGCTCTTTTATACAAAAAAGCACATCCTTAAACAGTGTGATTCGATACCGATGTAAATATTTTTTTAAATACACCGAAGGTTACTTTGTTTGATTTACACTCATGATTTATGCCTCACAAGTTATTATACACCTGAAAGGGTAGATGCTGTACACTCGTTAATTTGAGTACCTATTACGTTCTAGGGAACACAATATTTGATATCACATCAATCCTCCTAAGTAACATAAATTCGAAACCTCATCAAATACAATGCATTTAAATCTAAATCAAATCAAATCAATTGTTTATTTGCAAACTTGTGGTGAAACAAAGGTCTTTAACATAAAATGTGCCGTTACATGCTGCCGTATGTAAACAGCGTGCAAATATTTGAAATATTAAATATTATTAATAGCTATTTGATAGCAAATAAAAACAGCATAGGGCAAGTATCATTAATTACAAATTGCAGCTATGTCATAATTATAATTATATTTATACAATGTCAAAGAAAAATAATTTAGTCATAAAAAAACACTCTCATTCATCACAAATATTGAATTAATTGAATAACGCAGAACATAATTATTTACTTAATTGATTTGTCACTTAAAAAATCAGAAACACAGAAAAATTTTTCGTCAATAATAATTTCTTTAATTTATTTTTAAATTTAAATAACGTTAAACTTGTCAATACAGCTATGGGAGTTTGTTGTATATACATATTTAGACCATAGGCAGATAAAATCGCTTCTAAAATTCAGTCGAGTTCAATAATATGTACGCACCCTTTGACAGTTCATCAACCTTTATGCCTTTGTAATAAAAGTCAACATCCTGTCAAAACTGCCAACATAATAATGAACTCGACTGTACCTGACTGAATCTATCTAGCTATAGCTAAGCTACTGTTTGAAAATTTTCCATGTGCATGTGTTCTATATTTTTATACTGACTTTCATTGCTTTCATATATAAAAATGAAAAAACCCAAACCACCACATGAGAAACAAAACTCTTCCGGTGAGTGTTAAAAATTATTTTTCTGTCAGCGAAACTAACACCATTTTGACGACCTCCGTGGTCAAGTGGCTTTGTACACCGGTTTTCAAGGTGTCGCCATCTCTGATGTCCCGGGTTCGGTCCCCGGTTGGGTCAATTTAGAAAAACGAACTTTTCTATATTGGCTCAGCTCTGGGTGTTTGTGATTCCACCGTTGTCTCTGATTTCCATAACACGAGTGCTTTAGCTACTTACTTTGGAATAGGAGCAATGTATGTGATGTTGTCAAATATTTTTTTATTAAACAAGCCATAAACCCAATCTATGCCCAAGGATGCAAATGAAAAAATAGAATCAAAGACAGTGTGTATTAGGCCGCGGCCGCACTGCTGTGGCGAGTGTGACGCGACGGCGACGCGACGGCGACGCAACGGCGACGTTTCATTCAACAGACAAAGACTGCCATGTGGTACGGCTACTGCCATACGTTTATACATAAATACACCCTTAATTTTTAATTACTGCAAATATTTTAGGAGGTATAGTAGCCATGAAAATAAACAACATCTCAGATGTTTAGCTGCATAGAAATGTATGATATAGATATATATGTAATAGGTAGCTTTTTCTTTTTCAGAATTAACTCTATACAAAAAGTTGTTTATTCTTACTGTGACCTCCTAAAATACATTGATCTACTTAATTAAAAATTAAGTGTGTGGTTTGTTTTCATGTAATCACCCCGTCGTCGCGTCGCAATCACCGCAGCAGTGCGGCCGCAGCCTTATATGGCTTGTGTGCACTGACCTCCATATATTTCACACACTTAAATACAAAAATTTTTTTCAGGTCAGTGCTTGTGTGTGACAACGACAACGTTGTAATCAAAGGTAATCAATACAATTTTCTTATACCAAAGAGAATAAACTTTCCTCTATGAGTCATCACCTCTGTCACAATTCTCATCATCACTGTTCAAGAGAATGTAACCACTCCGTTTTAATCACTGTCATTTTGTATTGGGTGTATTATGGTTGTGTAACTTTTATTTTTTATTACTTTATTTCAATGTTCGCGCACTTATTGATAATCATAGTCTGTATAATGATTGCACTAGTCGCATCATTCGACAAGACGGTGAATGTTGGCACTGTCCTGTTTTCTCAGTCAGACCTCCAGAGAGTTAACTGGGATTCAAGTGAGCTAGGATTGCTCAAAGCACGAAGGTACTTTCAAGATTTACTCCCCAGTTCCAATTTTGTCGACACAACCAATGAAGATTATATAAATATGTTACTAAGATATTTCAGGGACGCTTATACTTCCATAAAAAGAGAAACTACTAACGAAACAGCAAGTCGTTTGATGACAGTAGCTCTCTCAGATGCGGTCGGAGGATATTTCAAATTTTGGGCTTTACCAGTTACCAAGATTGGATTTTACGGAGGTACGATTTCGCAGAACAATATAATAAAGCTTTCTCAGTTTTATGACGAACTCAAAGTCTTTCTGGATACCGATGGAAATGGTTGGAGAAATCCAAATAGAAATGTGTTACATGACAAAGCATTAAATATTGTGCCGTTTCGGCACTTCAGGAGAAGCATGAAGCATCCTTGCAGTCAGCTGGTGTTCGAGGAGACTCCCAACGGATTGACCATCCCCGTCCCGTACATTCGTTGGGGAAACAAAAGCACAATGATTGTTCCTATGAAGAGAAACTCTATTGTATTTTTAGAGTCCCCTCACCAACCAAATTATTTAGTAAAATATTACGACGCTGCCAAAAATTGTATAGAAGAAACCACAATTGATGGATCAGACTTTGAAGACAGATTTCAGACTTGGTTAAAGCAAGATGTCCTTCCTCATCTTTGTGACGATAAAATTTACTTCTCTTTTGGGAAAGTTCTCTCTCTGGTTAATAGGACAAGAATGAAGAAATGTTACGATATGTGCAACAAAGTTATTATTGGAGGAATTCATTTAGATTTTTCTAGCACAAGAACATTGATAGTGTTTATAATATTAATCCTCGAAGTAGTTTGGTGCATTCCAGCATTATTTTACTTGGCTTGCACACGAAGGTTTAAATCAAAAAAAACAAAAAAAAGTCATTTAAGGAAAGATTCTGGAACTATCACTGATTTATTTTGCGATAAATATAAATCGAAACCGATACGAAACATTTTTGATAAAATTAAAGAGAAAAAGCGCAAGATCGTTAATACTAATCAGTATAGTATATTTGAAGGAGTGGCTGGTGGTCTTAAATTAGAACAAAAACCAAGAGATAAATTCGCATTTGACGCATTATGTTCTGTCCAACCAGAATCCGAGCCTCACGTTACTTCCTCTAAGCCAACTGTAAGTTTTGAACATGAAGTGACAGGTATTCCGCTGAAATCATCCATGAGAAGGTTATATAGCTCCCATTCTTCACGATCACGAAATAGCCTCGCAGTCACGCAAACCAAGTCAAAATCGTCGTCTAAATCTTGCATATCAAGCAGTCATGTATGCACTTGCTCTAAATGCACGATTTATGGAAGCGTTTATAACGTTAAAAGTTTTATTTCTGAAAATAATTCAATTACTTTCCCTTACGTGGCATCTAAATCAATCAAGGATTCTGTCACTGAAATACTTTCAAATGTCACTTACGTAAAATCAGTAAATGACAATTTCCCAAAAAGTATGGACTCGAAAATAAGCATTGATAATGATCTTTCAAGAAAAGAATCCTTCGATCCAGAAATAAAATGTCCTTGTCTCAGTTGCTTGGAAAATACGAACGATAGTTTAGTCACCGTACTCAATCAAGAGAGCCCAGTGGTAGAAACGATTTTCGAAAACAAAATGGACGCAAATACTCAGGCACACTGTATAGGTACTCGAGCTTCGCAGCTGCCGGTTATCAAAGAGAGCATCTGCAGAAACGTTGGGCTGAACCTAGACACGGAGCCGCCGCCTTGTTTTGAGATAAATATTGACAAACCGCGCACGAAAATAAGCGTGGGGATAACAAGTCACTCCAACAAAAAGAAGACTCCACCAAGTAGGATTCCTAAAAGACTTCCCAACATATCAGTGCAGTTGTCGTGCCATATGAGCAAGGAATCCCCACAGGAAAAGAAGTGGAACAGAAGTTTAATCCCTCAACCCAAAAGGGTAGTAGATGATATTGCGATACATTCAGGAAATACTGCGCACAAATATTATGATAATAAACTAAATGTAACTGTATAATGTTAATGTATTTGTTAGTTTGAATTTGTTAAAAGGTGCTACACTAATAAATAATAGGATTTAATAAAATGCTCTCAACATTTCATTGTAGATATCAAATCTTCGATTGTAAATTTTTTTAATGTTATATTTTTTCTTTCTGCAGGGCCTGCATCACAGATTTCAGGGCCCTATTTAATAAACGTGACAATTTGTCTCTGGTCATGACAATTTTATATCCATTGCGTCAACCAATTAGAAATTGGAACAAACTACTCATAGCTACACCGCAATGTCATGACAAATTATCACGTTATTAATAGGAACCAAATAACTTATCTTCCGGTTTAATTTTAAAATGGAACAGAATTTCTATGTGATTATCTAGAAAGTAGGTAATTGAGCAGAAAAACTTCTTCGGATCCAATGATACAGACCCAAAAATTTCGTTTTAAAATCGTGGGATTATTATTACCTTATTACAAAAAAAAGGTGGCATACGTCCGCACATACCTACATACCTCTACAAACACTGCATAAAACAAAACAAAGTCACATTTCACTTGCTCCATATGGTTACACCCTGCTCTAATCACGCTGACGAATTTATTGGCTCACCGGGTGAATTACGCGCGGGTCCCAACTGAGTTATTGCATATTTCGGCCAGCTCAGGTGGCCCGGCACAACACTAATCTGTCATTACGCCCGTTGCCACTTAGCGAATTGGGCTCGGACTTTGGGGTGGATTTGGTTAGATCCAATTGGAAAATAACTGGCGGCTTTTGAGAGATATTTCTTTAATTTGGTAAGCAGGAACTGAAAATTTATAATGGTCAGGAGATTAATTTTCATTACGATAGTATATTATGATACAAGTGAGCTATGTTGCACGCTGTGGCTATGGGTTGCAGCCCGAGCCGTAGGCGAGAGCATAATTCAGCAGAGTGTATAATGCAAAGCTCACAAGTTTCATACGACGACGTTTTTCAACACATTTGAGATGAAAATACTAAATAATTTACCACACAGCGACAAATACGATAAAAACAAAATATGAAAATTATGGGACAAGGCTCGTAAGTTTTTTTTTCACGTGCTCAATGCAAGAATATTTCGCGAACAAAGGGGTGATTAAACATACAGCCTACTTCAAAATTATAATTTCAAGTCTTTACGACTTGAAATTATAATTTTTAACAGTATGCAAATATTTTAATATTTTTTAACAGTTTTTTTCCGTTCCGTCACGTCGAGAATTTTAGGTAGGTGCACAATGACTTCAATTACATAGACGAGCTGTTCAAAACTACAATTGTGTCACAACCAACCTTCGCGGCGCATCAACTGTTTCTATCGGTCGCTCGCAAAGGAGGAAGGGACATTTTCAAAGGACTTTCGGTGCATGCACCGTAAATTAAGAGGAAACACCACGGTCGAGAGAATTGAAAAATTCCTATAGAAAGTTGACAAAATCAACGTTTCGTAGTTCCCTGTTTCCTCCTCCAAAACTAGACCATTATTTTCTTAGTAAGAATATAAGTTAAGGATACGCTAATAATAACAAATATCATTCGGATCCTAAAACCGAAATTAAAACAAATTTTTACTTACTTGAAAATCCTTTTTTTCGGTATACTTATGTACTCGTAAGACAGTTTCTTCCAAACCTCTTTTAATACCGTCCCCATTAAGCAATCCCTGTGACCATAAATTAAGGGGAGTGCAGGACAATTTGTTCTTTAATCCCGTGTCGATCGGGGATTATCTGGTTCAATTGGTGGTAATCCCACAACATTGGCACACCCGCCAACATCTGATCCATTGGCCACTATTTATTATGGCCTGGCCACCCTACTCGATTTATCTAAGTTGTAATAGTTTATGCTGATTCTGAGATAAATTATAAGAATTAATAAGGATTATTGTTAGATATTGGGTTATTTTGAGGTTGTTTATTAAATCACTGCACTGCTGACTATACATAAAGGGGTTATGGACAGTACATACCAGGAAGAAGTCAGGATAAGATACGAAAGTTCTTCTATTCGCAACCCTTGTTTTGAAATGTTTTAAAACTTTTTTTTTTAATTTCATTTTTTTTTTATTTTCAATTACCTAGGTGAATCTACGGAAGTTTTGACCGCCGTCATTATCCTCAACTTGTTTCATAATTTTAGAGTAACAAAATTCTGTCCCTGTGTGCAATGACGAGAATATAGGTCCCAGACGAGTAGTACTTAACAGCATAAGTCATATTAATTTTGCAACAAATCATATCAATTTTATATCGAGGAGAATGACGGCGTTCAAAACGCCCGTAGATTCATCCACCTACATAATTGTCATCTAGCAGTGTGATTTATTAAACACTCTCTGCAATTTTCTTATTTCAGCCGTAAATATTTTTATTCCAATATTTCCCGTTGCGATGAACTGGCCAGTTGGCCACGTAGCAGATTCACTCCAAATCCCCAACGATTAACGTTACAAATTAAATAAACATAACGCCCAAGCATAGGCGAGGCCCGTCCGGTGATTTACAACCGGTCCGGTCCGGATTATCCGGTGGCTCGGTAAGGTAGCCTCATATATGACCACATACTGTTTTCTAGCCACTAGCATTGATGATATTCCGCAAAATTGCTATCGCGGTAGCGGAAAATTAATGAGGTTATAAAAAAAATTAAAAAAACAAAACTAATCGTAGCGTTTAAGATCACGGTCGGTAATGGTTAGAAATATACTGAAGTAATAGTACAATACTGCCACGGTCTAAAATGACTGTGTTACTGGCAGCGATGATGGCTGTGCGCGGAGCTTAGCGCAGGTCCAGGCCATCACAGCGCGGTCAGCATTGCAGCCCTTGATCGACAAGCTGAAATAAATAGCGCGGACAGCAAGGGCTCCAATGATGACCAAGCTTGAAGGCCGAGAGCGTAGTTAAGCTAGCTCGAAGTACGTTTAGCACTATTACCTATATGTATATTCTATGTCGCGGTCATCATAACGTGGCAAGCAGCACAGAATATATAATCCCAGCAGTCATTGTGGACCAAGGCTGATATAGTGCTTTACTCAAACGATGCGAGTACTATCTAATATACTAAAATTTTCACCGATACTACGTGAAATCATAATAATTTAATTATATTTTTCAAAGAAAACACTTTTATAAGTCAGCGTTTTTAATAGCTCTTTTACAACGAAAGAAAAAATAATGACAAATATCAAAATTGACAAAATACTATAAAAAAAAATATATATTCTAAAAAGGTGGCATTCGGCCACAAAAACAAATAATATAATTTACAAAAATAAGGTTATTTTCGACCCCCTTAAGAATCACCGACGCAGATAAGAGATATTTATAAAAAAAGTACCAAAACGTGGGTTTTCTTCCCTCGATGTAAATGCAATTTGTCATGCACAGAACTCGAAACTAATGAAATCCCATACAACTTTGCTGCGCCACCATCTGAGTAGCGCGGCAAGGTTAACTTTGCTCTAAGAAGGTTGTCAAAATAATGACCATATTACAAGCATTTTTGAGTTAAATTATGATACCTATTTAGAAAACTCTCAACTAACAAACAGTTCCTATAAACAATACCTTAACAGATGCATGCATACTGCCAAAAATTCAACAAAGTAAGTTTTAATTTCAAAGTCCCTGTAATTATTAACTTTTTCCCTAAGCCGAAAACAGTAAGGAACATTTAAATTATTTTGTTATCAAACGAAAAAATGAATTTACGAGCTCTCGACGAGTTATCGCAAGAAAAACTCCTTAAATTAACCCGTTGACAGGGCGGCACGATCTGCGGACCACTAGACCATAATTTAAACAATCTCATACCCCTGTTTGCTGAAACCCAAGATTTTGCGATACCCATTTGTAACCCCTTATCTCAGTTACGAGGCATCCGGACCCGTCGGCCAAGTGAGACGACCGCGATAATGCTCACTGCGACAAGGTGGTAAATGCGTTTCTCAATTCTAATTGAGCCAGAGGTGTGGTATAATTAAAGGAGTGTAACAAGGCCCTTTGGGAATTAGGAGCAATATCGTTATACACAGATGTCGGGTGAGAAACGGCTAGAGATAACTGCCGTGAAATGTTACCTAATCTTTAAGGTTGTTGGCTGCAGCTGTACATATTTGTAACTGATATTTAAAGTAGGTACATACATTGAAAGGTTAAGAAAACCTAATGTAAACTGGAAAATAAAACAATTTAACTTGAACCTACACATTCTAAAGATAGAATAACTCTTGAAAATAATGACATACATACGACAATGTTTACGTAGACGCATCGCTCAAACCTACCAAACCCCATCGCTGTACAAACTGAATAATCTTGCAAAGATGCAAACAAATTACACCACCGCACAAACATCTCATGTTCAAGCCATTCAATTCATTGAGATCCCGATGTCAACTAACCAAATAACGAAGGAATTTTAGGTACGAACTCACCAGTTTAAAACGACCTTTGAAGACGGATACTTATTATTTTACTGCATACAAACTTGGAGTATTTACGAATGGGTGGGAGGTCTCGTTCGGTTGGTTGGTGACAGTACACGTTAGGGGCCTTAAACAAATTAATCACGGAGTCCAATTTCCCAGAAAACAATGGGGTGAGCCTCCAGGAATGGCGGATTCCGCGCTAGTTGTGGGGCAGAACAAGCTGATAAATTAACTTTTGCCCGCAGTGAGCAATGGAAGAAATCTGAAATACGTGACCAGACCGACGTCGTTAGTTGCCTGGAGATATTGTTATAAACAGGAAACAGGTTAATTAATCTTTAAATTTTGAGATTTTGGCATTCACAATGCTATTTTTATATAATACCAAATAATATACTAGAAAAATACGACTCGCACCAATTCATGTTCTCGGACGAGAATCGAACCCGCGACCTTTGGATATCCGGTCCAATGCTCTGACCGCTGAGCTACCGAGTCACTCGGTATTTGGTATTAGGTTAATTAATCTGCTGAAAAGTTGGCTACTTTATCAATGATGCATGTAAATTACACACATTGAATTCGTATTTTTGTTTAAAATAATGTTTTATTAGTGTTTTCTTGAAATTCAATTAGTCAAACGCTGCCTGGTCAATTTTCTAGCTTAAATTTTGAACACATAAAACTGGTATTGCCACGCAGCAAAAATAATAGTACTTATAGTCTGTCTATCCTTACTTTAAGGCTGTATTTTGTATTTTGAATGAAATGAAATGTAATGTTTATTTTTAAATATTCGTATGTCTGCAAAGACTACCTATATATATTTTAACCTTTGTAACACTTTTAAAGCAAATAAATGAATCTGAATCTGAATTCGATATGAACTTTAATTAAAAACCAACCCTATATTCATATTTTCTTTTATCTACCGACCTATTAAACTTTTTCATTTTGCGTTGAAAATTATGATCTAATCATTACTAATGACGCCATCCACAATGACGAAACTTTATTTCTAGTTAACAAATCCATTGCCCCAATTAAGGAAGATGAGCCGTAGACAAGAACATTGTTTTCTTCAAGACAACTGCCAGCATCCGGCCAGCGAACATCTGTTGTCGCGCTCTTCAATTTGTATTTCCTGTGAGCACTTGTCACAATAAGAATTTACTTACCAGCACGCGCCTTAAATAAGAAATGTTCGTAAATGCAGTTGGGTAAATACTACAACGATAATTCCAAAAAGTTCCAAAATATTAGCTATGAGAAAAGCAACGCTTCAAAACTTTAAAAAGTTTTGAAATCATCTTGAAAGCTTTGGTCGAGTATTACTCGCTAGTTATGTACCTATAATGGGCTGTTATAGTATTATGAACTCTGTTTTAGTATTTTAATCTTTTGTGCCACAGAATATAACTTTTTTGAGTTTCTTTTAAGTTTGATTACATATTATAAAAGGCCAGTCCTTGCTTGAACAACAAGATGATGAATTTTAGATTTTTTGCATACTATTTATCTTAATATAAAAACAAAATGATGACCGAGGTTCATTTGCAATGCTTTTGAGCCTTTCTTAAAATAACATCGTTTTACTTGGTAAGTTACATCATTGTATGGTAGCTTTTCTTACTTACAAGTTACAACGTACTGGAATAGTGGTAAATTATTATTTCTAAACTAACCCCTCTGTGTCCCATCGACCAATGACACAAACAAATGTAACACCTGGCGGAACTGCGTACTCCCAAAGCCGTGTTACAATTAAAAAGTATAACGACCGGAAGGCGCGCCGCTCCGGTTGCCACTTCCGACGGCCGCTATTGGCCGGTCACCTTTGACCCCCACCTGCGCGTTATGTGGCACACCCCCACTACATATCTAAGTATATGGGGGTGGTTGAGTCATCTACTGCGTATTTTTTGTACACATGTCTTCCACCCTCCACAACTTAGATTAAACCAAAAAGAGGCTCCACAATACTGTCATCCTCATCAAACCTTAGTCGATTGTAAAACAAGACAAAAAAATAGTTAAGGCAATTTTCACAGGTGCATCAGGATATGTTACAATTTATTAATTGCACAGAAAAAATCAAAGTTAATAAACTCAGAAAATTGTGTTATCCGGAACCTGCATGATACAAATCCTTAATTATGTTAAAGCCTTATAGCTTTACTTTTTCATTTTCTTTTCATATAGCAGGACAGCAACTAAGTTACTAATACCCGTATTCAAGAACAAAACTCGCCCTTGCCTATGCAAACGCATTGCGTTGAAATAGGGCTCTGTGATTGGTTCGTTTGTTTTACGTATCACGTGTGATTGGTTTGGGACGCTGTGCGTCCGCGGGTACTGTGAGACTTCAAAGTAATGTTTGTGAAAACTCGTGTGTATCTATAAACAAAAATACGACCATCATTTGCAAGACAATAAATGTTTTTTTCCCATTTTTCTTAAATTTTCTCAACTATTCAGCAATAGGTATGGCATAAAGCTAATCGTTAATTCCAATTTAACTTTTGAGGTTATCTATATCTAAATAAGTTTTACTATTTTGGAGCCAGATTCCACTTAGGGTTGCCAGTTACAAAATTTTAAGAGAACACTCCGATTTTAAGATATCCAAGAATAGTCAAAATATTTAAGCATCCACGCCATCCTATAAAAAGCTAAAGAACACGTAACTCCGCAGAGATAGCACTTCAAAGATTCCAATAATCTGTTTTGTTTCAAGTGGCTATAAATCAGCCAGTGCTCTTAAACTGATAAACAAATTATTACAGATAAGTGAAACCACGGCTAACGTCATATTTCATTGCTGATAAGATAATATTGAGTCGCTTAAAAACATATTTTTACTGTTTCCTATGGAATCTTCTCTTACAAAAGTAAAATCATTAATGATGCTTAATTTAATTGAGTGTAGGCACCTACTTGCGTTATTTGTATTTGTAGAAGTACTTTTATTTATTCTATCATTATTATTTATTCATTATTAGATAAGTTCCGACCAAAATTGTTATTTAGTTGATTTTTTTTTTAATATTTTAAAATTTCGATAGTAACGGTAGACATGTTGTTTGAAACAGTTGATTTTTAGGGTTCCGTACCCATAGGGTAAAACGGACCCTATTACTAAGACTCCACTGTCCGTCTGTCCGTCTGTCACCAGGCTGTATCTCATGAACCGTGATAGTTAGACAGTTGAAATTTTCACAGATGATGTATTTCTGTTGCCGCTATAACAACAAATACTATAAAATAGAATAAAATAAATATTAATGGTGGCTCCCATACAACAAACTTCGTGCGCGACTCCGACTCGCTCTTGGCCAGTTTTTTCCTGATCTCAGTGCGCTACTCCTGATGGTTTTGGATGATGATAAAGGATCTTGCAATAATAGAAGGTCTCACTTATTATATTCGAATGTAATTGATCAACTTTTTTATAGCTCCAGCGATACATTCAAATAATTTCGAATAGCTCTTCACTCTATCATAGATCTGTAAAATAGCTGGAATAATTTTAGCCGTTGAATCATAGAGGCCATAAAACTATTCCTTACCATAGAGGGGCATATTTCAAACAATTAGAGGGAGCAATCGCGTGCAATCGCGGCCAATTTGAGCCTCAGTTACCATCATGTTGCGGACACCTTGCTGTTTAGGTATTTATTCGTAGTGCCTATTTCAGGTCATGTTTTTTTACGAAATCTTTATTTTCTCATGAGTGTGAAGATACGGCAAGTAAGTAACTCAAGGTTTTATAATAAACACTAAAAAGAACCTAGTAATTTATCCCCTCATTCTTTGCTCTACCTACTTAAACTTTTTGTAATAGACTAGTGGATAAAGTTTTTTGACGTAAATTTTCTATTTACACGCAGAAATATGGTATTTTTTATGTATTAATACGAGTAAAAACTATTGGTTCAAGTTTCAACGTAAGTATGAAATTATAACAATGCTTTAGTAAGTAACCGATTCTGGGCAAATCCTATGAAATCTTTAGAACAATCACTCGTAAGTACCTATCCCTCGTTTAATAGAACCTGATAAGTGTTCACATCTTTTGTCTACCTTAGAAATCACCAAAAAATCCCAAATTCTAGCTTGACCTGCAACCTCTATTACGCCAATAGCGGCGTCCATCTCGGCCATAACTCAATGAACAATAGGCATTCTAAACCAGCCGCGGTCGCGTAATGAAATTCCCGGGTATATTGGCTGACCGGGGCACTTTGTCGCCACCACCTCTGCCCGAGATTGGACTGTCATCGAATCTGCTTAACAATCTCCAAGAAATTTTATAGTGGCAGTTAAAGATTTCAATTGGCCATTTTTAATCCAAACTGTATAACAAATTGTAAATCCATCTAATATATGTCCATGGATTACCAATAATAGTTAGTAGTATCAAGTGAGATATATTGACATAGGTATTTAACAAAATGAAAAGCAAGTACCCTAGCAATGAAATTAATGTAGTCTGGGAAGAGCCTACAAAACAAGTCAAAGCAAACACACAAAATGATGATTTTGCGCTATAAGACAGTGCCTCTTCGATCATAAAAGCCATACTTTAGCATTTTTAAAGATATTGAAGCCTAGGAATAAATATCAACAAAGATCATATCATAATCGTCAAGCAATTGCTCCAAGGAATCATTGACACCATGAATACCCATCGCACAGCGCCACTAAACAACAGTCATCACAGCCTCATAAATTTTGAAAACCGTCAATTGTCATAATGTCGCTAATCGCTAAAAATCTATCTCTTTCTATCTTAAGCAGGCTTCTTAGCAAAGACAAGGATGGTGAACTTCGCAATTTGTATCCGAGATCGTTCGCGAGAGATTTATACGCTCATTTGTAAATAATGAAGGCGCCACCATTGTGATGGGAGTCCTATTGAAGGCGACCTAACCGCATCCCTAGAAGATCGAGGGCTGCCAAAAAAATATGTCCAAAAAACTAGCAGGCGAAGTCTTGGATAAAAGTTCTTAGATGATAAATTCAGTTCCAAACTTCTTATAAATTGCCCTCTGGTTTTTATGAAAATTTGCTGATAAGAGACTTCTAAATCTAAACGAAGCCAATCACTTTGAAGCTGAGCTTACAATTAAACTGGGAAGTGTAAAGTGATGATATAAGACGTATTAAAGCTACAGTATTATGCACCTATTTACTTTATCCATATTTCAGTAAATGTCTTCGAGATGTTATGAAATGAGTGAGTATCCCATTATAAATAAATATAAATAAATATTTGACAACTTCACATAGGTACATTGCTCCGATTCCAAAGTAAGTAGATAAATCACTTGTGTTATGGAAATCAGAGACAACGGTGGTATCACAAACACTCAGCCCTGAGCCAATATAGAAAAGTTCGTTTTCTAAATTGACCCAACCGGGGATCGAACCCGGAACCTCAGAGATGGCGACATCTTGAAAACCGGTGTACAAAGCCACTCGACCACGGAGGTCGTCATTACTTTTGAGACACACATTTGAGAAGACAGACTCCACTGTGTGTTAATTTAAAGTGGCTTGTAGACCTATTTTAATGGTGTCGCCATCTCTGAGGTCCCGAGTGCAATCCCCGACTGGGTCAATTAAGAATACAAACCTAATTCTCAGGTCTGGATGTTTGTGAAACCGTCGTCAAAAACAAAAGGGCTCTGAATGCTTACTTTGAAATATTTTATATTCTTCAAACTATATCTGAACATCCATGAAGAGGCATCCTTGCTGTAAGGCCAATTACTTAATGCTGGTATTCAGATGGCGCTCATCTACACCTGCCATTGTCCGAGCGCTTAATTCGAGCGCCCTCTAGCGAAGCCATGAGGTACTACACTGAGTCAAGGGGGCCATCCAAGCAACGCCACTCCGCTCTATTAGCAAGCAATTTACTCTGAAAGCCACCGATGAAAAGAATTCTGTTGACTTTATTGTTTCGGGCTGTATATGATTCTTGTTTTGATTAGTGAAAAGAAAAACCAGGTTTTTCCAATTATTAATTATGATCTTCTTTCTTTCTTTCTTCTTTCTTGGAATTTCGTTAAATGTGTTAATATATTGGATGTAACGATTCCATTGATCCAAAAAAATCTTGTACCAACTCAAAAAGTGTCTAAAATACAAATAGGATTAGGGATGCACCAATATTTCTATTACTTTCGATACGCATTAAATACTTAATACCTGCCTGCTTATTATAGAAAATAATAAGTAAAAAAAAATCAAACTCGTAAACCCCAAAGGGAATCAAAGCATACCAATCCCTCCGATTACAATCGACTAAATTCACTGACATTATCCGCACATTTAAAAAGACAGTCGTAACGAAACGTTTATTAGCATACCAGATAAAAAGCTCCCCAAAAAAATCCACCGACTACCTCGAAGAGTCAACAACGTCTTAAAACGATTACGTTCGGAGGTGCGAGGGGAAAGCGACACGTAAACCGCATTAGATATGTTAAATCCGGCCCTCTGTGGGCTGCGCTGGGTTTTTCTACGATATTTTTATGCGTATCGCTTACTTTCCTGATTATTGTTCGGGCGCCATTTGCATTGCTCTGCGTTAATACGCTGATCGCATCGACTTGATCCTTGCTGAAAGCCGATAGAGAAATGAACATCTACAGATCCACCGGTAGAGCCCCGTCTTAGTGGATTGTAGTGGAATGAGAGGAACTAAGGATCTAGGATTTTGGTTATTTGATTTAAATTACTTCATAGAAAATTTCATGAAAACTCTATCCCTTTTATCAAACAAACAAAATTAAAATTTGTGTTGTTACATTTTTACAAATCTAGTTATTAATTTAGTTAAATTAAACATGTTTTAAAACGAAAAATCTGTCATGATTATAGGTTATATTTGTAGTATAAAGTTTCCGCAAATAATTTCCATTATTCTTAGTGGAAATGTATGTGAATACTTTTAGTTAGTAATAGTAGTTTACTGAAAAAGTAGTTTAAAGTAGATGCAAATATGAGTTTACTGAATTTTATTGTTCTACTAAACACTAAAATGCTCTTAACTTTCCATAGGTATTAAAAGATGTGGAAATAATAAATAATAATACAGACTCTAAATTATTGTAAAGAATTACCAGTTTTAATGGTTTTCCAGGGAAGTAAATTAATCGGTCATTTTCTTACATAGGTAGATTACAGGCTTACTTACTACGTACAATTGTTAACTTTCCCTATATTTACTACATTGGCCACTAAATAACTGCTAATCATTAGTCAAACAAAGCCATGTTTTTTTTATTGTATCAACCACTATTATTCGCAGTATCCAGGTGACATTTCCATGATTTTTCCACGGCGAGGGAGTGCGGGCTATCTTTCCGAGTGGCGAGACGCGCGGCGAGGCGTCGACGAGGCGACGACGACGTGTCAACGAGCAACTTATTCAGTTTGCGTTCAGCCTTCCGTTGTCACTCTTCATTGAGATTCTTTTACTTTTGCCAATTTGTTTGACATTAAAAGGTTTCTTATTTCACGGTAACATTTGCATTTTTTTAAATAAAATTCATATGCATTTTATGCTCTAACTCTAAATTCAACAAAAGCAAAGACAATCTATTAATACTTGCCCAATTTATTAGGAAACATAAGATTTTCGGTTCGTTGAATCTGAGGCTTGAGTGTTGGCATTTTTATGTTAAAATTTTAAATGTGATAACTTGATGTCATACATTGCATTAAGATCTATCATATAAAATGAAACTCGTTTGCACATTTAAAAACTTACACTCAGGCCTCTGTTTGTTAGAAGGAAAATTAATTATGTGAATCACTCAATTCTTCCTTTTATCTGTCTTTTAATGTATAACAGTGAATACTAAATAATATACTACAAAAAATACGACTCGCACCAGATCATGTTCTCGGAGGGGAATCGTACCCGCGACCTTTGGATATCCGGTCTAATGCTCTGACCGCTGTGCTACCGAGTCACTAGTGGGAACGTCGAATTTCTCCTAGTATATCAACTCTTACGCTGCAAGCCAGCGCCACCTCACCAATGTACTAATGTGTAATAATGAGAATTACCTCGAAATTTAAAAATGATAACAATGAAATTACAATATAAATTCTTACATGTATGAGACAATGGCATTTCGTAATAAAAAAAAAATCTTCTAACTACGAAGGTTAAATAACACCAAAAAAGGTGGTATCTGCAGCCCGTTACGAAGTGTTTTATACAACCTGCCGCCCGCGAAGATATTCACAGTCGGCTTGCCGATTTCACAACCCCCTTACCCCTTTGTGCTCAATCGGATAACCAGCCGATTCCAAAGCTAATTTTCTTGAGGAAATCTGAAATGTCGACTTGTGACAAAATGTAAATATTTTTTGGGAATCATAATTTTAACATTGTGTCCTTACTGAATTTGGAAATGTGCATAACAATAGAAATGACATTAAAAATAGATGAGTACGTACTTACTTGAAAAGCATAGCATATTAATTTATGCCCCACGGAGGAAAAAAATATGTAAAAAAGTATACTTTTGATTCGTGCTCTACAAATTATATGTGTATGTGTAAAATATAGGTAAGTACTTAAAACTTTCTGGTTAATGACATGTCAGCATAATTATGAAAAACCGAGGAAGACCGCAACTTTTCACTATGCTTATTTCATTTACTGAAATAAAAGTAGAAAACCATGTCACAGATCGTAACATTTGTAGAAATGCTTACCTTCGCCACTGTTAGTTACCTATTTCTGTTTATTTTTTACTTAATTGCATATTTTAACTACAATAACAACAAAACATTTTCAAATCCATTCCATTGTCCCTACCCATGGTGGTGTCGTTTTATCGGTCTAAATTTCACCTCATCTCTGGGGTTGGGCACCCTTCTTAATTAATTAAGAAGTCGACAACACTAACAAGCTTTCATTTGTTTGTACCAATTGTGAAGACTTCCAAGGAGTTTATTTATGAACTGAGTTAACCGAAACGATGAGTAAAACAAATGAAAGTAATCTTTACTCTGTTTGAGAATAATCTATACGGAGTTTAAGCGCACAGTATAATAGTTAAGCTTGTTGAATTTAGAAGATGGAAGCTGATATCAGCAAATATTTCTAGAAGAAATTATTTATAGCAGTATTAAAAATAGAATTAATAATAAGGTAAATAAATAGGTACCTGTTATCGTAGGTCAATAGGCATTTTTGTAGAATCAAGTTCGACTTCAGTTTTAGTTTAACAGTAATTCTAACTTACCTTGTTATTCGAAATAAATCGGACCAATGCTCGTATTGGTTACGTATCCAATTAAATGCCAGAGACTGTAACTTCTAAAAAATATTTCATAATTTAAAAAAATCCGATAACTAATTAAACACTCTACTTTTTTTAATAAAACATATCATAACAGAATCATAATAGTAGCGATAAGTCAGCAAACAATAACATAATTAATTTAACATTTCTACATTCAAATTTTCAAAATGCTTAAAGGTTTCCCAATGAAAAGTTTTTAACATCTTCTTCAAAATGGCTGCCATCGAGATTAACGTGAGTAGGTTCAAATTAAACGTCGCCAAAGCGTTCGGGAACGATTCCCCATTCCTTGACTCGGGCACAGGTGCGAATAATTACAGGGAAAGAAAGGGTTCACACAGCGCCCCCTCAAAAAGACACTTTAATGTCACAGTAACGACCATGCTGGCAACACTAGTTTGGGAAGCCATCTATAAATTTTATTATGAAAATTAGTATGTTAAAGCTCAGACCAAACACAGACACCTAAGACTATTCAAAAAATACATAAGTAGGTACTTCATCTTCTTTGCCATTGATTGAAAATAAAACACTCTTTTAAATAAATCGTTTCCCATTTTACGTATAACTCTATGAAAATACGGTGAAATGTTTAGATTTTTATGGATAAACATTAAAATTATTAAAAATAAATTATTTTTTATAACTACCTAAATGTTTTGATTCTAAATCAAGAAGGCGATTTATTTGCACAGAGATTCATGCTGCGATAAAAATATTTATTCTCAACAAGTTTTTAGCAACGTGTTCGGTTAAGTTGTCTCAAGTTGTTTTATCCATATCAAGTAATCTGTGCCACTCCAAACCAGCACTAGAATTAATTGGTGATTATAAGTGGCGAACTTTGGAAAATTAAGTGTTTAAAAGAAAAGTCGGAAGTTTTTAATTCTTGTAGTCATCCGAATAGAAAGTTAAGATAAAATGTAGAGAAAAATACAAGTTGAAAGCGGTTTACTTATGACGTCGAGGGATAACTTAAGCCCAAAATCGAGAAAAGTTTTGAGCCATACTACAATTTAACCGCACGTAAGTTAAAAATCCAACTGCATTTTCTTATATAAGATAGATCTGGCGAGAAGTACAAATTATTTTTGCGATGTTGTCTAATTCAGGCCTTGACACTTTCGTATGCTGAAATATATTCCTACGAAGTTTGGTATTTTAATAAATCCATTATCAACAAAGGTTAGAAGATTTGCGAAAACATGGTATGGTAATTATGAGCCACAAAAATGTCGCCGCATCGGGCACGATTTTTATAGAGAGCATGGCCTTTGTTGCAAAGGTCGCGGGTTCGCAGCCAGGGCTAATGTCGCGACCTTTGGACTGTTAGTGTGCCCTCTGGGAGTTCTGGAACAATCCAGGTGATGCCGGGGTCTGGGAATTTCAGGTTAACTTATTCCGACAAAATAAAAGTGATTTGTTTATGTTTCGCGTGCTTAGTAATTAAAATAACAATAACCTTAGGTATCTCTTGTGATACATGGCTCACTCATGCCTTACATTTTCAATGATTTTTTTCTTCAGATCTAACCACGATTGTTATTATTGCAATGCTTTCACCTAACGTGATAATAAATACAAAATGAAGTCTTGTGTAATGTAAAAAGCGCAGCCTAGAACAGTAGCTAGTAAGCTAGCAACACCTATTCCACTTGAGGATTAGAACTTGACTCTATTATAGTTTCAACTTATGAGACTAAAATTTAAACTCAAAAGTTAATAACCACTGAATAACCGTTTTTAGTTAAAAGCTGGATATAGAGATGTTTGTTTTAATTTTTTTTTTTTGCACAGAGTAGCAGTGCAAGTGCTTTCTCAATTTTGAAAATGGATCGAGCGTAATTCGAAATTTTAAACTGTCCGGTGGCGCCCTCGACTGCGATGACGTATGGCACCCACGAGGGTGATCAACTCTACAAAAGTCGCCCTATTGTAACTACACTTATGTACAACTAAAATAGCCTTTTATCGCCTTACAATAAAAGCGAGTCCATTACAATCTACATGCATAAATAAAATTGTTTCTGGCCAACATGACGAATTTGTGCTGTCAAGGAGCTATGCAATTATTAATGTTGCGTAAACTAATCTATGTCTGCGGAGGAGGGGATGAAGTGGTCAGAATCTGATTTACCAGCGAAACAATTAGACATCACTGCACTTTACTTAAATTTAGTAAAACATTAAGTAGCATCCCTACCTTTCCGAAAAATTGAAAACAAAAAATGAACTTAATTAAACCTTGATCAAAAACCAAGGACGAAACTTTTTGCACCGCAGAATCAGGCATACAAACGCTGTAGAAATACTTTCATAATAAGTATAAAATACGAGTGTGATCCGGAATTTTCTTCGTAATCTATGATGCCTAACCCACCACTGACTTTAATTACAATTATTATTATTATTATTATTATTATTATTATTATTACTTAGTTAGTTAGGTACATTACAAATCAGACAGATAAGTATTTAAACCTCTTCTTCTTCTTTTTTTGTTATGGCAATCTACTTTCCTCTTGGAAGTAATTTTTGCCAGTGTCAAGTGTTAAATAGTTCAGTGGCAGATATTGTTTAATTTTTCATTAGAATGCGGGTGCATCGCGTTCCAATGCTGCTTGGAGCATTTGGCACCAAGTATATCAAGACAGTTTACTCGGTTAGTTCTGCCGAGGAAGCCACCACTTCAATAAAAGTCTCAGCTTCACACAACCAAGATCGCGCCTATTTCAATTATCCCACATATTGTTCAGTTGCGTAGACACTTGTGCCATATAACTGCACTAATTTTAAGACGCAATATCCACTATGAATCAATTTTAAAACAATTAAAATAGACCAAACCGAACTCGACAAAATGGCGCCAAAAACTCTATTTAAACCTCGTGAAGATTCTTAGTTAAAAAGAAAAACAAAATGACTTTATCTTACTGGGAATTAATTTGCAAATGAGTGACAGTGTGCTATTTCTGATGAAGGGCGGGAAAGTGCAACAATAATTGTAATTAGACGAGCCATAATAATTGTTCCGCGACCCGCAGCCCGCGACGCCTGCCGCGGCCGCCAGGGGGCGTAATTCAATAACGCGCTATGATGGATCGCCTGAGCAACTCCAATTTTGGGTCAGTGACATTATGGCTATGGTTTTACCAAGTGTTGCGCTCTGTGATATTTCCTAAACTTTATCTGTAACTATTTAACGTGAATGCAGTAAGACTACAACATCTCGTATGTAAATAGAATCCTATCCCCAAAACAATGGCTGAAATATGATAAACCATAAATCTTTCAAAATCAGTGACCTGGATTTCTTGGAACTGTCGGGTTAGTTATGTTATAAATTAGTGGATTAAAGCTTATGATAAGATGCTTTTTTTATAAAAAAAAAATTGTAAGAAATATTATTCCAATGCATGAGTACCTACTTAAATTATTAAAACAACATTTTACAGCGAGACACGCTTGAGAAACCCACAGCAACGAACTACATTTTTAAATCAGTTTTTGTATGTTGAGCTTTACCAAAAAGTTTTCCTTTTAGCTTTTTACAAAGTAAAACTCTGGCTGCACATCCGTTACGCCACAGCCACGTCAATTTTTAAACGATAAAATGTGATCAGAATTCTGATAGGCTCGGAGCCTCGGAGCGAGGGTAGGTGATCCATTGTGCAGCCTTCACGTAACACTAAAGGGGTTTTTGAGTGTGCTTTTCAATTTGTAGCAGAGGACAGAATATGGAATACTGCTGAAACTACTTATTTATGATAACTTATTATACAAAGTGATGAGGCAATAAAATTAAATTTCCTTCACTATTTTTAGCCTCATAAACTTCTCAAATCAAATCGAATAGATATAATAAAAGAATACCTGCCAAACAAACTCGGTAGCGCCTGGCCCATCGATTGCGGAGGTTAAGCAACTTTCTCAAGGGTCGGTCATGGGATGGATGACTAAAAATTTATTATATCGAGCTCCTCCGTGCTTCGGAAGGCACGTTAAGCCGTTGGTCCCGGCTGTATTTGCAGTCGTTAGCACCCACCAATCCGCATTGGGCCCGCGTGATGGGTGATGGCCCATCCGCCTTATCCACCCATAAGGAAGGCCTGTGCCCCACCCAGCACTGGAGACTTTAAAAATGGCTGGTGGTTACCTGCCAAACAACACATAGGTAGTAACAGCACATAAAAAGTAATAGCACATACCTAGTTGCTTTTGAAAACCTCGTTTCAACAATTCAACATCTATTAGTTTAATTTTTAAACAACATACAATTTGAGTTACTTTTTACCGCACAACGCGAGGTTTACGGCTCACTGAGCCACTAGTAGTAAACTGAAACAGCTTACGATATTTACAATGGCAAGAAAACTAAAAGTGATTTTTAAAGTGAGTCCATTCCATACTTCTCCCTGTTCTTGCCAAAATCAAGTTCGTGTAATAGTTAAACTTTTTTTCACTGTTCCGTTGAAAAACGCGCGGACAGGGTGCAGCGGAAATTGAAATGGAGCATGTGTGCCGATCGAATCGGCCGCGAACTATTGTCGGAAACCCTACGTACGCATAGAACGGAACGTAGCGACACTTGTCAACCGTGGCGGGAATTTAGAAAAATATGCGAGCGACGCATTTGAACAAAGAACACACCTGCAGGTCTCGAAATTAAATATAGCCTTTTATATTTTTAATGCTTTCTTCAACATAACTAAACTAGTGGCTCTGTGACCTCGCATTTGTGACATTTTAGAACATTTTTCAAAATGGCCGAAATATGTTTTTTTCCATATCTCCGCCATTTTGAAAAATTTAGAAAAACTGGCTCGATAAAAAAATCTATAGAATTAACGAACCTGCTCACAAAATTTCACGAGAATCGGTCGAGGAATGCGACTTGTAGAGGAGAACAGACGGACAGGCATACGAAAGCATTTTTGCCCAAGCTGAAGCAGAGACGCTTCGCTCGTGCTTCGCGCTCGCTCAGTCAATAAAATTGGTAAGTTAGAATTCTTAGTTAATTCGTTTAAAATAAAACTTGATATACACAAGATTAGTTTTATAATGCAGATTCTACAACATGCTACAAAAATACCCCTAATGCCGAATATGGTAAAAAAACAGCTGTTTCATACAAAAATTAAAATCGAACATATCAAAATTATTTTCGCGATTTCAGAGTTGGTCCCATAGTAAAAGTTGATCAGTTTGATAGTACCTATACACCATATTCGGCATTAGGGGTATTTTTGTAACATGTTGTATAGTTGCAATATATTAAATACCGCAACAAACATTTCGGTGCGTAAGAACAAGAACACAAGTTTACAGTTCATTAGAGACGATCCAAAAATCCCAAAAAAATAATCTCGTAGCAAGCTCGTAGCTTCGTAGCAAACGAATACGTGTACAAACAAAGCAAAGTTACATTTTGTAACCGCTGCGCACATCTATTGTTTTTCATGGTGGCGCGGCACGTAGGAACCTTTAATATTGAATCCTTTACAGAGTGCGAGGGAGAGGTGAGAGAACGAAGAAATCCTTATACCAATTTGATTCACAAAAGAACAAGAACATAAGTTTATAGTTATATACTGACGATCCAAGAACCCCAAAAAAACTTTTTCTCGTAGCTTTGTAGCACTTTGTAACACAGCAAACGAATACATGTACAAAGCAAGTTACATTCTATAACCGCACTATTGTTTTTCATGGCGGCGCGTGCCAATAATATTGAATCCTTTACGGAGTGCGAAACAGCGAAATCCTTTTACCAATTGCGTTTGGCATACCGCACGTGTCTGATTTCGACGGGTGCCTCACACATGATATGAATATTGCTTGAAATATTTTCACTTACCTACTGAAATTTAATGTGACTGCCACTATAAACGTATGAAAAAAAGTTCCTTCATCTTACTTCTTAAAAAATATTTAGTGGTGCCGTATGTTATGATAAAATACAATGCGATTAATTTACCTTGTTAAATTAATCGCATTGTATTTTACCACTGAATTCGCTAACTTCAGACCCCTTGCGCTACAAAACGATGTATTTTAATCTGTAAAATTATCTCTTTTCCATACGGTCTCGAGTGAAGTTGCAGCATATCACTGTTTTTTAGCAATTTAATCACGTTGTACATGTGAAGCCCAAAGATTCTAGCACAGATGCTTCGATTAAAAAATTATGAAGTAGCAATTTTATAAAAAAATTATCAGTCACAGAAAATTACTGTGTTAATTTAGCAGTCTCTTTTCAATTTATTCAAAACATACCCCAGGCCAAAACGTGCAAGTAAGTTTAATGAGAAATTAGAGGAAAATTTCGAAACCGCTCGGCCGTAAATGAAAAATTAAAAAGTCCCACCCGGAAACGGAAATGCGGCCATTTTTCTTGAGACAACGTAACGATCTTAATTACCAACGTTGGAAAACAAAACATGATGAAATTCTTTTTTTAATTCTTCAATGATTTTGTTTGCATAATTTACATTTCTATGCATTTTAGATGCTACAAAGAATTTCTTAGAACTTTATTGTCTTTGAATCTTTGGCTCTAAAAGATAATTAGATGGAAAAAATGTAAACAAACAGCTGTCAATTTTTTTCTTAAATAAATGAAATGATACTATGTAGGTATAAACATCCTCAAACTGACTTTATCATGATTCGCTTTTTAAAATTAAACGTGGACTTTTAAAACTTGTCATTAATTTTCGAGGAAACAAAATAAACAAATCTATTTTTACATGGATTCAGATTTTTAAAAGCCATAATAAATTACTTATATATTTATTTTCAAATATTGCACATAATTTACCGCACTGTAGCAAATTATCGTAGGTCACAAAACGTTATTTTTTTTTATAAGTATCTTTTTTTACTTTTTTTTAGTATATTTAAATTAAAAATTTATCGAATCGTAGCTGAAATGATATTAAAGATACATTGTAATACTATAATTTTTCCATGTAGCTAAGTAAAATTTTATCATCTTCCGTTTTTTTAACGATTCCATTAGCACCTTGCTTTACTGTGATTTTAAAAACATCTATTGATGGATTTAATGAACTAACTTGTGGTGTATGTGAAAATCCAATAAATACCGCAAAACCATTTTAAATTATTTTTAAAAAAATATCATTCAGAATTTCTTTCAATAAATACGAAGTGTTTGAAATACAATATTATTTTCCAGAAACAGTATAATTTATTCGGGACCCTAACAAAAAAAGTCCTTATTCAGAGGCGCGTGTGCTCCACTGACTTCCGGTGAGCACTCACATGACACTACACGCAACCCAGTTATCAATAGGGTTGTCTCATAAGTTTCATACTTTTCCAATTTATTTGTTCAGTCTAGTAGTAATTGCACATTTAATTTTAATTCATAACTTTGGATGGACCACTCCAACGAACATTAAATTAAAGTGCGTACCTTACCAACCTACGATCGTTTCGTGTATAGGCAGTAGAAAGAAGTTGAAAACTCCTTTCTACTGCCTATACAAGGTGTTACAAAAATACCCCTAATGCCGAATGTGGTATATAGGGATCATCAAACTGAACAACTTTTACCATGGGACCAATTCTGAAATCGCGAAAAAAAAAATCATCTGTTTCATACAAAAATTAATTATGAAAATATCAAAATGTATGAAAAAGCTGATTTTTTTTTCGCGATTTCAGAGTTGGTCTCATAGTAAAAGTTGTTCAGTTTGATGGTCCCTATCTACCATATTCGGCATTAGGGGTACTTTTGTAACACCTTGTAGAATATTATAGAGTAGGTACAAAACCATTTGCTAGAGCCTTGAAACCTGAAGATATAATCTACAGAAAACTTTTATTACTCTGTGCTACTTTACTACCAAATCCACTACGTTTTCAGTTACGTCCGCCAGCCCTACAGAAAGATATCATTATCGTAATGGATGTCACGGGCTGCAACTCTACAAGTGCTCTAAAAAGCAGAAGTTCCACCAACTTTTCTATCCAAGAAACAAAAGAAAATAGTTCTTATTTGTTTCCACGCAAGGTGCACATTGACCACAGCTTTAAGTTTGTATTTTTGGAAGCTAGATGGTGCCGCGATCGCAGAGTGCAACACATTAGCGACATCTCTTGGCGCGAGTGAGAAAATTACACCGAAATGATGACATCTGAATGGTGGCGCGCTTTTAGAAAATTCTATTAAAGTTCGCACTTGAGATGTGCTTGAGCTGGATCCTTGGACGAATTTAACCACTCCAAGGCTGGATCATATAAAATAGTATACCTATAATGCGATTAATTTAATATGTATGTGTCGTGGGCCAATCGTTGAACTGGGCCGATCGAGATCTGCCTGGTCAGATCACGATGTGCCGGCATTTCATGATCTGGCCAATAATTTCATGATGTGCCCAATCAAAAATTAGGCAGATCGATAAATTCGCATGCGGTACAAAACGACGTAAGTTTAATCTGTAAAATTTTCTCTTTGAAATACATTCTGAAATAAAGTTGCAGCTCACTATCTATTGGCACTCTTTTTATCTCTACAACAAACTTTCTGTTTATTAAAACTATTTTAGTAGTTATTGATATCACTTGTTTCGTAAACATTCCACTGTTAATGAATAAAAATTCGTTGAACCAGGAGAGGTCAAACGTCAAACCTGATAAGTAGACGATATTCATTTCATATCTTATATTTCAAAATGTCATTAACTTAAAAAATATTAATAACACGACTGCCCTGCCCACAAAATGAACTCAACCTTAAAAATACAAGTTTCATTGCAGTTGGGGGTCTTACTACCTTTGGTCCACAAATAACGGTCCCCCGACTGTAATGACACTTGTGTTTTATTTAATTACCGACTTCAAAAGGAGGGAAGTACTCAATTCGACCCTTATTTTATATTTTTTTGTTTTTTGTTTTTTCAATTTGGTCTCATATAAGTTTTTTTAGTTCGTTTTGGAGTGGGGCAGAATTTATTTTTATTTCATACACTTTAGTGACAATTAATATAGTTTTGGAATGTGTTCATAAAGGCCTTTCAATAATCTAAGGGCTTTGATATCCATATTATAATAATTAAAGGAAAAAAAATTTTCACATTACATATTAGCACCACAAAATCGCAATTTTTTTTTTTCACTCTAGCCTGTGTCACTCGGGATAATGTCCAAATCTTTTCAGGCATTTACAAAATATTACAATGGAATGAAGAAACTCACAAACAAACATAAACCCGGAACACAATACACTCCTTCTTTTGGACAGTCGTGTAATAAATCAATAGTTGCGTGCGCTTGCACTTCCGTATAGAAATACAAAAATCCCCAAACAACTCCAACTCACAACGTGGACACAGAGCTTGGAAGCAAGATCGTAACCGATGCACTAATAATAATAATAAAAAGCATATAATAGTCTTTATACTTTCCATATATTATTTAAAAAAAAAGTTGTACATTAACAAATTAAAAAAACGATGATAATTATTCGAAATTATTTCCTGTGTCTCTTAATGAAATATTTTTATTTAAAATATTAATAATTTATTTATTTTAGTTTTTTGAATATAGGTACTTAACTTTATAAAGGTTTAAACAATGATTATGAAAAGAACTTATATAATGAATATTTATACTAGTTTGAAATGTACCATTTTTTAATATATATAAATATAATTATTTGACAACATCACATGCTCCGATTCCAAGTGAGAAGCTAAAGCACTTGTGTTATGGAAATCAGAGACAACGGTGATATCACAAACACCCAGACCTGAGCCAATATAGAAAATTTCGTTTTCTAAATTGACCCAACCGGGGATCGAACCCGGGACCTCAGAGATGGCGACATCTTGAAAACCGGTGTACAAAGCCACTCGATCACAGAGGTCGTCAATGACTCAGGGACTTAATTTGTACCACAGAGTTCTTATAATACTTAAAAAAAATATATAAAAATGCATGAATGCTTTAATAATGCGCGTTGTGTGATAAGAATACATTAGAAAATGTTTCTATTAAAGATAATACATAAGGAAATAAATAATTAATGATGTCTAAATAGCCATCATGCGACGCTATGAATTCTTAATAATTATTTGCATCAGTGCAACAACTATGTAAGTACTTAGGTCTACTACTTACTTACCCTACCCACTTATTTTAGTTAACTTTGAAGTTAACTTTGAAGAGAACAATTTTCGAATTCAAAATATAGTAAATACCTATTACTTAATCCCTTTTAAAAATAAGTTAACCTTTTAATATGTCTTGTGCCGGTATCTTGACGGTAATGATTAAAGACAGACAAGTTCCAATTCATCCAAGAAATTCTATAGTAGATAGACACAATAGATATTCTATCCGGCCGCATTCGAGCGATGAATTTAAGTTTAAAGGTATCAATAAAACAATGGAATTCAATCTTAAACCTTTATAATGAATCTTATTCTAGTTACACGTGTAGAGTTTCAGCTTATATATCTTACAGTCATTTTGAGAGAATAGTCAGTCGCGCAACGCAATGTGATTGGGCAATTTTATTTTTCTTTCTTGTCGTTCTCATGGACAACTTGAGGCTTGAAGTCCAGCTCCAAAACACTACGAAGGCTGTTCACGTACATGTCCAGGCGCTGAGTCATGTAGTAGCAGCGACGGTCTTTTATCTGGCGGTTCAAATTCAAGTCTACCACAGCAATGAGGAGACCATCCCTGGTTCTGGAAAGGCCAGGGCATCGGACACCATCGGGCCCGCTAAAATAACTCGACCCGTAGAAGAGACCGAGGTCTTTGTGCGCTGGTTTACCATCAGCAGAGGTGAACTCATTAGGGAACTCTTCAAAACCAACCCTGTTGATGGCTGCTGTGAAGTAGCAGTTCGTGATGGCAGCGTTCCTGGCCTCGATGTTCCACATGTACTCACTGCCCGCCTCGGCAGCGATGGTCGCCGACGGGTTGAATACGATCTCGGCTCCGTTTTGCCCGAACATCATCCAGTTCAAAACGTGATGGCGTCCAAAGCAGATGTTCACGGCAATCTTGCCATAACGAGTCGCAAACACTGGGTGGCCAGTATTCCCCTCCATGTAGTAATTGGACTCATTGAAGTCTCCTACCCTAGGAATGTGGTTCTTGCGGTGCTTACCGATAACGTTGCCGGTGTCGCTGATTACAACAGTGGTGTTCCACAGAACTTCAGCATGATTTTCGTCCCTCTCCAAAATTGACGATACGATAACCATAGCGTACTTAATGGCTAGCTCACTCAAGAACCTGGTGGTTGGCCCATCTTCCGCAGGCTCGGCAAATTCACACCAAGGCTGCTTCTCCCGCGTGCAGAAAGCGAATGGCATGTTCCATAACTCCTGGAAACAAATGATGTTAACGCCTTCTTGGCCAGCAACATCGATGATTTTCTTTACTTTCTCAAAAATTGCTTTTTTCTGCTCGTTAACAGGGCGATCGGTCGGTACCGCAATAGAGTTTTGGATGACTCCAACTTTGACAATCCTCGGGGGTCTGGTTTGTTCTTTTTTAGCTGGGAAGGCATATGCAGCGATTTCGAAATCGGCATCTTTGGCGGCAGCAATGGAAGAATCCTTCAGTTTGACTTCATTATGGTCTTTCCTACCGTAGTATATTCTATTGAACTCGTCGAGGTCTCGGCCACTGAGGTTGTTGTTGACGATCGCTTCGAGGCTCTGAGTTTCGTTATCCATGGCGACGTGTTATTGGGAGGGACTACCGTCGGCGACTAGTGTCTCGCACCGGTCACCCAGCTTAAATAGCTGGTTCTATGGTAATTGACTGAACGTGTGGCTGTTTACTTATCTGTGTGGTCCGATCCTGGTGGCCTTCGACCTATCGCGATAAGTTCGAGACAATATCCGAAGTGAAAAATATTTGACTTATCAATAACAAGTGCGTCTACGTGACTTCGTGTGTGAGTGTTAAGCTGTGGTCACAGCACAAGTATGTCCACAGACAGATTAAAAAGCAATAAAGTTTAAGTGTTATTAAATTTTGTCAATAATATTAATGAAAACTCGTTTCGACTGTAAACAATTTTACCATTATAACATTTTATTGCTTAAAAATACTTACAATTAAACGTGTATTTAACATGTATGTATCTACATGTTTTATTAGTGTTGTTTTCAAAAAAATAAATATTAGACAAAAATTACAAACCCTTCTTAATTCTAATAAAAGTCCATCGTTATTCAATGGAAAGAAACAGTAAACAGAAAAGTAGAAAAGTAAATGATTCAAAGTTTAGTTTGGTTTTGTTAAGTATCTTTAGGATCATTCATTATTTCTTATTTTCAAACTTCAGAATATTTTACTTTAAGGTTAACAGTTAAATTGTTTAGTTTTGTATAGGTACTTACCTAAATACTTAATAAATGGTCTTAAGAAGTGGACTCCATACATTTCCACAGTCGTTACTCGAATCTTAAAGCTACCTACGTAACTCAGGCAAACATACATAATCTGCATACTTTAAAGACAAGTTTATTTATAGGCGCTTAGAGGTATTTAGCGCAGTCAAGAAATATTTACTAGGTGAATAAAATAATAGGTGTCTTTCATTGAAACCAAACATTTTTTTCTGGGCATGGACTTTCGATACCTAGATAGTTACATAGTTACCCCACAAAGGCTGGCAATACAGGTATACAGGAGTTTGGATTATAGCATGATAAAGCTAGTAGATAGGGAACCATTAGGCCCGCTGTAAGCTGGCGTGCAAGGCGTGCACTGCACGCGGGCGGCACGTCCAGGGGGGCGGCAAATCGAGCGATCCACAGATGATCGAAGGATCCATCACGTAATATTCAAAGTTATTGTCATAATACCTACCCACCTCACTTAATTTTAACTCTTCCCGCTTAGTTTTAGTAAAATTCTACACAAGTGGGTGGTTTCCAGAAAGATAGATGTCTATATCTTTGTTCTGTGCAGCTCTGCCAAGAGTGCCAAGAGAAAAAATCAGCTGTATCATACATTTTGATATTTTCGATTTTAATTTTTGTATGAAACAGCTGATTTATTTTTCGCGATTTCAGAGTTGGTCCCATAGTAAAAGTTGATCAGTTTGATGGTCCCTATGTACCATATTCGGCATTCGGGGTATTTTTGTAACATGTTGTATACAAGGTTAGGTAACACATTGTGTCATTAGTATGTCATTAGTTTAAAAATTTGTACATAATTAGAACATTAGCGTTCATGGTTGTTGTTCTTCTAATAAGGGCGGTTCGTTCATGGTTGTTAAATAAATCAATAAAATGTTAATACGGAATTGCAATCGCTTTAAAATTCATCATACAAACGGAAATTTCATACGTACTTAAATCCTTAATACAAATTATTTAAAACCTACTATATTTATGTGATTTTTTTTGCCACCTACTATTAATAATCTTGAAAATACTATATTTGTTGCAAAAAAAATTGGCAACACCTTGTATAACTAACCAATAAGTACCTTTTATATCCACGGCCTACTAAATTACATAAAATGACACTGATATCAGTCTGCCGGCCTAGGGTATATATATTTTAGGTATAGTACCTACTTACTCTGCCTAAGTAATGAATGGTTCTAAGTAATTTCAAGCTGCGTACTTTCGTTTTTATCGTATCATTCGTTTGGTTAAAAAATCATTTCTACGTATAAAATAAAATAAACAGCTATTGGTGATGTGATGAATAATGGTACAACATGTAGTAGATATCTATCTATAGTAAACACAGCACGCGCTCATTTAAACACGAAACGCGTTTGTGTGACTTGTCTCAGATATACTTATACTCCGCAAACAAGGTTACGCAACTCTGTTGGTGGCTCGATTAAATATTTATAAATAACAAGTCTATCGGTATCTCAAATGGAACAAACTTTGGACATTATCGTCAAGAATAACCTCAAACCTGAAGAATTGAAGAAGTTCAACAGAATCCACTATGGAAGAGAAGACCATTGTGAGCTGAAATTGAAAGATTCGACTAAAACAGAATGCAGTGATGCTAATATTGAGGTAGCGGGTTACTATTTTACAGCTAAAAAAGAACAACTTCGAAATCCAAGAAAAGTGAAAGTCGGGTTAGTTCAACATTCCATTGTTCTGCCTACTGATAAACCTGTGAGTGAACAAAGAAATGCAATTTTTAAAAAGATAGCGAAGATCATAGACGTCGCTGCTTTAGAAGGTGTTCAAATATTGTGCTTGCAAGAAACATGGTCTATGCCTTTCTTTTTGTGTACGGGGGAAAAGGAGATATGGGCGGAATTCGCTGAATTTGCTATGGATGGACCTGTCTTCAAGTTTCTCTCCCCGATAGCCAAAAAATATCAAATGGTAATCGTATCGCCCATTCTGGAAGATGACAACGGAACATGGTGGAATACTGCAGTAGTGATTGATGAAAATGGTAAATATATGGGGAAACACCGAAAGAACCACCTGCCCAGCGTAGGAAGCTTCAGCGAGACTGCTTATTACGCTCCTGGAAACTTAGGTCATGCCGTTTTTGATACAAAATATGCAAAAATTGCCATCAACGTTTGCTATGGAAGGCATCACGCATTGAACTGGTTGATGTTTGGGCTAAATGGAGCTGAAATCGTTTTCAATCCTGCAGCAACCATTTCCGCGTTCGGAGAAGCATTTTGGGGCATTGAAGCTAGAAATGCCGCAATCGCAAACGCTTATTTCACGTGTAGCATCAATAGAGTGGGTACTGAAGTTTTCTCTGTAAAGAAAGCTGGAAAAGAAGAATTTATAACGCGATCGTTCTATGGTTCGAGCTACGTAACAGCACCAAATGGGCAAAGAACTCCTGGTTTATCAAGAGTTAAAGACGGCTTACTTATATCTGAATTTGATCTCAATTTATGCAGGCAAGTAAAAGACCAATGGGGATTCCACATGACTTCTCGACTGGATATGTATGCGGAAGAATTAAAATTAAAAACAAAAGATGATAAATACACCGTAGCTTTTATTCTTAACGTATGTTTATAGCCCCTATAGGTACCTATACCTTATCTTAATTAATTGCTCGCTAAGCATAGTGTATTGTAAATTCACATGTAGAGATTGAAGCTGAGGTTCTACAGTTCATTTACAAACAATAAGCTCAGTAAAATATAGTAAAGATAAATAATATTAGAAAAAATACTAGAAAAAATCGACTCACCCGTAGCACCTCAGACGGGACTCGAACCCGCACCCTTGGGATTCCGGCCCAATGCACTGACCAATTATGCTACCGAGTCGCTAGTGGGAGCGGCGAAATTTTCTAGTACTTTTAACTTCTTCGCTGCTAGCCAGCGCAATTTCATCAATGTGAGGAAATACCCCCACATTCGAAAGAAACATCTTTTCAGATGTTTTGACAATCGATAAAGATGAAACAGCTATATAATTATTAAATTTTGATTTTTCGCATTCACAATGCTGTTTTTATATTAAGATAAATAATATTAGAAAAAATACTAGAAAAAATCGACTCACCCGTAGCACCTCAGACGGGACTCGAACCCGCACCCTTGGGATTCCGGCCCAATGCACTGACCAATTATGCTACCGAGTCGCTAGTGGGAGCGGCGAAATTTTCTAGTACTTTTAACTTCTTCGCTGCTAGCCAGCGCAATTTCATCAATGTGAGGAAATACCCCCACATTCGAAAGAAACATCTTTTCAGATGTTTTGACAATCGATAAAGATGAAACAGCTATATAATTATTAAATTTTGATTTTTCGCATTCACAATGCTGTTTTTATATTAAGATAAATAATATTAGAAAAAATACTAGAAAAAATCGACTCACCCGTAGCACCTCAGACGGGACTCGAACCCGCACCCTTGGGATTCCGGCCCAATGCACTGACCAATTATGCTACCGAGTCGCTAGTGGGAGCGGCGAAATTTTCTAGTACTTTTAACTTCTTCGCTGCTAGCCAGCGCAATTTCATCAATGTGAGGAAATACCCCCACATTCGAAAGAAACATCTTTTCAGATGTTTTGACAATCGATAAAGATGAAACAGCTATATAATTATTAAATTTTGATTTTTCGCATTCACAATGCTGTTTTTATATTAAGATAAATAATATTAGAAAAAATACTAGAAAAAATTAATAGATAGAAATACTAGAAGTTTTGACAATCGATAAAGATGAAACAGCTATATAATTTAATAATTATATAGCTGTTTCATCTTTATCGATTGTCAAAACATCTGAAAAGATGTTTCTTTCGAATGTGGGGGTATTTCCTCACATTGATGAAATTGCGCTGGCTAGCAGCGAAGAAGTTAAAAGTACTAGAAAATTTCGCCGCTCCCACTAGCGACTCGGTAGCATAATTGGTCAGTGCATTGGGCCGGAATCCCAAGGGTGCGGGTTCGAGTCCCGTCTGAGGTGCTACGGGTGAGTCGATTTTTTCTAGTATTTTTTCTAATATTATTTATCTTAATATAAAAACAGCATTGTGAATGCGAAAAATCAAAATTTAATAATTATATAGCTGTTTCATCTTTATCGATTGTCAAAACATCTGAAAAGATGTTTCTTTCGAATGTGGGGGTATTTCCTCACATTGATGAAATTGCGCTGGCTAGCAGCGAAGAAGTTAAAAGTACTAGAAAATTTCGCCGCTCCCACTAGCGACTCGGTAGCATAATTGGTCAGTGCATTGGGCCGGAATCCCAAGGGTGCGGGTTCGAGTCCCGTCTGAGCTGCTACGGGTGAGTCGGTTTTTTCTAGTATTTTTTCTAATATTATTTATCTTAATATAAAAACAGCATTGTGAATGCGAAAAATCAAAATTTAATAATTATATAGCTGTTTCATCTTTATCGATTGTCAAAACATCTGAAAAGATGTTTCTTTCGAATGTGGGGGTATTTCCTCACATTGATGAAATTGCGCTGGCTAGCAGCGAAGAAGTTAAAAGTACTAGAAAATTTCGCCGCTCCCACTAGCGACTCGGTAGCATAATTGGTCAGTGCATTGGGCCGGAATCCCAAGGGTGCGGGTTCGAGTCCCGTCTGAGGTGCTACGGGTGAGTCGATTTTTTCTAGTATTTTTTCTAATATTATTTATCTTAATATAAAAACAGCATTGTGAATGCGAAAAATCAAAATTTAATAATTATATAGCTGTTTCATCTTTATCGATTGTCAAAACATCTGAAAAGATGTTTCTTTCGAATGTGGGGGTATTTCCTCACATTGATGAAATTGCGCTGGCTAGCAGCGAAGAAGTTAAAAGTACTAGAAAATTTCGCCGCTCCCACTAGCGACTCGGTAGCATAATTGGTCAGTGCATTGGGCCGGAATCCCAAGGGTGCGGGTTCGAGTCCCGTCTGAGGTGCTACGGGTGAGTCGATTTTTTCTAGTATTTTTTCTAATATTATTTATCTTAATATAAAAACAGCATTGTGAATGCGAAAAATCAAAATTTAATAAAATATAGTTCTTTATAGTAGTAGAGTAAGCAAAAGAGCAAAAAGTAGCCACTTTAACACTAAAACTCACTTCATAATATTCTTCAGACTTAGACTCTTCTAGCACTTCATTATCCTTTAGAAGATTTTTAGTTTCAGAATCGTATGGAGACTGACACACTTGGATCATTAGGATTTTTTTCTTGTTCCTCAAGTTGCTTGAAATATTGCATTTTTTCTCATCTTCCATCAATCACTCCAGTATTATGTTGTGTTAAAATTTACTGCCTTATTTGTGTGTAAAGTTTTAAATAATTATTTACAAACATGTATTTTAAATTTAATTATGATAAAAATAAACTACGGATGTGCATATCAAAAGAATATTCTAATATTTACCAGTAAAGTCGAATTAACTAGATAAAAGCACCTAAAAAAATTATTCCATGTGTGCTCGCGCTGGCTACATGCGTACTTGCGTAGCCCAGCAACTTTACCGGCGCTACTCAGAAGTCGTTGGAATCGACACGCCACTGTGGGTGCAGGGATTCGTGCTTGAGGAATACATGAGAAGGCAGTTCTGTAGCTGGGCTACATGTGCGCTTTAGTGTTAAGCACTTTTGGTATTACTACAACGAACTATGTTTTACAGAGATTGTTGTTTGTAAATAAACTATAGAACCATTTTTCGATACATTATGTAACTAGCGAGCAAAAGATAATATCCCAGGTAGCCAAACTTGTTGTTATAAAAGCCATGAGCACGTATTTATTACAACTTTTGGCTGCAGTGGTTATCATATAATTGTATATGTAAGCTTCTATACAACTTCTATACAGCCGGTTTGGGCGCACTTTACATAGCCTTTCTCTGCTGCATACAAGCTGTGAAGTAGCTAATTAAAAGGCTTTTCAATTGTCAAATAATTGCTTAATACGCAACTTTTATTTGACTCAAAATGATATAGATGTTAGTTTTTGCAACTTGAAGTAATTTAATTAATGCCAGAACAAAATGAATCAAATTATCTGTCAACTAATTCTCAATTGTAATGCTTTGTCAACTTTAATGGCGAATATTTATTAAAATGTTGATATTTTTTAAGGTGATTACACTAATAACAAGCATGATTTCTTATGCAAATCAAATTTTACTGATAATTTATACTCATGTTTTATGTAAATTTTTAATGCGCTGTTAATATTCTGCTATTTTATGAAATATATATAAAAAAATAAAAATTGCTAAAAGCAGTAATTTTATTATTTATCAGTAAAAGTGTAAACAAACGTTTTATAACAGCTATACAAAGCTATGGGTTAACAAAACACAACATATTAGTAGTAATTACCAAGGAAAATACATTTTAATATTGTTCAATGATTTATTCTGCAAATAGAATTTACAAAAAACATGGCGTTGATGTTTATATTACAAAAAAGTGTTTTAAACTGTTTATTGCAATGAAGGATGCTAAATTTGAGCACTTACATTGCTCTTAGCTACAATATTTGCATTTATGTTGCTGTTAGCAAGAAAATAAGCTACTAGCTTTAGCTTTAATATAAGCAAAGAGATAGCAAAATGAAATCAGTTCCGTGCAATTTTATATGATCGAGTAAGTCGTACTGAATTTTGAAAGCAGCACTTGAAGCTTTATAATATTATTTGGGTATAGCATTTTAATAGTGTTTTATTGCTCTAAAAGTAACAAATTTGTCACTTTTATAGCTGCTGGCAAATAACTGACAATAGTAACAACTTTTAACCGATTCCGCGTGGCAAAAAGCTATTTAAATGTAACTTACAGTGCTTCTTTATGATAATTGTATGAAGCTAAGTTTCCGTGATTATTAACACTGTTAAATGTACTTAAAGCAATATAGAAGTAAATTACTCTACGGTTATACAGAAACTAACAACTTAATGCCTGCGTAAGAAGCTCTTTTACTATTGCTTTTCAACATTAACATAAGAACGTTTACATGGCTTATTTCAAACTCTGTTAAATGGCAGCAATTTAAAAACGCTGTTTAAACGTTTACTCCGCTATTTTATTAAGCTTATGATGAAAAAAGATAATAAACCATATATTATGTCTCTATCCGGCTGCGTATTTTGTAAATTGCGGCTACACAACCTTCTTAAGATTCTATGCTATATAAGAAAAATCATACACAGCGTTTGTGCTACCTGGGATGTAATCAAATGTGAATCAAATAAGTTGTTCTTCTTCTTCTTTTTTTGTTATGGCAATCTACTTTCCTCTTGGAAGTAATTTTTGCCAGTGTCAAGTGTTAAATAGTTCAGTGGTAGATATTGTTTAATTTTTCATTAGAATGCGGGTGCATCGCATTCTAATGCTGCTTGGAGCATTTGGCACCAAGTATATCAAGACAGTTAACTCGGTTAGTTCTGCCGAAGAAGCCAACACTTCAATAAAAGTCTCAGCTTCACACAACCAAGATCGCGCCTATTTCAATTATCCCACATATTGTTCAGTTGTGTAGACACTTGTACCATATAACTGCACCAATTTTAAGACACAATATCCACTATGAATCAATTTGAAAATAATTAAAATAGACACCAAACCGAACTCGACAAAATGGCGCCAAAAACTCAAATAAAGTTGTTAATCTGTCTCAACGAACTGAGACGAATACAACCTCAAATCAGTGTTGCCAGTGGCAGATAGTCAAATATAACATGAGATAGCTCAAAAAGTAACATTTTCACGAGAAAAGTAACATTACCTTCCTTTTTTTGTGGAAAACGACACAATACTATAATATGGCATTTTATTACACAAAAACTAAAATAAGTTTCCTGTCCCATTTTTTAAACATCGAAAACATCGTAATAAACTGTTGATCGAAATCGACTGGCGATGCTAAAAAATGCCTGATGTGGGCCCCTATCCACTAGTAAACTAATTAGTATCAGTTTTAAAAAAACTTTTAGTTAGTTTTAAAGATTAAAATTCTACATAGGTGGGTTTGTGTTTGAAAAATGGCTATATTTTTGTACCCATTCATGTAAAAGCCTAGTCGCGGCGTGCGTAGCGCGCCGCGCGCTCCGAGCCTTGCAGTGAGGACGGTTCGGTCAAAAAAATCATTACAATCAACCTGTACCTAATGATTTTGTTTATGCATTTAAAATTTTAAAATCGATTGTACATAATCATTCGCTGCTAGTCACCACTCGACTCACTTGCGATGCTTAAGTAAGCGGGGTGGAAAATTGAGAAATACAGGCGAGTGAGTGAATATTATTATGTCGCATTCAGTAGTTCACAAAATCAAGTGCGCCAAGATGACGAACAAAAACGATATTTTTTTGTTTGCTGGAAAATCTAAAAAGTAACACAAAGTAACATATTGAGTCGTGTAACATGGAGGTAACATGAGAGGTTCAAAAGTAACGTAAAATGTTACTTTTGTAACATTCTGGCAACGCTGCCTCAAATACAACTTTAAAGAATAGACTACTACTACTGTCTGTGGCTTGTGTTGTTTTATAAGTAGAGTGAGCGATCTGATCTGTTATGTCAGATCTATATTCATCTGTGGTCAGATTTTTAGTAGTCGCCGGATGATATGTCATTTTTCGATTTTTCAGTCATCGAATATCCACAATTTATTGTATTTAATCAAGAATATTGAAGATTTAATAAAATGGTAAGCTAATATCCAATATTTAAGGGTTTTTAGATCGTACAAATATCTTCTTTTATCTTCAATAAGCTTCTGTCTGACTTTGGTTATGTTGGCGTCTATGAACATTACATTGCAAGTTTTGTTTTATTCATAAATTCCTTGCTATCCACATTATGTGGTTAGAATTTACAACGTAGTTCTGTTAATTTTGCAAACATATCGATTTGATAGTTGAGATAACGCAAAACTGCAAATTGTTACAACAACGAACTTACAAAGTCGCATACTGTTAGCTTTCATCAGATTATTAATCACTACGCTAGCTAGCATAATTCATTATCAAAGACCATACTTTCAAATAGTTTTAACCTTTAAAAGTGTAATAAGATGAAGAAATTTAATCTAAAAGTCTATTTTCAAATTATAACTATCTTATGATTGCCATACCTCTTTCAGTCTATCTTAGCATACAATGGAGGCGCGGTAGTCGCTATGAAAGGGCAGGATTGTGTAGCAATCGCTACAGACAAAAGATATGGTATCCAAGCACAGACTATATCCACGAACTTCCCGAAGGTTCACCAAATGGGGCCCAGTCTGTTTGTGGGTCTACCGGGCCTTGCCACTGACACACAAACAGTGTTCCAGAGGCTAAAATTCAGGTATAGTTTGCGGCATGTAACTTGACCCAGCTTGACCATAGACAAATTTATTTAATTCTTCAACACCTGAGTGGCCGAATGCGGCCGGACAATAATGGAATATCCAGCGTCTCATTTTCTGGCCGTTGAAGGGTTTATTTATTTAATGTGTTTATTTTGTACTGTACAATGAATCGGTTGACAACAATGATTTATTAATATTTACCATTTCATCATCTTTTATTATTGTATAAATAATAATAAAATAACCCTTTGTTCCAGAATGAACCTTTATGAATTAAAAGAGAACAGAATAATGAGACCTAAGACATTCTCCGCTATGCTCTCAAACTTGCTGTATGAGAAACGCTTTGGCCCATATTTCATTGAGCCTGTGATTGCTGGTCTAGACCCTTATGATAACCAACCTTATGTCTGCAACATGGATTTGGTGAGAATCATGATTTCTATTATAATTATATTTAATGCTAGTTGTTTGGTACAGTTCGCAATGAAAGTAGATTAACACTTTAGTACTTTGTTATAATTTTTGATAAATGTTTAAAATGTGAGACATTCTGTCAAAAAAGTTACTATGAGAAAGAACTAGTGTCAAGCCACTTTTGTTGCTGACCTCACTACAACCACAGGCTATGTGGTAATAACCCTATACTCCAGCCAACTTATGGAAAGAATGTTTTTTTCATTATGCATTGTATAAATATGTGAATATTATTATGTTGTCCAAGTTAGATATAATAATATGGTGTTACCAAAGTTTTTCTTTCTGTAAGTTGGCTAGAGTATAGAAACTTAAAATAATTATGTAGATTTTTAGGGTTCTGTACCAAAATGGTAAAAAGGAACCCTTATGTCTGTCTGTCACAGCTAGATATCTCGAGAACTACTAATGCTATCAACTTGTGGAATAGTTTTAGATGATAGTTGCCCATAAGAGCAATTATTATTATTTTACAAATAAGTTTTTTTTTTGCAACGGACTGAAAGGGGGTCTTAAAAATTCAAAGTGAGGCTACTAGGGCATATAGAGTATCATATGAAAGAGCGCTGCTTGCACATTCTTAAAATTTTATTTTTAGGCTGCATAGTTTTCGACTTTTGATGAAAAATTTTTAAAAAACACTTTCCCGCCTCTTATCTCTGAAGTTTGCATAACAAATCTGAAAAAAATATCTGAAAATCTGAAAGTATTTTATGCCATAGAAGTATTATACTATACAGGAAAAATAAAACAATGTCTCTAAATAGTAAACTTTTCAGAATGATGGTACGGAACCCTCGTTACGCGAGTCCGACTCGCTCTTGGCCGTTTTTCATTGATTATTTGAACTCTTTTCAGATTGGATGTCCAAATGAACCTGAAGATTTTGTAGTGTCCGGTACATGCTCAGAGCAGCTGTATGGTATGTGTGAAGCTCTGTGGGAACCAAACCTCAAGCCTGACGAACTGTTTGAAACTATCTCTCAGGTGAACAAATGTTTAACATTCATCATAAACTTAATAATTTAGTTTTCTGCCGTAAACTGACTATAACTATACCCCTAGCATGTTTATGTAATATAAACTGTTAACAATCTGGAAAACTATAAAGATGAAAATAGTAGATAAGAATAATGATAATGCTATAGTCATTCAAAGCCTTTGTGAAATCATATACTTTTTAAACCCTTGTTGGGTATCCATAAAATCATCATCTTATCCATATTGTTACAACTGATACAAATATTATGTTTAGGCTTTTTATGGCTGCAGACTCGTTGTCACACCAGCGTGACAAGCATTTTTTCTTCACAGTCACACTACCTGGTGTGACTGGCAAATATCAAAAAATAACATTGTTAAGACTATGTACTCGTAAATAAGCAAAAATAAGGTTCGAAATTTATCGTCTTAGTACCACACAATACATAGGTAATAGTGTAACACGTCACCAAACTAACAGGATCAAATTAATATGGCATGGGTTAACCCCTACCATATTTATGTGCCCTCGTAGAAGTAAACCTTCGGCATATTTATGTGGTCCTGGTACTTAAGTGGAGTCACCAGATATTACTATAAACATATTACCTAATATAATAATGTGTCTGTGAGGAAGAAATAAATGATTCTGTGTCACACTAGTGTGACAAAGTGACAGCGAGTCAGTCGTGCTTTTTATCTCTAATTCGCTAAAGGGCAACTTTTCAAAACGGCAAATTCCCATAAAGGCTAATTCACATTATTTTAAAATGTTTTTATCATTTCACTTGATAATGAGATACAATGTTTAGGCGTTGGTGAATGCGGCCGATCGCGACGCCATCTCTGGGTGGGGTGCCGTCGTTTACATCATCGAGAAGGACAAGATTACCGAGAAACACGTCAAGACGAGGATGGATTAATTTACTTTAGGTTTTACATGGTATTATTGGAACATTTTTACTAATAAACTGGAAAAATTCATTAAGCCTTCTGATTTTTTTAGTGGCCTTTAATACTATTTGGAACAAACAAGCTACTTTCCTCTGCAATAAAGTAGTAAAGTTACTAGCTTCCGCCGGCGACTTCCGTTTGCGTGGACTTTTGAAATCATCCAAATCGGTTCAACCATTTATGCGCGATTGAGTAACAAAGATACAAACTTATACATTAATAATATCACTAGGATTCAGACACATCTAAAAATTTTGAATTTAGCTTGAACTTTTTAAATTGATTCATTAAGAAATGACTAATTAAAATGTTATTTATTTATTAATCTATGTTAATTGTAATATATATGAATGTAATGTCTGGAAACGATGTATTTATTTGCAAATATCGTTCCATCTGATAAAGCTGAAGTTATTTACGCCCATTTTTTATGTCAGCTAAAAGACGTCTTAATGGGTGGTAGGGTAAAAGAATTTACGTTTTCAACGACGACGATTAAAAAATGCTTATTATGTGAGCTTATTTGAATAAAGAATTTCATTCATTCATTCATTCATCATAGTCTCAAAAACGATGTTTCTAGTACAAATTATTATGAGCTTCTAAAGTGCTTATAATACTATGGTTGTAACGGCGTGGAACCCTCTTACTACAAAATAATGAACAGGATTTCGGAGAAAATGAAACAAATTGAAATTATATTGCAGAACTTTATGAACCGAATATTTTATAAAATTAAGTTTCAATTCTTCATACACATTTTGTCTTTACAAGAGTAGGAGACTAGAGAATAACATTTCAATCGTGTTGCTCACATGCCGATACGTCACGATCGCAGCAAAGCTGTGATATTTAATAAATATGCCTCACGACGAGGTACGTGGCATCAACAGTCACCGTATAACAAGAAAATAAAACCTATAGTAACGTAACTACAATAAAAATAATATTACCGACCTAAACAATGGCAACATATATGACATATTTGAATCAGTACCATGACTAACACATTGTTCAGGAATCTGCGTTGGTGGAACCGTAGCTCCGCGAGCTAGCGACAACTCGTGAGTACCAAACCGATCACTCCGTTAAAGACAGGTTGAAAAAGCAATAATTGCACATTTGCAAATTTACAATGTGTATGGCTCACAATGCTTTAACAGCAATTGTCACAATAATAATTACAAACACATTAAAAGATTGACACGAGAGTGATCAATTTCATAAATTTCTAAAAGTAAAATTAATATCTAAAAGTAAACAATATCTATCACAAAAATCTATTCTTTCGTAAAATACAATTATTTAGATTTGAAAGAAAAGAAGGTGACCCAAATACTGTTTGTTTAAAAATTGCATTTAATTCTAAAAATAACAAAATTACATTGACGTAGGGAACAATATTATGAAAAACTTTAACAGCATTCCTTATGCAAAAAAGATATCGAGACATCCTAATGACTATCAAAGTACATAATTATAAAATCGTCTTCTCTAGCCAGCCTTAGGTGGCTCACAGCAATTTCCGTAGAATAAATCACAAAGACTTCAATAACAATCCAAGTCTTAATTCGAAATAGAATAATAAATAACAAAATCTTACATGGTAAATTTCTACTCTAGACAGAAACTAAGCGATCTAGGTATATGTGTAGTGGCAATATGACCTTATAAGTGTCCCTCGACACGCGCTTCCAACCTCCGCTACCGACGATAGCACATTCATATACAGTCTTATACACACTGTCATAAGAGTCGAATTTGTATATCAAGAGTAACATTAAATTATGTGCTATTGTCTTGAAAATTTGCCAGGTCGTACATCAATCATAGCATTTGGTCTCGTCGAGTAACAACAAATTGAACAGCATTTTGTAAAACCGTATCGTACGACCGAGCAGAAGGACCATCCACCACACTAAGGTATAATGTTTCCGGATATAATGTACTATATTTGTATCTGCCCATTTCACAGGCGCAGTTCACACCTACCGCCCGTGAAACACGCCACAATAATTTTATTAATCATAGTATACAACAGCCGTCGATCTATCACTGTCACTATTAATCTGAGAATAACATTACATGTCCAATTTTACTCAAACGTCCTAAATTTAATGATATCCAACATTTTTAATTTGTTCATTCTAATCTACGCGATAGCGGAACATTATAAAAAGCTAATAACGAGTTATGAAAATTATTGCAAAGTGTGCTCAAAGATTTAATATCAGTTCAAATGGTGAGAGATGCGTTCGATGTGGGCGCAGCGGTGCGCGGGAGTGCTGTACCGTTACCCGACGATGTATGTACACGTTATTGCTAGTTGTAGGCACTGAGGACGGCCGCGCCGGTCCGGCCCATCACACCTACCCAAGGGGCTATTGCGTAACTATAGTCTGCGCGGAAAGTTGATAAAAAATAATAAAAATCCAGGGCTTCTAAACTTGTTGCAAATTGCGGCCTGCTAATTATTGCCCTACAACGGACGCCTGTGGCCCGGAAGCCCGCCGGCAGCCTTGTGCTTGCTTGACAACTGCGTGCCTTGTACCACTTTACTCAGTGCACCTGCCGCATATCGAGATTTTCTTTTTTAATATATTTTGTCAACTCTCAACAAACAGGCTATTGTGGATATCTTGCCCATGTCCAAAACAACTTTATTTTTTAAGGCCTTACACATTACGACTTTTTGCAGCGATACAAACGCGCGTTCGACAGCCGCGCGACTGAATCTCGACACCAGCGATCTCGATTAGTATCGAGAAATAGTGTAAAGGTAGACGATTTGCGACCGTATCGATGCTGCATCACGACTGTATCGCTGCAAAAAGTCGCAATGTATAAGGGCCCTTAGACGCGTGAGACTTGTGAGAGGGACCAACAGGCTTACTCTTCAATCCGATCGATCGACATTGGAATCCTGACGTATCGTACTCTTGATTTGATTGAACGCCATGTTGGGCCAATATTGTGCGGTGATCAAATGATTTCATTGAGATTGGTAGGACTTTAAATCGTCTAATCCGTTAGGGTTCAAGTCCTCTCGAAATCAAGGGTACGGTTTTTTTAATCAACATTGAAATTAAAATGGTTTGGAATTGTTACAAAAGTAAGCCTGCAAGGATGTTAAAGAAATGGACATGATATCTATCCATCCATATTGACTTACGCAATAGCTCTGCTGGCCATATTCATTGTTTGAGCAGTCAGATATACACCGGATACTATTATATTATCCACGATTGTCAATTCGCACGCGAAGCGAATAAATACGAGAAATGTCTTGAAAACGACAAACATCCGAAGACTGTTCCATATTTACTTTTACAAATATCAAACTTTAAGAAACCTTCACACTACGCTTTAACGACACGATTTTTTTATAATTTTTCATTTTATAAATCGACGTAATTACACTTATCGAAATCTGCGAGAACAACAATGTCGCGCGGTGCTTCCTCTAACAAGCGACTTGTGAATGGAGATCTAAAGAAACCTACCACGTTTTTTATAACTACGTCACCCTGTAAATTCCACTTGACTGCAAAAATTACAGTTTACGCCGGCTCTACTGTTTCTTTAACAATAACATTGCTGTATACAACATGTTACAAAACTACCACTAATGCCGAATATGGTATATAGGGACCATCAAACTGAACAACTTTTACTATGGGACCAACTCTGAAATCGCGAAAAAAAATCAGCTGTTTCATACAAAAATTAATATCGAAAATATCAAAATATATGAAACAGCTGGTTTTTTTTTCGCGATTTCAGAGTTGGTCCCGTAGTAAAAGTTGTTCAGTTTGATGGTCCCTATATACCATATTCGGCATTAGGGGTATTTTTGTTACATGTTGTATATTGTATAGCAGATGTATAGTTACACAATGGTTACTCTCCGTCAAACTATTTAAGTTTGACAAAACACTGTGTACATACATACATATGTTATACATATGTCATACATCTGTTATTAGTAAGGGGGTTTATGAGTACAATTTATATATTTTTGTCTTCAGAACGTAAATAGTTAAATTGACGCAATCAGTTTGCAGTTGCTAAAGAAACAGTACAAGAGAGCCGAAATATCCAAATAGGAATCGTTTTGGAAACTTAACATTATTTTAACTTTAACATGTTCTACGTTCTCTAGCGGAAACTAAAAATCAAAGTTTATTATTTCTGAACACTACCTCAAATCAAAATCTCTTCATTTGTGACCATTACATTCTTGTCATTATTTTTACGACTTTCCGCATTTTTACATTTTTATTAATTAACCCTTCAACACTGATAAGTAGTAACTCATGTCATGAGTCTACATGACCTCACTTCATTCTAGATTACTACCATTTATCCTTCTGGAAAGCAAACCAGGATCCTATTTAATAAACGTGACAATTTGTCACCTGTCATGGCAATTTTATATCCATTACGTCAAAACCAATTTGAAAATAGAATAAACTACTCATAGCTACACCGCAATGCAAACCAAATTGTCATGACAATCGACAAATTGCCACGTTATTAAATAGGACCCTGTTGTTTTTTTACAACAACAAGTAATTACAACACCGTGTTTACAACAAAATATTTAAATTCCATTTCACAACAAAAAACAAATCTACAATTTTCAGTTACAAAAATGTGGTACCGCCTTCAAAGAAAGAACTCGAAAAATATACCTGTCTCGCTCTCGCGTTGGATATCGCTCGTTACCAGAAGCACCCACCGTTCGTCGCCTAGTTCCCCTCGATGGCTTTAGCGACGAACTCTATGAACCGCTTGCCGTACTGCTCGGGGTCGCAGGTGGATATGCCGTCTACGTTGCTGCCATACTTCACCGTTTTGGCCGCCTTCGCCGCCTGTTGTAAGCGAAAATGAATCTTAAGTTTAGGCACATAGACCACATAATTTGAATTATTACGACAGCACGTCAGGTTCTACAGTTAAACTGCGAAAACAGCTTTTATTACGTAGGTCATAAAGACGGTTTCAAGGTCAACATGTATAGTCTGAGGTGCCGTCGGCCCCCTGATTATGTAACTTTGTTGCAATCAACTCTGACTGAAATCGCAGTTACATTGCTGCTTTAGTAAGAACCAATGTGACAACTATCCTGCTTAAAGCAGCAATGTAACTGCGGTTTCAATCGATTTCAATCGAGAATTGTTAGCAACAGAGTTACGTAATCAGCCCCCGGGTGTACATACGACGGCACGGCAAGATAAACAGTTGAACTGCAAAAACTGCTTTTATTACGTTGTGACATAAAGACTCAAGATTCTCAAGTTCAACATGTATAGTCTGATGCGCCGTCGTGAGTACATGACATATGAAACAACTAGTAATGTACACACAACAGCACGTCAGGTTATACAGTTAAACTGCGAAAACTGCGAAAGCTTTTATTACGTAGGTCATAAAGGCGGTCTCAAGGTCAACATGTATAGTCTGAGGTGCCGTCGTGTGTACTTTACAAAATCGGGAATTCAAGAAGGCCTACCTGTTTCTTTACACCGTAATGCGTCAGCACGTCAATTAGGGCTACGAAATAAATTTCTTTCTTAGGCGAACCTGGAAATAAATAAGCGTTTCAATTATGGCTTACATAAAAAATATGGCGAACAAACAATCAGAAGGTCAATGATGCAGTTTGTTCGATAATGCTTTTAAATAATAATAAATAATAAAATGAATTTATTTTTCATTCTGAACCTTACTTTTGGAATAGTGGATTGGTGTCTCCTTCCTCGTCTTTTGCTACACCATGTTACCTAAATCTGTTGCTATAACAGGTACTATTGACATGTTCCAGCGGCTAACAGCAAGAGAGCCTGCCTATGTAGATAACGGTAGGCGTGGCTTACCCTTATCCAACCAGAAAGTTGCCTACCCTATCCTAACTATAATTTATTATAAATGCAAAAGTGTGTTTGTTTGTTATTACGCTTTCACGTCTAACTACTCAACCTGCATAAACGTTGTCAGGGGTACCTTTTATTCATAAAAAATGTACTATACCCGATATAAATGTAACTGTTTACGCAGGCGACCGCTTGTATTATAAAGTGAATGATCCTCACCCTCCTGACTAGGTATGGCGTAGATGTCGAGCTCTGGAATGATGCCCTGGTAGCGCAGCGAGGCCTGGCGCGCGAACCCGCGCGGGCTGTCGGGCGGCGTGTTGAAGCCCCACCTGTGCCACGAGCCCGTTCAACACAAACACCTACCTACGCCTCGGTCACTACTTACACTTTTGGGCCCCTATTTATAAACTGCTCTCAACGTTGAGAGCTATCTTGTGATCATACTTGAGATGCTCTTCTTATAAGAACAGCATCTCAAGTATCTCGAGATAACTCTCGACGTTGAGACCGTCTTATAAGAACAGCATCTCAAGTATCTCGAGATAGCTCTCGACGTTGAGACCGTCTTATAAGAACAGCATCTCAAGTATCTCGAGATAGCTCTCGACGTTGAGAGCGGTTTATAAATACGGACCTTAAGAGGCCGTCCACGTTTGTGTACATCAGCAACACGAAACTGAAATATATGTTAAAATGGCCGTAATCTTATATTGCGAAAAGTGGTCGGAACACATTTTTTAATTACGCATTCAGATATAAGAAATTTTGAGAAAACATGAAATGTGCGAGCGAGACAGCGGCAAAACGTGGACGGCGTCTTAATGTGCGACCTGAGAGGCGGCGCATTGCGCACGCGGAATCCGCGGAAGAAGAAATACTCGACATTTATGAACGCGTCCGGACCCCAAGCAGGAGCGTTCTCTAACTTGCACTAAGAACAGTTAAGCTGGAAATACATTATTAGGCACACGTGGGCCACGTATGCCAATCTTAGCACGTCCAATAAATAATGTACAGCCGAGTTCAATAATATCTACGCACCTTTGACAGCTCATCAACCTTATGTCTTTGTTATATATGTCAACATCTGTCAAAAGTGCTACCATATTTATGAACTCAACTGTACTCTATGGGCGCGTCAGAAGACATATTTTCCGTTGCGCGCATAATGTGGCACAAAACATTAAAACAATAATTAGTCCCTATGTTAAAATGTATGGGTTCTGATGAGCCCACATTGGCCCACGTGTGACTAATGTAGTTGCCGCTTCATGTTCTTTCGCTCCGCAATCAACATACTCGACTTTTTATTTTGAGATATTTTAATAAGTATAAGTTGATTGTTAAGCCACAGAAATTACGCTTCTTAGACTGTTTGCGTTGTTCGAAGAACTCAGCGCGGCGCACCTAATCGACACTAGCCTTTATACTGGCCTTATGACTTTCCAAATTAAAAATAAATTGATAGAATTTATGGATTCTAAATTGACAATAATTAGGAAAGCTACAAAATCAAGACAGTCTTTAGGAACCAAACGCCGCATTCCGATACTAGTTATAACCGATCCACTATGCAGATCATAGCATTTTTGTAGACCGGCTTAGGGCCGGCATGGCACGGCAGGTTGTACTGCGGCATCCCGCGGCATGCATGCATGCTACGGGGTACCAGTTTGAGATACAAAAAAATACGCGCGCGCGCCAGATGACCGCTGCACAAGTTTCAACCTGCTATGTCAACTAGCTAGCAACAATTTATACGTCTTGCGGGATGCAATGGCGTGCCGCGGCGTCCCGTGGCATGCCGCAGCATCCAGCGGCATCGTGGTATCGAAATAAAGTATCATGAATTCTAAACTCATTGAAATAAGATTAAAAATAACTGGATTAGTAATAAAATCATTTGCCGTGCCATGCCATACTGTGCCGGCAGTGGGCGCCGGCCCTTACTCTCGCCATAAATTCACTCCTTGTCACTGGTAGGTATGCTTGTGTCAGCTGTCAAAATGAGCTATCAGAAAATGCTGCTAATAAGCATACTACTTTCTAGCAAAGTACGTACACACGACGGCACCTCAAACAGATACATGTTGACCTTAAAACCGCCTTTATGACCTACGTAATAAAAGCTGTTTTTGCAGTTTAACTGTTTATACAGTGACTGCTGACGTGCTGTCGTGCGTACACACATTAATTTTATTAACACATGCTACTAGGTAGTCTGTTAATCCTTGCTTGTTTTAGGTATTTGGTAAACAATCTTCACCCAACTCTTTATTGATAAACAATGGACAATTTGATTTATTAAGGCAACATATTTCTAATTAACGATTTAAATTTAAAGAAATATGACAACTGTCAAAAGCTGTTTAAAAAACTAAATAGGACAAGTAAGTATAAACAGACTTTAGCATTTGCTCAAAGTGCTATTCATCAGAGCATATCTATCTGTGATTTAACTAAAAATGTTGCTCGCCCTTCTGCTAAAATGGTGATGAACAAAAAAATATTAGTTTTATATTTTAATATACACACATAACCCACAAATTCTTTTTACATGAAATAACTCCACACAATTCGTTTGTTTTATTTATAACAACAAACGTATCTTATTATTTTATATCTAACAATCTATATTATGTATCTTGTAATCTAAGAAAGAGCGGGGCCCTCTAATCTAACACAGATTTTTACTTAAAAGGGGACCTAGCCATTATGTAGTGCTAATGTATCTAAAAAGATATTGAATAAATATGTTTTCTTATTCTTTTTTTTCTAATACAAGGTGTTACAAAAGTACCCCTAATGCCGAATATGATAGATAGGGACCATCAAACTGAACAACTTTTACTACGGGCCAACTTTGAAATCGCGACAAAAAATCAGCTGTTTCATACAAATTGATATTTTCGATTTTAATTTTTGTCTGAAACAGCTGATTTTTTTTTCGCGATTTCAGAGTTGGTCCCATAGTAAAAGTTGATCAGTTTGATGGTCCCTATATACCATATTCGGCATTAGGGGTATTTTTGTAACACCTTGTATAGTGATTAAAATATAAAACTAATGGTTAAGGTGATTGGTCATACCGTTAGTGTTTGTTGCTGTGCAGCCGAGACGGTCCACAGAAGCAAAAGCTAGATAAAGGGCGGGAAAATTCTGACGGGAACTTCGCAATGGAATCTTGCCAACTTAATAATAAATAAATAATAGTATATTATGCAATTAGTGAATAAAAGACGGATTTAAAGCGAGGGCCATAGATGAATCACGAGCAAGTGAAGGATTCTAACGATTCTAGGAATCCTGAACGACGCGAGTGATTCATGGCCCTCGATATAAATCCGTTTTATTCAAGAGTTGCATACTGTATTTTACACCATGACTACGAGAAAAAGAAAGATTTTAGCGAAAATATTTTTTCCACAAGGAGTTTGTATATCTAGTCGAGTACTCTTTGCACAAGGAGGTTGTATAGTATTGAGATGGAGGTCGAATTGTGTTCTAAATTCAAATACCAAAATAGTGATTAAAAGAGTTTTTTATTCACTGTTTTCAGTGAATAAAATAAGCTTTTTAGAGAGGGAATGGTATAAATACAATTAATCGAAGAAAACCTTCATATAAAGACGCTTTTATCACAATAAAGAAGTTTGCGCCTCTTTTTTAAACAATATGTGGAACTATAGTGTGATTTCCCCTTTCCAACATATTCTCCAGCTCTCCAGAAGCATTAGAATGCGTTACGTCCGCCTCCTACTCGACACTGACTAACATATTCACACGTATGAAGAATTAATTAATTAAAGAACGACGAACGAATTAATTAATAGTCCAAAAAATACTAAATTATATAGATAAGTAAAAAAATCCAACTTTCAAAACATAAGAAGGAAAACTCCCCATTGGTCAGCCCCCGCCGCTTCCCCTGGAGAAGGAATACATACGTATGGATGTCGGCCCACCTGTCGGCGTGGTGTCGGTTGTCGGTGTCGGTGTCGGTGTCGGTGTCGGCGTCGGACTCGTTGTCGGCGAGCGCTCGCGCTGCTTCGGCCTCCGCCTCGCCGCGCCCGCACTCGTGCACGCCCAGTAACAGGGAGTAGTCCATCAGATGGAGTTTTGTCAGGAACTGCCAAAGGTTAATGTTTTTATATTTTAGAGATCTAATTTATATAATACTTAATTTTTATATTTATATAAATCTAATTTCTTCGGCCGTTCGTCCACCACCGCTGGCATTCACCGTGAGATTATTTTTTAATGAGTTCGATGCCGTTTGTCCACCGCTGCGGTCACCGAGAAAGAGATGACGGGCGTTGACGTAGCGATACATACATTATCTATGGCCAATTGTCCAGCCAACATCCAACCAACTTACAAACTTACTTTTACTTTTTAAAATATGAGTGTATTGTACATACATACCATCAGCAAAAGATATGAAATCGATTGTTATTGCTCCCGCACTTATTAGATTTATCAATTAAAATTTTATTAATGAGGAAGTTTCCAAATTTTTTTAAAGATTCTAAAATTTAATTTTAATTATTATATTCACGTAATTTGTGACGTCACAAGTCTCCATTCATATATAATCTTATATTATTTTACATTATATTTTTTATTGAGATATTGAAAAACTATTTTCATATAAGTATTAAAATTAAAAGCTTATTCTTAAAATATTTAAGATTTTATTTGTCAAAATTCGGCTCAAGGTAACTTCCTTATTGCATCAGCTTTGCTTGATTTACTTGAAGGTGGGCAGCTCCTTCTCCAGTCGAATTATAACAGAAGAAACAAAAAAGAACTCTAACTTTAAGCATTAAGGTAGTATTTCCCTCACCTCAACGTCAGCCGTGAGTGTTTCCAGCAGTTTGTCTTTGGCCGCGTCGCCGATGTCGATGCGGACTCCTTGCTTGATGAAGTCGTTGTCCTTGAGGGTGGGCAGTTCCTTCTCCAGTTCTTTCTCTGACGCCTCACGATCCACTGTTGAGCCCTTCAGGTCGTATTTCCTAAAGGCAATTTTAAAATCAACATGATGACAGATTTTTCGAACCCAACTTGATTTTTAGTCTGTTTATCCTTACTTGTCTTATTTAGTAACAGTGTTTGACAGTTGTCATACGATTTTAAGACCCGAGTTCACCAACCTACCTAACCAGCCGATTAATTTTTTTGACCATCTATCTGTTTTTGTCATTTTCTGCATATATAAAAACGCCAAAAACAGACGGTTAAAACTTAATCAGCTGTTTATGTGTTGGTGAACTTCAGCCTTTAACTTTAATAGTTATTTAAAATAAGTTGTTTATTATATCAAATTGTCATTCATAAATTAACAATTTATTTTTGTCCCACTCGCGTTTGAGGCAACAGGATGTTGGGGGTCGGAGGCGGTAGCCTTCATCAAAGAGTTGGGTCGCCGCCTACGTGAGAGGGGATGCGATGCCCGCTCTGGCTCCTACTTGGCGCAAAGGTTGTCAATCGCCATTCAGCGCGGCAATGCCGTCAGTGTGATGGGGACCTTCGCGCCTGGTATGACCCGGGGTGGCATCTTTGAATAGATTATTAGTTATATATATTAATTGTTTAGTTATAAGATCTTTGTAATTTTAATTTGTTTAATTTGTAATTTAGAATTTTGTTTGTAATCGTCACGTGTAATTGTTCAATAAAATAAATTAAGATTATTTATTTCGCAAACGTATGTGTGGAAACCATTTGTTGTATTTTACAAGTGATTTTTTTAATAAAGAGTTAGGTGAAGATTGTTTACCAAATAGGACAAGTAAGAAGAAACAGACAATACTTACATGGTACAGAAATACACTCAAGAAAAAAATATTTATATTCACATGCAATCCTTACTACTAATATTAAAAATTCGAAAGTAAGTAATTTTTTTTTTTCACATCTTAACTACTCAACCGATAATCATGAAATTTCGCATACTCATTATCAGGGGTGCAGAAAAGGACATAGGGTACCTTTTATCCAGAAAAAATATACAGTTCTCGAAATATACGAAAATTCTTTTACGCCATAACAACGCGGCCTACTGACATGAATAATAAATAATAACAATAAATAAATCATATAAATAATAAACTGGTTGCCTTATTGTAAGTCGCGGGCAAAAGCTGAAGTGTCATAAAAACTATTTCCACGCGAACGAAGTCGCGAGCGAAAGCTAGTGCGATATAATTTTGACGACCTCCGTGGTCGAGTTGTTTGTACGCCGGTTTTCAAGGTGAAGCCATCTCTGAGGTCCCGGGTTCAATCCCCGGCTGTGTCAATTTAGAAAACGAACTTTTCTATATTGGCTCAGGTCTGGTGTTTGTAGTTCCACCGTTGTCTCTGACAAATTACCACAAGATCTGCGCTCTTGCATTCCCCAAATCATGAAAAGACTTTTTAATATTGCCACATTTGGTGGTAATCAGCAGGTGTTGTATGTCCATATACAAATGTATAGCTCACTTGTGTATGTTGAGGTGGTTGGAGAACACGTTCCTGGTGGCCACGAGGTAGTGCTCGATGCCGTCCACCGTGAGCCGGTACATCCCCAAATATTGCGGTAGGAGGGTCTTGCCGTGTCGCTCCACAATATACTGTGCGTGCACATTAAACACATAATTACAGAGCGATTCAAACTTATTGGCGGAACATCGCGCGGGACGATGCGCAGAACACAATTTCGATGTAAGGGCTGGTTTACATTATCTTAGTTGTCAGTAGTGCTTTAGAATGCGAGTTCATTAGTAGTGTTGGTGCGTTTCCAGTGAGCGTTTACACTTCTTCCAGTAGTGGCATTTGACTAATGCACTTTACTAATACGCTACTAAAATGTCGATTTACACGCTTCCAGTAGCGAGGAGTGTCGCGCGGGGCACGAGCGGGCGCGCAGGGGGTGCTACTCCCAACAAAAATAATTATTCAAAATATTATTACATTTTTAAGTCTTCCGCGAGCTACTAATAAGTTCGAAACGCACTGTACGAACAATTAACGAGTGCGAATCGAATTGGAGTCGAACTCAAATGTCAAGTTTTAATAATAAAAATATTCAAGCATAGCATATTCTAATATATTGTCAATATCATTGAACAGGATGGTGAACTTTCAAATATGTTTTTTAATTATGTGTAAGGCGATGCTCAACCGATGAAATCATCATCAATGGTGGAATAAATATTCCAAACTTATCGCGAATTTGGGAAATTGGATTAGTATCATGTTGTCACTAACAGATAAAATAATATGAATTCTCAGTAGATTGAACTTCACAGAATGTCAGATAAGATAGCACAAGGATACCACTTTCACAACCTATCTATGATAAATCATTGTTCTCGTGTAACAAAAAATATTTTATAAATGTACGTACACACCTCAAGTAAATGATAAATAAATATGTCGCAATCTTAAGTTATAATAATAAATGTTACGTTATGTTTCATTGAAAATAAAAATTAAAGATTGTGATAATGTTAATTAATTCAACATTTTTATTTATTCAATTACTGTTTTCTATAACAATGACATTTAAAAAAAACTTACAGGATGGTAGTGTTTGAGGAAAGAATGCATCCTTTCCACCTCTTCTGAAGTGAGTGTCTTCAGGATGAATAGGCGATCGTAGCTTTGGTAGAATTTCGCCCCCGACTTGCCCGACGAGTCGTCGGGGGTCGGCTGAGATCTGCAATCAAGTAAATTGTGTTTAAAATAAGAACAACCAATATTTTTCACTCTATATTTTTATAAAATCTTCTGAATAAGTACATTTGCTTACACTATTTCATTAATTAGTAGTCAGATCATGATGGATTAATTTTTAACAGTATACAATGCGACTCCCAACTTTATGGCAGCTGTATTTTAGGCGCAAGTCGCTGAGCAATCAGAGGTGAGGTTTGTGGGGCACGCCCACGCGCATCGCGGCCATCTTCGCAATAAAATTTGCATCCCACGAAGCAGAATACATAATATTTTTAATTTTCCGACTGGTATATCAAAGAAAACACTTCGTTTCGGGCAGTTGGCATGGCAGGAACGTCGATGCATTTCAATCAGAGTCCGTGGTATACTTTTAAAATTTTAATAATTATGTTTGGGAAGATTCTGTTACTTATTTCCTTACTTACTAAATCTGTTTACAATAGTCAATCAACAAAGTACAGTTGCCTGCAGTGCTGTTGTGTGTGCATGTGCAACAATGGCTTTTAAGAAAATGTAAAGCTTTAATTTAAAAAATACCCTATAAATTCCTGCTCCCTGATTACGTAACTGTTCTTAACAATCTCCATTGAAATACCTAGATTGGAATCGTTTGAAATCGTTTAAAATTAATGAAATTTGACAGTTTAATATTTTAGCAGTGCTATTATAGCACTCTTATAAATAAATAAATAAATATTTGACAACATCACATACATTGCTCCGATCCCAAAGTAAGTAGCTAAACCACTTTTGTTATGGAAATCAGTGACAACGGTGGTATCAAAACACCCAGACCTGAGCCAATATAGAAAAGTTCCTTTTTCTAAATTGACCCAACCGGGGATCGAACCCGGGACCTCAGAGAATGCGACACCTTGAAAACTGGTGTACAACACTAGAGCTATCAAATTTCATTATTCATAACGATTTTAATCGATTTCAAACAAACGAGACTTGTTAGCAACAGAGTTACGTAATCAGAGGGTTGATCCTATCCAAAGTTCCCAATTCGCATCCTTTACTATTTTTTTAATCATCGTTTCCCTACCTTGAAAATGGCAAAATGCATGCGCAAACAGCGCGACGCCAATTTAAAAAAAAATGTCTAAATATTGTTTATAGACCGAGCGAGCACGAATGAGCGAAGCGTCTCCGTTTCACTTAGGGTAAAAATGCTTTCGTATGTCTGTCCGTCTGTTCTTCTCTTCTACACTTCGATCATATTAACCGATTCTCGTGAATTTTTTTGAGTGGGTTTGATAATCATGTAGTTTTTTTTGCCGAATAATGTTAGCTAAGTAAGTGATAGTAAGTAATAATGTAAGTGAATAAAATAAGCTTTTTAAATGGGGAATGGTTTCTGATATCGAAAAATGATTAAAAATGTCACAAACGCGAGGTTTACAGCTCACAGAGCCACTAGTAGGAGGCATAATGATTACTTGCTCAGTGCGAGGCATTAGTAACTGACGTTTCTAATAATAATAGAGTATTAATTAAGAAAGTTGTTTCCATTCACAATCAGTTTTACAGATAACATATAAAAAAAAATTAAATTTATCTTTTCTGGAAAACTCCATCAGATTATAAAAGGATTATTTGTTATTGATTTATGTATTTCAACTACCTAGGAAAGTCACAAAGGACAAAGTCTTTATACAAGCAGTCGGGTAAAAAGGAGGAATCTATAACATGTTACCTACGGCACTCCGGCTACTAGTTCTATGCTCGTTTTAGAAATGTAAGAAACAGTTTAACGTGTTGCTCTTCAAAATAATCTAACGTCATCGGTCATTAGTCATCCGCTTATAAAACATGTTTCTGATACATTGCAGTTGGCAGCAGACAATGTCCGGCTAATATTAGAACTATATTTTCATTACACATCATTCTTTGCATCTAATACGATAACAAGTATGAGATCGAATCTAGTCCGTGCATTCAGGGCCGGATTTAGTGGCGTGGAGGCCCTGGGGAAACAAGGAAGTGGAGGCCCTGGGGAAACAAGGGAGTGGAGCCCCCTAATTATTTTTTCAAAGAGGTTAAAAAATATTTTTCTTGCAAACTGTTTTAATCAGTTATTTATTCAGTCGTATGGCACAATTTCAAATCGTAATATTAGGATTTAGGTAGTCTTTCGTTGTGTAAGTTTTTTTTTAATAAATACAATTTATGTGGAGCCCCCTGCGTGCATTAGGCGAAAGGAGATTTGCTGTAAAACCAATTCTTATAAACATAAATTACATATTATTCTAATGTTATAGAATCTAGTCCGTGCATTAGATGAAAAAAGATTTGCAAATTGAAAACAAATTCTTATAAACAAATAATCATGAAAATTCGACTTTTGTGCCTCATATATCATACACCCATTATTTTCTTTTCAATAACATTATCTATCAAGTTGCAAAAAATTTAGTATTTAGTATTGAATAAATAAATTGTCATCTAATAAATAGACACGATAATAGCTAGTGTTTTTTATTGTACTTATGTATATATTTTTTAATTTTTGATGCAGTCATATTCTAAACCTTTAAAACCAAATGTTTGCCACCGCTTCGTGCCCAGTTGACGAGACTACAATTTGACATTGTGTAAAAATAACCAAATAACACAAATAAAAAAGAAATGCAAAATTCAAACTCCTTGCGTGATCGTAACTTACTTACCAATTTCTATACAAGTGTACTGTGACAAAAGTGCATACCTACCTGTTTAGCGTCGCGTGTGTTGTGTGTGTCGATGTGTAATAAAGAAATAAAACAGGAACGATAGACATACGATGTGGGTTTGTGGGTCAAACGCGAACAGGGGTTAAGGAGTACGAAGGTCGACGGCCATCAATCAGGGAGCGTGGCGTTGCTTCGACAAACAACATTCGTAACAGTTACCGACAGAATCGTCGCACCAAGCTTTCTCTCAATTAGATCACCTTAAAAGCATTCAGCTGTAAAGTTACTATAAGAAAATGGCCCAAAATGAAAATATAAGTACGATTAATACAAAGGAAGGTTGACACACCTCACGCGAACACGTCATTCTCAACTCATTAGAGTCACTCATTGACCATTTGATGAAGCAGTTAACAGGGACATGACTTTGTGATACAGTGGTCTATGCTAATGATCGCCGTGTCAGTTGAAAGGCACACTACATACAGTTAATTGAAAGAAATAAAACTTTAAAAAAATCGTACAGCTTCGTAGTTCGCTGACCTCAGGCGTTTAATCGTCAGGCCGCGTTTCATGAATTCTGTTGCGTCGTGGAATATGCTCTCTTGGTGGGTTTCGTTTTTCATGGTGGCAACTTCGATGGGCGCGGTGGCGGACCGCCGCAGCTTACTGCAAAACCTCTTCTGAGCCCGCGAGCAGAGGTAGTTATCTGGCTTTCTAAACCTAGGGACCACAGGATGGGAGGTGGGATCGAGGAAGCCAATCCAAAATTATGAGGGTATTAAAATAAATGTAAAATAAATATGCATACATAAATATAAAAGACGCGTAGACGTTAGCGTTTTCGGTGCCGATATCAAAATTTAATTGCTTCGGTAGTATACGTCGGATAGGTAGAATGAAACAGGGTTACCTTGTCAGCGATTCTTTGTAGTCGATGTCGTCGATCCCGAACCTTTCACGAAGGTTTCTGAATACCAACGGACAGTATTCCTTCACCTTGAAATGTGATGGCATATTTTCCCTGAAAACATTAATAAATGTTAATATTGGCGTTTTTCTGAAAACTTTTCATTTGTTCCTAACAAGTTTAGAAGGCTGCATAAATTATGTTCCACGTTGAGCGGCAAATCGTACATTTGTTCCGGTGCCTTAGAAATATGAATGACTATGGTTAATAGAATATAAGCAACCATTGCTTAGTACTTATAACTAAAGTGTTTTAGGCAGGGATTAAAATACCGTTTACCATTTAAAAATCACAACAATATCAAAAAATGCTGTTAAAGGCATCATTTTTAACGGTTTTTTATCTGGTTTAACGATATTTTACCGGATTTAACGGTATTTTACGGTAAAATAAAGTTAATTATTGGAAATAACTGTTATTAAATAGCTCAACACATCGATAAAAATGAAAACAAGCTACATTAAATTACAAGGATACTGGGAAAACCCCATATTGTGAAAAAGTAATGCAAGAAATTCATTATCTATTCAAAATAACGTTTATTACAAGATAAGAAATTAAACTTATCTTTGATAGTTATTAATTACATTGATATAAATTTATCCAAGACATTGAAATAGCAAAGTCAAAATGTGAGTGAAATTATGTTTTAATTTGATATTCAAGTGACTCTATCAATGGTTGGAGCTAAAATTGATCTACAAAATATAATAAATCCACAAACTACAGATACCTAATAATAATGGCGCGATCACTTACGATTATGTATTTGCCTGATTTTAGGTACCCGAATTCAGTAAGGGTATTCAGATGCCAAGCGATTTATTTACCTCTACTACACTAGCATACCCAAAACTTATGGATTACGCCTAGCAGTGGGTGACTCACGGCTTTTGATAGCTTTATATCATAAGGAGCATGAAGCCACTTAAATTTTGTACAAAAGTTAACAAAAAGAAAAATGAACATTTTTAAGCATTAGTGAGAAAGAACGCTAAACATATGGGAGCAGAGTGTGGATTTGCTGCAGATAACTTTCATTTAAATAATAAAAGCTTCTTCATTAGTCAGGCCAACCGAATCGTGAAGGACGTGTTTGTTGTACTTGTAGTTAATGTATGTATCACTACTTCGACGCCGTCATCTCGTTCTAGGTGACTTTTGAGGCCAGCTACTCATTTAATACAACTTATTTGTTACATACAGTCACAAGAAATGAAATTTTATTATTATTATTATAGCCTTTATTCAGGTTTTGCTTTTTAAATTATTATATAACATCTAAGTGTTTTGGTTGTGCTCCTCTGTGTGGCTCCTCCAAACTCTCCACTTTTCCCTCTCTCTAGCCGTTCCCATCCAGTTCTCCCTGCCAACATCATCCTCCCATCTCTTCAGTGGCTTCCCTTTCCCTCTTTTCCCATCTCTAGGGTACCAATTGGTTACCACTTTACTCCATCTTTCATCCCCTCTTATGGTGTGGCTAGCACATTTCCATTTAAGGGTTCTTAGTTTTACCACAACATCTTGTACTCTGGAAGCTTTTCTTATACTGGTGTGCCTGATTTTGTCTATTTTTCTCTTGCCTAGCATGCTTTGTTCCATGGCCCATTGACAAGTTTGTAATTTAGTTTGCTGAGATTTAGTTAATGCCCATGTCTGGCACCCATATGTTAGGATAGGTAGTGTTATGTGGTCCGAAATGGATACCAGGTAAAATCATTAGTAAAACTGGTCCGGCAAATTATAAAATTCAAAATGAGGATGGTGTAATGGTAAATCGCCACATAGATCAAATATTTAAAACCTTGGCTCCTAAACCCCAAAAGAAGGGAGAAGAGGTTATTAAGCCGTGCACACCAGTTAGTGGTATAGAAATTCCAATAGTTGCCAGTGGCACCGAAGAAAATTGTGATCATGGAGATAGTCAGGATGAAGATATTATTATTGAGATTCCTGATGCAGAGAAATGGGCAGACTTGTTGGGTATACCACCATCCTGTGCATATCACAGTCATAACTCAGCCAGGACCAGGAAAAATGAGAAATAAATTAAATGTTCATTCTAAGAGTCCTTATCAGAGGGAAGGTTGCTCGAGGGATAAATAGTCATATTGTTACTTACAATAGATGATTTTGACATTTTGGTTTATATAATTAAAGTTGAAAATTAGAGTCTATAGTTGTGTTAGGATCAAGTGTATGTTGATTAGCTTTATTAGTGATGTTTAAAAAATAGATAAGTCTAATGTATCTTATATAAGGGGAAGGTATGTCATATACTGTCATTGGGTTGATTTTAGTGTGGGTACTTATTACTTTATTGATTTATAATAATGTAAGTAAGTGGAGGGTATGCAGATACTGTTGTGACACTTCTGTTCAGCGATTCAAACATCATGCGATTCTAATTAAATGTTTTAATTAGTTTCTCAGTTACAATAGGTAGGATGCTAGTGTTGAATGCGTACCCTTAACTGAGACGTTGATTGATAACGTCTCAGTTACAGAATAAAAATGTACACACCATAAAACTTTGTCATTTTTTATCAATTCTCTCTGTTAATATAATATGTCATAGAAGAATTATAGTAATTTAATCTATCATATTTCTTACTTACTTGTTAAATAAATGATTGTCAACTTTGAGCTTTGAGTAAGCTCTGAAATCATCAGGGAGCAACATGACTGGTATTGTAACATGACTTAGCTCGTTAATCTGCAAATGAAATATTAACACAAAATTATGTCAGATTAAAATTAATAATTAAGCATTTGCATCTGAGCCTCGATTCTGTTAATGTTAATGTAGCAATCTTGTCTCAATGGTGTATCAATAGTTCTGCTATTTGACACATTTCTTGTTAAAGGTGCCAGCACAAATAGTGAGCGTTGACAGAAATTGGAGGGCTATTACTGCGCATTATTGCAGTTACCCTGCACCACGTCCCCCGCCAACGAGACCTAACAATTATTTCTACGCAAACTGTTACTCAAAAGGTGTTAATATTAAAACACAAAATACTATTACTGGTGTAACCAAGATATATCTATCTTGAAAATGAAAATAAAAAATTAAATGAATTCTTCTGGGCCTCATTAAATGGGTGGGTATTATTATTAAAATGTAAAATGTTAAAATGTGATTGACTATATAGTCAATCACAGTTTAATACAATGATAGTACCTATAATATTGATCTAGTTTCGGCAAGGTAACGTCTAGGGAAATGATTTTATGGAATCAGGTATTTTTATAAACGTAAACAGCAGATCAACAACCGGTAACGAAGGAAATGACATAACATAATGTAATTGCTTATGAAATCCCATAAGCACCTGACATGTAGCGTAGGTAATAATAAATAATAGTGATAGAAATATCAATGCAATTACCGTGTGATTTACACCCCACATGAAAACGGATAGTAATGGTTCATTAGCTCGGAACAATTTCACTTTTTGGTGTTTTACACGAATGTGTTTCTTCTTCAATTTGCTCAAGCCTGTACTCGGAACGGACATTTTGGATTTGTTTACAACTTATTTTGCGGAACTTAACGCAACCACTCAACACTATTTTCAAAAAATACACTCAAATAAAACCATTTTCATACGACGGAAATATTATTGAGACGCAAAAAATACGAATTAGATTTTTTTCACAGAAACTCGACACCCATCAACAGAGCAAAACGATTTTTGACATGACAATTGACAACAGTCTTTTTTTTTTTTTTGAAGATTTTTGGCTTGTATACAAAGTCCTTTAAGCCATGTCTTGGTGTGTCTTCTCATCTCTTTTACATGACAACAGTCAAACTTCAAACAGCACAGCACTAACGCTGTAAAGCCTGCACACAAGCATTGAGAAATCACAGACTAAATAGATTACATACACACTTGTTACATTACAGGGGCTGCCCTTCTTCTTCTTCGTTTTATATTTTGGCGGTTCTCTTGTGGATTTCGTCAGTGTCGGGTGTTTTGCTAAGTGTTTCTTTTTCCCTACAGACTCTGCTTCTTCAAGGCGTATTGTGAAAGTACAACGCCGAGATATAGAGGTGGTTGAAATATGATTCAAGACTGTAGAACCCACTGTTGAGCTATCTGAAATGCAATAGAGACAAACACAATGGATAATAACACATGTTAGTAATTAACACATAGTTATATAAATTTATAGTCTAATATTATTATTTGCTTCTTAATCACATAGATCGTCAATACATGGGGATTTTATATGGCTAAGGACACTTTTAAAATTAGTAGGTATGGGGATACATGGGGGGCTTGGGAGAAGAATATCATACAAGGAAGTGTTATACTTAGGACAACAAAAAAAGATGTGATCGGCTGTTCCTTCGTCCAGCCCGCTTTCACAGAGTGACGAAACTCTAACCCTAATATTAGCAAGATGAACTGGCGTACATGAGTGATCCAGCCTTAAACGACATAACAATATAGTAGAGGTATGTGCATGATTTTGATGCCTTTTATTATTTAAATAATCATGGTTTGTCCATGGTTTGACATCCACGTAAAGCTTTCCTACCACCTTGCTAGTTTGCAAAACCCAGTGGTAAGCCACTGGGTTTCCCAAGTGTGTCTCATACTTTGATTGATTTGCCTGTGGCACTGACCTGAATTTTTTTTGTGCCAGTGGAGATAGGTCGTGGAAGAATTTCCGTTGTTTATGGTTTCTTTGAGATCAACAGTCTCGTTAAAATAAGAACGTATATCATCCGGTACATTACTTCTAGGTGGTTTTAGAAAGGAATTATGCAAGTGGCACGGAGGTTCACATGCTCACACATAATCAGGGGGCTGTGAATAAAATGGAATAAAAAGAAGTAAATGTCATGTCAAACAGTCAAACTTCTTCTGTGTTCACTTGATAGTCTGTGAAAGAGGTATAAAAAAATATTTCCAGTGATACGAGTGCTAGTGCTACTACTTATAATAGTGCTAATAGTGATGAATTTATTAAGGTGTGAAAATGTAAATAATGAAGCCCGCCGCTTACAAGACTATTTAAAAAGCCAAAAGCTTTGTGCCGCTTTACAATTATATAAAATGTACCATAGAAAAATTGTGAAAGAGTCGAGAAGACACCAAGGGCTCTTTCGGCTAAAAAAATGAAGTTTATGTTAACTGTGTTTTGACAGATGTATGTGATACATTGCTACTTTTCTTTGGTAATTTTTTATTTGTTCCAAAACGAAGTAGCAATGTATCACATACATCTGTCAAAACACAGTTAACATGAACTTCAATGTTTTTAGCCGATACTGCCCATCGATTCATTGTATGGGGACAAGCTCTAAGGGGACGAGCGACGGATGACGACGCAGGACGGTCGAACAAGAAAAACGTAAACTCATTATCGAAACCTCGTCGACTTCGTCTAGAAGACGAGTGAAATGGTTGCGAACTTGCGATTACTTAACGTTTTTCGTTCGATTTCAATGAATTTTTTAAAACTTAAATGAATGAACCTACCTTCATACTTTGCTAGGCTTAGGACTGGCTGGTATTAATTTTTATTCCAGGTGTATTTAAAAGTTCATTTCATTTTATGTATATAATTTGTTTTTTTTACATATTTACATATTGACATTACTAAAAAACTAAAAAAATGTAAACATAAACTGTCCCCCCGCACGCCACGCGAAACGAACGTTGCGAATCGTTGCCATTTTTATTGAAAAACAACCTTGTACTCTATGTCAATAGAAATAAGATACACAGCAACGTTGGGAACGAGAACGAGAACGAGAGTAACTTCGAAAAAATAAGTTGTCTTACACGATATTCAACTGTATTGTAGTAACCATAAAGATTATTTTATTATATCATATACCAAAACGAACGGAACGAACGACGACGACGTCGCATTGGTCTCCTTACGTTCTAGGCTCTATTAACATAGACTTTAAGTACAAATTGGACTCTAAATACAAAATGTGAGATATCGTCAAACAATCCGAGAACTAATTGCTTAGATTCTGACTAGTTGCGCGACGAAGACTGCTTTAGAACGATACGTTAAACGGTTCTATCGTCGTGGAACACAAAACGGTCGAACGGTTCGTCTTTGCCTAAGGTCTCTGCAACCTTAGAATAATAAGCTTTATTTAGTTATTATTTTAAGGTTCTGCAACGACCATCCCTAATTTGCACAGATTAGATAGTTTGTTTGTAAGTGAATTTGCTGAAGTTTTTTCAGTAGCATTTCTGTAAAACGATAAATAATATTATTAAATTTAATACTTACTGAAAGAAATAACGTCACTATGGTTATCCCGAGCCCATTTGTGTATTGGGCTCAGACAGAAAAGGTTATATCCCTAAAAATCGATTTAAAAAGTGTTGATAAGCCAGATATAAAAGTGCTGGAAGACAAGGTGAAATTTTCAGCTGAGGGTATAGGCGCTCACGGTCGTACACACTACGAGTTCAGCTTGGACCTGTTCTCATCAGTAAAAAGTGTAAGCAAAATTATTATTATATTTGTTACCACTCATCTAGTGTATTTATTTGAGTTGTACTGTCACTGGTTAAGTTTTTGTTTTCCGTAGGTACCTAGTTATGAATTTTCTAATTAGTTTTTATTTATTTATTGGGCAATCAACAAAAACAGTAACTAAAGTAGTTAGGCATAAAGTTTCATTTTGTGCAGTCACCTGACATCAGTAGGTACTTATCTGATTATTTTTAATTATTAATACTCACTTTTAAATACTTTAATAAACATTGTTGTTTATCTGAATTAGGTACCATAGAAACATGATATAATAAAAAGTACCTAATCTTATTATTGTCCTATTACACAATTTCTTGTTCATCAGTGGTTTGAGATTGTGTTGCTTTTTAAAAAACAATTATATTTTTGTGTGATGTGATGTGTGTGTATTGAATTTATTTTTATAAATTTTCTTACTCTATTTATAAGAGAAAATGTTGAGAAATTGCTCGGTTGCAGTATAGCAAAGGGTGTGCAAGGCTTAGAAATTTTTTCACAAAAATATTATACTCCAACCAAAATATGTCGAAAAAATCATTGCCGATGACCCCCCCTTTTCTTGATATTATTCGATGCAGGGCACTTATAGCTACAATTGTTGTTAAGTAAGTTATATCGTCAAGTACCTACATACTTTATGAAAAAACTTAAATAAATATTTTTTGAATTTGCTTCATTTGCAAGTATCTCATTAAATATGGACTTCATAAGAAGTGAATGGAACGTAAATTATACCAAAAAGTACCCCAAAAAAGGGGGCTCACCAATAATATTTTTTTCAACAATATTTTCTGACTTGACCTTTGTATCCATGGATTTTGGCTTTCAATGACCTTGACCTTCAGGAGCGTCCCTACGATACCCCACCCTACCACCACATCCCTCCGGGTCCCGAATGTGTGTTTTGGCGGTTTTCCTTTTTTTGCACTGTTTTTAGTATTGTGCACCCTTTGCGACACTCTGACCAATAGGTACTCTAAGTAGGTACATTTGTAAATATTGTTTTCACAGAATACATCGGATGATGATCAGCCAATCACAGTTCGTGTTCTTGAAAATCGAGTGGATTTAGTAATTCAGAAACAGAAGCCTGCATGGTGGCCACGGCTCACTGCCCAGCCACAGAAACCAGCTTGGTTGAAGGTAAATCTATCTACTCATCAGCCAATGAGCATTGAGCACGAATCTCCACTCACTTAGTTTTGAGCTGTTAAATAAAGATGGAAGATCAGATTTCTTTTTATTCTCTTTCAGATTGCTGATTAAGTTAAGTTAGAGTAGACCCACTTAACGAAATTAATGCAATTTTAATTTTGCAGATAAACTTTGATTTGTGGAAATCAGAAGACGCACAGGACAGTGAAGACGAAGAGAAACGTGACGTTATGAGAGATTATCCAGGCATGTACGATAGACTGCAGAAAGAGGAAATGGGCTATAGGAGAGGTGAGTTTGTAAATAATGAGATATGCTGCACTTTAATGAAAAATAATCACTGAATGTTATGTCCAATTTAGGGCCTATTTCACAATCAAAAAATAAAGGGACAATTACATTACACAATTTCTAGCGTGCGATTTCAAGTGTCAGTGTAATGTAAACGGAGTTAGCCTGTTCGAGTCTTGAAATCGCGCGGCCGAGCCCGCTCGATAAATTGTGTCTGATAAATTGCGTGGTGTAAACAGAGCTTAAGTTCTGAGTAGCTTACTTGACAGATTTCCTTCTCCATCGCCATCTCACCAATGTAGAATTCCTTCTACATTGGTGAGATGGCGCTGGCTTGCAGCGTAAGAGTTGATATACTAGAAGAAATTCGACGTTCCCACTAGTGACTCGGTAGCTCAGCGGTCAGAGCATTGGACCGGTTATCCAAAGGTCGCGGGTTCGATTCCCGTCCGAGAACATGATCTGGTGCGAGTCCTATTTTTTCTAGTATATTATTTAGTATTATATAAAAATAGCATTGTGAATGCTTAAATCTCTAAATTTCAAATAGTTATAAAAGCTTTCTCATCTTAATCAACTGTTTAAAAATATCTGGAAAGATGTTCAGTTGAATGTTGAAGTTAATTCCTTCTACATTGGTGAGATGGCGCTGGCTTGCAGCGTAAGAGTTGATATACTAGAAGAAATTCGACGTTCCCACTAGTGACTCGGTAGCTCAGCGGTCAGAGCATTGGACCGGTTATCCAAAGGTCGCGGGTTCGATTCCCGTAGTCCTATTTTTTCTAGTATATTATTTAGTATTAGATAATTGAGTCAAATCATTTGACATATTTTTCATATCACAAATGTCAAATCATCTGTTGAGTAAGCTTCTCGGAACAGCCCCGGATCTACGTTTCTAAAGGGATCTACGCCGCCCCCTAATCTTCGCCGCGCGGGGCGGCTGCGCCTCCCCCCTAGTTTGTAATTAAATCATAAAAATATAGTGTTTATTTAAAGTACTTAATCAATCATCGAGTATGTTCGGAACCCTCGGTGGGCGAGTCCGACTCGCACTTGTCCGGCTTTTTTGATATATGAAATACACAGGACTTATATTGAACTTGGGTTTATGCAAATAAAATAGAAAACAAAATTACTACATGCCCGAGAGCTATAGAAAGAAGTATGTTAAAATTAAGAAGAATAGATAAAATAAGGTGTACAGATATAAGGAACAATACTGGACTAACGGATGCTCTGGAACAGGCCCTTAAACTGAAGTGGAAATGGGCGGGTCACCTATCAAGGTATAATGACAAAAGGTGGACCCTCAAGTCCACCAGATGGACCGGACCAAAAGGCAAAAGGAAAGTAGGCAGACCCAGGAAAAGATGGTCCGACGATATCGTGTCTGTGGCAGGCAAGGGCTTGCTAGAAAAAGTGGAAAAGACAGAAAGAAGTGGATAGTAATGGAGGAGGCTTTTACCCAGATAAGATCCATGTCTGAAACAACAAATAATAATAATAAATAAGCATAAGGATTAGATTTACTAACAAACGAAATATAAAGAAAAATAAAGTAAAGTAAAGTAAAATAATGTAAGTGATGTGGAATGAAAACCTTTTTTATTTTTATTTTTTATTTATATTGAATTTGAGGCAAGAGTTAGGCCGTATACAGAAAGAAAGCTGGAAACTTATAAGCGCTTGTCAGCGCTGGTAACCCGCGCTGGAAAATATATGAACGCGCGCCGATAAGCACTGAACTGTGCCGACAAGTTCCGACAAGCTTCAACACGCGCTGGTCAGCGCTGGGCGCCAGTGTTGCATTATGTACTATAATTATAGTATTCATACTATAATTTCATATTGAGTACTATATACTATCGTTCATATAGGATAGTACACTTAAATACTATAATTTGTTCACTCACTAATTTCTTACCCTCGTCGTCCGTCACCCTCATGCATGTGTGTATGGCAATACCGCTGCTTCCTTCGTGTAGAACGGACCAGCGCTGTCAAGCGCCGGTAAGCGCTTGTAAGTTTCCAGCTTTCTTTCTGTATACGGCCTTAGGGAACCGCAACTCACAACTTATCGGCTTTGAACTCAAGCTCAAGTAATTTACATATGTTTTACATTGAAATTTGTGGGTACTTAATTGGTTTCTAAATAATATTTTTGTAAATGTTTCTTTTTTGTGACTGCTCTCACCTTCAGATAGCAGACAGTACCAAACTATAAATATTTATATGCATTTTTTTACTTTGCTTATTGTCGCCGCTGTTTTACCACTAGTGTCATCTAGCGAATGGACGAGGAAGCCACGGTACTGGTTGAAAGAAGCCTGTTGTTTGAAAGAATCCTCTTGTACTCTGCTATCGATACACGATTCCGTTCACATGCATATTTTTCATATCTATTAAGCAATTTTGTAATTTCAACAAGTAAAAAAATATTGAAAACGATTAGTCCAGGAAAAACCCTAACTACACGAATTATTAGACTTAATTTGACTGGGCTACATAGTTAATTCAAATCAAGGAGTAGACCCGAAGTCCCCGTTCCTGAATACTTATAATAGGTAAGAAAAAACCTAAGGTATTTAGAAAAAAAACACTGTTACTGACTTCAAACATGAACACATTTGACGAGCTCCGTGGTCGAGTGGTTTGTACTCCGGATTTCAAGGTGTCGCCATCTCAGAGGACCGTTCGATCTCCGGCTGGGTCAATTTAGAAAACGAACTTTTCTATATTGGCTCAGGTCTGGGTGTCTGTAGTTCCGACTTCAGTAGGTTAGGTACTAGTCTCCGATCATGTAAATGAAAGAAAAAAACCGGCCAAGTGCGAGTCGGACTCGTGCACAATGGGTTCCGTACCATTATCTATAAAAGCGGCAAAAAAAACCTGTCTGTTGTATGGGAGCCCCCCTTATTTATTTTAATTTAAATATTTACTTTTAAAGTTAATATTTAACTAAATATTCTGTGAATATTTCAAGCGTCTACCTGTTGCCGTTATCAATATCGAGCAAAAAAAAATCACGTTTGTTGTATGGGAGCCCCCTTAAATAGTTATTTTATTCCGTTTTTTAGTATTTGTTGTTATAGCGGCATCAGAAATACTTCATATGTGAAAATTTCACCTGTCTAACTATCACGGTTCATGAGATACAGCCTGGTGACAGACAGACAGACGGACAGTGGAGTCTTAGTGGAGTCTTAGGTTCAATTCATATTTGGTTGCGTAAAATAAGACCCCAGTTCGAGGTGAGGCGTTATTTTCTGTGCCTTCTTTAAGAATGACCGGACGAACATCTAAAATAGTGTATTTTTGAGCGAAGTTAAATGAAGTGATTTTGTTCTTTTACAGAAGAAATGATTAAGGTGTATCTAATAATCTACAATCTGTTCCAATTCATTGGGTTCACATACATTTTGACGGTGATCGGAATGCACTATGCTAAACTGGGATATGACTCCGTGAACGATACATACATGCATGTTGGCTCAGCTATGAAGTTTGTGACGCTGCTGATGTATCTCGAAGTCATGCACCCGATGTTCGGATACACCCGGGTAAGAAATATAATTTATATTACTTGTAAATTAGAATTTGCTGTTTTTAGAAATGTTCCGTTCTCATAGTTTCCTTCCTCTCTTTAATGAAACTAATATCATTCGACATTCCTATTTCTTATCTTTCTCATGTGTTATTTATTTATTAATGTCGATTATGTGGTTTTGATAGTAACATTGTATGTAACAATGAAGTTAATATTACTAAAACAATATAATCTTGTTGACTTGCTCCTCCTATTGCTTTGCCCTGAAGTATTCTGTGCCCATAGGCCAGTGGTTCCTAACCTTTTCAATATTGTTACCCATCTGACCTATGTAGGGAAACAGACTTTACCCCCAACTTGGGGAGCTCACCCCGCCGCCTCCATATACATGAAGCTGCATTTTGTGAATATACATACATTTTGTGTATATACACGCAACGCGAAAAAGCGCTATACCATGTACACACGACGGCACCTCAGACTATACATGTTGACCTTGATACCGCCTTTATGCCTTACGTAATAAAAGCCGTTTTTGCAGTTTAACTGTATAACCTGACGTGCTGGCGTGTGTAACTAGTGTCATTTTGTTTAAGTACGAAAATAATAATAATTACATTTTTTACTCTCTATTCTATTCATTTGTACCAACTCTGTTACCCCCATAAAATAGCCGTTTTACCTTCGCGGGGGTAATGGCCCCTAGGTTCGGAACCAATGCCATAGGCAGTGTTATAAAGTGCATACATATTTTTTTCGGTCGTGGCCAGTCCCTTAGAAGACTCCAATATCCTGATGGTCCTTCGAATCGAAATTGCAACTCAAACTTAGATAAGATTTTCTTATCGGGAGCACTGGTCAGTGTTGTTATTTTGTTAGCTCTTTGACTGAGCTTCCGAGTGTAATATTAATATTGTTTGATTTAAATGCAAAAATATACTTGCTGTTTTATATTTAACACGTTGCACGGTGGTGTAATGTAATGAACTATCTGCATTTTACATTTTACCAATCTGTAAATAGATAAATGCTGAGTGTACGAATGACCGAGATGGTAATCTATCATCACAGGTGATTGTGTGGTAGATCCATATATTAGAAACCATTTCATTTTGTATTGTTCTTTGTTTGTTCTTCTCTGCGAGCGTGTGATTGGTTTGTGCAATACTTACAATGTTTTTGTCCATTCTAAAAGAAAATTAGAATGAAAAATATGCAGTCTATAAAATTACTTTTTTTTAACGCACGGCGTTGCTTCTGACTCAAGTGTTGTTCATGAATAGGTTTTTGTTACCCTGTGCGTCCGCGCGCACTATGAGACCTCGTAGTAATGTTTATGAATACGGGTGAATCCGCTTGTGTGCCACAGGGTGGAGTGCTGACGCCGTTCCTGCAGGTGACTGGGCGCGCGTTCGTGCTGTTCATGAACATTGAGGCGGAGCCGCGGATGCAGACCAAACCCGTCGTCTTCTACTTGTTCGTCGTGTGGAGTCTCGTCGAAGTTGTAAGGTTAGGAACACTGTTAGGATATTTTATGATTAAAATGCTGTTAATAGTAGTATTTTAAACATGATACGCACGCGCATAGCACTGCTCTTCTAAGAGGGACATGTTCATTTTGGCATCAGTCCATTCCATCAGTCTGGTCATGGACCAATGATTATCATTTACCATTATCGTTGGTCCATGGTCTGGTACAAATTTTGGATCATCTGGATAGAAAAATTTCAAAGTCAATAATTTACCACATTCTGATATGATATTTTTTTTTATATTTATGTTGATTTCTTTTGAATCTGGTAAAAACAAGATAATGTTAAAACTTTCCAGGTATCCATTCTACATATCACAACTATACAAGAAAGAAATAGGGTTGCTGTCATGGCTGCGGTACTCTATATGGATAGTCCTGTACCCGATAGGTTTCCTGTGCGAATCTGTGGTCATACTGAGGAACATCCCCTACTTCGAAGAAACCCAGAGGTTCACCGTCTCTTTGCCCAACGAATGGAACTTTGCTTTCCACATGCCTTCTTTCTTAAGGTTCTATCTGCTGAATTTAGCAATGGCCGGAGTATTCCTAATGAAACACATGTATAAGTTAAGGACTGCCAAGCTAAAACCGAAGATTGTCATCAGGAAATGTAAATGAAATGGTGACTTTGTATTTAATGTTTAGACTAGCTTCTTAATCAATATGGAGGTTACTACCTATCTATGTTCAATTATATGGAAGTTGGTTATCTAAAGCTGGCATAAATGTACATACACCATCACGCTAGGTTTCCACTGCATGTCAAACGACAATCTAATTTAAACTCTACTTCCTTCATGTTAAGGTTCAAAATCAGTTGGAAAAAAAATAGTTTTGGGTAGCCCGAGTGGCTGACAATATGAAATTGTGAATAATGATTTGATTTATCATTATTCTAAAGTAATTTCAGTTTTAACTATAATATGTTTATTAAAAATAATGCATTAAAAGGGATAGATGGATTCAAAATTATTGTCGATAATAAAAAAAATATTTGACATCATATACATAGCTCTGATTCCAAAGTAAGTAGCTGAAGCACTTGTATTATGGAAATCAGAGGCAACGGTGGTATCAGAAACACCCAGACCTGAGCCAATATAGAAAAGATCGTTTTCTAAGTTTTCGAAGTTGACCCAACCGGGATCGAACCCGGGATCTCAGCGTCATCTCTGAGAAACCTTGAAAATCGGTGTACAAAGCCACTCGACCACGGAGGTCGTCAAATCCATAATATTATATTATTATGCTAAAATGATTTATTTAAGTAGGTACTGAATAACAGTTTGAAACCAAAGTATTGTAAATTCATATAAATATTTAAACAAACCAGCTATAGTTAACCAACCACCTGCAAATGAAGTAAAAACAATGATATGTTATTCCTTTGTTGTTATGGTTAGTGATATAAAAAAAAGACTTCTACCTTATACATTTTGCATTAACATAAAATTTTCGTTTTGTTAATCAATATTCAGATGTTTTTTTCTGTATTTTTTATAAAACCGAGGTTTAAGCTATTGCAAAAAAAACCAATAACTAGTCAATTTTTTTTTAAACGTCCATGTAACAGGCAGGATACATTCTAAAGAAAGACGTTTAAATTGTCTCACTACTATTTTTAAGTTCATAAATACCAATTGATTAAATTCTTCATCTATTAATATTTATTACAAGAGATTTTTTTGCTTATGTTGATTTGTATCTAATATGTTGATTAATTTTTTTTTTGTTCTTTATTTGTTGGTAGGTATGTTTTTACCAGAAATTCTATTCAAAAACTGCAATGCTGCCTGCATTTAGTACCTAATGAAATTACTTTTACTGAAGGTTCATGAAACTCGGTAAAATCATCAAATGTAGTGCAATAAAAGGTAAAACGGTTGATGCAATGAAAGAGTCAGCAATAGTTTTCAATTACTAATGTAGCTTGTCTCACTCTTGCTAGGAGTACAGTATTGAGTCAGCAATAGTTTTCAATTACTAATGTAGTTTGTCTCACTCTTGCTAGGAGTACAGTATTCCTTGCAAGTAATTCTTTTTTTGTAAAACGGATATACTGCTCATGGTATAAGACAGACAGCAATCGTTTTTGATGGCGAATATTTAGGGTAAACGCGTAATGGGTATCAGGTATCATTTATTTGTTCAGGGAAGTATTCTTATTCTTAATTGAGTGTCCTTTATTATTTATCAACAATTTGCTTAGTTGCAATATAAGCGGACTTCTAGGTAAGGTCGGCTAGAAATTAATACTTGGGCTGGTTATGTTAATTTTAAGGTGATTGAAGTTAAAAGTTTCATGACTTTTGTTTACCTTTTTTACAATAAACTGATTTTTACTACATTTTTTTTTATAAGTTTTGAATTTTGTCTGCTCCAGTTGATACAGTTCTTGAAAAGATTAAGAAAATATAGATCTTCAAAGATATAGCAATAATTCCATATCACCAGTTTGAATTTAGAAAGGAACTCGGAAAGAACAAGTCTACAGGGTATGCAAATTCGCAACTCAGAAGTTCACCAACAACTCCATACCAACACTGTCAGGGATGAAATCTCGAGGATATTCGACAAATACAAAAATAGGCTAGACATAGACAATCACCCGAATGAACTAGCAAAAGCGAAGAAATATTAACGAAGTTGTCAAAATATAAGATAAAAAACAATATGGTGTCGGAATACTATTAGATATGACGAAGGCGTATGATAGGGTGCAGCATAATATACTACTAAATAAACTGTACGGGATAGGTATTCGCGGCTCCGCCCATAAATGGTTTGCTTCGTACTTAAAGGATAGACAGCAATTCGTTGAGATTGAACACTTCGATACCTCTACCAAGAACATCTCATACGTGCGCTCTGATTGCAAGGTAATAAATGCATCGATTCCTCAAGGAAGCATAGTCGGAAGTCTTCTATTTTTGATTTTTATCAATGACCTTCCCAAAGCAACAGAGGAAACGTGTGTTTTATTCGCCGACGACGTATCCTTATTAACTTCATGTCAAAATGATACAGTTATCAATGAAAAACTAAATTTACTTCTAACTAAAACTTCCGACTGGTTGCTTGATCATAATTTAAAAATAAATTTTGCAAAATCTAAAATATTAACTTTTCATCCACATCAAAAAAGTTAATTAAAATTAAAATTTGATGGTACAATAGTAGAATCAGTGAAAGAATTTAGATTACTAGGTATAATAATAATAATAATAATAATCATTTATTTCAGGCAGCAGAAATATCATTTACAATATTAGGCCCATATAATAAATACCTTACAGACTAACATACATAAATAATATATTATAACTATTTATTTACACGTAAAGAAGGCGGCGACGTGTTACGCAACGCAGTGTCCGGTAGCCGACCTCGAAACCGGCGGAATAGGACACCCTTCGGCCAAAAATCTTCCTTCATGAAGGTCGACAGATGTTCAGTCGGCACCCTCACCACAAATGAATTGAAGTTCACGTTGTGGCGGGACTCCAACCGCTCGACCCTTAGCGTGTATTTGGCTTTTATTCTGATGTACTCCACAATGTCATCAGATTTTGTGGAGTAATGCAGCCGGGACACGTACACCGCCGTTGTCGGGATAGCCGGCCGCAGCAGGTGGTTGTGTCCAGTCGGGGCAGTGCCGCACAGGTTACGACGAGAGGCCTTCTTCTTCTTTTCCACCTTCTTGAAGCCATCATCATCGCATCCTGCATCCTGTGTCCGCAGCGCTGGTTGCTCAGCTTTGGAGACCGATCCTTGTTTGTTTCCCTCGTTTATAGCCCGTTCAAGATGTTTAACGGGCTTGTTGGTAGCGGTAACAGCAGCGTAAGCACGTTGAGGTGTAGACGTGGTCGCGCGTGACGTTTCCGCCGGAGCGGCGGAGCGGGCGGCAGGGCGGGGTGCATCGCTAGCTGCGGTGGCGGTCGGTGACGCATCCATATGCGCCGACTCGAAACTGCAGATGGAAGCGTTTTGCGCTCCGCGTCGAGTGTTCACATTCGTAGCCTCAGGTGACCTACATACCGCAGCGGTGTTGCTTAACAACACAACTTGGGCACGCAACTCACTGATGGTGTTGTCTGAGGCTTCTAGTTTACACTTAACCTCGGCCAGGCTAGCCTTCAAGGAGGTAATATCCTTGAGAAGCCTGGTGACATCGACGTGGTCAAATGTGACGGGGGGCAGCTTGTGCAGCTCCTTCGCCACGAATGTCGGCACGTCGTCAGGGTCGGTCTCCTTCAAGATGGTGATAATATCTTGGAGACTCTTCGTACCACCATCTCTCCGTCGAGATGGCATCTCATCGGCTTTCCCGATGCTCTGGAAAAGCAGCGCCTTGCCACTGCAAACCTCAGCTTCATTGAAGTTTGACTTGCAGATCTGCACGATGCTGACTTCGTCCATGGTGTCGATCGCGTTCTGGATAAACGCCAATACTTCATTCACTATGAGTTGTTGGGAACCCATAGTGAGGCAGCGCGCAGCGGTTTTTACCGCGCGAAACGTAAATCACGAATGTGTAATTTGACACCTATGCAGTTGAGCGCGTCCGTTTCCGAGCTCGCATTGCACTGCACTGCGAATAGTATAGTATAGATATAGACACCCACTTAAACTGGAAAGCGCATGTTCATAGAGTTATATCCAAATTGTGAGGCTTCTCATATGCATTGCGCGAAATTAAAAATACTACAAACATAGAAACAGCAATAACAACCTACTATGCATACGCACACGCCTGGCTGAGCTACGGTATCATTCTGTGGGGCAACAGCACAGATGCAGCATCATTATTCATTCTCCAAAAAAAGCTAATCTGCATAATTGCAAATGTAGAACAGACTGATAGTTGCAGGCCATACTTTTTAAAATATAAAATATTAACCCTACCCAGCTTATATATTAACCCTAAAACCAAGCAATAAATTATTTGATTGATTGATTGATTGAAAGCAGCTAACATTGCCGGATTGTATTAGACGCCTGAAAAGGCGCAAACTACCAGAGTGCTTAGTGCGAGTTTTCTTACTTATTCGATCGCGTTAACGTAAACGCGATTTAGTATGGAATCGGAACAACGCCATCTCGTGACGAAAGGCCGTACTAGAAATTGTGAGTGTAAGTTTTTTACGCGGTCGATACCGAGCATCGACAATCGAAAAGTGAGAGCACCACGTGACCACGTGAGAACGTTCTTGCTTGTGATTGGTCGTTTGTTATAATTTGCGAGTGCGAGCTGCTTTTTTGACAGTTCGTGTAGTTAACTTAGGTGAAAAAAACGTGAAATCAATCGAAAAGTTAACGCGACATTGTCACCTAGATTTCTTTAGTGAAAACACTGAAAACCGAAGTTACCGAAAATATTAAAGAAGAGTAAAAGCATGGTAGCTCGGTATTATTTTGCTTAGAGAATGCTGGCGGCAATTTTATCACAGTCAGTCAAGCAAGAGCTCGAGCTTCATTTAATATCAACAACATAAGTGATGAAGAATTTAAGCGCAGGTACCGGCTAACCAAAAAGTAGTTTAGGACTCTTTGCAATGAATTAAAGATGAACACCAATTTAAAGGCATCTCAGAGAGTATCTTTGGAAATAAAGGTATGTTTTCCTTCTCAGAATTACCAATAAAATAATGGTACCAACTAAATATCAACCTAACATTATTTGTATACACTTCGGCTTCAATAAATTTCTTTTTCATTTTAGGTGCTCAAGTACTGCTCTTCTATTCTTTGCGACGGGTTCTTACCAAAGGCCTATTGGTGTTGCAAAACATGTGTCCCAAAAAAATGCAGTGTGTACATAGAGGAAGTATGTGAAGCCTTAACACATAGAAATATAATAAATAATTATGTTAATTTCCTTCCACTCTTGCTGCCAGACAAGCTGTAAGTCAAAGGTTAGTGTCGCTATTTAATTATTTTAGTACCTATTATAAAAGTCAATATTATTGATGTTTAACTTGTAGGTAACTTAATTTTGTCATTGTTTAGGTTTTACAGAAAGTATGGGATACCAGGAACGGTTGGATGTGTTGATGGGAGTCATTTTAAGATAGTTGTTCCATCTAAAGAAGAAGAACATCTGTACTTTAGTAGGAAACACTATCATTCACTAAACATGCAAATGGTAAGTAAGGAAGGTAGTTAATTAAGACCAAATTAATATTTCAAAATAACATGTTTAAAAAGGTATGTGTATGTAGTGTATTAAGAAAGAGAACAATTTTCAGGTATGTGATGATGAGCAACGCATCATCAGTGTAAATGCAGTTTTGTGGTGCCAATCATGACTCCTTCATTTGGAAAAATAGCAACCTGAATACTTATATACAGGGCTTACACCGTAATGGAGAATCAATTTGGCTTTCAGGTAAAAATATGAACAAAATATTGTGGTCAAATGTCTTAATTTTATTTGGAAGTGTGTATAAATGAATAAAAAATAAAATATGTATAAATGAATGTTGTAGGAGACTCTGGATATCCTCAGCGGCCATCTTTGACTTTCACAAGCTTTTGTAATTACATGAATAAACTATTTTGAATTGCATTGATTGTTTTATTTCACTGAATTACATTTTATAGTAGGTCTATAATATTTATAATATAATTATTTATTTTGTAATCTCTATTGGAAACAAAAATAACCCAAAGTTCATTTATTGGCCCTCTTTGACCTATTGTTGGCATGTACTGCCCCAATTATTTTTAGGATGTAGATGCTTTTAAAAGTGCGGTCACATTTGTCTGACGCCACGCGCGCCGTATTTATAGGGACGTGTTTGTAATGCATACATTTGTGGCGTCAGACAAATGTGACCGCACCTTACCTACATATTGTATCATGAAAGATTTTGCTAACGTTAAGCTATGTAGGTAGTTTGGGAATCATAATTTTAGAAAAATAAAACCAGTGCTTAAGAAATTAAGTAGTTTTAATAAAGTTAAAAAAATACAAACAAACACTAACTTATTGTAATCTCCTTAAACTAATTAGATAAATGCTACAATCAGTCTTCAATTTGATTGTGTTACTAGTTACCGCCCGCGACTTCGTCCGTGTGGACATTCGAGAAAATTCTTAGGGAACCTTTAAACAGGGTAAAAAATATTCATACTTAAAATATACTTCAGTACCCAAAACCAATTATTGGCATGCTTATACCCATTGTTTTTTTGTCATAAAGTGATAGTAATTGAATTTTTTACTATTGGCATGGGGCCAACATTTGGAAATAAAAAAACTATTGTTTACAGTAATTAATGTAAGAAAACTTTTGATAACTAAGTACTTATGAAAATAAGGTTCCTTATGCAAAAATAATAATGAAAGTACTATCCCAATTATTGGCAATAGGCCAGTAAATTTTAAGTACATAGGTACATTGGTACCTATGCACTTAAAACTTAATTTTAAAAATAATTGAATATTACCAAAGCATATTGAATTATAATAACCCCTTCTTAGATTATACTAATTATAGTAGTAATATTTGGCATAATTGTAATGAGAAACAATAAAAGTAGGTATATAAAATATTAAAACTAAAATGTAAGTACCTAGGTAGGTTTATAAATTCTTAATTATTACAATATTCATCAAATAATTTCTCCATTAATTCCAAAACTCTTGATCCTAATTGCTGCCAGTCTCTTTGGATTTGCAGTTCCATTTCTCTTATCCTATTTTTCTCTCTTCTCTGGTCCATATAGTCCTCGTGTTGCCTGTGTCAGATTCTCCTCCATTCCTCATCGGCCTGGAGAAGTATTTGACTAGTTTGTTCAGTTTGAGTAGGCCCCACCAGTCTTCGAGGTGAACATATATTTCTCCTAGCCCATCTGCCACGTTGAGTAGGAGTTTGGCCAACGGAAGAAGGGTGAGGTTGTACCCGGACTGGAGATTGAGGTGGAGAAACAGCCCACGTTGGATGAGTAACATTGACACCTAAAAAGTTCAATATTGTTAATAAGTTGAGACAGAGTTGCTATTGGTAGCTTTAATTCATTGTGGTAATAGTGCCTAAATCACATCACATTACATAGGCACTTTTAGAGAAACTAATTTTTTTTTAGTCAGATAATGGGTTGCAGCTAGTTGCAGTGTCAAAATACTTAAATACTATAATAACCTAACCTAACCTATACCTAATTAATTAGATGTGTAGTTTTTTCCATTTCTCAGCAGTTTTAGTATCACCACTTCCATCACTATTTAATAGTTCTGCAAGTTCTTCCCACAACCTTAAATGTAAAACCCTGCTTCTTGCATTTGATGAGGGTTTGCTGATATCTTCATGCCTGTAAAACAATTTGACACCGTAAATAACACAAATTATAATAAAGCAAAGAAGTATAGCTACTATAAAGTATTTTTCAAATAATGTTTGTTACTCACTGCTCCACTAATGAAACTATAATTTCGAATTGAGACATGCTCGTTCTCATTTTCGCGTTGTTTCGTACGTTTACAAATGACGAAATAACCAAATCAACAGTAAATATGAGCATGTCCGCACAATAATTCAGAACCACTTTAATCTTGAAACACTTCAAAACACCTTTTTTTTGACAAAACTTTTTAGGTACGTTCTTTGGTGATGGAGTGTAGTTACAATACAAAATCAAACCACCGTCGTTTCCACACCATAAATCAATGACTTAATTAGTTAGTTTGACTCTACAAATCCTATTTCGAACATCTCAACCTTTTTGGGCGATAAGCTTTATTTTAAAAACAAAAGTTTGTCGACTGAGAAAGTAAACACATTCCTATAACCCTACCAAATCCAAAAGCAGCAGTTTTAATACTTTTCTTTTAGTTAGATAGAAAGATATCCCCTTTAAAATCGGTTGGATTATATCACGACGTAAACTTACTACCAACACAAGAAAATAAAAAACTGTATTCACGGTGAGTAAACGCAGATCGAGCGGTTACATGTAACTACATCTCGCACTCGCTCGTTTTCGATTTACGCCGCGTTTCACGTTTACTCGATTAACGCGATAGTAAAGTTATTCGCAAGAATTTAAGAAACTCGCACTAAGCACTCAGATATGTAAAACTCGGCTTAGACTAATTCAGGAACGAGTAGGGTCTCGATGGAGCCTTGCTCTACATGTCAATCCCAGCAAAAAATCCGCTCATAGTCCAGGAGACTGATTGCATGATATAAATTACAAAAATCTTCATAACAAATTCATAAAAAAACAAGGTAGGTTAGGTATGTTGTTTAAGCAACTTTTGTCCATAAAACTTATCAGAATTATTACATATTTAGTATCAATTTGTAGTTAAATATTAAATACTTACTATGACTTATAATGATTGGTTATGAATAAAAAGATGAAAAAAATTATCTTAACTCAAAGATAGTAATGGGTTAGAAACACTCAATATAGCTAAGCCTGTTTTATTGAACAACTATTTTAAAAGAATCCTCCATCACAATAAATAAGATCCTCGACACTTCACTGTGGTTTATAAATACACTCGGCCATCAGTAATATAGCCATAGCCATCAATTGTTGCTCTTGAGGATATCATCACAATCTAAATTAATCATTTAGGAGCGCAGCTTCAGATAAGCTCTTCTGATCCACTCACGCGGGTCAGAGTGAGCATAGTATTCATGGAAGATGGGCTCGACAAGAGTGTCTGGTGGCAAATTCTTGAACACAGGCTCGCCATAATAAGTGCCAACCTGAAAATTCAAGTAATTTTGAGTATGTACACACGACAGCACCTGAGACTATGCATGTTGACCTTGAGACCGCCTTTATGCCTCACATATTAAAAGCTGTTTTCGAAATTAACTACAAGACAAGGCTAAAAACATGTTTTATGACATATTATTTCTTGTTTCATGATTTTGAACATTCTGCGGATAGGACGTATTGCAAAATTGACATTATGCGAATTGGACGTTTCACGAAATGGACATTTTGCTCTAATTGGACATTGCACCTAAACAAACAGATGTTTAAAAAAAATGTTTTGAGAAACATAGAACGTTCCAAAAGGATGTTTACCTCCCATCCATCAACATCTTTCATGAGTTCAGCCTCAGCATCACGGTTCCTGCGAAGTTGCTTTAGATATTCTCTGTCTCTTTCAGCAAGAAGCATTGGGTATATTGCCATTTTGGCTGAACGCATTTCGATTTCATCTCGTTTGATTTGCTTGTAGTTCAAGTGGTATAAGTATAAACTGGCGGCAGTCATGCCGATGTATCCAGCAAACATAGCATATCCTGAAATAATATGTAAAGTTAATTGTTAAAACACAATGTGATAGCTTTTTGAGACAGTCTTGGTGGGGTCTTTGACTTAGATAAACAACAAACAAAATACTAAAGTTAACTTCAAAAGAGAAAAATGTATGAATGTAAAGATAAATTGTTGGAGAAGTTTTAGGAAAGAACAAAAGTAAAATTTAATGAAAAATAACAACTTTACTATCAAATAGGGCACTCTATTTGGGGTATAACCTCAAAGATTATATAACAGTAATCAACGGAAACAATATAAATTTGATCTAAAAGTTTTTCTTACCGCTGAAATATTGTTTAGCTGGTATTCTTTTGTAAGGAATTGGCTTATAGCCCCCCGGAGGGGGCAAATCTTGTTTTTTGATTACCTGACAAGCGTCAGCCATTTTTAGGCCTGACTGATTGCCTGACTTTGACTTTCTTCTTCTTTTTCTTAATGAGTGGCTAGCTCTGTGGTTTTTTTTGCTTTTTTTAGCACAAATAAAACTTACCAAAGAAAAGTAGCAATGTATTACATACATCTGTCAAAACACAATTCACATGAACTTCAATGTTATTAGCATTTTTTTTTTTGAGTGACTGGCCTCTTCCCTAAGTTTGCACGTTGACTGACTGACAACTGACACGGGAGTTTTTGGCGCCATTTTGTCGAGTTCGGTTTGGTGTCTATTTTAATTATTTTCAAATTGATTCATAGTGGATATTGTGTCTTAAAATTGGTGCAGTTATATGGTACAAGTGTCTACGCAACTGAACAATATGTGGGATAATTGAAATTGGCGCGATCTTGGTTGTGTGAAGCTGAGACTTTTATTGAAGTGGTGGCTTCCTCGGCAGAACTAACCGAGTAAACTGTCTTGATATACTTGGTGCCAAATGCTCCAAGCTCCAAGCAGCATTGGAATGCGATGCACCCGCATTCTAATGAAAAATTAAACAATATCTACCACTGAACTACTTAACACTTGACACTGGCAAAAATTACTTCCAAGAGGAAAGTAGATTGCCATAACAAAAAAGAAGAAGAAGAAAAATACAAAGCATTCGTGACGTCAGCGGCGGTATCAGCTAAAAACATTGAAGTTCATGTTAACTGTGTTTTGACAGATGTATGTGATACATTGCTATTTTTCTTTGTTAAGTTGTTATTTGTGCCAAGACGAAGTAGCAATGTATCACATACATCTGTCAAAACACAGTTAACATGAACTTCAATGTTTTTAGCTGATAGAGCCCCAGGCGCTGACTTAGCTATAGATAACAAGGCCGCCCGCAAGCGATCAGTCAAAATACTATTTGAAACAAATCGTAAACGTACTACGCGTTCACTTCATGATTGCCGTCGACGACCGTTATTACGTCACAGCTGTACAACGGTACTGTAGACAAAAAAGTAATCTTGTTTTTAATTTTTTTCTTGATCAGAGTGTCATTAATTTATATAACAAGTTAGGTTCGCCACGTTCGCCATTATGTAGGAACTTTACTCTTTTAATCATTATAACAACACAAATATCATGAAGTGAACGCGTAGTAGTTAGTGATTATTTCAAGTTCAACAGACTATTATTAAGTATGTGAACAAATTATTTCCTCTGTTATAGTATCGTTTCTATGGTAACATGATTTTGTTTATTTATTGATAAATTACCACTGACCTCCATAATTTTTTTTTCAGGTCAGTGTAAATTACTGAATAATAAGCTATAAATTTGGTTACATTCCCACGGAGATTTCGAATTAAAGGTGAGACAATGGCTGCTAATTCTATCGATGAAGAAGTACAAGCAGATCTTCCAGAACCCGATGAGGAAGAGACAGAATTGAAAATGAGACCTCTAGAACGAGTAAAGCTTAACCCTAAAGTACCCATAGAACCTTCAGCATATGGAAAAGGGAAAAATTACAGCAGAAACTGGATCTTACAAGATGGGCGTGAGGCTCCAGCTAAAGGCAGTGAAATGCGCAACTGCTATAAGGTTCCCAAGAAAGTCATGCAAGGAGATGGTAAATAATTCTGAAACCCTATTAATATTATATGTAGTGCTCCGCAAACCGCTAAATGACTGAAATCAGTGGAATATTGTCTTTTGTTTTGTGTTAAATAATTCTGAACAGATCGCATAATATTATAATATTTGCACAGGTGTTCGAAAAAAGATGTTGACGGATTTTTTCTGGGAGCAAATGCTGGATGAAGTTATTGAAGAATTAGCCACCTCACAGCCAGTTGCAGAATATTGCTCGGAGTACGATGCTAATTACATAAAAGATCAATTTGAACCACGTAATTTGGAGATAACGGCTGATAAAGACGTGAGTAACTACCTACCTATTTAAAAAAAAGTCCTTAGGTATTTTATGTTTCTGTATAGTCAGTGTAACTTACTGCCAAGCTCAGCTAAGCTGCCAAGACAGACCCAGAGGCGTCTCTAGCTCATGCAATCTTACCCTAGCGCCCTCTAGTTCGTGCCTAGCGCTGGATCAAAATGGAACATTACAGCACATCACATTGTTACCACAAACTGCCATTTAGCAAACCTTGTAGGTTATTCTTCTCTACATTTCTCTCCCACCCACTTACATTGAAATTTCAAATCTTTGTCTGCGCATCGTCTCGCCGCCGTCTCGCGCGATGTTCCAGGCCGCCAAAGTTTGAAACGCACTAACCAACGTGTAACAGAATTAATAGCTAAACCAGAATATGGTAGATAGGGACTTAATGCTCTAAGGATAGGGACCATCAAACTGAACAACTTTTACTATGAGACCAACTCTGAAATAGCAATAGCATTTCATACATTTTTATATGAAACAGCTGGTTTTTTTCGCGATTTCAGAGTTGGTCCCATAGTAAAAGTTGTTGAGTTTGATGGTCCCTATCTTTCAGTCAGTTCAGCCTTAGAGCATTAAGAACGCTCTAAGGGTTCAGCTATTATTTCTGTTACACGTTGTATATACGTTATGTTAGGAAGTTTTAAATTTTCAAAAGGTCTACCTACTTATACTTATTTATAAAAGTACTTATATTTTTTCCCCAGATGCACCTCAAGTACCCTTTGTATGGAACTGGTTCCAGCGCGATTACCTATTACAGTGAGACTATAAAGAAAACTGGACCTGTGAGTATTAGTAGATACTTTAATGTATTATTTTTTTTACAAACCAAATCCTGCATTTCCTGCCATAGTTGCGTTAAGGATGTTGTTAAGTGACCTACCCTCCATAAACTGATATTTTTATTCCTTCCATTTTAGGGTGAAATATTGGAGAAATTTCGAAGATGCCAGTACTTCACGAAACCCATGGAAGAGAGACTGGACAACGGATGGGTTTTGTGATATTTTTTTTCACGTCATGGACTGTTCGTTATATTATTATTTTAATTTATTCATCATAGCACATATGTTTAGAACATTTATATGTATTTATTCAGCAATAACTTAATAAAAACATGTTATGTGTTAAATTAATTTTAATTAGAAATTGAACAATGAAGCTATATTCTACACTTAAAAAATCCATGTAGAATTTTTACTAACAAAATTGCAAGAACAACAAACATACATTAGTGACAACAAAAGTTTTAATAACAGTATTCTTGTTCAAAAAATTAAGTCGTCGTCATCCCAGTTGTGGGGATAGCACATCGGTCGGAAATCGCCAGTGGAGTCTGAAGTAGAGGTCAGAGATACAGAACAAGGATGCATGATACTTGTGAACCACTCTAGCGATCGGTTGCAAGATGGAGGAGTGCTGGACACATCTAGGGAGAGAAAGGGCGTGTCAGCTGCGTGTCTCTGGATAAAAACGAGTACAATGCGATAATTGACAATAGAGAGTGATCCGTCTGAGGTGCCGTCGTGTGTACAAAGTTAAATTAATCGCATACTAGAATTTAATGTTGTTAAGCCGCCTCCACACGCTTGGCAAATAGCAAACACCAAACACGAACATGTGGATGGGTGGTTGTTTGTGTTTGCACGTTTTTGTTTGTGTTGACCACCAGTGTTTGGCATCGGTGTCGGTACACATCAAAGGTTGTTCGGCAAACAGTTTGCGATGTCTTCACACGCTTGCTTATCAAGCAATTAATTGCACCACAAACAGGACAAAAAAATATTAATGAAGCATCCATAAGCCGAAGACTTTGATTTAATTACTGTGAAAAATGAATTAGAATTAGTTCCTCGTCCTCGTCCGCCATGCTTGCCGATCCGAAATATTTAGATTAAATGTATATAGATAAATATTATAAATCCGAAAATAGCACGTTCTCTCCAAGCTTGATATTCAGAGCAATGACGCGCAGTTGGAGTATCCTAGAGACAGTCGGATGGCTCGCGGTATTTGAGCTCCCGAAGTGTTTTGGAACCGTCCTGTGCAACCTGAACAAAAAAATTTTGTTGCGAGGCAGCCGATTGAAACAGCAGTTGCCTGAAAGTAAATCGCGCCTAAATGCGCTATCCATTTTTATATTATGAAATTTTAATGCCTTCCCTCCTGGTACGACCGGGCGGCGCACGTACCGCCGAGCGAAGAAAAAATCAATAAACTTATCAGGCAGCCGCTTGAAAATTGGCATACTTGTTCTTCATCACATACAGACACTGGAAAAAAAACCAGCCGCCCCGGCCGGTCGATTATCGGCCCGTGATGGGTAAGTTTACGTTTTTCTTTGGTAAGTTTTTATTTGTAAAACGAAGTAGCAATTTATCACATACATCTGTCAAAACACAGTTAACATGAACTTCAATGTTTTTAGCCGATAGAGCCCGGCGGATGCCGGGCTCTATCTCTATATGCTCTATATGTTGTTTCCAGTGTCTGTATGTGATAAAGAACAAGCATTAAATTGGTAGGTACCTATGTACAATCAAGAGAATGTAAGTTAGGTAAGTGGGTACCGCTAGTTTCCCCTTGACCCTTGGAGTGATGCAAAGCGCGAGTAGCGGCGGCTTTTGATCGCGTCTTTTTTGCCTTCACCATTTTTAGCCGATGAAACTCTTCTCTCTCCTAATAATAAAATCAAAACGCGGAAATATAAAATAATTATGTCAATGAGGCCTTGCGGCAACATTTCTACATTTCATCAGTAAAAGTATTGAGTTAGGGCAGGCTAGGACTATTATTTTATTTGTTCTTTGTACTTAATTTTATAATGCTATTTTTATCTGCAAGGAATAAGCACGCACCCGTTCATCCATTTCTACCAAAATATAGTTTTCCGTGTTACGAAGCTTTGGCATGATTACTTTTTCAATACCATTAACTTTTCTGTAAAAAGGAGTTTTATTAAATAGGTATCTATTTTGTACAAATCGACAAGTAGGTACTTAATTATAGAAAGCCTTAATTATATAAAGTAAAATATAAAAAAAGTGTACCTCAGGGTAGACCTAATAGCATCGTCCAGCAATATACAGGTGTGCCTCAGAGAAGCAAACTTGATCAGAATATGTACTGCTTCTCGGAACGCCTTCTTAGCTTCGCTAGTGCGATGGCCGCCGGCGCCGAGGCCTGCGTATCGCAGCGAGTCGCTCGCCGTCGTGTCTTCAATCGGCAGGAGGGAGACGGTGGCTACACCTGATATGTTTTCTGGTATACGTTGAACTCGGACTTGCGCCTTGTGGGAACGAGAATGGCAATGACTAATAAAATCTGCGTTTACCTTTTTTATCTAAGCCTTTACCTACCTAGATACAAAATAAATTATTTTGCTAGTCGGTATCTGTTTCTGTAGATCAGACTACCTAATAGTTGCTACTAGTCTGAAGGCCTCAATACGTTCCAATAATACATTTAAGGGTTAAAGCCTTTATATAAAATATTCAACAATATCACGATACATATTGATAATGTGACACTCGCCTTTAACTTAAGGTGAGCGTCAGACCGTTTGTCACACCGGTGTGGTAAATTGGTGTGACCACGGTCGGTTGCGACATTATCAATATGTATCGTGATAATGTTGAATATGACCAAGAATTTCATATTCTTCTTTGATACATAATTTATTGTTGGCTATACTCGCCTGAAACACAGGTTTTTCCTAGTTCGGGCAAATGTTATTATAATTTTACTTAAGTTAACTTTGTAAATGATTGTACTAAACTGCATTTTTGAAAATAAAATAATTATTCTATTCTATTCTATTCTTGGCTCTTGGTCTACAACAGGGACCGCGTTAGAGAATAATTATAAAAATGTTTTAGATTTAGTACATATCTACCAGTGGCGAGGCGAGGATAAGCCGTTCTACAAAAATGTTGTGATCTGCATAGTGGATCGGTGGGGCGGAATTTCTAAAAGGTCCCTCGGACCCATCGCCACTGGTACCTACTAATGTTCTGTGGTTTGGTAAATAGGAATGTACCTGTCCTATATTCTCAAGGACCATAGCATTAGATTCGCCGTTGGTGAACTTGACCGCGGCCAGTGATATGTACGCCTCCCTGAGCGTGTGCCCGAGGATGGCTTGCGTCGCCGCCAGTTCCGCAGCCGCCAGCCTGCCGCGGAGTCGCAGAGCCTCCGCCTTGCGTCTCAGCAGCTGGAAACCCCTATTCACCTGTTCCTGGCGGTGCTTTATCTCTCGCAACATGAATAGGGACGCGGTCACTGGGTAGCGGTTTTCTGTATTCATTTTGCGATTTGGAAACTCGAAAATATCAAAGTGACTTTGATAAAATTGAGCAATAATGACTTTTAACAGACGTAAACCAAGGAGAATTTAATCACTACAACTACCTCACAGAGTACTTGACTAACTAGCAAAATTATAAAAAGAGTACCAAAGGTTCGTAAAACCACAGACAACATTATATAATATACATAAACTATCCGAGCCTCATCTGAACAGGGTGGCCACCTGCTATTTATTGACAATGGACCGCGTTGCACCAAATTAATTGAATTTGTTGAAGAATTGATGAAGAATATGGAAGAAATAACTCGATGCGGCGCAATTCTGCTCATATTGACGCCAGCCGTAAAGAATAGAAAACCATCAAAATTCTGAGGAAATTGTGTATTATAGTTTCTCTATTTTTTTATTTTTTTACATTTATTTGTTTTTACTATAGGTACTTTTTACATTTCATAAATGTATATTTAAAGCAGTCTCTTTTAACCTACATCAATAGAGATTAAAAATAATTATCTACAATAATTAGGGCTGATTTTACAGGTTCCGGATAAGACTCCACTCCTGGTTTAATTTATAATTATAATAATAAAACATTTATTTCGGACAACAAAGATTCATATTGAGTTAGCTATCATATAAATTTAGCTAGTAAGAGAGAAACATAAAATTTACAAATTAAAATAGTTTGGCGTGGCAACACAACTACGCGGCTTAACCTATTATCGCACTATAAAAACTAAACTTTATAAATCAGAATTTCTATGAAATTATTACCTATGTCAACTTAGTTAATTGGAACTTAACCGGAACCTGTGAAACTGGCCCTTAATCTTACAAAATACTTCATCGATTGAATTCTCATCGTCATTGGATGTCATCCATGTCGACGATGTTATAAAAATCTCAACTGTCCTGCCAATAGTTATAGTTTCCCGAAGGAGGGGGTACCGGCATGGGCGGTCCGTTCGGGGGACCCGCCCCCGAGCTGTACGGCGAGCCCTGCGGGGACCCGTACCGAGGCCTGAACCAAGGCCTACTCGTGTACTGGTACTGATTGTTCGCGTAAGCTGCCAAGTTCTGTCCCGTCGCATTCGGGTAAGGATTCTGAGAATTCGGTGGGTACGCTACATTCGGCAAGTTGGGGAGATTCGTCGCAGGATACGTCTGGTTGGGCGCGGGCGTCGTCGACGGGGAGAAGTTGGTTTGCGTGTTGTTCTGGGAACTAGGCGTCGACGCCGGGCCGTAACTCTGGTTGGCTGTTTGGTTCGTGCCGTTGCTCGCGTTAGGGTTGTAACTGGGCGGCGGCTGCGTGGTCGTGGTTTGGCTGACGTTGTAACTAGTTTGGCTGCTTCCGTTGGACGCCGCGTAGTTCGGCGGTGTCGCGGACTGACTTCCTGTCGTGAAACTCGCAGTCTGATTGGCCGAAGCGTCAGCTGTGAAACTTTGCTGAGAATTTTGCACGGTCGTCGAACCCGCCAGTGGATAGTTCTCTTGAGACGAAGATGTGATGTAGTTCGTTTGGCCGGTAGTTCCGTTGGTAGTTTCAGTATCGCTGGACGCGTTCGATTGCCCGTTGCCGTTACCGGCCGTCTGATTAGCAGTTTGCGTGTTCGGTAGTGTATATTGCACATTCGGATTGTTCGTCGGGACAGTTAAGGCGCCAGAATTAGCTTGCATCATATACTGCGGCGGCATGGTGGCGTACTGGCTCGTCGGAGTGACGTAGGAGTTCTGTTGCACTATTTGATGTACTGGTTGAGTCTGGGACACCGATAGACCTTGCTGCTGGTTTGTCATCGGAGAGGAAGAGGGTGGCGCTTGCACGATAGGTATCGGTCCGGATACCGCCAAGTTTTGGTTGAGCTGTTGTCCAGCTAATGCGGCATTTAGCTGTTGCGCTGACAGCGGGGTGTTCAGATTGATGCCGGCCGGCATGTATTGCGAGTTAGCTTGCATATTCATGGACATCAACGGCACGTTGTATTGGACCCCGGCCGGCATTCCTAGTTGATTGGGTTGCATGACCGTTACGTTTTGTCCCGGCTGGAGTACCTGTTGCCCGATCAGGCCCGGAGGCAAACCTCCTTGGACAAGATTTTGCGCATTTGTGGGTATCATGTAGACTTGGCTGTTGTGTTGCCCGAGCATAGTTGGCATCTGGCTAATGTTCAAAGGGTTTTGAAGAACAGTCATGCCTTGCGGCACTGTTATCATTTGCACGTTCTGTGCTGTACTTTGGACCTTGTTTGTGGACATGTCTTGTTTCTGGCCATCCTTGCTGGCTTGTATTTGTATGGCGTTTCTATCGATTTGTCGAATGTACATGCCGGAGCCATCTTGAGTGACTCCTGATGCCGATACACTGCAAAAAAACATTATCATAATGAAAATAATCAAAAACAACTTGAATAAACATTGCGTGATAATAATAATCCTCACTTAGTTTGTTGCCCCGAAGATACGTGGATAATGGTGCCGTGAGCCGGATTGATTTTCATTCCCATGCTGACTACGGTATTGTCTCTACCTGTAAACGATAAAACAGCATTAAAATGACATAGTGAAGCTATAAGTCGCTGTGCGAGCTACGCAATACTACTAGATATCTTTATTGTTTAGACAAGACAGCTTCGGACACGTTTCATATCTGTAAACAAAAAATATAATACAGGTGCTGAGATCTGCATCAGAATGTATTTTTTGTCTGGCAACAGCAATCTGAAAATAAAAAGAAGTCATGCACACATTGCCCGTTTCTTGAAGGTTGTTTCACCTTACTGCCAAAGTCGTCCAGCATTCAGCATCTATGTATGAAATAACTGTAAGAACTGTTTAGATGTTCATTGTTTATTCCAGCATGAGGGTGTATGATGAAGTTTCAATGCTTTAGGTGGTGTTGTGTGGAAACAGACTTCTTGTTAAATTCCCTTATTACGCACGATAGAAGAAAAAAGATTTAAAAAAAGTTACGCTATGATTAAGCTGTTCTGATCCGATTTGTAATCAGGACGCCATATTAACTTAATATGCCAATTAAGACGGTGCACAGAACGAAAGTGGCACAGCCAAACACAGGCGACAGCGACAATTTTATTTAATATTGTAATTACATTATTTTAGTAAAACTTTACGACTATTTTTAGAAGGTATCATTACATTCCCTCGTAGTCATTTCTAGAATTAGATAGCAAAACTCTAAACTTTAACCGCCTCTGTGGTTTAGTGGTTCGCCCATCCGCAGGGGTCCCGGTCCCAGGAGCGGAGTACATTTGTACTCGGTTTGGTTGGTGGTAGGGCTTATTTTAAGTCCGCCTGGCTAGCTAACACCGTCTTACCTAAGTCTGACGCCATAACAACAATTTAAAAATTGTTGTGTTCCGGTAGTTAGAGGTAAGATAGCCAGTTCCTCAGTGGTGAGGATTCCGGGTGTAGTGCGCTTCCAGCTTCGGTCTTATCGTCACTTAACATCAGGTGAGGTGAAGGCCAAGCGCTAACCCGTTGTGAATAAAAAAACTACTAAAAGTGGTAGTTTTTGACAAATGTGCTACTATGAATGACTACCGAGGGAATGCAATGATTCATTCTGAAAATACTAGACTATGGGTCTTAAAAATTCCACGTAAAGTTTTATGAAAATCCTTTTTTATTAACAACTTATTAAATAAAAACCTCTGAGGGCGCCACTTTGGGTATGCGATGCAACTTAAATATTATAAACTTATTGAATGACGCCTTCTTTAAATCACATAGTAAGTACTCTGTGCACAAAATTTGGTGCAATTTTACGCTTGTACTAATATTTTTCTCTTCAATATATTATTGGGTCAATATTGCAATTTCCGGTACTACGTCACCTGTCATGCTTGTTTTGTAATGATATTACGCGTTACGCAAACATTTACGGCTTTACCACAAAAGATTTTAAAACACTGTTTAATTTAGACACTGTTTTAATGTGATGCAGTCTCTTTCAAATCATATTGTCAAAAAAGTGACAGCATTACATTTAAACAGTCTTGTTGAGCAGTGTTTAAAAATCTTTTGTGGAAAGGGTTTTTAGAAGTGATCTAGAATATCTAGATTATTCTAGATAACAATCAATGGAATGGGAAAAATCTAAATTCTAGAAGCGTGCTCTTCCAGTCGTAGGTGATGTAAACTGTTATTATCCAGTTTAGGTCTTCGCTGCGTCGTCGTTGATATTCTTCTAGGCACTAATCTGGATGGAAGGAACTTAAGTTAAAACTTAAAAGAAACCGTTGCTTTTCTTGTAACTGTAGGCTTACAGCAACCTCGACCCGATGCGGGAACTGGGCTAAATAGATATGAATTAAAATACTATTTTAAGAATTTACGCTTATTTATAATTCAATACTTTTTTTTCATAATGTTATCAGGAATTTGAAATTATTGCAGTTACGATATTTTGTCAAAATTGTAAGCGTTAACTGTTTTTTATTGAGTTAAAATTTCAAACACCTGCGCAGTCACTATTGAAAACATAGTAAATCAGTGATTAAACTTAAAAGAATTGTAGTTATGAAGACTTCTTTACCAAAAGACGCCAAGTGCATCGATACTAAAAATCTGATAATTTGGAGTCATGAAATCGCATAAAATCAAACGTCTATTCCGTACTCCGTAGTTCTTGTAACTATGAATAACTAGGTCGATCAATGTTCGGGCAGTTTATGACCAACAGTATATAGCACAGTACAACCCGCGTATATAAAGAATGGGACTGGAATTTTCGGTTCACCGCGCTTGCCACAATAAGTGTGAGTGAGAGAGCGATATAGGTTTGATGATATGGTGTGCGAGCGAAAAGTGAACATGTACGACTACATCATTACCATTCTTTAACGGCGCGGGTTTTTTATTATTACAGGAACGCTCGTCTCTTTAAAATTTTCTGATTTTTCTTACTTTTTCTGAGTTCCCAGGAATTCCGAGTCATCAAGAAACAAAAACTTTAAAAAATCCAAAAAAATATAAAAGTAAAATATATTTTATCACGCATAAAAGCAATTAATCGCATGAAGTGACGCACTATAGACGAAGCAGAATGTAACATTTCTAAATGACGCGAAAACGCACTTAAAACTAAAAATAAAGTAGAATAATAGCAGACAACATCAAGTTCGTAACTGAGACAAACTAAATCCAAAAGCAAATCTTGTAACTGTTGGCTGATTACTTTTTTTACAATTAGGATACTTTTTTATTTATTCTTATCATAGTTTTTTAACACGGAATCAAATGCAAATGCATAATTAATAAGTAGAGATAGTTTGTCGCAGTGACAAGTTTCGCGGCAGTTTCGCTGGCGTGTGCGTGTGTACCTGCGGCGGCGGTCCAGCTGCGCGCGTCCCGCGCCGCGCCCTTGTCCTGCGTTACATGCGACCTGCGACATCATATCACAATTCACACACACATACTTCATACAAATGTCACAACATCATTAGCACCTAATGGAAAATCAATCTTCATGTTCACGCATGACTTCTTCCTTCAGATCTTGATTGTAGTTCATGCATTTCTGCCATAGTCCATTGGTAGTTTTCGTGACCGCTGTCATATGAAAAAGTTTTATCACCGTTCCCAATTGATGATAATATTCAAACTTGTTTATGTATTTCTTTAATTATGTAAAATAATTAAAAGCTTATGGGGAGTAAAAACTACATTGATGGTGATATAACTTATTAAAATATAAAAAACAGGTTTATTAAGATATTGAATCTCTGAAATAAAGTTGCTGTCATCTCAGGAACAACCTTGGCTTCGTAGGAATAACCAAACTCGTTGTAACGCCAATCGCTCCAGGAAAAGCATAAATTTTTTGAAAGTATGTTATTTCTACGGGTCTATGGAAAAGATTAATAATGAACAGGAATTCAAATAGCGACATTAAAAATCTTTTTCTATTTGAAGACTGAAAGAAATATCGTTTAGTACTTAAAAACTAATACTTATGTTGTTTCTTAGATCTCTTACCCTGCAGGAGCGATAGGTCTTAATTGTAACTGGCTCGGAGTCCCATCTGATAGCCGTTTTTGTCCACGAGACTCTTGATTTGAAACATTTTTAGTGGATGCTGATGCACTCTGAAATTACGAATAAGACTTTAAATTAAATGTTATTTTATAAACATTTAATACTTATCAATAAAATATAATAAGTACTACTGAAAAGTGTGCCAGATGAAAAAACTAAAATCGTTTGTTGAACAAATATGAAACAAAGCAGGAAATAATAAGAATATTGATGAGGGAATTATACAGTCACCAGGATTTAAGGAGAAATAAAAGGACACAACACCACATTAAAAATAATTTAAAGCAGAATGATTTAAGTATAAGATTTTGAGTGACAACTGAAAACAATAATGCCGCATTTGCATTTGTTAGAGGTTAGCATAGCTGGATCGCAAAGAAGACGAGAACAAATAATTAGAAAAACTGAACAGTGACAGTACGGTACGCTAGTGTCAGTATTTATGCTCACTGTAAATATCTGTGGTGAAGACGCTTGTCCGGTCGATATTATATTTATTAGAGAACCACTGCTCACTATCGGCTGGGGACATCATAAAATATAAGACCATAAGTATGAGAACTAAAGCTACTAGGAATAAACACAATAACAACTATTAATTTCTCTTCACAAATTTAATCTTAGGATTAGAGAAACTATGGCGATTTAAACTTGTTTAAAAATGCTTAGAGAACATTTTATCTGTAAATGATAAAGTTGTGAAAGATATAAAACTTCTGCAAAACAGCAACACAAACATAGGCTTGATATTCATTACATCATGAATTAAATAAATTCAAATACCTTTTGATTGAACTGCATTAGAGTACCACTCTGTAGCTGTTGCAACTGAGCTGCTGTCAGTGGCAATGATGTTTGTGGCAGGCTGCCTGCTGGAGCTATCTGTAGTGATGTTAGTATAATTTAAACACTTTTCAGTGTCTACTTTTCGGTTTTAGTTGATATTTAAAATCTGACTACACCAAAATTAAGGCCTGTTTCAAGGGTCCTGGTTAAGTTCCTGGTGATATAAGCTTTAATTATAATTTCCTCAAAATTCTTTTAAATAAAGTAGAAGTAAGTGCTGTCTGGGACTTGTGAGATAGGCCTTTAGCGTTATTTCTTTTAAATATACAAAATTGAGAAAAACTTGACATTATTTAAAAGTGAATGGTAAAAATAAGATAAGTATTTAAACATCTCACTGGCTATTTCATTGATATTGAAATAATGAATATATCTGTTTTACTTACAGATACAAATTGCTGGGGTTGTAAATTAGCTAGTCCAGTCTGCCCCGAAGTCAAATCTTGTAGCTGCTGGTATGGTATAAGCATAGTTTGTGATCCAGGCATTGTCCATTGAACTGTATCTGCCCCTTGTATGTGGTACTTCACTTCTTTATCACCTTTGTCAGTGCTGTACAAAATCTTCTGTGATGCATTTGTACCTTGAGCTGCACAAACAACTGGAGCGGTTGCAGAATTCACTGTGGTGGTATCAGCAGAAGTTAAATTAGCTTGGGGAAATGTAAATCCATTAGGAAGGATCATAGACATGGAAGACGGCACACCACTTAATCGTAGTTGAGTCACATTGACTGGCTGCATACTTGACAAATCAACTAATTGTGTCCCAAAATTAGGTTGTTGTAGGCCTAGATGTTGTGCAATAGGCAGGGAAGTAAAATTTGAATTTGACACCTGTACGCCTGGTTGAACTATGGGTATTAGCTGCCCATTTTCTTGGTTTAGTACATATTGCTGTTGTGGAAGAAGTTGGAGTACTGTTGGCTGTCTCACAGTCATCAATGGAGTGGAGGCTGGGGCTACAGTGACGACGGGTGGAATCACACTGGAGTGTGGGCCGGTTAGAGTAGACTGCGAAGTTAGTGCTACGGTGGAGACTGGAGGAGGCACGGGAGGCGGTGGGGCGGCTGTCGTTGTCAACGTCGGAGGAGGTACGTTTAGAGCTGGAGGCGGCCCGCCCGCTTGTGCAGCACTCCATTGTGCTAGCTCGGCTCTGATCGTCTCTATCAGATTCTGAGCTAACGACCGCGCAGCGGTCAACGCTTCCGAGCGAGTGTGATGCAAAGCTAAATGTAAAGGCTCGAACTTATCATTCTTTAACACAGCTACGACACCTGTCTCTGATCTTATGTATTCTAAATTGGTTCCATTCTGTAACAAATATAGCAATTACTTGCGAAATTGTGAGATATCGGAAACCAAACTAATTAATAAAATAAAACAAAAACTTACTGGCCCAAGAATACGTCCTTTTATATCGAATGCAGCAGGGGCATTATCCAGCCCGATGTATACTTTGTCTATGAGGCCTCCAGACATAATTTATGGCGATAATAAAGCCAATATTTACAATATTTTAAAATTATTACATGAAAGCATCATTTTCTTTCAGTCAGAGACACATTCAGACACATTTTTGTAGCAGCACAGATCATATAAAAAAGTACCTGTGCACAGACCACACAGTCTAGGAATCAAGCCCTATTTTGCTCTAATGCGGATTTACACGCTTGACGCGGCTTGGCATGCGATCACAAGCTCCAAGCTACTTTACTAGGTACCTTAGCTAGGTACACTCTTTATTACTAGTCCATCTTAGAGCGCAAAACTTTTGTATTTTTCTGTGATTTTTTTATTGAGAAACTCAACTGTGTTTGTTACTGTTTAAAATACCTAGTTTATTTTTGATCATTTCCGAATAGACCTACGGTAAGTGGGCAATTTTAAATTTAGTTTTTGAACATTTAGCAATTTTAGTTTAAATACAACAACAGTATGTACTAGAGTTACTTTTATTATTTGTGTGGTAAGGTAATTAGGCGTTGATAAGAGCAAATTATGCTTTGACCAAACTTTTTTGTTGACCAAGTAGTTTTGTTGACTACTTTGATCTTTGATCAATGATATAAAAAAAAGTTTAGCATTACCCTCAGAAGAATAACTGTTATTTTTCTGAGGCATTACTGCATTACCCGCACCGCACTTCACAATGGCGACGAAAGTAAGGTAATTGCCCAACTTTCAATAATTAGTCTAGTCAGGCTCAGGCACAGTCTCGTGACACGAAAACACACGACTGTCGTCAGTCAGACCTTAGTCAGACACTAAAAAACTGGGACACTATCAAAAATGCCTTTCTATAAACGATGTAACGATGTGCAAATTATACAGCAACAGTCAGAGATCGGAAAAATGTTTCATTTCACACGTAAGTACTGTTTTTAACCGTAAAATGTATTTTCGTATTACTCTAATCGGCCATGTTTTTACAAATAGCGAGATGTACTCTGTATCTGTTCAGCGTGAGCATAGACTAATATATATGAAGGTGAGCGTGTATCGCGCATGCGCAAGGACATGCTAGCTAGGGGGAGATCTCAGAAGGTTATTCTTCTGAGGGGGAGATGGTCAGAAGATTTTTTCTGAGGGGAGATGGGTATCTGACGAAACTTATGATTTCTGCTTATCTCTTTCTAATGACAAGTATGGTGGCGTTCATTTTTGTCACTTTCTTGATATAATACGTCAATGAGTGTCTGCAGGGGCTCTATCGGCTAAAAGCATTGAAGTTCATGTTAACTGTGTTTTGACAGATGTATGTAATACATTGCTACTTCGTTTTGGCACAAATAAAAACTTACCAAAGAAAAGTAGCAATGTATTACATTCATCTGTCAAAACACAGTATGAACTTCAATGTTTTTAGCCGATACCGCCGCAGTACTTATGTTGGCGTATGACGCATCTAAACTTTTTTTAATATTATTGATCTAAACTTTTGTAAATCATTGGGTGGGTTGCTGTTCACTGTTGTAGAATGAAATAAAAATACTTGAAATTAGCTTCAAAACCATTTATATATATCTACAAAAACATGATATGCTGACTCTATGTTACATATTTATGTTGAAAAAATATAACATTTATCTTCTGTTTTGTATGAGAAAACTTGGTATAACCATATTTTCTTGCTATACATTTAAGTACCTACTATTTTTACACATTAATTACAATGCATTTTTTTTTATATTTGTCATGTTTTCTAACTTCCTACATGCAGATCTTTAAAACATTACAGTATTAGTTATTAGTAAAAACAAATACAACAGGATGTCATCTCGATATACAAATACACCTCTGGTGGGAAACAGACATTCGAAATATGTAGGTATATAGGTACTATGAGTTTTACACAAACTTAATACTTTTTTTACTCACTTATTCTGCATCACTGTTACCGTCTAAAATCTAATTAAAAATACAGGATGGTTCCTGACGACGATTTTCACTCACTTTTAGATATTTGAATAGAAGGCTTGTTTTGAAAGATCCAGAAAGATTGTGCAATGTGTAGCGACCGGCACTAGTTTTTAAATATTAAGTCTGTATCTTTTTAATACTCCCGAATATAACCAACAATTTCAAGTAATTGAAAAGTAAGTGAAAGCGTCATACCCATCTTAGACTAGAAGATCATTTTGTTATCTCTAGGTTATATTTTTTCCTTAATCAAGCAAAATAAGGACGGAGATTGCACTCCAAAGCTCATATTATCACTTTAAAATAAGTTTAATGGATTTAATGAGAATATTTTGTGATTTAAATATTTTCGAGTTGTCACTTTAGAAAAAATATAGTGCATCTGATTACAGTAGGTGATATACCCTGAGTCCAAACATTTAATATATTAACTTTTAATTTTCACCATTAAATATACTATATTTTATAGTTAAAACCTGAAAATAACCATCGGTATCTTTAATACGGTTGCTCTTATACAAGGTAAACGATTATATGAAAAGAAAATTTGTACACTTCCAAATCCATTTTAATTAACAATAGAGAATATCTTAGATAATCATTCAAACCTATTTTATTTAGATATAACCAAATCGAGCGATCGAAAATTCAAATCGTACACTAAATGTTCCATAAAAGATTCAAAGTCGTACTACGATAATTTCAATAAAAAAGACGTCATTTCAAGACATTTGAGATGTGCAAAAACGTATGAAATGTAGTTTCAGAATATCTAATCTCGTCTTGTCCAAAATTACCCCCATCACTTCCTGGCACTGAAGTTTGGTACTTTGAACACATTGGTTACACGCATCAACTCGACCCAAACGCTATTTAAGTAAAAATAAGCCATATTTGGCACTTTTTAATCACAAATACATTATAATCAGAAGACGTCTATTAGGAAACTCTGCAACTTCGACTTTGGAATTATTATGCTTGATAAGTTAATACTTACTTGAATCTATGAACTAAATAACAAAATACTTAAATACTATAGATAAAATTAAATCAAGAAAAACAAATTAGCCTTAAACCGTACACTTTTAGTGTACAATTACACGAAAGAGCCTGCCTCTATGATACTTAAGTAACATTTTGAACTTTTTATTTGGAGTATAAAAAAGTTCCATCAAACTACAATAACAACGGGACACGAAATATCAATATCTTTTGATAAATAAGTATATAATAGTCTCGGAACTATATTGTTAACCATTTAAGTGTATTCGTAGTAATCAAATTAAGTATAAATAAAAAACCATGGACAAACATCCCACTTTAAACTTCGAAATACACTCAATAACGTCTATGGGACGAAAACAAGTACGGGACCTTAAAAGAAAAACACTCGCGACTACAACTCGTAGCAGTGTTTAGAGCCGTAGCATTCGTAGCAAGTCACTGTAGCCTCGCGCAGCGCGAGCAGTAGTCGTCGTTGACGGGGCTGCCGTAGTACATGCAGAGGGGGGCGCGGCAGGGCTTCGGGGAGGGGGGGCGATCGTCGTAGAAGGTGGACTTGGATAAATATAGCGTACGGTCTTGCGCGGGTTTCGCGGATTTAGAACCGATTCCGCGGGCCGCTTCGTGCGCGGCGCGGGAGGCCTCCGCGTAGAACTGCGACCGGCCCGTGCCGTAGCGAGGCTGCGATGGTTGGGAAGACACTTCTTTGCGGCTCTTTTCCGCTGTGTATCTGAAAAGGACAAATTAACTTAGGCCGTATTCAGTCCGGGTCAGGACTGACGTCGGTCTTCCGTAGCTATCGCCATAGAAACCATGCGTGCATTCAGAACAGCGATGACCGCGTCCGCAACAGTCCGCATACGTAGTGAGGACGCACTGACCGTCAGGAGAGCACTGAATACGGCCTTATACGGTCTGCATGACAGTTTTTCGTGAGATTGCATTGTGGTTTCAACTTTTAATTAACCAACTGTTGCATACGGCTCAGTCGCAAAATTTACTTACATTACAAAAAACGTACCTTTCGCAAAATTTACCTTTGGCAAAAGGTATCTTTTTAGAGTTAGCTGAGATATGCTATATTCCACAATATTAAAACCTATTTATTTGATAGTAATAATACACATTTTTTGCTTTTTATCGCCTCTAGAACAGTAGCACCTTACTCTAAAAAAAGGTATGTTTTGCGAATGGTGCATTTCGCGAAAGGTACGTTTTTTGCGTGATGGGTGCATTTTGCTATAATATATACTGCGACTGTACTGCATGAAATTGTATACTACAGAAGCAAATAACAGTTTGCAGAGCAATACAAAACTATATTTTTTGCAATTATCTGTACTGTTTTATTAGTTATTACACAAGTTACTCTAATTATAGAGATTAACTAAATATGTTATCCTTGCAGCGTGCCTTTTTTATATTAAAGTTCTTTAGCCAAACGGCCCAAAAATTAAATCTTATATTGCTATACGAAGAATCTTTAAAATGTAAATATTTATAACACAAAAGGTCAATACTCACCCCATCCAAGCCTCGTTAAGGTAGTTCTTGACCATTTCCTCCTGCACGGGCGCCCGCGCGGCGAGCACCCGGCAGCACAGCACCGCACAAGTGACCTGCCGCCTCGGACTCGGAACTCCCTCCTCCGGGTTACTCTGACTGCCGCTACTCTTCCCCGTCAACTTCGCCATGGACCCGAAACTCTTTAACTTGGAACTCATCGACCTCCCGATACTCCCGAACTGCTTAGCCACCGAGTTCATTTGCTTAGAACTCTTCGTTGATAACGCGTCTAAAGACCTTCTCAACTCTTCGGGCGGTTGTTGTGAGATACATTCGACGTTTTCCAAGTCTAAGTAGGCGGCGAGCATGGCGGAACGCTGGTATTCGTCTGGGAGTAAGTTGTTTATCGTTTTCTGATCTGGTTCGATGTCCCAACGGAAATCTTCACCGGGGTCGACGTTGAATCTGAAAGAATATATTCGACAATGTTTTACTTATAACATTTTTTATTCTCCATTTGTGGTTTTTTTTAGTTTGTGCGCTTTGCTATGGGGAAGCCACTATAGTCTGTCTATCCTTACTTCTCCTATTTTGTAAACAGCTTTTGACAGTTGTCGTAAGTCTTTTAAAATTAAATAGTTATTTAAAAATATGTTTTCTTATTAAATCAAATAGTAATTTCTTTTGCAATCTTTGTGTGGAAAACCATTTGTTGTAATTGATTTTTTCTATAATGAGTTGGGTGAAGATTGTTTGCCAAATAAGCCAAGTACAATGCGATTAATTTAACAATGTACAACAGAAGTGGCTAACTTCGGTACAAGTAAGAGCGCTTGCGGTACAAAACGACGTATTTTTAATCTGTATTTTTTTTCTATGCCGCATACATTCTCTCGAGTGAAGTTGCAGCGGATCACTGTCTATTGTCAATTAAATCGTATTGTAAGGACAAACAGACTATACAAACTATCGGCGCTTGTTGACACTCACTCGGCATCAGTCGTATGCACACTATCGCGCGAGTGGCGAGATGAGATGAGGATGAGATACTAACGTCCGAATACTCAAACGTCACTCAACTTTAAGAGGCTCTCAAACATCGTCCTGTCGCATTGAATGTCGCATCAAAGATACGACAATGAAAATGATCCTTCGGGAAAGTATAAATAAAATAGCGGACTGTATTACATAGGATGCTGATTTAATAGCCGTTTACATATAAAAATTAAGACTAACGACGTGATGTTAAACATATAAAAAGAGGCAGCGATTCGCGGTTGGTGTCCGTCCGTGTGTGTCTGGAGCGCAAGTAAGAAAAGGTTCCTGGTCGTCGCTCGCCGCAGTGACGTAGCTGACCCTCCGCCCGCGCGTCTCCTCCCGTGCGTGGTAGACCGGTCGGCGACATGCTCCCCGGGTTGAAGGCTGCTGAAGGCTTCAAGGCTCTGGAAGGGGACAGATGTTGTTAAATGCCCTTCGAATGGTGCCTCGTTTGGTCTTCAACTCTGCGACCCTGACGATGCCATCACTGCCAGGGTAAACGTTGACGACTCTTCCCAAAGACCACAGAAGAGGTGGCAGAGTGGCGTCTTTGACAATGATAAGGGAGCCAAGTTTCAGCTCATCCTTTGAAGATTGCCATTTCAATTTTTGCTGCAGCTGGCTGATATATTCTAAGGAAAAGCGGCGCCAAAAATGCTGCTTTATATGCTCGATTCTCTTGAGTCGATCGAGGCGAGTGATGTTAACGTCCATGATCTGTGGATGTGGTATGGATACCAGTGGTCGTCCAATTAAGAAATGAGCAGGAGTAAGAGGGGAAAAGTCTAAAGGATCGGATGATAATTGGGTTAAGGGACGTGAATTTAAAATAGCCTCAATTTGATTGAGGCAAGTGACCATTTCCTCATAAGTAAGGTGCGTGGTGTCTAAGAGCCGCTTAAGGTGGTACTTAGTCGAGCGAACGGCTGACTCAGCTAAGCCGTTGAAGTGGGGAGTATACGCTGGAACAAATTTAAATTCTATACCCTCCTGAGCAACTAAGCCCTCAAGATCTGATTGAACTAAGAATCTTGAGAGTTCATTATATGTGCCAACAAAATTAGTGCCATTATCAGACGTGATGGTTTGGGGTTTGCCACGCCGTGAAACAAAGCGATTTAAAGCAGCTAAGTACGCCTCGCTAGACAGTGCCGTAACGAGTTCGATATGTACAGCCTTCACCGAATTGCATATGAAAATAGCTAAAAATGACTTCATGAGCTTGCAACCTCTTCCTTTTCGGTCGGCTATCAGCACTGGTCCACAATAGTCAACGCTACAATGTAAAAACGGGAACTCTAGTTCGGTACGGGACGATGGTAACTGACCCATGATGGGCTGAATGGTTTTAGCTTTAAATCTACAGCAACGAACACATTTATTGACACATTTTTTGGATAAATTGCGGCCTCCCAAAGGCCAATAATTTTGTCTAATGTTAGCTAATAAAAGTTGGGGGCCTGCATGTAAGTATTTTTTATGAAAATATTCAAAAAGAACGTAGGTAAAGTGGTGCTTACTGCACAGTAAAATAGGGTGTTTTACGTCGTAATTATAAGGAGAATTATTGAGCCTGCCACCAACTCGAATGATATCATTGGGATCTAAAAAAGGAGACCAAGAAAGTAAACGATTTTTATGAGGCAAAGGTTTTTGTGATTTTAAAATGGCATACTCATCCGGGAACATTTCTATTTGTGTTTTACGAATAATAATATTTAATGAATTTTGAAGTTCCTGTACAGATAAATGACCAGTTAATTTATTGTTTTTATTTTTACAATTGTGAATAAATCTTAATAAGTATGCCATTGTAAATTGCAATGATTTGAAATTTGATTTTTTATTAATAAAGCCACTAACTACGTCATCAACACTGCTACCTAAATCTACAAAGCCACTAACTACATCAGCGTTAAGTTTGTTATTGCGCGCTACTGGTGTGGAAATCAACTCAGGTAGATCGTGTTTCTCATTGGGCTTTTTAGGCCATTGGGTTTGATCCCTTAATAAGAAGGTGGGGCCAGACCACCACAGGCTAGAACTGCTGATGAGATCAGCCTTCAGCCCGCGGGAAACAAGATCCGCCGGATTGTCTACCGACGGTACGTAACTCCACGTGTGACCCTCCGTGCTCTCCTGAATTTCATGAACACGGTTTCTAACGAAATTTTTGAGTTCACTGGGCGGAGTCTTTAACCATCCAAGAACTATGGTAGAATCACACCAAAATCTACATTTCTCTATAGGTATGGTTAAGGAAGCTAATACCTTTGTACACAGTCTTGTTGCCAGTAAAGCCGCGGACAGCTCAAGTCGCGGGGTACTAAGGGGTTTAATGGGCGCAACTCTATTTTTTGACGTTAGTAAATGTACCTTTACTGACCCAAAACTGTCAATGGAACGAATGTATATACACACTCCGTAAGCTCGTTCTGAAGCGTCTGAAAAAACGTGAACTTCATGTGAAACGGAGTCATCCATAAGAACCCAACGAGGAATTTTAAGTTGATTAAGAAAGGGTAGAGTATTTGCAAAGGCTAACCATGATTGTTTTATCTCTTGACCAACTTCTTCGTCCCATGTACATTGATCAATCCACAATCTTTGCATGATAAGTTTGGCTTCAACGACACAAGGGCCCACTAGGCCTAAAGGATCAAATATCTGACTAATAACAGAAAGTATGTGTCGTTTGGTTATTTTATTATTTATATTAATATTTATTGAAAAAGATAAGAAATCAGAATCGCAAAGCCAATTTAAACCAAGTGTTTTTGAAGGTGAGCTTAAATCAATATCTGATAAATTAAATACGTTATTGGAACTAGGGGAACATGGGGAAATTTGGTCAAGTATTAATTTACTATTTGATTTAAATTTTCTAAGATTAAATTTTGCTTTTTGTAATGTAGATGTGACGCCTTTGCAAATTCTTACCGTATCTTCTATTGAAGATGAACCGTCTAAGTAATCATCGACGTAAAAATTTCTTTTAATGGATTGTTTTACGTCTTCGTCCTGTGCACTCGATGCAAGGCTGACCAAACACTTTGTGGCTAGGTACGGGGCACATGCTGTCCCGAAGCTTACCGTGTTAAGAGTGTAGGTTTTTAAAGGTTCCTTACTATCAGTACGAAAAACTATTTGTTGAAGAGGACGTTGGGAAGGATCAAGTTCAATCGCCCTGTACATTTTTTCGATGTCGCCTGTTACGACATACTTATGCTGACGAAAGCGCAATAAAATCGAAAAAAGATCTTCCTGTACAGTTGGACCAACCATCAGTATGTTATTGAGCGATAAACCGGAAGTGGTGGTTGCCGAAGCGTCGAAGACTGTACGAAGCTTTGTGGTCGTGCTCGACTCACGAAGAACGCCGTGATGCGGCAAAAAATAATTAGTCTGTTGAAGACAGCTAGCTGAAGGCTCCTTATTTTCGGTCATGTGACCTAAGTGCTCGTATTCGAGCATAAAATCAAAGTACATGCCCTTAAAGACTGGATCCCTATTGAACCTTCGCTCTAAGGATAAAAATCGGCTTTTTGCCTGTTGAAATGAGTCACCTAGGACTGAGGGGTCTTCCTTAAGGGGCATGGTCACAATAAAGCGACCATCATCTTTGCGCTTGGTATTTAAGAGGAAGTTTTTCTCACAGGCACGCTCTTCAGGGGATAAGGAGTGCTTTGCTGCTACAGTATCTAATTCCCAGAAACGAGATAAGTCTGGATTGGGTTCCTCGTTTAAAAAATTACAAACGGGGGAATAAGAAGAGTGCTTAAGGCGGGCAACATGCCCAGACACTAACCAACCCAGTTTCGTTTCATATAACTTGGGTTGATTTTTACCCAAGTTAATATGATTGTTGCCCAAGACGGACCAAAATACTTCTGCCCCTACTAATATATCTATAACAGAAGGTGTATTAAAGGTGGGGTCAGCAAGATTTATTCCTTTGGGAAGAGGAATATTTTCTATGTTTATAAAGGAAGACGGTAGACATTTGGTAATATCAGGCAGTATAAGACAATCTACAGTAAATTTAAAGTCGTCATGAATTGACATTATAGTAAGGCTGCAAGACTGTGTACATTGAGAAGTATGATGATTAATACCTGTCACCGTGGAGTACGCATCGCGTCGCGACAAACCCAGCTTACCGCACAACGATTGCGTCACTATGTTCGCGGTGCTCCCGTTGTCGAGCAGGAGGCGCGCGGAGTGCGCGGCGCCTCTGCTGTCGAGCACCTTCACGAGCGCTGTGGACAGTAACACATGCGGAGAAGTAGTAAACTGTCTAAAATCGTAAGAATCATTAGCGAGATGATTGATGCTATTGATTGGAATTGCAGGCACAGGGTAAGGTTCTGGCTCATGCAGATGTAAAAGTGTGTTGTGTCTCTTTTTGCAGTACCTACAAGGGACAAGACTGCATTTGCTCTCAATATGACCAGGCCTGAGACAATTAAGACACACCTTTGTTTCCTTGGCCCTTTTAATTCTATCTTCAATAGAAAGAGATCTGAATGTTTCACAGTTAAATAAATAATGGCTTTCATTACAGAGCGAACATTTAAAAGATTTTGAATTGTAAATATTTTGATTAGATTTTAAGTTTTTATTACTGTAAATGTTTGTTTTATTACTATTATTATTGTAAGAATTTATTTTATTACTATTATTTGAAGTGTCTAAAAGAAAACTAGAGTTTTGTTTGTAAATATCCTTTTGAATTTTACCTTTTTCTTGTATTGTCTCCAATAAGTCTGCTCTGTTGCTAAGAAATTGAATAAATATTTCTAAAGAAGGGGGGTCGCTAAGAGTGTTTCTATGTTCTTCCCATACTCTGTTGGTAACACTATCTAATTTTTCGGACATCATATGGATAATTAATGTATCCCAATATTCAGTGGGTTGGTCTAAGGACGATAAAGCACGCAAGTTTTTATTAGTTACGTCTATAAGATGACGAATTGACAAGCATGATTCTTTTTGCATGCGTTCAACATTAAATAATGCTTGAACATGATTGTTTACAAGCAATCTTTTATTGTCATACCTTTGGCATAACAACTTCCATGCAGCTTCGTAATTATCGGCTTTAAAATCTAAGTTATCGATAACAAGCAAAGCGCTACCTTTAAGAGAAGCGTGAAGATAATGTAATTTATTTATGTTATCCATATCATGTCGCGAATGTATTAAAGAAATAAAAGTGTCTCGAAACTTAAGCCAGTGCTGATATTGGCCATGGAAAACGGGCAAGTCAATTTTAGGTAAACGAACGCAATTAGATCTCGAATCACTCGCCTGTACATCCTCGTATACGGAACCATCTGGAAGGTCACGCTGGCTGCGGCGCGCGCCGAGCAGACAGCGCGCCGCCGCAACCAGTGAATGGTACTGGTCTTCAAACTGTTCGCGTTCCGGAATCTCATCGGCGGGATCCGCCGAAAGCATCTCGATCTCCGACTGTAAATCGTCAAATTGAGGGTATAAGGCATCTAATTTGTTAAAGCGCCCTTCCAGGTCTAAAAGTTGCTCAGGGCTAAGATCGGCAGAACTCTTAAGCAAAGTAATATAATTATTAAAAATCGTTAATTTAGATTTTAAGCTACTACGTTTTTTAACAAGCTTTTCACGATCTTTTTGTTCCTTTAGTTGTTCTTTTTGTTCAGCCATACTAAATAAAGATATAAAACAAAATAAGCTGCTTAAAAAATCACAATAATAAGCTAATTACCGTTATAAAGAAACACAATAAATGAATAGACACAGGAATGCGGCTGGCAGCGATAAGGACTTGCGAGAACAAAAGAACAGCTGTGCGCCTGCGCTGCGCGCTCGCCTAGTTTTTTATGCACTAAATATTATTTATTTGTTGCAATCGATCGAATGAATGCTACCGTGATACAATAAGCGCAGATAAATTTAAAAAAATGAATAAATAGCACTATGATTGCGACCTTACGAATGATGAAATGAAATGCACTCACTAAATTGGGCTATTAGCAATTTGAATAGCGAAAGAAAAGAAAAAAGAAGGAATTAATTGGAACGAACTCACAAAATACCCAAACCGTCTTCTGATCCACTGCGACGTCGTATTCAGTACGTGTCGTCTCGAACGTTCGATGGGTCCAAAGTCCAACTTGCGTATCGACCTCTAAATCTTGCACTTCTCGAGCTTGTGTGGTTGCGTTGCAGATTCTTCACCAGGAAAAGACCGGTAGAAACGGTTTCCGAAGATATCTTGCTGCTGAAGACCGCACTTGAAGAGCTTCCGAAATTTTGTACGTCGACGGCCCGTCCTTTTAGTAGCAAACGACTACCGCGAGAGGACCAATGAAAATGATCCTTCGGGAAAGTATAAATAAAATAGCGGACTGTATTACATAGGATGCTGATTTAATAGCCGTTTACATATAAAAATTAAGACTAACGACGTGATGTTAAACATATAAAAAGAGGCAGCGATTCGCGGTTGGTGTCCGTCCGTGTGTGTCTGGAGCGCAAGTAAGAAAAGGTTCCTGGTCGTCGCTCGCCGCAGTGACGTAGCTGACCCTCCGCCCGCGCGTCTCCTCCCGTGCGTGGTAGACCGGTCGGCGACAGACAGCATGATGTTTGAGAGCTCCTCAAAGTTGAGTATCGTTTGAGTATTCGGCCATAAGGCTCTCTCTTCTTCAAGGAACAGCATCTCAGGTATGATCTCAAGATTGCTCATAAAGTTGAGAGCGGTTTATAAATGTGTATTGTGTATGTAGTAATGTGTGTAGTGCGTAATATACCTGACAGGCAGTGGAGCATCGTCTATGTAGTGGCTAACATCGCGCCTATGTAGTAATGTCTATGGTATTGTAGTAATGTTTTCATACCTGACTGGCAGTGGAGCACCTCGGGCATCATGTAGTGGGACACGCGCCCCATCAGTGGGCAACGGCTCGCACGGAACTAGCGCGGAGAAGTGTCCTGCGTCATATGCGAGGAGGATGGGCGTTTTGCTACACGTCTCTGGTGGAAGGTCTAGGGGTAAGTAGATGCCGCCGAACGGGATCGGGGCTATGGGGTCGCCGCGGAAATCCTATAACAATAATTTACATTATTTAGAAGAGCTCGGTCAGGGAATACTTAAATAACAATATAAGTGCAAGGGTCCACATATTCTGGGCCCGCAAAGTTAGGTACAGTTGATACGAGGGCCATGTCAACAGTTTTAGATACTCTTTACTCAAATATTGCTGGGGCCGCGTTGGAGTTTTGAAGGGCAATAGAAAAATGTATCAAAAAGATCACCTAAATCAATTTCATCAGCCCTAGTCTGACCGCACAAGGGAGATATGATATGAGATAGCAATTTCTTACTTTTATAAAACGTTTTTAATATATCGTGTTGATTTAGGTGCAGGTGTGTAGGGGGGATTGGTAGTCTCAAACATAACAAACTAAACTTACAACAAAAATAAGCACATCTTAATGGTTTATTAATCTAAACTTTGTGGAAAAAACTAGTATTCCAAATTTCCGGCCATTCCGGGCAACCTGGCAACCCTCCCTCCAGTGGTCTCTTAGATGCGATGATCATCCTACGAAGTTGAGTTAGCGCTTATTGTACGAAATGTACATACGAAAAATTGCTATGACGAACGAAAATGACTAGTAAAAAGCGCTCGACGCCAGCCAGCCGAAGGATTAAAAAATAGGGCCGCAGAGCCCCAGATTCTTACAAATATAAGCATTTTTAAGAAAAAAAAAAGTTTCATTCCATATTTAAATATACCTAAATAACCAGTTTTTACGATGGTGTATACATAACTTGCCAGTATTAAATTATTGAGTAAATAGTGTATAAAAACTAATGGCATGCCCCTAGTAGTATAACTTACCCTAAGAGCTCGATCAGCAAACACGATCACCGGTCTTCTCATAACCAGCGCTAGCGCCAGCACATGCAGTTGTTCCAGTCCAACATAATGCGGCGCAGGAGCTACAGGCGTAGGGCTGGGCGCGGGGCGAGGTTCCGCCGAAGCGGCGCGGACGGCGTCCGCCCACTCGCGCGCCCACTCCGCCTCTGACGGCGTCAGCCCTGCCGAACGAAGGCTCAGGCTCTCTGACCAACGCCACCGCCGTTTTATGGCACCTGGGGGAAAAGAAGGAAGTCTTTAACGGAACCCTTATAGGATCACTTTGTTGTCTGTCTGTCAAGACCCTTTATCTCGGGAACGCGTGGAGGTATCGTGTTGAAATTAAAACCCTATACTCGACGACTCTTGAGTTTTTCACAGCTTCAAGGTTTATTGTCCCTTGAAGCTGTGAAAAACTCAAACATCTAAGTTAACGTGAAAAAAAGATACGGCCGCTGTTTATGCAGCGTTTTTCATATTTCGACACTCTCAAGGGAATAAAAATTTATAGGGTACCTGCTTTCTGTTGAACTAGAACTATGCTATTAAATATGATGCACTTTCAAACAATACATTGTCAAAAAACTGACAGCATCACATTTAAACAGTGTCTAAGTTAAACAGGCGTTTAAAAAGATTTTGTAATAACACCGCATATTTTTTAAAGTTAATATTTAGTTTTATATTCACTTTAAAAATAAATAATTAAATTAAAATAAAACAAATTTTAAGAGGGGTTCCCATACAACAAACGTGATTTTTACGGAACCCTTCGTGCGAAATTCCGATTTGCACTTTGCCGGTTTTATTGTTATAGCAATGTCATATCTATTTTGATGTTTTAACTTACTCGTAAGGGCATCTCCCCCCTCACCCGACAGCAACGCCTGCACCTTGGTCCGCAGCGCCAGCAGTCTATCATGGAATCCGTAGGCCGCCAGCGAGGCGGCGTGCGGCAGGCAGTTGCCGTCGCCGGAGGTCGCCAGCGGCAGTAACCGCGGCGCGCCAGGGATGCCGCCGTTCCGCCACCAGTTCAGAATGCCGGCGGATTCCAAGGTCACTAGGGTGGCTGTCTCCAGAAGGTCTTTTTCGATGAATGTTCTGTAGGGCATTGAAAAAAATGATTTTTATCCAAAGTGTTGTCGATGACGTCGGTAAAAAAATATACAACTTAAAGAGGCAATTCAGATTTTTTTGACCTTGGTGAATAATGTTTTAGATGTAGGACTCTAAAGCTTTTAATTATATTTAAACTAAAGGTTTTTACTTGATACGAAAAGTGTCTAGATGTTTTTACACTTATTCACGAAAACAATCAATGTAAAAAAAAGCTTCATTGACCCTTTCCAAATAACATTGTTGTAGCACAATTCCTAAATATTTCACTCGCTCAGCTATTCATAACAATCGCCTTATGACATTCTAAGCAATTTATTATTCCATTTTACAAAATAGCTGGAAAATTAAGTTTCAGAATGTGAAGTGTGTAAGTGTAAATAGTGTAATAAATTCTTCACCAGCCTTACGAAAGAAAGAGACAGGCACACACGTTTAGTTCTGGCTTTCAAGTCGTTTGTCATGGTTTTTGTACATGTTGCTGTGTTTTTAACACGTAAGGTCGTGGCTTGGTAAACAACGAGCGCGGGTTCAACGGCAGTCGCGCCGCGTTGCGTGCGAGCCAGCAATGAATGCTGGCTAACTGCCAACGAGGGTGCGATTGGAAACGGGCGAATTTACTCAAACCACATGAGGTGTTTGAATCGGGTTAAATACTAAATCAGATTAAATAATAGAATTCTGAATGTTATCGAATTGAATGTGGGATATTACTTTGCATTACAATACAACAGTAACAAAACAAATGCAAGCAAATATTAAAGTGGTTCTCTATATTTAATAAGCACAGCACAGTTATAAAAAATCTACGCAAAGTCACAGAATATTAAAATATTAACTTTCGAGCCGCAATAAAAATATTGTCGTTCGTCGCGAAACTGAGGTAAACAATGCTTACGTGTCACAAATCGGCTACAGACGCGACGGTACTCAAATGTGCAGTAAAAATTATAAATGAGTTGACATCAAATAAAGCCTTTATTCGCAACGAGTCACACTGAATCGTGTCACACTGTGGTTGAGAAAAAAATTCTTAACGAGTAACAGTGTGACTCGATGCGATTTTTTTTCCTTACCGTGTCACACTATACAAGTACCAGTGTTACTAAATTAGAATAAAAATTCGCATCGAGTCACACTGTTAACCGATGCGATTTTTTTCTCGAAGGTGTCACACTATACACGAACCAGTGTTACTAGATGCGAATAAAAATTCGTATCGAGTCACACTGTTGCTCGTTGCGAATTTTTTTCTCAACCAGTCACAGTGTGACTCGTTGCGAATAAAGGAAATAAAGAATGAGTGTACTGTACATAGAGAGACGTATAGGTAGGTACAAAACATAAAAATATAGTCATATGTCGAGTACGATTATTTAAAAAAATATAAATACGGCCTGTATATTTTCGAATACTTCATGTTTTTTTTCTACTAATTATGAGCTTTATTTTTGATTATTTGGTTAATAATAGTACATAGTTTATATTAGTTCCTCCTAACGCCCTCCTTTCCCTTAAAAATTACAGTAAAAATAAAGTTTCAGAACCGATAACCGGACTGAAACGCGTTCGTTAGCAAGCAAGTTTTTTTTTCCAGTTATTAAAAAGACAGATCTTATGCTAACAAACTTTTAATACCTGAAGTCTGGTGGGTAAACGGAGATGTCTGGAAGCAGCAGTATGTGGTCGGAGTTGAGTGTGTTGTGTTCGGGCTCCGTGTTGCTCCGCAGAGCCCACACCAGGCCCTCGTTGTCTGTGGCGCGGGAGATGCCTCGGGAGAGTTTGCGACCTGGGCAAAAAGAAGGTTATTAGAAGGATAATTTTTATTCCTAATTTTATTTAAGTGAATTGAAACACAAAGCATCATTCGCTAATGTTTACAACGACCACTTATTTGTTAACTATTATAAGTACGTACACGTAAGGAATGGATTCCATACTTTGACGTTCTTGCTAGAGGATGTCAAGTTGGTAGATAAGGCTCACTCACACATTGAAGTCACTCATCGAGCCTAGCGTTTCAGACGATTGTGAATAAATGCGAAAGTGACTCTGTCTGTCTGTTACGTTTTCACGCCTAAACCGCTGGACCGATTTTGGCGAAATTTGGTACGGATATAGATCGGACCTTGGGAAATGACATAGATAGGCTACTTTTTATCCCACTGCTGGGCACGGTCTCCACCCGGTTCATATAACCTGTAGTCCACGCGGGCGAAACTGTGGGCGGAAAGCTAGTTCACCTATTTGTTTACCTTCAGGTGCCTGTGTAAGCACCAGGTTAAAAGGCACGGAGTACATACATACCAGCATTGACCATTTCGAAGGTCAGTTGACCTGTCAGCTCTCTCAGGGTCAGGGGTGATGACATCACAGCTAGTTTTTCAGGCGAGACGTACCTATAAGACGAACATTCTGGTGCGCCGGTGTGAACACCAAGTTAGAAGGCGCGGAGTCGAGTACTGTATGGTTAGGTCTACGGTTGACGGGTTTCTCAGGGGTAATGAGCTGACGTCAAAGATAGCGATCTAGACGATTGTGAATTTATCACTTAACAAATTAAGACTTACATTCCGGTGCCGGTGTGAGCACCAGGTTAGAAGGCGCGGAGTACTGCATGGCGAGGTCTAGCTGGCTGACGGCTCTCTCAGTGGTGATGACGTCACCGCCCGCCCTCGGCCGCAGCGATGCGCCGTGCACACGATCTACAAGATGACACAGCCACATAAAATAAACACCCGCCCACACGAATGATAAACATTTTAAATTAGACCAATATTATTTTCGCCGGCAAAGATGTCTGATTTTTGCGAACACGACGTTAAAACATTTTCTTTCAATATTATATAAGTGGTATTCAACTGGAAATTATTATTTATCACTTCGTAACTAAAGACGTTATAGTTTGACAACTGTGACCTTACTAATAAAACACTTGACCTTATTCAACAAAACTTGACCGACTGACAAATAGGATTAATTGATAGGACTTGCTCACCAGTAAATAAGATTTAGGGGATAAACATTTGGCACCGATACACACAGATTGAGAACAAATTAACAATAAAATTAAAATTAATAGACGTTAAAACGACATACTTCTGGATAAAGGAAGAGGTTTTTAACTACCTTTCGTTTTAAAAAAACAGCCAGGGCCCCTATTTAATAAACGTGACAAATTGTCACCTGTCATGACAATTTCATATCCATTGCGTCAACAATTAGATATTAGAACAAACTTCTCATAGCTACACCGCAATGTAAACCAAATTGTCATGACAATTGACAAATTGCCACGTTACTATATAGGGCCCTAGGTTCGCTTTAAATGAAGTAAGTAGGTACAGTTGTTAGGCGTGCACATTATTATAGTGTTCGTAGTAATATGAGAGCTTGTAGACGCACACTAAACAATGTCATTCTAGTGTGCGTAATACGTCATTATTCTAGTGTGCGTAATACGAGAGCGTGCAGACGCACCCTAAACAATGTGCATGTGCACGCCTAACACATTCATAGCAAAACGGTCTGCGTGAGATTGAACATAGAACAACTATACCGTACCGTAACATAGATGAGTGGCGTAGCTTATTCGGGGTGTTTAGTCAACCTTGACCTGCCCACCGCGAAGGTCGAAGGTTCGTATCTCGCCACAGACAATAGCACAAAATCGATAATACTGCAAAGCTTAAGCGAATTGTGTTTGGGCGCCTTTTGCCGGCGACAGGTTAAAGTGACATCCGTATCTAGAAAATCGATGGATACGATGATTGATGACATTCCATTCCACGATTATTTTAGGCTCCTTGGCACGGTGGCAAAAGTCATTTTACCAATCTATTGATCATATGAAAAAAGCACTCTTAGTAAAATGTTTCATCACTAATTTCAGCCCATCAATCATTCAGCTGTATCATGCATGGTCCAACCCAACTCAACTAGGTTGATTAACCTTACTCCAGTAATGAAAAGAGAAACGTAACATTCGTAAGTTGCTATTAAAGCAAAACAGAAAACAGAGGTGCTCTGTGTGCCATACTACAACTTTATCGCACCAGTCTCATTACTATTTCCCCTCCTGCACCCACCTGCTAAATTGAACTGTGTCTGTGTCACGATTATCACGAGCAATAGCCGTGCGGAAGTCAAGACGTTCCAACATCGCTTACACTGGAGCACCGTGTTGACATTCATCAACTAAACACAGTCGTTTCGCTTGTGATACAGATTTAGACACGGTGCAAGGTATCTAGTCACTACAGAACTAAAACTTAACGGAGATCTACAGGAATTAGGGAGAAGTAAAGCCACACAACGACAAAGCAATGATTAATATAAAAACCTGATGTAATGGGTTTTAAACAGGAATGGTTAGTTAATGATACACTTCAATGAGTGAGTGAATAATGTGACGTCAGTCGTCCGTCACACTTTGTTAATTTTCAGACACTGTTTCCCTGATTGACATTATGTACTTACTCATTTGGATGATGTAGGGAACAAATTCAATAGTCGCAAAGATTGCATTGCATTAGGTACACAAATTGTACAAAATATGTTTAATCTCAACATGACTGAAAACCCATTACAGAAAGAAGAAAAAGCTTCAATTACCAGCGAGTTGATAATTCAGTGCTAGAAAACAGGGTGACAATAACGTAGGTAGGACGGTGGCATTGCAGCACGAAAACAAACGAACAATGGGAGCAATGGAGCAAAACGCAGGATGTGATTGACAATAGCAAATAATAGCAATGCCGATACGCAATTACCTATACTGCGTTTATTGTGGAACAGTAACCCACGATAAAATACCGAAAACTAATGTAATATAGGTAGCACATGCCTGGAACTTGAACACCGAATGGAATTTAAGTTAGTGCGCAATAAAAAGTATAAGGCTATTCACAGGCTTGGTCTGGCCTCAAGAAATACCGGGACTTTTCCCGGTGGGGCGGTCCGGTCTGGCTAGCGGACCGGACCGGGGCCCATGGAAGGTAAAATTCCGGTTATTTTTGGGTCCCAGAGACTGACGTTGGTTATTCAAAAGCATAAGATACCTTAAGTTGGTAATGCTAACTGGTAACAGTTTTGCGATGACCTTATTTCTCTCGTTCGTTTTGTTTTAATTAGTCAACAAGTGCCTGATAAATTAAAACGTTTGGTAAGTACACATCATGCGATAAATACTTCGTTATCCACTGCAGCTGGTACTCAATTGAGTCCAAATAATTAATTTGTAACCAGAAAGCGATTACTAGGAACAACTCCAAGGCACAGGACGTTTAGTACTAAGTATATATATTTTGTGGCACAGGGTCAAGCGAGGAAATCAATTGGAGGATTTGTTTGAAGTTTTTTTACATACTTTGAAGTTCAAACCTTACATACTTGATAATCAGGAATAGCTCCCAGCCCACTGATAACGTAACTCTGTTGCTAACAATTCTTTGAAATCATTTGAAATTAATGAAGTTTGGCAGTTTCATTTACTAGCAAGGTGATAGATATTAAAGCACTCTGTTATCAACTGAAACTGTCAAATTTCAATTATTTCAAACGGTTTCAAAACGAGAATTGTAAGCATCAAAGTTACGTGATTATTGATTGGCTGATTATTAAAATTGGCTGTTACATGTACTCTAAATAGCTTATAAAGTATCTACGAATGGTTAAGGAAACAATGTAAAGCAGTAGAAGTGATATAAAGCGTATCAAATATTATATTACACTAGATTAACAAATCAAATAATATTGATTTGTAGATCTAAATTGAGCGTACAAAATGTGTTTGATCACAATCGCTGCGACTTGTCACTTGTATCACGAAGAGACACAAGGCAGACATGTTGTAGTGTATTAATAGAAGCACCCCATCGCGATTGAAAACGCTGTCCGGGATATGCATCTTAGTGAAAAATAGGTCGCCTGTGTCGTGTCCTAAATCTATATGACTTAATAGAACGGCTAATTTTCACACCCACCGAACCGCACTGAATCCACCGCACGTGGGGGCTTATCATTATGAGCCGTTATAACACATCAGGCAGGCTTTGTTGAATAGAATGTCTATTTGTTATTAGCGACAAACCACGGTGATTGTTAAATAACTCTTGTCTCTAGACTCCCCTTAAATCTGGTTTAAAAAACTCGAGCCTGGGATTTGTTTGACAACTCAACTTAATTTTGCGTGCTTGGTTGACTAAAACGTTCACGAATCCAGAGTCTACTACTTATGTTAAGTCATTTACTTTATCTTCTACAAGTTTGAAGATGTGTTCCCGACTGACCGGCACAGTGTTTTGGTTTATATTTAATTTAAACAGTCCTCTAACTAAAGGGAATATGATGAAGTGTTCTAATTCTAAGCCATAGATCAAACCACTCAGGCCAATTGCACAAAGACAATACTCCCAAAATTTCCCATACATGTCATTTAACCTAAATAATAAATCAACGCTATAATTAATTGTAATAAATATCTCTTACCTTTGAAGCGTAACGGTTGTTTCATTTCATCATCGTGGCCGATTGCCATTGTATGTAAATGCTATAATTTTTTTATCATGTGCCTCAGCCGAGACATTTGTTGTTCATGTGTTGGTTGCATGTTTATTTAAGAGATCTATGCAGGGCGATTGAATAGCTTCTACTACTAGATTATACCTACTTATAATGAGGCATTATTCATTTAAGAAATTCACATTTAAAAACCAAATATTTTGATCTGTGTGCTACTTGGAGGAATGTGTGCTAGTTTCGTTCAAGGCTAGTATCTGGATACTATAATTTTTTGGGTAGTTTTGGTATCAAACTTATCTCCTTTACGACTTCTAATTAGAAAACAAATTATAGTAAGAAAACCCTAAAAGCAAATTAAAAAATACTGTCACAAAACAAAAACTATTCAACTCCTTTTCTCAGACCAAAATTCTTAAATGGAATTAGCACCATAGTCGAAAAAAGCCATTTTCACACTATTGTAGATATTGAAAACCAGACAGTAGCTCCTTATGTAAACAGTCAGCATACAGATATTTACAACGACCAAATAATAACTTCAACATTTTACGAAGCATAAACCAGTTTAAGGACTTCTATAATTGTTGACGAGTCACTATTGTCATCGCCATAAAAGGTATTGGTCAACGTGTGGGCTGAGCTGAGGCTGACATATTACGTATTAACATGACTTCATTTTATATTAGCGAATGTGCGCCAACTAGGTCGGTTGTTGCGTCTCTAGGCAGCAAAAACTTAAAATTGGTACATTCAGTAGTTCAGCCAGAACACATCTCCATCGGCGTAACTCGCGACTTTTTATAGCGGTCTGGATATTGAGCTCGGCTATCGGGTTTCTCATCTATGTAGGTTGTTTGTAATCTAAAATTACACCGCTGGTTGTCGCTACATTTAATTACTATGTTAGGTTTCAAAGCTGACGTCTCCTCTTTGAGAAAAGAAATAACGTCTCCGTTTCCTAATAATTCAACATTGCAAATGCTTTCGTAGGGTCTGTTCAATTTATTTGTATAACTCGTTTTGGGTGGTGCTAAAGTCAACGCAACAAAATGTGGAAAGTCTTGTACGGTTTCTAAAACAATAAGATCGTTTGTTTGAAGTTTATTGTGAAACCAAAAAAAATCCTTGACTGAAAACAACATGTTTTCTTACATCTCTTTTAAAGGTTTTTCTTATTTCGTTACTCTGAATTTGCGAACTACTCTTAGGTATACTTACACAAATCAATGTTTTTTAACCTATTTTTGCAAGCCTCCTTTTTAATTTTGAAATAATTCCCATTAAAAGTTTATTATCAGATGTTTATATTTTAAAGGTTCAACAGTTGATTTCAAGTTGAGATAGGTACAAGCTTTCGAAGAAGATGTATTCGCATTCTGGAAAGCTTTGAAAAGGTCAAGCGATCACTACCTGTAGGCGTATGAAATGTCTGTCTATTTAGTTTAAGTCATCGCAAGACCGTGGTGATTGCTGTTAGTATTATGAGTTCATTCACGAGCCATTCAAACTGTAGAACTGAAATAAATGTGCTTTACCTTCTGTGCGTTTCCCAGCGATGGGATCAGCTTCCACTACCATGCTGAATTACCCTGAAACAAAAATGTTAAATTGATAAATCTAATTCTAACATAGTATTTTGTTCGAAGAACCATCTGGAATTGTTTTCTAGAAGACAAAGGCGTGGAAGTTTTTATTTCGTGAAATTATTACAGACTGCGTTAGCGTGAAATACGATTCAAGTCTGTCTGTATGTACGTTTTCACGCCTAAACCGTAGAATCATTTTGTTTGAAAAAGACAGATTGGACCTTGAAAAAAGATTATAGGCTTTTTATTTCCGAAATTAATTAAATGGAAGACGACATTCCACGCGCACTAGACGCGGGCAAAAGATAGAAATAAAGAAACAAGGAAAAACCTACCCAACTGAGGTTTCTAGAAATACTGTCACAATGTCCATGAATTTCACAACCAAAGATCCTTATTACTCAAAATAATGGTGTGCATAGAATAATTATCAGTTTAATGAGTATCGTTGAGTGCATAATTTTGCCAACTGCGTCATGCCAAGTTCCGTACGCAGCTCACGTGAGATCGGTTGCAACAAACGCGGATTCTAATCTAAGTCATTGTTTACATACCCTTTGCCAGCATCGAAAATATCATATTAGGCACGAAAATAAACGCGTGAGTGAGAGACTCCTACACCTACATTATGGTCAGAAATAGAATGCTGTTTCGTGAGTCTACCTGTGTCACCAAAACGTTGTCTTCAAAATGTGAAAATAAAATATTATACATTATTGAAGTCGGTTAAAAAGGAGATAGGTACAAGCTTTCGAAGTAGATGTATTCGCATTGCCAAAATTTGTATCGTCAATCACGTCACGAAGTCACGACGCACGATGCGTTGACTCACATCATGTTCTTGCTACTACAACATCACGTTAATGTATTATTTTTTTTAAATCTTCTGATATCCACAGGGACCATTCCCACCCACCTAAATTAAGAATTTTGGGAGAATCACCTAGGATCTATTGAACATCATCTTTTGCGAGCACAAAACCTATTTATGTCTTTCACAACATGGTACAGTGTACAGAAAGCATCAGCTCATATTGCTCATCACGTTTTGTATCATCTCTGGAAGATTTTGAGAGACAACAAGACAGTAATAGCAACGAAATAAATAAAAACATCCGGACAAGAACGTCGACCGACTTGGTTCGATAGTAGAAGAGTCTAACTATATAATAATGATCAACCGTAAATTTTCAACAGACACATTCCAATAATTAATATTTATTTTCAAGAGAATGTTACAAATGCTTTTAGACCATGACGTAAGTAAACAATTAATTAAACATGCTGTTTCAGAATTTCGTTCACCTGCTCGAAGATTATTAGCACAATTATTAGCCAATAACCCGTTACCTAGTTGTTTATCAACACGACTCAATGCCACGCTGAGCATTCCAGCGTGCAGATAAGGCGCACGCTCGCTGCCAGACCATAAAATAAAAATTTACAGTGCCAGACTGTCTCTAGCCAAGATGACTCATCGCTTTGCTCGTGAGCGCTATGGAAAAAGATACATAGAATAAGCTCAAATTTGGTTTGGCTACAACGACAGATGCTTCAGAATTGGGAACGCACATAATAGTACAAGATAATGTCTAAAATGTCCAACACTTTTTGCTAGATAGAAGTTAATGGCGGCGTCAATAGAACGTAACATTAACATCTTAATGCAAATTACATTAAGAGTAATAGAATAAAGTACACAGCTATTACTTCATTAACGAAGTATAGAGGGAGACAATGAGTAGTCGAGTCGTAGATTTCTCGAGGTCAATTCAATACTAAATACGAGAACAAAAGCCGGCGTTTACGAAACTTTACAATAAGTACTGCATAAGGTGTTGTGATATGAGTTGTTAGTTGTTTTTAACAAGGAAAAGACGTCAACAAGCGAAAATACTTAGCTACATTGAGTATACAAGTAAACAAGCAATAAAAAACGTTTCAAATACAAACTGAAGGCAACTTATGCAATATCCGAGTTTTCTATAACAGCATAAGCATTCGGCGCACAGCATAATAATGGATATGGAGGTGTCACTCACTTTTTAACCGACTTCAAAAAAAGGAGGAGGTTATCAAGTCGACTGTATGTTATTTTTTTTTTTTTGCCATTCAAATTCAACTTATGGAGACAATGAACCTCTTTAAAGTAATGCTTTCAGCAAGTTTAGGAAGCCCAAGATAGGTGCTCGGAGAAAACTCCGATTTCAGCAGTGCTCTTACTTTCTTGGAATAATTTGTTATATTTCAAATATTATCAACATTTGCTAGATGCGATCTTTCGATCCGAGTAACAAGACGATCGAGACGATTGATAAATCTAGGTGACCTTTTCCGTCGTTTCCGTACTCATTATGATAACGACGCAGATGTCAACTGACGCTCGTCCTTGGAGAACAAGGTAATGTCAAGGTTTCTTGTATAGGTATTTGTATACTCTGTGGAAATTATCCATTAGGATTGCGTTGCGTCGCACCTCGGGTTTTACGTTTTATTTGGTTGACAGACCTATTTTTACTTCTGAATTTGACGACCTCCGTGGTCGAGTGGTTTTGTGCACCGGTTTTCAAGGTGTCGCCATATTTGAGGTCCCGGGTTCGATCCCCGGTTGGGTCAATTTAGAAAATGAACTTTTCTATATTGGCTCAGGTCTGGGTGTTTGTGATACCACCGTTGTCCCTGATTTCCATAACACAAGTGCTTTAGCTACTTACTTTGGAATCGGAGCAATGTATGTGATGTTGTCAAATATTTATTATTTATTTATTGCCGATTGAGCTGATTTTTATAGCTTTAACTAACAAGATTCAAGAAAAAGCAAGAGCAATGCCTTTTTTATTTACATTGGTGTATAGGTTGAAAAAAAAACTCTTTAATATACATTCTTAAAATAAGTATAGTATAGGTAGGTACATCAAGCTCATCAAGCTGTGCTGGCTACAACAGGACAACCGAACATACATCGGTTGTCCTGTTGTAGCCAACACAATGAAGCGATGATTGCATTGGCTTATTATTTGGATGATTGTATCAGTTGAATTAAGTTAGTTCCGTTTCCGTACTATCCTTACTAATATTATAAATGCGAAAGTCAGTTTGTTTGTTACGGGTACTTTTCATCCCGAAAAAAGGAACTGTTCCCGAGGGATAGACAAAATACATCCACGCAGCCGAAGTCGCGGGCGGTCGCTAGTTGGTTATAAATAGCGATTAACAATACAGCGATAACTTTCACACAATCCTAATCTTAACTAATATTTTTAAATGCGAGAGTTTGTTTGTTACGCCTTTACGTCTTAACTACTCAAAACATAATCATGCTGCATACACGCTGTCAGGGGTACAGAGAAAGACATAGGGTACCTACCTTTCATCCAGAAAAAAATACTGTTCTTGAGGGATAGAAAAATAACTACAATAAATAAGATGGCAGTGGTTCCCAATAGTTTTTTTCTACGTGTATCACTCCAAGAAAGACCTCAAACTCGCGTAAACCTTATTACAGGAATGATAAAAATCAGATGCAACCTCGCGTACTGTACAAATAATCAGTAGACATATAGCGCGATGAGAATGTGATGGTCAAAGTAAATCAAATATTGTAATTAGTTAATTTTAATTTAATTGATCAACTAATTGTTAACTTAAGTTCCCTCACCTATATCCCTGTGGCTGGCGCGAACAAACGCGTCTCAGTTTGACAAGGTTCCATCCCATTCTCATCGCGCGCGGATAATACTATTATGTATTCAGTGACAGTATACCTATTGACACTTATGATAATCTATCTTTGGTATTTATGATACCTGCGTGAAAATTATGAATGTTATGATAATAATGAGAACAGGTGGTGTTATTGTCAGCAACCAGTGGTGGATGACTAGCATTATGGCATTTGATAAATAACTTAAAAGGTAAGTTAGTGTATAGTAAATGGTTTCTATAATAATCTTTTTGAAACAATATTAAGTAGTAGCTATAAGTTATAGCTTATCTACCATTCAGGTTTTATTTGAAACCATTATTTGTAAGATAGAAGTAAGTCGTTCTGTTGTTGTGCATTAGGTAGGTTTTTATGGTTGTGTAAAGGATAATGGCATTTTTAGTTAACAGCATAAAAGGTGAATGAATGAATAATGTAAGAAACAAAATAAATAAATTTAATAAACTAAAAAAACCCACCTGCATCAAAAGACATTTCAGTTGACTTGTCTTTTGATACAGGCGGGTTTTTTAGATTTTTAAATTTATTTATTTTATTTATGACTTTTTTGTTATTATATTATTACTGTTATGATATAACTTTTTGAAATCCTTATGATAAGCCCTTTAATTTGATGCCCATATGGCAATATAAAAAAAAATTTTTTTTTGCACTTCTAATAATAGCACCGCACTGCCGCCATGTTGGTTTTTTTAACGTCACTTACCTAAGAACACTTGGGCTATCGAGACGAATCCAACGATATATTAATAATAGAAATCCGTTCAGCCGTTTGATAGATATGAGGTTATAAACAATGTTACATACAAACATACATACAAGATACGCGCGAAAAACATAACCCTTTCCTTGCAGTCGGGTAATAAAAATATGTCAATTTTAACCATTTGGGAGTCTGTCTACAAAGACTTCTATGTTGGGAGTCTACGATAATTTGATTAAATGGATATTTGTATACCTACTATACATACATAGGTAGTAGGTACTGTGGATCTATTATGTTGTAAAAATTATGTTTCTTGTCACGTACCCATAGCTAAAGAGAAAGCATCGGCCGCGTGCAGTTTCATTGAACTTCGACGGCTGTAGTCGAGTTACTTATGACAACTAGGCTGTAAACGTAAACTGGGTACCTACGTCGCGTCAGGCTATAAGATATGATAAGATATGCAATCAAATCAAACAAACATATGTGACTAATGTCTGGAAACGATATACATATTTGTAAATATCGTTCCTTCTAATAAAGCTGATAAGTTTTTTGCGCCCATTTTTCTTGTCAGCTAAAAGACGTCATAATGGGTGGTAGGATAAAAGAATTGACGATTTAAAAATGCTTGTTATGTGAGCTTATTTGAATAAAGAATTTTTCAATTTCAATTTCAATTTCAATTTCAATTTCAATTTCAATTTCAATTTCAATAGGAAAACAAATAATGTTTCAATTGTCATGAAAAGGCTTGTGTGTATGAAAGAAAGTGACTAATTTTATTCCAAAGATTGTTCCTGTGTTTGATTTCGAAAAAAGTACTGATTTGAGAACATGTAAATAATTTTATGGATTGAACTGTGGCTGTGGGGATCTCTAGGTGACAAAAATTAAATTCAAAGAAATACTTAGAAAAAACAGTTCATTACAAAATGAGCATGGATATCTATCTCAATGTCTCTATAGACAACTATAAGAATAGGATAACCTTTCAAATTAATTAAATTAAAATTACCCCAATCTGTTATTTGCCCTCAAAAAGGAGCAAAATACTAGATTTGAACTTGAAGTTAACCACTTATCCAAGAGCTAGAAAGAATACCAATGGAAAGATTCTTTAAAAGATTAATTAAATTAATGTTAAAATCAAAAGGAGACGTTAAGTGCTGCTGCTGGTAGTCTAGTCTAGAAGATAGAAGAAGAGAACAGAAAAATCAAGGTTTGCTAATCCACCAAAAGTCTCATAAAGACTTATGAATGATTGGCACTAGCTCTAAGGCACTAACTTTTATTGAGTCTTGTATATGATATTTTTATTAGTTCAAAATACAAAGTTGAGTAAACTTTTATCTTTTATTATGAAATGGAGTATAGATAAAAGCGAGAGGTAGTATTTTTATTTCCTTAAGGTGGATGACTAGAGTAACAACTTAGTCAGATATTTTATCATTTGATCACAGATAACATAGAAATGTATGTAGAACATTTTCTATTATCTTCATTATAGTTTAATTCTTACTTATTTCTTCATGAGTCATTAATGTTTCAGTGGAGCTTACCAATAAAATTGTTTACTCTATTAGGAAATTTAGAAAAAAATCACTTGGTTCCACCACCAGGATCCACATGTGGATTGATAGATACAATTCTTCCTCTTCGTTCCACAGGAGGATTCATGGATTATTTGTATTCCTCTTCAATCCACCAGTGGATCCATGACGTCATTTTTATGGTTTATCCTCACAGTCGGGTCGAAATTTAGGGGAAAATACCCTAAGGAACACTACAAATATATGACAAACAATGTTTAAATGTATATCGGGTCCTTATAATTATTGCTGGATTGGGATTATTAATAACATTTTAACGTTAATTCCAATAATAAGTCATAAATGAGTGTTTTTATTCAAGGTAAACTCAGAACTTCGATCAAGAATACCCTAGATGTCTGGGCAGTCTTAACACGACACCTAGAAATAACACTCCACTTTCCATATAAAAAAAGTACTCCGTGCACTCCACTTTCCAAGTGGGTTGTTTTTGTACAAAGTATACTCTTTTTTGTTTCTTACTATTTAAAGTTAAATTTGGAAAGAATAGTAATTTTTTAAGATTTACACCTGTATTCACAAACATTACTATGAGGTCTCACAATGCCCGCGAACGCACAGCGTCCCCTACTACCAATCACAGGTTATACGTAAAACAATCAAACCAATCACAGAGCTCTATTTCGTTCCCATAGGCAAGGGTCGTTTGTGTATTATTCTTGAAAACGGGTGAAAAATATTCATGTGGAGATACAAATTTCAAAATTGTTGATCGCTTTTTGTTTTGTCAGTCAGTTCCACATAATTGCATGCTGTTTTAGTCCGTGAAGCGTTATTTATGATATTTTTGATTAAGAACTAAGAATCAATTTTTTTAATGAATATTTAGAGAAGAGACTCAAATATGATATAAATGTACTTTTGAAATTCAGATGTATACAATGTAAAGAACTAAGACCTTACTGTTTGTTGTTTGTTACATTAGGTACCTACATTACATGACAAGATGACAACATTGACAACACGGAACATCTATCTACAGTACGTACGGACGGACATTCAAGGTTACGTGTGTTTTAATATAACATTAAAACCTCAAGTCTAATAGTTTCATTAAGCAAGCATTTATAGCACCACAATTCTTAAAATATTAATAATCGAAACAAAGAAACATCTAAATTATAACATTTTGAAGAGTCAAGAGTGCGTAGGACTGCGAACGACAGGTGAACACCTGGGTACGATGGTACAAAAATTAAATATTTAATTTACCTTATTGGGCTTCTTGGGTCCTTTCAAAGCGAAAAATAATATCCATTTAACACTTTCGCACTAATTTAAAAACACAGAACGCGAATAAAATACCGAACACTAGTTTATTTACAATTTAACAAAATATTTACAAATAGATACACCACTTTCTTCTACTGAACGAACGAGTTGTGAAAAAGTCATAGACAACAACACAAACTAAATAAAAAAACATCAATGGATGACAGTGACAGTTTCAAAATGATAGTGATGTTACTCTTTAATCAAACCAATTGAACTTTAATATGTTCAATTGCTTTTATATGATTTTGATCTTAGAGCATTTAACCAATAGAGACGGCACAGGCGGGTGACCCCCTCAGCCAAAGTACGTTGGCCAGTTGGCCATGTAGGTTTAATTGGTCTTAACCTTGTGACGAATTTGTAGTACCCCTATGGGGTTTTTGTTTGGAACTTTTTATTGTAAACACCATGTATACAACAAAAACGCTTATAAAGAATATTAATAAAACTACTTCAGCGTGGCCGGCCATGTGCGCTCCAAGAAAAAATGGTAAATTGTGATGTTTTATCTTGTAAAAAGCGATCTGCCACATCAAATTTACGTGAACATGGTGTTTCCTACCTTTCATATATTAGTATTTTCATATACAAATATATTTGTATTTATGTGCTATCATGAAATAAAATAAAAGCCATTACGAAGTTAACGACAGAAAATGTAGTAGAGAGGCAGCTGTCACACAGCACAGTACATACAGACCTACCTGCACAGCGCATTACGCGACCCTTTTCGGAGTGTGCTGTACGCGTTTACCTCCCTTCCCAGTGTCATGGACAGTCTCCTATGCAGAGGCTGCATGGAGGAAAAAGGGGTGGCCCCCCTACCGGGCCAGGTACCTTGGCTTACCGGGCAGCATCCAGGAAACGGTCTCGAATGTGAAAGCGCTCGGAGCGTTCCTGGCTGAGCTGGGCTGGCTGAAGTGATCCGGATACGTACGTACATACCAATATACACACGGTGGCACCTCAGACTATACTTGTTGACTTTGAGACCGCCTTTATGCGCTACGTAATAAAAGCTGTTTTCGCAGTGTAACTGTATAATTTGACGTGCTGTCATGTGTACTTGCAATGTTGCAAAGGTTGAGCTATACTTGAGTTTCTTGCACTTCTCGTTCTTCTTGTCATTTATAAAAGTCTGGAACGGGTTGTTGGAAAATATAGACGGTTCAAAAGCGTTTAATTTTTAAGTTTATTTGATTACTTTAAGTTATTAGTCCAGTGAAGTCCCTTCCCGATTACGCTGCTACTGACCATTTATTAGTTGATTGGTAGACCTCCAATAGCTGTTATATTTTTTTTTTTTAAATAGTTGTTATAGGTATGAGTAAGATTGACGTTAAACTTTGACAAAGGTAAATAAACACATAATCGATCAGTGACCTTGACTTGGCTAAAATCTACAATGTTGTTCCACAATTAAAATATCTATGATTCTTTCTCATGACGCAATACTCGTGTAACAATTAAAAGACTCTCCTAAACAAAATGGACTTTAAATACCTATGAACATAGCTACAGCTATTTAACTTAAGTAAACTATTTATCTTTCTTATCATAAATTCAGCTAGAATATTTTAAACTTTCACTCTTCGTCTCCCCATTTCCATTTCTGAACATTTACAAGTCTAGCTAGTATAGTTTGATTTAATAGGGAATTACACCTTTTTTTGAAAACATGTTTATATTATTCCTGAGGTCGTAATAAACCAGCACAATTTTTATTTCAATTTTATAAAACCAAGAAATACCTTAAAAATGATTTTTTATTTATGATTTTGAATTATTGCGCAGAAACGCAAGCCGCCATGCTGTTTAGGCCCGTGACGTCACTCCGTCAGGCGTCAGGAAACAATCAAGAGTGGTTACAATGTCTTTTTACAAAAGTAACGAAAGTTTTTAAAATAATGAGTTGTAATGTTTTATCATTGGTGTCTTGTGCCTGATTGCAGTAAAACAAGTGTAAAATCTCCACTAAAATAGTGGGTTCAAGTGCCAAGTGACATCAAAATGAGAAAAACTTGGTTGAAACGTAAGAAGAGATCCAAAGAAATCCAAAAAACAAACAAAAAAATATCCTGTTCACCTGATGGTCTCGTGAATTTTGTGTCTACTGGATATGCAAGAAGGATAAGCGATGTGAACATAACCTAACACTTGCATTTTTTGATTCAAAATCAATCATGTGTTTTGAAGGATTAATACTTACACAGGCAACTTTGAGTTTATATAAAAGGTATTATTATATTATAATAAATAAATATATCAAGTAATAAGTATAGTTTTTTTTATTTCCATGGTGCACTCACTGTATAAAGATGATGTTGGTCCATCACAGCCGAGTTGATTTGAAGAATGGGTCAACTTGGCCACCATAAAGATGTTAAGGATATAATAATGTTTATTTCAATGTCATGTGCATGTGGAAAATATGTGAATACATATGCACTATACATGGGGTAGGGTAGGAGAATAGTCAAAGTCAAAGTACAAAAAACTATTCAAATAAACTTAGTAATGAAGCGCTTCTGAATCATCTATATTTTCTACCCATTCCAGAGTTTTATAACTGACAAGAAGAACAGGTGCAAGAAACTTATCAGCTTTAACAGAAATAAGTAACAATATTTACAAACTTAAATATTATATCATGATCTGCTATTGTTAATCTGGCTGTCATCAGTCAAGTTTATGGTCACTCGGTTATGTCCTGTCTTTTTAACTTATATTGGAAATTTGATTATATGAATAACAGAAATAAACACTTAATTGAAATATATCTTTATTACTTTACAACAGTTACCAAATACAATACAACAGATTATAAACAACAAAGTAGGTACTTATATTTGCAAGCTATGTGTTACATTTTTTCCATGCATTTTTGTCTTTCAGATAATTGTCTACTTTATAATAACCATTACCCATGAGCGTCTTTTTAACATGATTTTTAAATTCATGCAAAGGTAGATCAATCACTTGTTGTGGAACTATACTAATCAAGGTTATGCGTTTCCCCATAAATTAACCTTTTGCATCGCACACTGCTGTCTGCAACCATCTCCTTAGATTTTCTTTTAGAAATTTCTTTTGCACACAAAATGTTTATCGATGAGCCAACCTTAGCCAGATTCGATTTCTTCCATTAAAACTCAACCGAAGTACACGACGACAGGGCTTCGGTTCGGCGGTGTACATCGTAACACCATGCTTGCAGCCACCTTCTGACGAGGGACAATCGTAGCACTTAACACTACTCACAGTCTCTTCCTGTTCATTCACATTATGTGTCAATCAGTACATAGGGCTTGGAACGCACTTTATGTTCCAGGCATACCGTACACTACAACGCACTTGTTTTGAACCCGTTTGAGCTGCACATAGCCTATTGCGTCGTCAAATTCCCTTCCGGACCTGATAACAAAATAAAATAAAAATAGGTTATGTTGGATTGTAATAGTAAACAAACACAGGGTATTATCGTGTTGTGTACGTATTACTTAATGTTGGAAAAAACTTGATATGATAGGTACTTACATTGCTGTTTTAACATTTCTCCACTCTGCAGAACAGAAATCGGGATTGGACGCAAAAACTTTCGCCACCATATCGTATTTATTTATATATTGTTGGTAGATTAGTACTTTGTGCTTTCACAAAACCGTCTTCCATGATGCGATTTTAGTAAAATAAAGCATAAAAGTGATAATCACATAAAATTATAAAATAACACAGTACGACGAGTACGAAACCCTGATTGCTTACTGTCGGGCTGACGTCACGTCGGAATCCAATATGGCGAATGGCGTTTTGAACATTTGAAGAATAGATTAAAAAAGTCGATTTTTTAAATTGAATTATAAAATGTATATTGCATTTTTATGAATAAATATCGACGTTTCTCATTCACTTTTTATGAAATCTATCATAAACATGCATTTTTATATTGTTTCTTACATGGTGTAAAATACCCTATTATTTATCTTATTGATGAAACTAGAAGAAAATTAATTGAATATTTAATTGAACTAAACTATTTGTTAGCTACTCACTATCCATCTTCTATATTATTTACTACAGCTCTATGGTTTTAGTGTTGCCAGTTATTTACTTTTTACTTAATACCTGGGACTTTAGTTGTCAAAGAAAAAGATGCTTTTTTTTTAATAATTATTAATAGTTATAGCGTCATTAGTAGTTTTTCGTAATGAATTTTCAATAAAGAAGAACTGCATGTCAAAAACATATTGTGAGTAAAGGTGCTGGCTACTGGCACATTTGTCTGACGTTTCGTGTTAACTAACACGTGTTGACATGCCCGTCAGATAACATCGGATTTCTACTTTTCATAGTGAATGTATATACTAGAAGCACACATAATATAAAACACGTCCATATAAGATACGGCGTGTTAACACATACGTCAGGTAAATGTGCCAGCACATTAATGCTGAAATTATACGGTTCAACCAAATTGTAATTATTAATTTCATAATGTTAACATTACAACAGTGTGTTTTTTGCTTACCAACTTACCCACTCATTTAACGAGGAGTATTAATATAATAACTAGCAATACTGACACCAACTTCCGGATTTTTTTGTCGGGCGGGCGGGCCGATGTTGTCTGGCAGGTCCAATCAAATCATTCAGCCCGGGAAGCTACGTGTGGGTGATAGTAGCCAAACATTGCGTTTGTTTTTGTACCTTGCGCGAATTCCGTACACATTTTGATATTATTAATGTTACTGACTATAAATAAATGGCCTGTCGTATAATCGGCTGTTATTTAGTCAGGCGTGCAAAGGTTCTCGTGTTTGATTGACTTTTTATTTATTGACTGTGAAAATTGTATAATATTAGTGGTGAAAATGACCGCGTCTACGATGATTGAATTAGAATCCTGGATAATCTACCAGTGTGTCCTGAATGAATGCCATGTATCCAGCTGTAAGTATGATTACTTCATTATTAATTTAAATATAAATGGATAAAATTATTTTTAATAAAAATTGCTTGGCTGATTTATTATTTTAAAATATTCTTGCTTTCTATTTAACAGTTAATTTAACAAACAATTTATATGTAATAAAATATTACTGTATAAGTAATACTACTAACAATTTTATTTTTATGATTATTGAAGATAACAATTTATATAGTTAATTTATTTTAACACATTTTCTTGCAATAAAAGGTTCAAGAATACGTTCTATTTACTTATTATGTTATTTTAATCATGGCTTTTTGTGACAGTTTTTTTGTCAAAATCTTGGAAGCGGTGCTTAGGAAATAATTTACGTACCTAAGTAGAACTTAAAATGCAGATTACAAAAACAGTGGTCATTTACGTTTGGTTACCGTTACATATTTGACCTACGACTAACAAAAACATAGTAATTTGTCTTAACCTACATTTATTCATATTAATCATCACTCATTAATTCCAAAGTAGCGATGAAGTCATTGCTTAAGCAATTCCTTTAGGAAAAACCTAAGTAAGTATTCGGTTCAGATTTTAAACACGCGGCTTAATGTCACTTTTTTCACTTTTGAAATTTTAAATATTTAGGGCAATAGTATTTTATGAAATTTTAATAATTCTGTTCAGTTTTGTCCACTTCTTCTTTTTCTAGAGATGCTAATCCTATAGCCTTATATTAAGAGGAAATTCCAAGAAAAGTTGACAAAACAAAGTAAATAACGAGTCTGTTTTATTATTGCCATACTGTAAAAGCTATACTTACTCAATCGAATCCACCTGGGGCCCTACCGGCTAACTTTTCGAACTTTGGCGGGTCTGCCGAGCTTAAACTCAAAACAGATAAATCGAAGAAAGGAGTTTAGTATCATACTATTCGCCAAAGTTATTTAGAAGATATCAATGTTCGTGTGACATCATGAGTTGGGGTTCGCCATTTTGGCCCGATTGGGGCTTGATTTATCTGTATTAAGTTGAAGCTCGGCAGACCTACCGAAGTTCGATAAGTTAGCCGGTAGGGCCCCAGTAGCCATCATGTATGTACCTATCTGTAATTATTTCGATGTGTGTTGAATACATAATAAATTATTATTACTATTGTTTCGGGAACAAAACAAAGTAAATAACGAGTCTGTTTCATTATTGCCACATTGTAAAAGCTATACTTACTCAATCAAATCCACCTGTACATTCTATGATAGCCATCATGTACCTATGTACCTATCTGTAATACATTCAATTGATAAAGTTAACTAATTAACTAAAGGTAACTAAAAATAAGAATTCAAACATTTCCGATTTCCTATCATACTAATACCATAACTTATCAGCAGTGCCTTTTAAAAATACTTAACATTTACCACTAATAAACAATCGGAATAAAAAATTAATTCAAAGAGAGCTTACATACAAGTCTTTAAACTGAAGCCGATTTAAGCAGCCCCTTGAATGATTCCATTATGTGGTATTTACGGATCATCAGCAATTCGGATGCAGTGCGCAGTAACTTTATCAGTAAGTATAATTGGTTCAGTTTGGATGGACGCTAATCGGGCGATATGATCCGAGTACCTAGAGTAGCGGCGCGCGCGCCGCGCCCGTCGTCTGTGCTCAATGGTCGGAATTCGGAACACAGTATGATGCTTTATGCTATTAGGTTTTATTTCTTTGTATGTTTTTATAATTGCCAAATTTTACAAGAGCTATGTAGGTAGGTGGGATCACACATTTAGCCGTTTAATATGTTTATAATTTAGGTAGGTAGGTACACACAATATTAAAGAGAAAAGGAATGAAGTTTTTATCAGCACCAACAGCGATAAACATTATTTCTTAAAGTTCCACTTCGGGCAAGAGAAATTTAATCGAAATAATTTAATAAAAAAAAAATATTAGACCACCGCCGATAAAGAAACGAGAATTCAGTAAATATAACTAACTAAAAAATGGCTGTTGCACAACCATTTTTTAGTTAGTTATATTTATGTGGTTAACGAATGTTATGTTTGATGCCAATTAAATTACTTACAAATAAAAAGGTTTTTTTATTGCAAAGATACTAAGGTAACTTAAAACCAAACGTCATGTTTTCGTCCAAGATTGTGTGCTTTCAACTAATTTCGAATATTGTCCATTAACTTAAAATGCACATCTGAAAAACATGCGGTCATGTTTTGTTGCAATATTGAGTAAGACTGTAAATGTAGACTTAGACCACTTTGAATATTGTCCTTTTACTATTATCTTAATATAGCCTATGTCCTTCTAGAAGTAAGGCAAGGGACATGTGCCATCAGTGTTTGCCGACGGATTGCGAGGGATTAAGGGGCGCCCTAGATACGGACAAATTGAGGATTCAGGCCGTGCTAGCAATGATTAAATAGGAATAGGAATCGGTTTTATAGCCGGGAGCTTAGAACACAAGAATACACGAGAAGTCAATAGGAAAAACCTGTTGGCTACCTGCCGAATTAATACTCTATTTTTTAACCGACTTCAAAAAAAGGAGGAGGTTCTATGTTCGACTGTTTTTTGTTTTTTTTTTTTTTTTTTTTATGTATGTCCACCGATAACTCGAAAACGGCTGAACCGATTGACATGATTCAAATGCCACTTTATCAGGTTTGCTCCCCAGGTGGTCCCATTTTTTGAAAATTTTAAATCGGTTCAGTAGTTTTTGAGTAATCCTGAAAATACTGTAATTTTTTAGGTAACTTTTGCACGAGTTTTAACGGATCTTCAGACATAACTTCTTTGTTTATAAACCGATTTAGATGATTCTTGTTTCGTTAGAAAGGGGATACTTTAAGGATGTTTTTATTTAAATTTCCTTCACATTGGACCTTGGACTTCGAAGATACACAAGAGAACTCTTCAAAATCAAATTGGATAGTGTATTAGTGATTACTCTACGGTATTGAAAGGTTTCGCATCAGCCATTTTTATTGTCACTACTGGGGCTGGGATACAAGCCTTACTTATGGCTGGCTACTTATGGGATGAATGGGATGGACCATAACCCACCGCGCGGGCCCAATGCGGATTGGTGGGTGTTAATGTGCAAATGTAGCTGGAACTAACGGCTTAACGTGTCTTCTGAAGCACGGAGGACCTCGAGATAATACACTTTGGTCACCTACCCCATGTCTGACCCTTGCTAAAATTAACAGTGCAAAAAGTGGATATTGAGTTACTAGGCGTATTATACCATTGAAATGTGTGAAATATGAATAAAATATATTTATATCATCGCTCTTATTTACTTATACATACCTACCACAAAAAAGTTAAAAATAAAAAACTTTTAAAAATTAAAAAGAAAAACCTCCTTCAAAAAACCTTAAAAAAATGCTATAAAAAACAGCTTCAAAAACAGCAGCTCTAAAAAGCAAGAAATAATATTCAAATCTGCATAATTACTATTCAAGTACCTACGCATATCTGATATTAAAAAAAACGTCTAATGAAGTCGGGTGGGGCTTTAAGAATTAAAAAATCAAATTGAGAAAGAGAAACCACGATAAATGTTATTATGATTAAAAAAGAAAAATATCTGTAGCCCCACCCGACTTCAAAAGACGTTTTTTTTAATATCAGATATGCGTAGGTACTTGAATAGTAATTATGCAGATTTGAATATTATTTCTTGCTTTTTAGAGCTGCTGTTTTTGAAGCTGTTTTTTATAGCATTTTTTTAAGGTTTTTTGAAGGAGGTTTTTCTTTTTAATTTTTAAAAGTTTTTTTTTAAATGACAGTTCAGAGAAAGTATGTTAAGATCTTCTGCGATTAAAATTAACCCACCATAAACTAATAGTGCCCAATTGTAAAGTCGAAGCAAACCCCATTCATTTTATAAAAAAACACAGTAATAATATTGTAATTATAATGCTATTGAGAATATTATTCACACGGAAATAAAGGGTCATAAGGCATATGAATCGATGTTTAACTAGCTCTTAATAAGTTGCTGTGAATAAAATCTATTCTAACAAAGATAATACAAACTATAAGGCGATTTTGAAAATAATGCGAAAATAAGCGAAATGTTGAAATACACTCGCCCAACAGGACATAAAAACACTCCTACTTCAAAATAGAAAAAATGGAAAAATAAAATTAGGTAGGTACCTACATGAAAGCATTTTGTTAAATGGATTGACCCTCCTCTTGTTCCTTTTAATTTGTGCCAAAGCTCGAAACAATAGCAATCTGTCGGCCATACGGCGGTATGAAGGGTACACTGTTGAATAAATATGGCAGCTTCCAGTCTCCAATTTGCCGAGTGCTCGGAGTTCAGAATTGTTGAACTGTTCGGGGTTGCCTTCGGAATGTAGAGTATGGCCCAAGGTCGCTGTAAGTATTCCCTTCATTATACCGTGTGTGGGAATAACAGCCTTGCATTCCCGATCGTCTATGTCTGTTTTATAGACACCATTACGAACAATGAAGGATTTAATTTTGGGTCTGTTGTGTTAAGTTCTTATTATTTCTTGAGAGGGTATTTCTTTTTAATCAGAAATTCTGGTTTTGTTTTTGAAATTAAAAGTGCTTTTTAAGTTACTCAGCAAGCAACACAAAAAAATAAAAGAGATAGGTAATGAACTGGTTGTTGGCAATAATTGAATCTTACCTTCGTGCAACATTCTTGCGGACAACGGAATGATGTGCACTTTTTCCTACTTTTTCTAAAAATAAGTAAACAGGTAACTTGTTAAAAACAGGATATTATCAAAGGAGTGCCAACTATTCTGCCTTACATCTAGGGAACAATGCCTAGGTATAGCTCGTCGTCATTGGCAGGATCCGGCAGGTGTCGTGCCAGCTGTTCCGCTCCGTATAAGTAACGGTCGAGGACGCGTGCGCACCCTTATTTGCTCTTTAGCTAAACGATAGAAAATATACTCAGTGAATGTATGTTTTGGGTCGATTGTTGAAGGGCTTAATTTTCATATTATTACATACGTAAAGTAAGTACGACGTTCTTTTAGTTTAGGATATATAGGGGCCATCGTAAGATAGTGAGAGCGTCTCAGAAGCAATGTTATAAGATTTAAAAACCCTATCAACATGCATAGAGTCATAGCATAGCATGTTGATAGGGTCTCTTATAATAAGGAAACATACTTTGTTACCATTTATTAGGAGACCAAATCACTGTAAACATCTTTACCGTGACCAAGTACTCTTGTCTCGTATTAAACCTTTGAGATTATGCCAATCCCAAAGTTTTCAAATGATTTAAAACTGCCATCTGCCCTTGTAGTATGACCAGCTTGTAGCGGTTTTGTCTACGTCAAGATGGACTAAATTTCATATGTAGGTATACAACATATTGGTATGGTTCGTCGTGCTACGCCTGCAGAACAATATAGCAGTAAACATTGTCTAAAAAACAATTTAACTAAAACCATTGACAACGCTTGAAATAGCAAATAAAATAAACAAATGTTGTAAGCAAGTAGGGTTGCCAGGTCCAAAAACACAAAAACCGGACTCGGCGCTTAATTTGGCCGGACATTTTACCCTAAAAGCTTGATATACCTTTTTTAATAGCTAATCATAGCTTTTTTCAAGCCGGACATATGTTCCAAAAGCCGGACAATATTTATTACCGCCTTGCAAACAGCGGTCAGTCAGCGGGGTAGTCGTGTCGTGGCATTACTTGCGACTCGCGCGGCAGTCACACAAAAAGCCGGACAGGCCGGACGCAATCAAATTTAGCCGGACAAGAGGACAAAAAGCCAAACATGTCCGGCTTAATCCGGACACCTGGCAACCCTATAGGCAAGTATACTTAATTATAATTACCTACAATTTGGAGTGACTGCGCACGTCTAGCTATGATGAATCCACAGTGGATTGTTTGTCAGTTATCAATATTAATAAATTCACCGGCTTCATTGTCACGCACGTACGTGTTTTGTAATATGGTTTGTGGTATCGTGTTTAAGAATACAAACGAGTGCAGTATTCTTGTTAAAATAATATTTTGCTATGACTGTATTAAAATAACAAATTGGTAGCAACGGTCCGAAAGAACAAAATGTATTTTTTATATAAAAAACATCAATGCATTTGAGAGGTAATTATTAATTACCTATTACTTTGCACAGAATAAATAAATAGCGCTTATAGTTGATCTTATCTACGTGTTTTCCTGGAATACTAGAAAAATGAACTTTTTTTTATTAGTGTTTTAATATTATAATAGGAGCAAAGTTACAAGTTTATGCCCGCGACTTTGTCTGCGTAAATTTTCGAATCACGTGGAATTTCAGGAAAAAATATATTTTCCTATGTCTATTTATTTATTTAGTTCGTGTACTTTCGCATTTAAAATAGTTTCCCATGTATTATGGAATTATGAATTGACCATTGACGTAAGACTTGTTTAAGTTGACGAACTTAAATGCCCATTTTAAGTACTATTACTTACGTCATAATTAACTAATACTTCAACCATGCCAGATGTTGCCTATTTTTAACTAAAATGACTTATTCAATAAGTTTATAAGTTCTTTGAATTGCGTCTTCTTATCTTTTTGTTAGTGTTTTTTTCTTAGTTTGAAACATTCAGTTAAACAGTAAGTCAATTGCTTTTATTTACTTTACATAAGAATGTAAATACATTATAATAAAAGTGTTAAATCAAAATCACTGCTAAAGTTGATATTAAATTAACTAACGAATAGCGTTCATGCATGCGCATGCGCCCGACAGACTCTACGACCGTTATGCCGTTACCCTGTCTTATAATGTCTCAGTTTTTTTGTAGCACATATTAAATACGACAATAACGTTGCAATTATAATAAATGAAGCAAATGAACTACTTACACCACAATGCAAATATCCCTTTTAATTTATAACTAGCGAACGGCCGCCCGAAATTTCGTCCGCGTGGACCCTAGGTATATAACCTTGGACCAGGATAAAAACTAGCCTAAAAGTTAATACGAGTCCTAATCTGTCTATCAGCCAAATTTCATCCAAATCAGAATAAAAACTAGCCTAAAAGTAATCCAAGTCCTAATCTGTCTATCAGCCAAATTTCATCCAAATCAGAATAAAAACTAGTCTAAAAGTAATCCAAGTCCTAATCTGTCTATCAGCCAAATTTCATCCAAATGATGTAAATAACCCGACTTCGTTTTATTCATGCCCCCTAGCATGACTACCGGAACACGAAATAATTAGCAATTTATCACGTTTAACTGTCAAAAGACAGTTGGGATTTTGACAGTTGGGTGTCGATAACGCTATAGCGTTAATTTAATTAAGATATATCTTACGATATAATATATCGTGTTTTGTCGGTCATGCTAGGGGGCACGGTAAAGAAGGCATTCCTGCGGCGGGCGGTATCGGCTAAAAACTGTGTTTTAACATATGTAAGTGATACATTGCCACTTTTCTTTAGTAAGTTTTTATTTGTGCCAAAACGAAGTAGCAATGTATCATAATTATACATCTTTTAACACATGTTAACATTAACTTCAATGTTTTTAGTCGATAGCCCTGGTCCAAGAGGTTTCGCTAACTGAATCAGAATTAAAAATGTCTACGAAAACATTTTGGAACAGACAAAGTAGAAACGTAGTAATTAATAGAAGTAATTATCTGTTCATTAAAATATAAAAAAACAGTGATTCAGTAACATGCATAAAATAATATTGAACATAGAATTTTAATTAAACATAAATAACCATAAAGTACGTAGCGGCGGCGACATAACCTATAACTTAGCGTAAAATTAGTGTTGTATTAACCGGAACATTAAAAAAGCAACGGTGAATACTGCTTCTATGACTCAAGGTAGATCTATACTAAGTAATATGAATCATCATGCTACGAAAGTAAATACTCAAGGAGTGGTACCTACACACTACCACATCACAGAAACCTGTAACTATTGCAGCTGTAAAAAGTTTCAGATTCTTTTAAAAACCTTTTTTTTAATATTGAAAAAGAAATAAGAATAAAATTAACACAAAAAAGGGCAAATAAATATTTTTTGGAAAACTGTGAGTAATGGAACTACTTTTCCCGAAATAAAAATTTAAAATAAGTTATCACTAATTATTACTAAGTAAATTAACTATGCATATGTACTTGGGGTTGTATGAATATTAGTGCTATTCATTATAGTAAGTAACAATTCAAGTGTAACCATCAGTCGTGTTCAACGGTTAATTCTCGCTAAATGCAAGGTTAAAATTATAATAAACGTAATTTACACACGTATTACTGTTTCCTCATAACTGGTGTATTTATATGCTTTTCTCAATAATAATAATAATTGCACATGTTATAAACTTAAAATAGATTTTAATTACGTAGGTTCAAGTAAAATACGTATTGAATATAATTTTATTAGGATGAGTCAAAGGTTTCCTGTCTTCATTTATACGTAACTTGAGTGTAATTAAACAACGATTATTTTACGATTAACAATAAATTATTGTTAAAACTAATCAACCTACCTTCTGAGTCGTAAAAACAGCTCTTTATTGTTGCTCTCTAATCAACTGCTGTTTTTTTTCACTATCCATGTAAATACTATAAATAAATAAATAAAACATATTATTTCGGCCCTATTAGAAATGTATTCTCACATTTTTTGTCTTAGTACCTAAAGCATTAAAAATTAACGAACCAGGGAGAAATATGCAACATTTTAGCTGTAATTAATTGCCTTATTTTTGTTAAATGTGGCTGGAATGAGAATATTGAAGTCTAGATATGTAATATATTCGAAATACCTACAGCACTTTAATTGCTTAGTTTCGGCATATTTTTGCAAATATTTGGATATTTTAAAATTAAAAAGCACATTAAAAAAAAACTATCTAGAAAAGTATTACCAATCGTGTTTCTGTTCTGTATATATTTAGTTAAAGGACTGAAGTTACACATACTAAAATATAACGAAGGAAATCTTTTAAGAAGTCCGGTACTAGTATGCTTTCAAAAAAACACATTTCACTATACAAGGTGTTACAAAAATACCCCTAATGCTGAATATGATATATAGGAACCATCAAACTGAACAACTTTTACTATGGGGCCAACTCTGAAATCGCGAAAAAAAATCAGCTGTTTCATACGTTTTGATATTTTCGATTTTAATTTTTGTATGAAACAGCTGATTTTTTTTCGCGATTTCAGAGTTGGTCCCATAGTAAAAGTTGTTCAGTTTGATAGTCCCTATATACCATATTCGGCATTAGGGGTATTTTTGTAACACCTTGTATACCGGGATTCTAGTAGTGTATGAATGAATATCATTTTGGTACAAAAAGTGATGTTGCATTTGTTTGTCAAAGAGTCCGCAGACGACATGCGGAGCTACATGGTTACATAATGAGTAAGTTGATAACGTATTGTCACCACAACGCCGGCCTTTGTGCGGGGATCGAGTTACTGGCCTTCATTGGTTCCGCCTTTGGACATTTGTATGTAGACGGTACACTTTTAGAGCCTATCATACCTATCAGGGTAAAGAGAAAAATCTGATCTATTCCCAACGAATACCAAATTTTTAAATTTTTAATATAATTTTTAATAAATTTGGTATTCGTTGGGAATAGAAATTTTATAACGGCAATAAACAAATACCATTGGTATTAGTTTTTGGTATTCGAAAGGAATAGATCAAAAATCTTTGATGTATTTTTTACGACTTCGCTGTTGGTATGTGACTGTTCTTTTTTGATGATATCACATCACTATTAGGTAGGTAATGGAGAAAAATGTTTAATGCTTTTCTTCCTGCCTTACTTAGCGAATTGTATGTGGAAACTTAGATATTCTTTTATTTGATACACACATATTATTACCTGCTAGCTAGAGGAAAATGTTTGATCTTATTACTGAACTCTTTTTTGAAGTCTAAATCTTTTGTTAGAACGAATTTATTACGGTATGATAAACAACCCTTCCTTTTAATAAAACATATTTCATGACCTCTAAAGCGATTTCATTATGAAATTTTGCTAGCTCAGCAAAGTTAACAGGCCTTACTGAAAAGATTGTTTACGCGTGAAACTCATTATCGATCGTTGGTGCTAAAGTCAGATTGTGCGTCGCTAATTTATTGAAATGATTTTCCTGTGACCTTAATATTCGAGTGTTCTTCGCGGAGCTTTTGTGCGCAATATGAAATTAAACTTGTTCCATCAACAAATTCTCTCTCATCCGTGGATATTGCTATGGGTACTTAGCGAATGCTGAAATGGTTGTTGACCGAAGCGTCTCTGCTTCAGCTTGGACAAAAATGCTTTCGTATGTCCGTCTGTTCTCCTCTACAGGTCGCATTTCTCAACTGATTCTCGTGAGATTTTGTAAGCAGGTTCGATAACTATATCGATTTTTTTATTGTTCGAAATATTGCGAAAAAAATTCACCCTTTCAAAAAATGATTCTAATTATGTTGTTATCAACTGCGCAGCTTAGATAAAAAAAAAGTGGTGTAGAAAATTGTTTGTGTTTTTGTTACAGAATAAAATTGATTATTTGTATCAAGATTGTTGTTTGTGCGTACAAGCTCCTAAAGTGCTAATTGATATTCAAAGTCAACTTTTAGCTCCGGGGTGGTGAAAATAACTAAAAAATATACGAAGTTAGAGTCAAAGTAGTTTTGAAATAATTGTGTAAAATATCAAAACTTCAAAACCTAGCGTGATTCGTGCTCATTACGTATACTAAGCCATCTTATATATTTTAATGAAGCTGGAATCGTCTAAGGAAGAGTATTTTAATGCTTTCTTAGTAGTTTGAATAAATAAATAATATTTAAAATTCAAAATCAATGAAGTTAAATTAAAAAAGAAACAATACGTTTTAAGCATGGGTCTATTAGATACTCGTCGACTGCCGGCCTCTTTTCGAGTTTTGGATTAAGGAGAATCTTAATCGGTTTATTTCTTAACCCCAATAACTTATAATTATGTTTACTTAAAAGATATTTCCGTTTTGCAAGTCATTGTGTTAAAGAAAGTCTTTTGTAGTTAATGTAAACATTACTTTTTTTACCATACTTTACCATCAACTAAGTTTGTATAATAATTGTTATAATAGCCAAAAATTTTGATAGTAGGTAGGTACTCAACAAGTGTTATATTATCACAATTTGCATTGTTATTCCTTCCAAGAGTATTGCATCCATGAGTCTTCAAAGATAAATGATGATTGTCTGAGGTAGGGAGTTACCATGTTAGCTAACATTATATCTAAATGTACCTAGTACATTACATTTATCAATATTGATGGAAGCTTTCAGTTATATCACCGAGTGATCCACGAGGCATATTACGAGATATACGCAACGAGATATATCTCGATATATTACGCCGCGAGCATTGTTGCGCTCTCGGATCTCCCACGATTTTACTCGTCTCGAAAGCGGAGAGATGATACATTTTTGTAATTGTTTCATATTTCCCTCGGTGACATTCAGTTTCCGTTGACACGCCTCAGTGTTACGTGATTTTATCAATTTGCCACGGTGATGTTAGTGAAAGCATTTTTTAGTTGCCGTCACAATCTGTTATTTAATTCTCAGTTAAAATAATTGTTTGTTAGTGTTTGCAATAGAAAAATCGGTATAGAGAAATTGAAAAAATATAATCTTCCAAAGTAATAAGCGTGTACACATTAAACGCTGACTCAATTTTCGCAGTGTGCAATTAATTCAAACAAAATATTTATGTAGGTAGGTAGTAGGTACTGTAGTCTGACGAAATGTCAGACGGCAAAAATGGCGATGAAGCAAAAAACGCGGTCTAATCTGCGCCGGCGCACGATGTCAACGACCGCGTGCATTTAATGTGGTCCTAATGTGATGTGCCGGCCACTCGCAGGTAATCCGCACTTTTGATGTCACCAAACATATTCTGTATGTTTTTTAGTACTTCAATAAAATGACAAATGCAAAAAATCACTACGAAAACAAATCCAAAACCGCTAATAACCCAAGTTTTCAAAGGATAATGATTTATACTTAACAGCTGTACAAAAGCCAAAAAGACTAGTTGTGTGTTGCACTGCATTGCAGTTTTCTTTTTCTTTTCCATCGTCATAAAATTACCAATCAGTTTATCTGGTTTTCGTCACGATTCATTAGAATCTCACCGCGTAATCGGCAATCGAGTTATCGTCTCATACAGAATAGCACTGCGGATCCAAACCCATCCGGAACACCGACCGGTTCGGTTATTGAAAGTTCTCACGCAGTTACAGCTCTATGTGTTATAATATTTAAAAATAGATTGTCGCTGATTCTTTTGAGATTCATTCGATTTCGAATATTATGTATTTATTTTTTATTTTTAAGTAAAGAGTTTTGTTAAATTATTTTACATGATTATAAATATAATTTCTTATGTGGTCCGATGGGAATATATTGGTATTAACCGTCCCTATGCTATTTGCAAGGGGTCGGATGGGCCAGAAATTCGGTTACTTTGGCAGGACTGCATTAGTATGCTTCATTTAAAATAACAAAACGAAACATAGTGTTCATATATACTATGATTTCACGTTCTCTATTATTCATATTTATAGCTATTCATTAGTTTAAACGTCTTCAAAGTAAAATGTTTAAATTACTTACTAAAGATAGAACTTTTATTGCGTACCTCTTACGGCCGATTTCAATAAACTATCCTCAGTAAAAGATAGGCTTACTAAAGATTTGTTGCCTAGATATTTCTGTTAAGTTACGGGAAATAACAAGAATTGCCTAGTAACATATCCATAGTAGGCCTATCTCTTACTGAAGATAGATTATTGAAATCGGCAGTTAGTTGACCGAGCGAGCGTGATCGGAAAAAATGCTTTCGTAGTCCCAACCGATTCTCGTGAAATTTTGTGAGCAGGTTCGATAATTATACAACATGTTACAAAAATAATGCCGAATATGGTATATATATATATATAGGGACCTGATCAAACTGAACAACTTTTACTATGGGACAACGCGAAAAAAAGTCAGCTGTTTCATACATTTTGATTTTGATTTTCGATTTTATTTTTTGTTATGCAACTGCCTCACTTTTTTTAGGGAAAAAACAAAATAGATAATAGGTGAAGTTATAGCTGTGGTTATAGCTTGGAAGTATTAAATCATCAAATGAATGAGTCAACTTCCGAATCATAGTTAGCTGAGTCTTTTGCTGTTTGTTTTGTACTTAGTAGGTAACCGTGTGATAAGAAATAGTAGTGTTTCCCAATTAGTGGTATGCGTAGGTACCCCCAGGGGTACCTATATGAGATTGCATCAAGTGATACGCGCAGCAATCTCACCTATGTGATTTCAGATATCTGATTTCATTTTATATTTATCATTTCTGCAATATGGGGTACGCGTGTTTGAGGTCTTTCTTAGAGGGGTAAGTAGAAAAAACTAATTGGGAACCACTGGAATAGTAAATTACAGCAGAGGACGGGAAGTTAGCATTTACATTGTCGAGGATGGTTTTGAAGCCCGATCCTAGGCGAGGGCTCTAATCATTCGAGGCAATGTAAAAGTTTGTTTGCTCTTCGCAAGAAATGCGAGAAAATAAAATTTTCTTAGTAACAATGTAAATAAATTGGTTCGTGTGGCCATGTGAAACGACCAGTCCATATAACCATAAAAAAATATAAAATAATGCTAGCTGATAAGTTCAACAGTTTTGAATTTGGAAAGTATTTCCATTTGGAAGTAGTAACTTCCCACACGTATTGAAATTCATTTCCACACTGAATTTCGTAATGAACCAAACCACCACGTGAAACCTCCCGCGTTCTTTTTTCAAATGTAATGATCATATTAATTCAGAGCATGAGTGATAAAAATAATGTACCTACATACATTAATTATTTGCAATATTTAACTTTTCGAAATTTTCTAATTCCATGTCTTATAAATTATCCTAATTTGGATCCTCGCTAGCACGAAATAGCAAAGATTACTTATTTGTTATCCTAGAATGTAAGGAAGCTAAAGTTATTTATTTACTCGTAGGTACTTAAAATACTCTGCAGTATCAATGACTTCTATTACAAAACATGTTATTGAACTCGAAATAAACATTGCTTAATATGGTGAGGTAATAGTAAGTATATCAGTGGACAAATGTTAACAAAATCTTTGCAATGCACTTGTGCGTAGTATACACATGAGGAAAACTTGCTAACCTATTGATAAAAAAATATACTTAGCCCATTTCTTACTTTACGGCCTCATATTTTAAGTTTAAGTACCTACCTTGGACGGGCAAAGAAATTACTACAGATTAGCTAAGAGTTTCTTCTTTATTTTCTTTCTTTTCGCAACATCACGATATTTAGAAGTACAAAATTGCGGGTTATTGACCGTTTTAATTTACAGTTTGTTTAAGGATTTTCCTTTCTTGCATTTTTTTAAACAATGCGCATTAATCTTAGATTATTTATTTGTCTAGATTAAGAATTTTATATTCATATTCGAATATGAATAGGTATAAAATTCTTAGTCTAGAGATCATAGAAATGCGCAGCGAAAATTTTTCTAAGTCTATGGTCTAGATAGAGTTGCGCTTTTGACGAACTAAAATTCTTGTACTAAACCAAACAGGCCAACTTTTTTAGGTTGGTGTGCGTTTTTAGCATCACCGCGTCTAAAGAGTATTGCAATAAAAACTATGGCCGCGTCACACTACTTACAATTTGTGTTTTTTATTTATATTTTTTTCGACGGGTTCGTAGCTCCGACTGTCTATCTCATAGAAACTTGAGCGTACCGAAAATTTTTCTAAGTCTATGGTCTATCTAGTCATACATTAATCACTTCAAATAACATGGATTAAGAGTTTCTGACACAAACCGAAATAAAAAAAAATATAACACTTCTTCGTTAACAAAATAATTAATAACATAACTTTTTCACCTCTCCTGCACAAAAAGGGTGCTTTTGGCGCGTAAAAACTCGCAGCAAAATCGATTTTTGCTTAATATTAGTTGTTATTAGACCAAGTAAGCCAACGTGACTTAACCCCAATTAATTTAAAAGTCGTAACGTTGCCTTTTCCGTGGAAAGGTTAGAAACACGTGTCGCCCCCGTGTTTAGAGCTCGGGTCCCGTGTTCGAGTCTATCTGTCACGTTTGTTTTATTACTTACCCTTCGGGAGACACGTGACGTTGTTGCTAGAAGCTCGCTGTTGAGTTTGAGGAAATATTGGCGGTAAGCGTCGATTGCTCGTAGGGCTCAGGTTCTTCGTTGTTATTATACTCTTTATGGCTCCTATAAAATATTACACAGCAACTTAAAGAAAACTGCAACATAAAGCGTTAATTGACCGAGCGAGCGAAGCGTCTCAGTTTTGAGAATGGTAAAAATGCTTTTGTCCGCCTGTTTGTTCTGGCTTATGTCGCATTTTTCAACCGATACCGCAAACAAGTTCCTTGATTATTAAATTTTTAGTGAATCACGATTTTTGATTGGGGGAAGTTTGCTGTAGCGTTATTTATCAGCCGCCATGTTGGTTTTTTAACGTCATTTACCTAAGAACACTTGGGCTGTCAAGGCAAATTTAATGATATATTATTGATAGAAATCCGTTTAGCCGTTTGAAAGATATGAGGTAATAAAGAATATTACATATAACCATACCTAAAAGATACGCGCGAAAAACATAGCCCTTTCCTTGCAGTCGGGTAAAAAACAGTGCCACAGAGTAAATAAAAAAGCTAAATAGTACCAATGATACTAAAATCTGGCTGCAGACACCCGTTTGCAGTAGCGTTCGGTGTCAGCCACAGGGTGCGTTTTTTTTTTACTGCCACAGCCCGAGGCATCCGCTGCGACGCGTTAAGATAAAAGCATTTTAAATATAGAACGAGGAAAACGGTTAACCGCAAACTGTTCTATTTTGTTGGTAATGGTGGACGTAAACAAATGTTAACGTAATGTTATTTGGTGAAATATTGTATTATGCTTGTATATGTGATCTTTCTTTGTGCTTTCAAGTGCCTAACAATAACTTACATTATGTTAACAATTATGGTATATTGAAATATTAAAAAAAATAAATAAAACTACATGCCTGTTTCACACTCTACGTTTCAAAGTGGTTTAATAAAAATGGAACAGAAATTGTGTTTCAAACAGAAACCTGTGGAACACATTGATGGAACAGGAGCCGTACCGGCTAACGCATCAAACTTCTGAAAGTCTGCCGGGCTTCAAATTAAAACAGATAAATCGAGCTCCAATTGGGCCAAAATGGCGAACCCCAATTCATGATGTCACACGAACATCGATATATTCTAAATAACTTCGGCGAATAGTACAATACGAAACTCCTTACTTAGATTTTTCTGTTTTATGTTGAAGCTCGGCAGACACGCCGAAGTTCGAAAAGTTAGCCGGTAGGGCCCCAGACCCTATGTTGTAAAAAAACAAGTTTAAAAAACAAGATTTTTCAAACGCGACCTTCTTTTCTTTATTTTTTTAAGTTTTTATTTCGTTTTTTTACAGGAGCTGTGCTGTTGAAGACGTTCTGTTATCCGTGATATAATTTAATTTTGCCCCATGGTGTCTTGTAAGTTTGTTTTTTTTATTTTCTTTTTATTTGTTTTTTACTTTATTGTTTATATTACGATGTCGTTACGAAAGTTTACAGTAAGTTGTACCCTTAACAAATACTTGAATATTTGCTGAAATAGTAAGTCATCTCTATCATAAATTAAAGTGCTATGACATTGAATTTATAAATTAAACTAAATAGTTTATATTTTAACAACTTCCGTTCTATCGTATCGTATACATGGAATATCACTTCGTGTTGGAATTTTAGTCATGAAATATAGTTTTTACTCAAATTATATTCAAGAATAGGATATTCTTATGCTGTATTAATTATTGAAATCTAATTACATCCATTATAATCTGATTACATCCACCCTTACATCCAAACTTACAATTTTATTGTTGTAGCGATAGTTTCGATTAGATAGGCGTAGTCTTTCCGTTTCATCACACTCTGTCATATGTCATTGGAAATCTATAACTCTTATGGCCAAAGGATATCATGTTAATCTAGTAGCGTATCTTCTTTCCGCTCCGGTAGGGTAGCCAATAGGGCTGCCAACTATTTTTCAGCCGAATATAGTATTTTTCAGAATAAGCTTAAATTAATATATTACACGTCGAATAAAAATTGTTTTTTTTTATGGAAATTGTATGAAACTGACAGAAACTGCTGATATAAAGTGTTTTTGCTTACTATACTTTCTAAAATACAATACGTACTAGGCAGTCCCGAAATATAGTTACAATCCTTTCTAATATTATAAACGCAAAAGTCAGTTTGTTTGTTTGATTGTTACACCGACGTCTTAACAACTCAACCGACAGTGTATGAAACCACGTTGTCAGGAGTACAGAGAAGGACATAGGGTACCTTACATCCCGCAAAAATACTGTTCACGAACGATATAGGAATAACTGACCACGCAGAGTTCTATAATATATATATACCAATATGTAAGCATATATATTATGGTTGGCAACCCTACTCCAAAACAATCTGGGTTGATTTTCCGCATTCCCGGTCGTGTCCAATGGCCACTGGGAAATGGCACCCGAAGATTGAAATACTTAGCTTGCCTTCTGTCTTGCCTTCCTATAATGCTATGAAGATGCCTGGAAAATGATATATTTAATGTATCAGTGATAATAAAGTTATGATAACATGAACGGATATAGATCATATTCTGAGTAAATCAGAATCATTGTTAGTGACTAAAATTATATGAAAATTACAATGTTGATTGACCTATTATAACCGTAAATGTAATTTTAATTTGTTTTTTTATACTGTGTTGTATTTTATATTGAGTGGAACATCTTGATCAATATAACAAATATGAAACAAAACACAAAAATATTATTTTCTGCTAGGTACACACGACGGCACCTCAGACTATACATGTTGACCTTGAGACCGCCTTAATGCACTACGTAATAAAAGCTGTTTTCGCAGTTTAACTGTATAACCTGACGTGCTGTCGTGCGTACAATATAAGGATAGAAAAACTCATTCTGAAGAACAAAGCGAATCAATCAAAATTTATAAGATAGGTAAGTACTTATGACCGCCCGCGACTTTGAGCGCGTGAAATTCCGTTAACTGTAAGAATTTTCAAAAATCGTATTTAGCCTACGTTACACAAGGAATCCTTATGCAAAATTTTAAGTTTAGTAGTACGTCGATACGAGTATATTAGCCGACTGACTGGGTAAGCGAGGAGCTCGGTGGCGCAGTGGTAGCGCCTGGCCCTGCGATTGCGGAGGTTAAGCAACTTTCGCAAGGGTCGCTCATGGGATGGGTGACCAAAAATTTATTATCTCGAGTTTCTCCGTGCTTCGGAAGGCACGTTAAGCCGTTGGTCCTGGCTGAATTTGCAGTCGTTAACACCCATAAATCCGCATTGAGCCTTCGTGGTGGGCCCATCCTTCTTATCCACCTACCTATGAGGAAAGCCTGTGCCCCAGCAGTAGGGACATCAAAAATGGCTGGTGTCGTGTCGTGTCGACTGGATAAAAGGAGAAACTGACTAGACAGTGTCTCCCTTTATTCATATAAATACACCGTTAATTTTTAAGTATATCTAAAAATTAAATAGTTTCCATACGATATAGTTAAGTCTATGTTGTACTTTTCTATGGAACAGCTGATATTTTTTTCGCGATTCCGTGGTTGGCCCCATAGTATAAGTTGTTCATTTACGTGGTCTGAAATCCCCATTTCATTTTTAGATATACTTAAAAATTAACGTTGTATATACTGATATAAATTGCGTTTGCATCAGCTTGAATGTCAACATATTCCCTTGTACTCGTCGCCAAGGCAACTCGCAGATCGAAGGTCGTCGCATTGTGGGTGGGAATATCCGATTTGATAAAATCGATGAAACCATGTGTTTTAAAATCAAACAGAAACCACAGACTAAACTGCCATTTACCCTTTTTAATTGGGTTACTATCTACTTAGGTGTTCAATAATTTAAAATTTACTTTATTTTCTGAACTATATGTAAAACTGATTTTATCAACTACATCATACATAATATTTAACTTTAATATATTTTGTATTAGGAAGAGCGAGTCAACCCTAACACGAGTATTGTATACTCTCTGGGGTCAAATATTATGTTATATTGAAATTAAGTAATAAAATTATGTTTATTATTATTTATATTGAATATTAACCACTAATTTGCAGAATGTTGTCTAAAGTAAGTAAATAAAAGAAAAGTAAAAAAAAATAACTTTAAATAAAGCTCTGCAATGAATTATGAATCATATTTGCCATGTGCAATATCGTTGCAAGAATAACTGAAACAGAGAGTAAAGCAACAAGTGGATCATATTGAGCTTACAGACGTCTCAGATTAGATACTCGCGGTCAAGAACTTAATGTGTATTATATAAAGTTCTTGCTCTCGGTAAATGCAAACACTCCAACAGTGCAACAAGTATTAAACTTGGCTACCATTAGATTAGTCAAATGGCTGCGGAATCAGTTCAATTTCCAACAAAAGACTTAAAGCTTACTACTGTAACTATTTATCTAGCAGTTATGTGTATACAAAATATCATAGTTATTAAAGGAATGTATCTAAAAACAATAAAAAAATCGAAGGTCGGGCGGGGCTACTAATGTAAAAAATATTTAGAGTTAATACTGAAAAATAAAAGGTTTCCAAAAACAACAAAAATTACTGGTAAAAATTACTGCTGTACTTCATGGTGCATGGTGTGGGTCTTAAAAAAGCAAGATTGTATGAAACTAAATGTTTTGATTTGTAGCAGAAATCATTTGAAAGCCTAAAATTGTGACAATAATTTAAGTTACATCTGTAATTCATTGCATATTAAAATCATAATTGAGATCGATAATGTTTTCTGTTAATTATATGATTTATAAAATTCATTTTAAGATTTGGGAAATGAAACATATTATTATGAACAAACTATGTGACATACGATCTTGCTTTTTTAAAGCTCCAGGAAAGAAGAATTCAAAAATTAATAGGTATCTCTTTGTATTAGAGTTGAGAAAAAAGGCACTTAATATGAACCACCAGCAAGCGCTTACAAAAACACACCTCTTGTAGCCACCCCACCGAACGGTAACTCGGCGAGGAAAAATGTACTAATTAAAATTTATTACTTCTTCCCTTTAAATAAACTCTCATCTATGAAGCCTGCCTAGGATTAATAATTTTAATAAAGTTATCAAAGTACATACCTTTGTTTTAGAATTGAAACGTAAAATTCCTTCAGTAAATAATTGTTATTCTGATGTTTCTTGGTGCAAACCTCATGCGAGAATGTTTTATTCACGTTTTGCCTGTTTACTCCTTGTTTCTCATTTTTCATTTTCTATATAATAATATTTTGAGTACAACAACGCAAAACGACAAAAATAGAAATAAGCAAAAGTTACTATAATTGTCATTTTCTGTTTGTCATTTAACCTTTGTCTGTCAATAACGTTGTTATTACTCGCGTGTCGTATCTTATTCCAATTTCCTTTGCTCTGAATTTTGGGAACAGAGGTCGTTGATCTCTTGTAACTTTAAATACCCCGTTATAGTATACGAATATACGAATCATTCTCAATAATCTGTAATATCCGGAATATCAGGTAATTGGTGAAGATGCTATCGACAGCTCGTTTAGCTCAAAATGATTGATCACCATTTGTTTATTAGAATAACGAGCGACTTCGAGGTACGACAACACAAATGAATGGCAAACACAAATACACATAGAGATGCATTTGTTTTTTACATAGTTAATAAGTACGTAGTTACTTACATTTATTTACTTATTCGAGTAGTAAGACTTTGCTCCAAACCCCCCCATATGAAATGAAACAAAATAACTTGTGCCAAGACTATTCTGCGTTAGAGCTCGTAGATTCTTCCATGAGATCTATTCTGTGCCATGAGTTAAAAAAAACTATAACTGTAACAAAAACGTATGAAATTGTAAAAAAAAAACAAAAACAAAAAATATTTTGTTAATAAATACGAAACTGGATTGACTGAAGACTGCACACTGGCATGTTAAAGTAGTCTTACTTAAGATTTTAAAGTACGTATTAAGTTACATGATACGTCGTGTTAATTTGTTAATATTCTCATCATTAATACACAAGCTGAGCTGGGTTCAAGTATCTCCTGCGCATATTAAAAAGTCTCCTACGGTTCCGCCGTCTCCTGAGAGTTCAATGAATCTTGGGATTGTCTTAATTAACACTGTTATGATTTACCGCGACTTCCGTTTCTTTACTGATGTGCTGCGACGGTGTTTGAGCTTTTAACTTGATGCTAACGAGGTTTTACTTTTGTTATTAAATATTATAAAAGTTTCGTAAACGCGTTGTTAACTTCACGATCTGATGGGAAACTTCGTCGAGTGTTTGAAGACTGTAAAAATATAATGATGATTATAGTCGTGGGAAAAAATATTTGATAACATACAATATTGACATGCAGACTTATAAAAAAGTACAGCTAATTATAACAATACCACTGTCAAACCAGTACTCATTATAACACTATGGTCAAACTCTGTGTATATTCTTTGCGCTGAGAAAATTAAACGTTCGCTATAATTGTCATCGCTACACGTAAAAGTACATAAAAAGTTAAGGTCTAATATTGTAATACAAAAATGAATGATTTCCATACACGGACTTAAAGGGAATGTAAGAACGAATTTACGGAAGCTGATGTCAAATTAATGTTAAAATTGCCATCCGCAGAAAAGACGGATCTTTCAGAGCCAAAATAAAATGAATATGTGCGCCGCGGCATGTTTTCCTGCGTAATTTATTTCATGAAACATTGTGCTCGTAGGTATGTGCTGGTAGCCCGTAACGTAAGGGATGAGTTATTGTAATAGTTTTGACCCAACTTTACTTTTATGGGTGGGCACATATTTGGACAGCTCGTGGCGTGATGACACGCGGCGCCGAATGTTTTTTTTTACATTTTGGGGTCATATATGTTATATATGCATAACCTACATCCGAAATGTGTAGGAAATTGGGATATGAAACTAAAGTTTCAATTCAAATAAAGTTATTGCTGTTATTAAAAAAAACGGGAGGTACTTTAATCCTACACTATTTGTCTTTTGTTGCAAAACTAACTCACAAGATTTATATCTAGGCGTTGTTATACTTCTTAGAATGAAATGTAATGGAATTTTTCTTTGAAAATGAATGAAAATTAAAAAAAACTTTCTCATTTTATTTTGGGAACGTTATACAAGATGTTACAAAAATACCCCTAATGCCGAATATGGTATATAGGGACCATTAAACCGATCAACTTTTACTATGGGACCAACTCTGAAATCGCGAAAAAAAAATCAGCTGTTTCATACAAAAATTAAAATCGAAAATATCTGTTTTTTTTTCGCGATTTCAGAGTTGGTCCAATAGTAAAAGTTGTTCAGTTTGATGGTCCCTATATACCATATTCGGCATTAGGGGTATAATTGTAACATATTGTATACAAAAATAGTATTAAATACATATGTAATAATAGCCTAGTTAAATAAAATTAGTGACATGCAATATGGAATAGTTCGCATTCTTGTCATAATCACAGCTTATTACATTACATTTATACTACGAGTCTGGGCAGGTCACACATGTCAAGGATAGAACAGCGTCCTAGTTAATCGAATCCTTCAGAACCAAGGACTTGCTTATTACAGCGACCGCAAACATTCTTGTTGTTTTGATTAACAGCTCAAACATACAGGATGCGTTCAGGAGGCCTACCACCATCTTTTGTAAAAACATCATGTTTTATGAACGTTTTGTTTTAAGCTTACAATAAGATTGTTCAAATTCGTACCACGACATGTACAAAGTAATATTACTTCATTCCTGCCAAGGAACGAATGATATTGCGAAAATCGCCAAAGCTTATTTGCTTTGTTCGGAAACATGTTTTATCAGCACTAAACATGAGTGCACCAAAGGCAAGTTCGCCGATTCGCCGATTCGCAGATCGCTGCGATCTATGCGATGTATAAAGTTCACTTATCCCCTTCTAAAGTTTTGAGATTTTAGCATTCACAATGCTATTTTAATATTAAACTAAATAATATACTACAAAAAATACGACTCGCACCAGATCATGTTCTCGAACGGGAATCGAACCCGCGACCTTTGGATAACCGGTCCAATGCTCTGACCTCTGAGCTACAGAGTCACTAGTGGGAACGTCGAATTTCTTCTAGTATATCAACTCTTACGCTGCAAGCCAGCGCCATCTCACCAATGTACAAGGAATTACTTCGACATTCAATTGAATATCTTTCCAGATATTTTTAATTCACTTATCCCTTCCACAATGGCTGCGATCCGATCCCATATATCGTATTAATCGCAGCGATCCGAGATCGGATCGCATGACCGGAACGCATCCTGTGTGTTTGAGCTTTAAGGTATCTTACTTTGCAAATACTTTGTAAGAAGCTCTAAATTTTTTTTATTTCTGTGGATTAGTTACAAAATACTAATGACGTAGTAACTAGCGAATGCAAAACCGGACTGTTTTAAAAACCGGTTTTTATTTTCGGTTTTTTTCATAAAAACCGGTTAACCGGTTAAACCGGTTTATTTAATTAAATTTTTGAATATAAATAAAAACGTCAGATTTTCAAGTGTATTGATTGGTTAATTGAATTCAGCTCGAAAGGCAACGGTGTTTACTCTACCTACACTGTGAATAAAAATAAATGTAAATTGATAAAGTTCAAATAAAAAAAAACAGCAAACAATTACAAATCCTGTTCAATCCTACCATTGTTGCGTATGCAAGCACGGAGCCTACGACGTACTTCGTTCACTGTCACTCGCGTTGAAAGTGAGGTTTTTATTTGTTCGGCAGCTGCCAAAATTCTCTGCCCCAACTCTTCAATGGATGTCGCTGGTCGATTCGCATGGTACACCAAGTCCTTCATGTCACCCCAGAGATAAAAGTCGCATGGCGTTAAATCTGGACTTCTTGCCGGCCGAGGCTACGGGCCACCTCGACCGATCCATCCAAGCGGATAATTCTCATCCAAGAAAAATGAAAGAAAGGGCCCACCAGAGAAGATTTTCGTTAAATGTTTGGATGGTAATTGTCCATGATAAGGTGATCGAGCCTTTCTTCTTGCCTCAAAATTTGAATGGCATATTGTACGAAAAATTTTTAAGAAAAGAAGTGAACTGAACACGCTTTTGGAAGATGTGCACTATGTACCAGAAGCTGGGCACCCATCGTGCTGGTCTACCAGCACGATGGGTGCCCAGCTCATTTTTACCGAGGTGTGCGACAATGGCTGGATGAGAATTATCCGCGTAGATGGATTGGTTGAGGTGACCTAACGCCATGGCCGGCGAGAAGTCCAGATTTAACGCCATGCGACTTTTATCTCTGGGATCACATGAAGGACTTGGTGTACCATGCGAATCGACCAGCGACATCCATTGAAGAGTTGAGGCAGAGAATTTTGGCAGCTGCCGAACAAATAAATACCTCACTTTCAGTGCGCGAAGTGACAGTGAGCGAAGTACGTCGTAGGCTCCGTGCTTGCATACGCAACAATGGTAGGATTGAACAGGATTTGTAATTGTTTGCTGTTTTTTTTTATTTAAACTTAATCAATTTACATTTATTTTTATTCACAGTGTAGGTAGAGTAAACACTGTTGCCTTACGAACTGAATTCAATTAACAAATCAAAATCAAAAGTTGGACCTAGAGCGCCCTTTTGCTGTTTTTTATTTAAACAGCTAAGAAAGTTACTAACATTTATACCTTTTTGGAAAGCTAATGAATTTAATAAGTTATTTGACTAATCTGTACGCTTACTTTCATACAACTTTTTTCAATAACTAACGGCGATTATTTAGGAAAAATACAGAAAATAAAAATTATTGCTACTAAGGACCTTTTATTTCTAAGATTATGTATGTTTTGGGCCAGCGTTTTTATTTAAACTGATCACTTATTTTGCAGCTTTTAGAAAATTATCAATTCAATGTTCAGAGTGGAGTAGTTTATTCATAATTAATGGTTTTAGGTAACAAGTCAGAAAATTTCTTAAAAATCGAAGAACCATTACAGCTCAGTAACCATTCAGTTTTGACCCCTGGTTCACTGGGCTTAATTTGTTGCTAATGAGAAATAAAACACTTTTTACGGATTACAGCGCGTATATTATTAATTCAGGTGTTGTTTTGGAATTATTTAGTTTGTATTTATTGGTTTTTTAGAATTCCCGACGTTTCGGCACCTTTCCAGGGGCCGTGGTCACGGGAGGACTAAGAAACTAGATTGTGACTGTGGGCTCTCTTACATCGGACAAACAAAGAGAAGTATAGGGACGCGCGTTAAAGAACATGTAGCTGACATGAAGCATAGGCGCGATAACAAGTCTGCAGTGTGTGAACATGCATCAAAGGGACCTAACCATTACATTAGATTTGATAAACCACAAATACTCGCTAAAGAACAAAGATTCATTCCCAGAATGCTACGCGAGGCTATTGAAATCAACAAACATCCAAATTTCAATAGAGATGATGGTTGGAGAGTACCACCAGCTTGGGACCCCATAATCCATCAACTAAAATCCCATCCCAAATCACACACTGCAGGATCTAAAGATATAGTTAGTTCGTTCTGTAGATAGGGATCAAAAGGGAGGTCGACACAACCTCTCTGAGTTTTCTTCCGCCAGTTCTTTCTCTCAGAGGCCTCCCAATTTGTGAACTGGTAGTAGATTCAGTAGCTAGATCTTGTTTTCTAATTAACTTTATTCAATTTAATTCGGTAATAATTATTAAAATCAGAACGCAGCTATAAAATAATTTAATAAACTTGAATACATTTTTATAAAATTTCGAGCGGGTAATTTCATAAAAATATGAGCAGACTTTTTGCTTTAGTCCTCCCGTGACCACGGCCCCTGGAAAGGTGCCGAAACGTCGGGAATTCTAAAAAACCAATAAATACAAACTAAATAATTCCAAAACAACACCTGAATTAATAATATACGCGCTGTAATCCGTAAAAAGTGTTTTATTTCTAATGAACTGTACGCGCGAAAATCTTAGAAGTGTATATTGTTGCTAATGACCTCTACTATAACCCCTTTCAAGGAATAGGTCGAATTTCCATGTCACCCTGTATAATGCTATTCTCTAGAATAATGTCTAATAGTAATATTGCAAACTTGTTACTTAGTTTGTCATTAAAATTGTCGAACTATTTAATATTTAGTTATTCACAAATCTTCTCCAATAAAACCGAAATAGCCGGTTTTAGAAAAAATAAACCGGTTTTTTTAAAGAAAAAGAAAACCGAGAAAAAACCGGTTTTTCGGTTTTCGGTGAAACCGGTTTGCATTCCCTAGTAGTAACATACCTCCAAAGCTTTCTAGTATTTTTTAGGCTGACTTAATTTAAATAAACATACACTTACTTCCAAAAATTTCAATTGGTAAAAATGCGTTGTTCTTAAATTTCAATACCGCCGAGTAAATATGTCTAGCTCTCAACTATTCCATGAGACAAAGAAATAAAGATTTCATTGTATTCTAGGTTATTTCGTTCGTAAGAGCTATTTGTAACAGCTGCTGGTGACTATGGTCGCACGTCGTAAGCCCTCACCCTGACCTCAGCGAACTACCATTTAGGTAGTTTTCCCCTCGCTCGTGAGTTCCCGCCAGCTGTACTTTATGATTATCCTACATATAGTAGTAGAGTAGGAAAATATATTTCAAAAATTCGCATATTGACATCAAGCCCTATAGCCAATATAAAAATAATGCTTGGACAATTTCATACAGCGCCATCTAGCCCCAAACAAGCAAAGCTTGTAATATAATATGGCTAGACAACTGATATACTACTTATATACTTTTTAAATATATATTTATTATACATAGCAACACCCAGACTCGTCATAGAAATTAAAATTCATCATTTCAATTTCTGCCCGGCCGGGAATAGAACCCGGGATCTCTGGCGTGGTAGACCGGCATGTTGACCACTTAGGTCGTCAATTGCAATTACCGAAAGATGAATTGAATGGGACTGACATAAGTTTTCGTCAACTATCGATTTTTAAAACTTTAATTCCATACGTCTTACGAAAGCGAAATGATAGCCAAGATTTTCAACTGTGACTTTGTCTAGGGCATAGGTATATTTCACCTGTCTTACACAGAATAATTGAATTCTCCACTCCAGGTACAAAGTAATTGTCGTCAAAACTCCCAAACATCTGGGCCCAATTCTGCTAATATTGCAATAGTATTACTTTTTGAGTTACAAAACAAGAACTGTGTCAAAAAGAATATGTGTGTGTCTATTAAACACCATTGAGACACGGTTACGTTAATATAAGCAGAATCGAGGCCCTGTGATTTATCGTGTGTCTATAGCAAGTGTCATAACATGTCAAGGCAAGTGCGACGTTTCAGTTATGCGGCCTTGGAAGCAAGGACCTCCTCAAGGAAGCAATTTGTACTTGATCAAGCCCATGCGAGCGTCTTGGAAATTGTTTACTTTGAGACTGTTGAACATTAAGCTAACTTAGGCATATCAGAACTAAAGCAAAAAAAGTTCCGGCTAAGTTACAACGGATAAAGTGGTAATTTTCGCTAACAAAAAAAGGAATCACTATCAAGATATTTTTTTTAATGCTAAAAAAACAAAATAAATAGACTTTAATGATGCTATGGTCATAATTTGATGTAATATCCAACAACTGATAAATATTTTAAATCAAAGAAGTTATGAGGTTCTCTATGTGTGAGAAAAAACTCCAATTTCATAGGTAAGGTAAGGACCTTTGATTATTTAAAGGTGAAGACCCAATTTATTGCTACCAAAAAAAATATAAACTGTGTCAACTAAGAAATGTGTTTTTGTACAGCTTCAATAATTTAAATAGTTGTGGACAATAATAGTTATTGTCAACAACCATTTATCAGTAGGTTCAGACCAGAAAAAGAATAAGGCGTCATTTCTCTAGTGAAAAGTGTAAGCTCTTGACGTTGGGTAAAAGTTGGGTATAGTGTATACGACTATAACAAGTTTGTTAACATTTGTAATTTCGAGCAAGCGTCGTGTTACTTCGCCGAGGCTTGCCAACTTTTAACTAATGGAAACTTGATAGTTCATCCGGCGCCGTTTTACTGCGTTCAGTGTTCAAACTTTTCAGTTATTGGAAATTTGAAACCTCTTCATTTAAAAGTGGTGTAACTTTGTTAAGTGTTAAGCGATACTAACGTCAATTACATTTTGACTTAAAAATCAAAAGAAAGTAAATATCGGTATTATAATACAGTCGATTTTATTAATATGTATGTTTACACTTTTGACACTGTCTAATTTTATTACAAACGACACAAAGGTTGCTGAATTGTCAAAATTGTTAACTATTAATATTAATGAAGGCCATAAAAATAAGAAAACATTTACATTTACTACGAGCACTTTACAGACTTTGCTGCGGTAGATGAGCTTATGAAAAATCATGCTAACTTTTTAAATTTTGAGATTTAAGCATTCACAATGCTATTTTATATAATACCAAATAATATACTAGAAAAAATACGACTCGCACCAGATCATACCGAGCTACCGAGTCACAGTGACTCGGTAGCTCAGCGGTCAGAGCATTGGACCGGATATCCAAAGGTCGCGGGTTCGATTCCCGTCCGAGAACATGATGCTAACTTTTGTCAGCTTAAAAAGTTTTTGGCTGAAAAAGATTAATGTGTATTTTTTTCGGTATCTATTAAAAACTGCGTTACATCTTTCCTACAGACAAGTTTCCTTGGCCCGCAGTAGGCAGATGTTGCAAATGTCAAGTGGTTCGTTAGAGGCGTAATAAGCACAACAGCTTGCGCACTCGAGCTTTTTTGTTCTCACTGACTGACGAAGTAGCAGCTTGGAGATATTTTTAGAACACGTTCATGAGACGGTACGGAGTTACGAAACTTGGGACTTTTTTACTGTGTGGGTTTATGGTCCTTTAACAACAAACCCTTTTCGCAAAACTATGGAAAATTGTTGAAACGTGATTTCCACTAAACTATGCGTTTACAAATGTGTAAGTATTACAATCTCTTGACTGATTGCCATTGACTGAACTGAACGAATAATAAACTAGGATCACAGAATAAAACAATAGTATACCAGTCTAGGTTAGCGATTTTTTCCATTCAAAATATGAATTGTAAGTTAGTTTAAGTAAGCCACCACAAATAATCACATAGCAACAAGATTCAGATCATAATATAATTTTAGAGATTTGTCTTGTCGTTGTATGTATGAGGATAAATCACAATAGTGTTGTCTCATGAATACGGCGAATCAAAATCCGTAATTGTAGTCTACATTATGTAAATATGTATCTATCTTGTGTAATATTTGACCGGTAATATAAGAGGGAAAACTTTTTGTGGCATCACTGGCGCTCTCTGGAGTCAAAGAACAGTTTCTAGAAATGTAAATAAGCAAATTCTTGGGAAACTCAAATACTTATTCGCGATGGCCCGAAGCTCGAATCCCTGCGGTATTTCATGATAAAGCGGATAGGCAGATTTATTAGTCTTTTGCACAGTGAGTTGAACTTAGTTATTTCCTTTATTATTTCGTATTAATGTTGTTACCTATTTAATCTGCATTTTAGATGTACACACGACAGCACGTCAGGTTATACAGTTGAACTGCGAAAACAGCTTTTATTACGTTGGGCATAAAGGCGGTCTCAAGGTCAACATGTATACTCTGAGGTGCCATCGTGTGTACACAGTAAAGTTAGGAGCCTTAATTTTTAGTTCTATGAAGATTCTAAAAAAAAATATACGGACCTACAAGAAATTATATTAATTCTGTTAACTTTAAAACATAGGAAATTTTTAATTTATAGATTTTAGCATTCACAATGCTAGGGTAATATACTAGAAAAATACGACTCGCACCAGATCATTATTCTCGAGCAGGAATATGTAGTGCGAGTCGATTTTTTTCTAGTATATTATTTACATAAGGAAAGAAACACACCGATACTTTGGTTGAAGGGTGTAGCTTTTTAAGTCCAGTCTTTTTTCTGCAACTATGACACCAACTGCGAAGTGATAGGGGCGGTGACCGGACCCAAGTCTTGTTTGACGACAGCACGGTTGACAAACACCTGCCCGTGACCGTAACCGTAACTTTACGACTATTGTTCGTGCTTTTACGACAAATGCCTAACCGACATTTCTCTTACAGAAGCTTTCTCAAAGCGGGGAACTATAAGATATTCAGTCAGCTACCATATTGAAACTATGTCGACTCAGATTTATTATTAGGAAATCAGACAATAAAATATATAGCAGGTAATACTAACTCCAACATTTTATGTATGTACCTATCTAGTATTTTATTCTGTGGTATGGATAGAAAAACATTATTTTGGTATAACGTATTCTTTTTACCATTTTTAAATTAAAATATCACAGATTAATTCTCACTTTTTTTATAATTTTCACAAAATAATTCTGTGAACTACTTCTTAATAGTTCTGAACACGCGTCATACCTGTGCTGAAAATTTAAAAAGCTTGTATGGAAAATGTGAAACCAGATGAAGCGCGCTTACCTCAACTCTCAACTCAACTCATCATGATAGGGCACAGGATCTTAAGCGAGGAAAAAAGATAAGCCATGGACTTCGCAAAGCTGGTTTATTATGCAATACTTCAAAATATCCTACACTGGGCCGCAAGGAAAACGTGTCACCACGTTATTTTCTTACAAATATCAACAAACATGCTCATAACAGTCTTATTGATAAAAAAAAATTAGCATCTCTGCAATGATTTAATAGACTAGCGACCGCCCGCGACTTCGTCTGCGTGGAAAGTTTTTTGCTATCCCTCGGGAACAATTTCTTTTTTCGGGATGAAAGCTAGCCTATGTCCTTCTCTGTACCCCTGACAACGTGTATGCAAAATTTCATGATGACCGGTTCAGAAGTTAAGACGTAAAGGCGTAACAAACAAACGGACTTTCGCATTTGTAATGTTAGTAAGAATGTCTAGAAAATTAAGTTATCAATAAGCACAAAGCAAATGAAAAAACTTTAAACCTCGTACAGTAATCATGATCTCAATTTCATAGTCCTACCTTCTAACCTAATACGAACCTAATTTCGGTTTACATTTATATTCCTTTTTGAGGCAATCATAAGGTATTTCTTTGACATGCTTAATCGACACTTGAACATCCAAATCATCCATCGTCATATAAAGCATTGCAGAGATGGTCAATGAAATTATTTTTTCATCAATAAGACTGATGTGAGCATGTTTTGTATGAAAATAACGTGGCGACCCATTTTCCTTGCGGCCCAGTGTATTACATAACCCTCAGCATATAATTCGATTGAATTGAAAATAGACAGTGATCCGCTGCAACTTCACGCGAGAATGTATGGCAAAGTAAATTTTACAGATTAAAATACGTCGTTTTCTACCACAAGCGCACTGAAGTTAGCCACTTCAGTTATACATTGGTAATGAAAGGCATTGTAAGTAATTGCAATCTAATGACACTTCTAAAAGATAACTAACAAAACTGTTCAAAAACACCGAGGATTCTATCGGGATAACTAGATGTGCTTGGCCATCTCCCAACACGAGGTAGGCCGGTTAAACCGGGCAGGCTCCTGAAAAGGGCGAGTGCGTCTGTTTCGGATCCCGCATGTGCAGGGTAGCCTTTGAGAGCGCAAAGTAGGGAGTTTAGTGTGTATGGTTTCATTAAGGCGAGTCCCACACAACCCGTTGCTAACCAGGCACGGGGCATGCGTAAATGCATTCTCCCTACTATAAAAAAAATAAATAAAAAGTGACATCGGGATGATGTACATTGTTATTTATACCTCGGAAGATCTATAAAATAATCTTCTTTGCGTTCGTCAATCTTGGTTTTATAAAGGTGTTAATTATCTTGAAAATGGCAATAAGAACTTGCATTTTTTATAAGTTAAGGCTAATATAGCCCTAATTAAATTCATTGCTCACTAAGTACATAATGTATCGAAAATTCACATTTACAGATTAAGGCTAAGGTTCTATAGTTTATTTACAAACAATAACCTCAGTAAAATATAGTTCGTTGTAATAGTAGTAGGCAAAAGAGTAGGCCCTTTAGTAGCTATGTAAAGTTGTCTCTGGAAAAAAGCGTAAATCACTAATTGATACAAAGGTTGATATCTTAATCCGAAACTGACTAAAATTAATGAAGCAAGCCACTGATAGTAATGTTAGAAGCCTAGATAAGATACTATACTATACTATACAAAACATATTATACATAATACGAGTATTTAGCAATAAAAATTCTAGCCCTTAGCAATAATTCTAAATAAGAGCAATGGCGTTAAACTTTTATAAGTAAGCTGTATCGATTGAATTCTTGATGAGGTACCGGCCAAAGTCACTAAAAATAAAACTGCTTTGTATTTGTAGAGTGTTGAAGAAATACGGATTTTCATACAAACTTTCAAGTCCTTATTTTTCGAAATGAATGAACCGATTTTAATGAAACTTCATACACATAAGCAAATACATTGGTCTAAAAAGTTAATTTGAAAATATTTTTGATAAATAGTGTTACAGCTAAATTAGACGGATTTTAAATTTTCTATTGAAACAGAAGTTTTCAATTATCTTTTTTAAAATAAGACATTTCAAAAGTGTTTTTATCTAACTTTTTAGATCTATGTATCTTGCTTATGTATAAAGTTTCATTAAAATCGGTTCATTCATTTCGAAAAAAAAGGACTTGAAAGTTTATATGAAATGCCGTTTTCGTCAACGCCCCTAAGAGCATTCTCGCGATGATGTCATTTGTAAACAAAATATTACGTATGACTATGTCTTTTTAAAAAATAAATGTTGTGCCTCCTAATTTATTTAAAATCTATTCTCAATGTAATTTATGTTACTTTTTCATTGGTCTTGAAACTTGAAATTATTCGTAGGTCTTTAAGGATTCTTCCTTCCAGACTTTAGTAAAGCTGGTTTATGGTTGCCTGCGCTGCGGGACGCTTCGATCGATACGATGGCGTGTGTCACGCGAAACCACTATTATGTACGACACTAGTGTCAAGTAAACATGGCTAAGGACCGCATTGGCTTTCTGGGTTTATGTATCGCGAAATGGAGGTTTTTAACGTAATACTTTTATGAACAAACGGTAATGTTTGGCCTTGAATAATAACGCCCGCACAAGCCGCGTCTTGATTTCTAATGAGGAAGAAACTGGATTTTACTAAACATATAATACTAGTTTAGCATATACTAAACTACAGTAACAATAAGTTTAGTACCTTAAAAACAATTCGACGACCTCCTTGGTCGAGTGGCTTTGTACACCGGTTGTCAAGGCGCCATCTTTGAGGTCCCGGGTTCGATCTCCGGTTGGGTCAATTTAGAAAACGAACTTTTTATATTGGGTCAGGTCTGGGTATTTGTGATACCACCGTTGTCTCCGATTTCCATAACACAAGTGCTTTAGCTACTTACTTTGGAATCGGAGCAATGTACGTGACGTTGTCAAATAATAAAAAAAAAATCGCTAATGTGCGATCCTAATTAATTAAAACTGATCGATCGATGAAGTCCAAAAATAATTTGTGTTCGCCGATACGGTTCGTTTACTAGCATCGTAAAAGCTCGAGGCATGTCATTGTAGTTCATGAAAGAGGTTAACACGGTATCGGTGATGTAAGGCGCGATTCGACCGATTAATTTATCTGAACGAGGTATCAGGAACGAACCGGTAATATAGTACATCATTTTGGGGTTAACTGCCGTGAATTAACCCAGCTAGACTCGTAAATAAACTAGTTATTCTTAAATTGTTTTGCCACTAAATCAAACGTACCATTTAGTTAACATGCTTCAAAATGAAGAGAAGGATTCCACTTCTCCCTTTTCTTAGATTTTTACGAAAAAGAGTTCTTATAAGTTTTGCTAATAGGGTCTTACTGACCTTTTTTCATATTCCTAACAGGTTCAGACCGAATAACTATTAGGCTGAGGTACAGCTGACCCAAACGTCAGGTCAGAACAAAGTAAACCTTACCCGGGTCACAGAATACCTAATGCCCGGGTGCAAATCGAATATCTTATGTATTTCGCCAATAAATTACTTAGGACCTTTAAAAGAAAGATCGTGTTTCATATTAATTGTTTCGGTTACTTATTGAGATTCGTTATGTTTACTATAGTTATCACATATCATAACTTTTTTGATTTTTCTTTCAATATCAATACCTATAAATGTATAATAGTCAATCAATTAAATTCCTAGGCCACTTACCTTTTACTTACGTCATTCGTTATCATAAACAAATTGGCTATGTTAAGGTTCTACAGTGGTCTAGACTAAAATTGGTCAACTAAACTTAAATTATTTTAAATCCAGAATAACAAGCTCCCTTTTGAATTCAGCTGGTACCGAAAATCCGGCCTGTAAACAAGATTTTTGCTCATAACTTTTAGATTTCTTAAGGGACGTTCCAGTGTAGGCACCCGTGAAATTAATATCCGTCCATAATACTCTTTCAGTTGCTACGTTGAAATAAGTCTCATGTCAAATAATATTTTTGATAAAAAATAACTTTTAGAATGTGAGTCAATCAGTTCTACTAATTTCAATAGCTAAGCCAAAGATAAACAAGTATTGTTGTATCATTAGCTTGTAATCATTCACCGCTAAACATTTTGTTACATTAATTGCAGATTGCCTTGTATTTACATTTTTTTTTTTTAATTCGGTTTTATTTCAGTCATTATTTATGATCAGACTCCACAAAGACATAGCTGAAAGTTAAGTACTACTCAACTGAAGTACAGTCATCAAGAATAATGACATCATTAATTTATCTCCTGAAATAATTAGACCTGCTCAACAAAACAATTGGAAAATGCTCTCCAGTCTTTTCACGAGTAAGATATATTGTTAATTTGAAGTGTGTCGTTACTCAACTGTTTCAATTAACAAAAGATTGCTCTTAATTGCTTCCCCCGCTTGTTGCTGGTCATCGCCCTCCAAGTACTATTGTCACTCTTGAGATCTTAATTGAACTCTCGGTGCTGAAAGGTAGTACGATTTAACATCGATTTGGAATGGCCTTAATTCATAAAACCGATCGGATTATCGAATGCCAATGCCGAACTCGAAGGATTAGAGAAATGATTAAGCCGAAGCTCCTCCCAAACCTGTTATAAGATTACGGCACGTTAAAAGCCGTTAAAATACTTTATAACTGAAATTTTCTTCGACAAAGATTTTCTTTTAGAGATTAAATTGCTTTTACGAACTCTGTAAAAAATAAGTAACTAAGTAAAGGGAAAGTCTGAAGGTTTAATGTTCTTCTGTTTTACTTAATACCCCGTTCTATTTAAACAAACTTAGTAATGGGGTACGGTAAACGATTGATTTTGCTTTGATATAATACATTGAAGAAATTTCTGATCAACATCTTTGTGCGGATATGTCGATTGCCGAAATATTTTTATTTCTCTCTTATTTGCACAATAGTTGGGCAATTGTCATCTAAAACTATTCCAAATTTCAAGTTGTTAGCATTAGTAGTTCTCGAGATATTCAGCTGTGACAGACAGACAGACTGAGTCGCACCATAAGGGTTCCTTTTTACCATTTGGGTATGGAACCCTAAAAATGGCCTCTCGTTATTTTCCCCATTACGAACAATTAATTGGTGGCGATGTGTTCAGACAGACCCCAATTACCGAGGTCCGGTGTCAAAACAAAGCTCTTGATCCCGACTCATTAAAATCCTAAATATGGAATTGTTATTTTTTTACATTAAATAGAGATTTGGTTGATTTTTCTTGTAATCCGATTACAATTACAAAATGCTAAATTTTCACAAATTCATCAGCTTAAGTTCATTCAACTTAAATATATACCTAGATGAATTTACACTTTATTATTAATTCAGATGTTGTTTTAGAATTATTTAGTTTGTATTTATTGGTTTTTTGAATTCGCGACGTTTCGACACCTTTCCAGGGGCCGTGGTTACGGGAGGACTAAATAGCTAGATAAATAAATATGTTGTGGATTTATGAGGATGTCACTTCACGTTTTTGTTTTGTGTTTTATACATCGAGTTTTCAGAGTGATCATAGACAGACACAATAAAGAGTTACTTTAAAATTGTTCTTCATAAAGTAATACATATCGAAATAATAAAAGGAACATTTTAGTTTTCTTAAATCGTAAAAGTTCACGGTTCCCTTGAGGCGGCCCTACTCAGGGCTAATGATTGCCCCTGAGTCACTTCCTGACCCGTGAAGGCCTAACGCGTAATGGCCTCACCTTCGCACTAAATTACCCCCAAAAACGGGGGTTCGGAAAAAGCATTTTGTTATGCAGATGCTACGCCGAGCTTTGACTTGATTGACAAGTAACCTTTTGAATAAACAAGAACGACTTTACAAAACACGACAAAAACGATAAATAAGTACATTTCAACTGGTCTTGTCTGTCACTTTTGGCGACCTCCGTGGTCGAGTGGCTTTGTACACCGGTTTTCAAGGTGTCGCCATCTCTGAGGTCCCGGGTTCGATCCCCGGTTGGGTCAATTTAGAAAACGAACTTTTCTTAATTGGCTCGCAGGTCTGTGTGTTTGTGATACCACCGTTGTCTCTGATTTCCATAACACAAGTGCTTTAGCTACTCACTTTGGAATCGGAGCAATGTATGTGATATTGTCAAAATATTTAATATTAACTCTCTTATTTTTAATTGACAGAAATTGTTATTCTATGATTACGATGACGATTTGTATGATAAATTCGGAAAGTTGTAAAAACATTTTCGTTCAATATTCGATAACTTTGGAACCAGTCCGCACGTGTAGCATATATTACAACTTTACAAGTTAAATTGTATGACACATACATAAGTCTGATCGAATGTTTCAGTCTCGGTTTTAAGTTCAAATAAAATACTGTAAATGTATGCAAAGTGCTTACTCATTCGAATACTTATTGTAAACTTAACCGCAGTAGGTACATACTCATCGGTGGTTATTAATTCATGCAAAGTGGTATTGAAAAGTTGAAGTTAAATTCTGAAAATGAATTCGCAGCAATTTATCCATGCCTGTAGATGTTTCATTCGCTATTTACTTGAAACCTTTTAAGTTTTCTAGTTTGCTACGGACGAGCTTTTTGGCACCGGTCATGGCGAGGCAACCCCAAAACTTGATAACCATGAGTTTGACATTGTGGTAATCTTGACATTGTACCTTGGTGGAGGGGTTGGCTCCCCGCCAGCCCCAAGGCTGTGGCGCCACGCGATATGCTAATATTCGGGTACATATCTTTTCCGCCGGACTTTGTTATACTTTTTTACACGTTTTTTATGTAAGTAAGCTATTATGTAAAAGTCATTGTACTTTTTACCGTAGTTCTTATTCTATTAAGACATAATTACTAAATTGCATCTCACCCTTGACTTCAATCTTATTGATCATTATGCAGGGAAGTGTTATGTGTATGGATCCTTTAGTAATTATCTCCTACAATCCTTCATAAGAACTTAGCTAATGAGATGATTCTAGTTAAACCGAATCAGAGTACGTATATTGTAGGGTATATTCTGTGCTGAAAGAATGGGGAGCTTATTAATTTAATACACTTTGTCGATATCTTCAACAAGGATAAATTAATAATTTGATAAATAATATCCTCCTATCTAAAGGAGGAAAAAAGTGTATATGTACCAGAGTAAGTAAAGATCCGTCGCTCTTTCCGTGCTCCCTAACAAGTGCTTCAGATTATATCTTGGGATCACATCAGATTCTTTCGCACACATGTTCTTTCTATGTGATGTGCTCCACATCGTATTTACACACATATTTTAATATCATAATCTTAATCTTTAAGCACTTTTGGTATAAAGATAGTTTCTCAGAAGTTTCTAAAAACATGGGCTTACCCTAAGTACCACTTACCCTATTTGATCTAGCTATAAGTTATCTATGAATGAATGTAATACTAAGTTGAAAAGTGAAATTATCTTGTCGATAATTTTTACATAAAAAAAGTAAAATGACTTATGCCTATTCTACCTGAAATGAGTCAACTGTTTAGGACTAGTACTAGGTGATAGTCAGCCGGCCATTACTCATTCTCTAGGTCGCTCGTGTCGCACTTCTCCCTCCTAGAACTCTTAAGACTAGTGGACCCTGAACTTCGTATCACATACAATAAAATTTATATGATTAACAATTTTACCTTGAGAATTTAAAAAATTTGAAAACTAGCGCTATCTATTTAATTAGTTAGTTAATAACAAGGCAGCTGAATACTAAAACGGAAGCAACACATTGATAATTTCTTTATCAAAAGTTAGCTGTCAAAAGTAATCCGTAATGACGATTCCCATACAAAATTGCTGTTCTTTTGAGTTTTCCCTATTTTTTTGTTTCTAAACCACCCCAGTACTATAGCGAAACCTATTCAGTAGATACTATACTAATTCTGTGCCTATTTGACTATTGATATGTACAATTTTTAAAAATTCAGGATAACTATTATGGCAGTTTAAATAACCACATGAATAGTTCAACTAGTATAATATTACTCGTAAAGAATTGACAGCCTAACTTTTATTACCACTAACGATATACCTATGTAATTAAAACGCAGATAGGTAATTAACATCATTTAAGGATGTTTGCGTTAAGTGGTTACCCTCGGAGCGTCGTATTTAGACAAACAAGAAGTGGAACTAGATTCCAAACATGTCCATGTAATCAAGTGATTGAATCCTCGACACTAACGAATGTATCACATACATGTACTTAGTTCACTTAATTCACTTTCAAGGCGTGGAAGGGTGAAGGGTGGTTATTTTTGAACCGAATCGATACCTCCTTAATAAATTCTTAGTTACCCCCCGACCAGTGGCTTTGACCTTCGCTACAATCTTAAAGAATCGTAAAACAACGAGTTTTAGCAGTTTTCGGACTTTAGTGAAATGCAATCGTAAACTGAAAAGTTAAATATTTTTACGACAGATATTAGGAATAGAATTAGCTTGTTTTCTTTTTCTGTGAACGATTCCAATCAACCGGGTTCGATCCCCGGTTGGGTCAATTTAGAAAACGAACTTTTCTATATTGGCTCAGGTCTGGGTGTTTGTGATAATACCGTTGTCTCTGATTTCCATAACACAAGTGCTTTAGCTACTTACTTTGGAATCGGAGCAAAGTACGTGATGTTGTCCAATATTTATATATTTATTTATTTATATCCTATGACAAATATTTCTTTTTTCTATTGTTAAATAAAACCTATATCTAAGTTACTAATACTGTCACCATGCATTATCAGTACTATTACTGGCATCAGCTAGTAAATAAATTAATTTCGCAAATTGTTTATTATCGTAGGTATGTTTAAATAACCGCAATGTCAACAGGGGCGTATACATTGGTGATATTGGCCAAATATTATGTTTATGCTTCGAAGACAATATAGACAAAGTTCCTTTCGAAGAGGTCGTTAACTCTGGCCAAATTCACTTTGATGTTTTGTAAAGGGTATAGGTATTGTGAATTTAAAAGCTTTCGGTTATAGGTGGAATACGAACGTTCAGAAACCTTTTCAAACAAAATACGGGGGGAGTAATGGGTCCTTCGGGACCGATAGAAATCGCGATGGTTACCATTTAGCTTCCATTATGTCCCTTTTATAATACTGAAGGGTTATTATTGTTTGAATATTAATATTTCAATAGCCTTTTGACCTTATAAGGAGATTAAACAATATTACTGTATTCATCGAATCTACAACGTGTTACAAAAATACCCCTAATGCCAAATTTGGTATATAGGGACCATCAAACTGATCAACTTTTACTATGGGACCAACTCTGAAATCGCGAAATAAAATCAGCTGTTTCATACAAAAATTAAAATAAAAAATATCAAAATGTATGAAACAGCTGATTTTTTTTTCGTGATTAGACCCTGTATAGGACTACTTCAGGAAATAATGTTCCGTTGTGCTCAATCATTGATTATGCTGACTCTATAATATATCGAATACAAAACACAGTCTCGATTTCTATTAAAAGTTAGTCAATAAAAGCTGATTCCGTTTGCCTCCGCGCCTTGGCAACTTTTCTTTATCATCAGTGTAAAGTATGCGAGTTCTTCGTCGGAAGGGATTTATGAAGCAGCGATTACACTCCACTTTGTTTATCGTGATAGTCCGTGAGCGGAGGGCTGGATATTCGCCCGCTGAAATACGACGAAAGTTTTATGAATATGAAAAATGCGAGACATCGCAGTGTAGAGAAAGATGAGTTCATCTTTCTCGACACTGCGATGTAGTTTGTACTCAAGAGAAAGGACTGGGAAAATGTTTTCTTTGTTTTTCTTCGTACAAAATCTTGTCTGAGAAACTTATTTACCTAAGCGATATTTATGCTTCAATGATATTCACGTCATTTAAGATATTCAATAACAATAATCCTAACCATTCAGAATGCTTTTAGAAAAATGAAGTGTGCTCCGCGTAACCATATAAAATTATGTCAGTGCGTGCATGGTCGGTATGAAAACAAGCAGTACCCATTGTCCCACTTACGAGAGATCCAATTGAAAGTGCAATTGTCTATTGTCCAAAGCGAAATTGATGTATCTCCGGTACGTTATAGAAATAATGGATATGACCATGCGTGTCATTGGGTGGTGCTGGTGGAACGAAGTGATGCACCATTGAGTAGGCCAATTAATTTGAACCGTAGCAGGCTAGTGTTTTTGTGTACCAGAGATTGTTTCGAAGGTGATATTTTTATTATTAAATAATTTATTAGTGTTCCAACTTAAAGTTCAAGCTGCGTGTGAATAGGTAAAATATGAAAGCAAATTAATATTTTAGCTTTTCACAAAATTACCGCACTAAAAACTTGTTTTTCTGTTTATGGTTAATGGTGTAGTAACATTAACAAATAGTTTCGTAACGAGGAATGCGTGCAGAACATGCGAATGCGCAGATAAAATAATATTACACGAAGGATGTAATCAATCGGAACGGGACGCTCTACTAACAGCACGGTATGGTTCTCGCGTGAGGCCTGAGAAAGTCACAACTTTGGCATGTTGATTAATATTTTTTTCAAAAAGATTTTCTATACTTATTCTAATTGTGTGGGAGAAAATATTGTCTCTAGTATAAAACGAAAACAATTGAATGGTTTTTATTTATTTTGCTTGCAATTATTTGCGTACATTTCGTTTCTTCATTATATTCCTAAGAAGTTACTATGTCAAATTTATGAGAAATGCAAAATTAAAATTGATCTACAATTACTACGTAAGCAAAAAAAAGTTATTAGGAAATACATGTGGAGGTTTGTGATGGGATTTTAGTTTTTATTTACCATTACTAAACTGTATTGAGTAAACACCCCTAAGATAATAAAATACTCGTAAAATAAAGCCGTTAGTGCTTTTATAATTAGTGGAAATATTTCATTTTGCAACCTTTAAATTTAAACTAGTTTAACGGACAAAAATGTTTAGTATTAACCGTTAAAACCAGTTTACTACAAAGTATACAAAATGACCGAAAGTACGCGCAAATGAATCGCGTTTGCAAATCAATACGTAGTGAATTAGGCTGGGACTTAGTGATTAAATTAATTTTTGTTTTATCTTTCCAGCAATGGAGGGGGGCGCGTGGTGCGCACGCGACATCTCGCTGCGCGCGCAGAAGAAGTTCCTCTCGCGCGTCGGTGGCGCGGCCAGCGCGCGCGCCCTAATACTCGACGAGCAAGCCGCCAAACTACTTGACCAGGTACCTACATACTTCTGATAAAGTTGGAAAGAAAACCTGAGCAAGCTGTAGTCTTTTCTGGTGGAGGTCGCAGGCGAGCATTCCAATTGATCCTTTATCATGTGGTCGCAATCTCCTTTTGTAATATTACGTAATCTCTATCATTAATTAGAATACGATACGACTCGAATACGATACAATACGTAATTAATAAAATTTAAATGTAACAATTTAGTAAAAAATAAAATAAAACCCTTTTGAGCGGTGTTTTTATAAATAAATGTTTTTGTTTTCATTTTTGGCAGGTTCGATTCCTAAGGCAGGCCATTTTTCAAAAATCTTTGAATGCAGTTCCGATTAATTTTACAATAAAATGAAGTCTTATTTCAGTATACCTTCAATATTTAAGGTACTTTCCTTTCGTGTGGCAAAGTTTTGGGACACCCTGTATAATATTTTAATTAATTCGTTGGTTTAATGGATGACTCCGAAAAGAAGTCCAACTTTTAATAAATAGCTTCAGTTAAGTGATATTGAACATTAAAAAACAAACAAAAATTTTTCCACAGTTCCTGACAGTACTTCGTGAGCGCGTAGAGAAGCGTGAGGCGGAGAAGCTGGTGAAGCATGTGATCAAAGCGGCCGTGAAGCTGGGCGTGCTGCGTCGCCACGGGCAGCTGTCGCCTGCCGACGAGCGCGCGCTCGGCGCCTTCCGCTCCAAGTTCCACGTGAGTACCTATAGCAAATTAGGGTAAGTCACGCTTGGTGCGTGGGTTGGTGGGTTGGCGATCGCAGTAGAGCCAAGTTTTTAGGAGTTGCTGCCACCCATCTTCTGGTGGCTGTATGCCGTAGTTTAGCCGTATTGTAGCCTTTTACGACACCCACGGGATAACAGGGTAGTGCTATTCTAAGCTGGCTAGTTTAAAACTTGGTGAAGCAGTAGATCAAGGCAGCCATGTTATGCGACTGATTTCTTCTGTTTTTAATTTAGGCTGTTCAATTCGAGAAGAAACACTAATAATTACTGAACACTGTACAAGAGAGTGTACTTTCTCTAAACTAAAATTATATTAGCGGTTTGGTATTGCAAATTATTAAATAGTTTTTTTCATTTTCTCCTACTAAGAACAGATACTACTCTTTTCAGACGGTCCTAATGGCTGTAGTGTCCTTCTGCGAAGTGGAATTCTCGTACGATCGAGGATTCCTGCAGGATGCTTTGCGTGAGTCGCACCAATCGCTCAAGTAAGCAAACATAAATAATTTTCTATTCCCAAAATATTTCCTACATGTTTCCATTTTTCCGACAGCGTTTATCAAAAAACATGTACTTTTATGAACTTCTTCATCATTTACCTACTACGCTATAACACCTTGCTGGACGGAAATTATCTACGTAAAGCTTCTTATAAACCCAATTGTTCCCCTTAGGTCAGTAGTAGAAAGGCACCTCTCAGACAAGTCAGTGTCTCGCCTAGCGGGAGTCTTCGCGCTGGCATCGAGAGGGGAGCTCCTAGACTCGTTGTTCGCGGGGCAAGTAGACGACGACGTGGTCAAACTCTCTCGTATGTTGCGCAAGGAGCTGGACCGCGGTCTCCTATAATCCCGAGCTCAGCGAGCGCGCGAGCCGTCCTCTAACCCGCGAACCATCTCAATCGCCACCGCGCGAGCTTCCGAGGGATCACATGCAACAATATCGTTATCTCCACAAATGGAGATTGGATCTTCTATTCTTAAGACGGATTTAGGATTTTGTTATGTTTGGAAGATCCGTGGGTGATGTAGCTGGATTTGTAATTTGAGATTTCCGGTTTGCTTATTGCGGGATGTTTTAGATTTTAGAGTGTATCGAGAAGACGATGGCTTTGTATTTCATGGTAGAGATGTCGTTCGGGTAATGGTCAATCTTGTCGAGTTTTATGATCCAGTGATTTACTGGCATCGAGTTAAGATCCTAAAAGATCTCAAAATTACAGTAAAGTGTTGTTTCTTAATGATGATGGAGATAGGTTTCTGAATATTATAGGGATAAAATAATCTTGCCAGTTGACAATAATGGAATAGGGGTGTAACATCAAATTACACTTCAGTTATGTCACCGATGTGTCCGCACGATCAGTAGGATTTCATAAGTGATACTAATCTTGCTTGCCTTATTGGTTTCTGTGTTTGTTTCAGTAGATGCACTTTTTATATTTTTCTATGAGAGGCACATAGCGTGAAAAAAAAGCTCTCTTGTCTTATAAAACAAACGATGGTTATGAAGAATACGTATGATTGAGTAGGTAAAAAGAAGTTGCCATACTATGCAGACCAGTATTAGATGCATTTTCAAATGTAAGTTTTGAATACTCAAATACTTCTGTTATACCTACTGGTATATTGGAAATTGATTGAATGTAGTTGGTTGGATTTTATTTATATTTTTTTTCGAACAACATAAAATAATCTATGTTGTGAACATTTGTGATTAGATAGAACTATATGTTTGATGTTTGTAATGGCTGTTAAATGTTAGTTGGTTATTTTTTAAGGAAATGGAAGGGGTGTTTTAATCGTAACGTTTTTTCACTATTATTTTAAATTAAAGAGAGCAGTAGAAAAAGTTCTCAGTATAGCAGACCTAGCTTATCTGCCTTTTGATATTGGCCCCATTATTTTTACGAACAAAATTAAATGACAAAGTCGTTTAAAGGAAACTTGCCTTTTAATGCCAGTACACACCACATATTAACTTTAACATTAAGAATGTAAAACCAATTATACACCCTGGTATTCATAATTTTAAGGAAACGGAAATTATATCTATAAATTAGTAAATCATACTAAAGCTTGCCTCATTTTACTATTATAGTTTACTATCTTGCTAACTTTGATTACGAGTAGGATGTCGCATTTAATAAATGTAAATATAATTATACTTATAGTAATTTATATATGGATAAGTTATTATGGCGGTTACCATAACAGTAATTTATAATTTGATTGGTTATAAGAATTATTTATTTTAAAAGACTAATGCCCGTTTGCACTAAACTTAATTTTCCTAACTACAACTTGACCAAATTAAAACGGTGTCATTAACTTAGCTGTCATGCAGCTTTCATGCGCCTATTTATCTTGGCCGAGTTGTAGTTAGGAAAAGACTTAGGCGATTCTTAAGTTTAGTGCAAACGGGTGTGAATTACATAGGAACCGTTCAGACGGGTCTGTAATATATCAAGACTTTTTATTTTTTAATTGTATTTATAAAATTCTAATTAGTATCTCAAAATTGTACACCATTTGGACCAAAATCGTAATATCTTACATACAGTTTTAAAAGACATATCTGGACTATAATTCATATCTCATTTTTACTAGCAATAATAAACTATTTAGTCATAGTTTACGATGATATTGTTTTGTATAACTCTAAACTCTGTAGGAAGTAAGTTGTCACGCGCACACTCGAATCTTGCCTAACTATCGTCACTGTTCGTGTAATTATTACTATAATTTATTTAAATGTTTAGGGTTTTATTGTTAGTGCGAACTTGAGGTGTCATTTCCTTGGATAAGGAGGAGCCATTATTATGTCAATTTTGATGAAACTGTGGAAGCAATTTATAAATATTTTTAAAAATTAATAAAAATTATGTTTCTCTTTTCTTCTATCTTCGAATTTTCTCAACTAAATGACTTTTTATAACACATAATCTGGTTCCTCCTAAAACATGTTTACAGTATGGATTCTGTAAGAAGCGCCGACTGTACTGGCTAGACGAAATCAAAGAGACGTCCAAATAGGAGTTGTATTAAACGACAATATAAATGTGTACGTGTTGATGTTACTTATGACTCTTCGTCTCTGTTAAGATAATGTGTCAATTTTAACGACACGACGCAACGCTATCGTTTCTTAGTTTATTTGTCGCAAGCACTACTCAGCAGCGATCGAACAGGGTAGTCTTACTGCAATGTTCAAACATGGATAACATAAACAGTATGATTTAATTGAGGGTTTTAATTCCGGCCTATTTCCATTGTCCCCATGATTAAAAAAAAGAATGGGAAAACAAACCTTTTTTCACTATATTTAAAAAAGTGGGGGATAATGGGACTAGGCCTTAAGGCAAGGCCAGTTCACGAAATCTACTCTTTCACTATCTCTTTGGAATATGGTTGATTATTGCATAGCTTTAATTGTCGCTTCGCCAGAAAATTGACGAAATTTAGTACATTTTTATTGATTTCTAGAATACTGGATCATTTTTAAAAATCTACTCGGTTAAAGTGCTAGATCAATAAAAAAGCTTTCCTTTTTGCATAAAAAACATATCACTGTCGTTGAAAATTACGAGAACTGGCTATTGGAAGTTTATCTTTCTAAGCTTTCATGGTGTTATTCAGGATTTTTTTGTAGAGTTACCAAGCCATTTTTCAATATTCTGTTCGATTAACTTGTTTCTTTGTTTCATTTTCAGTCTACAGTAATTTTTGTGAAGTAGAATTCTACATAAGTTCTTCACATTGGAAGCTCAAAAATCAATCTTTTCATCAGATCGTGAACTGGCCTCGCCTGAATTCCTCTTACCATCAGCACTATCTTACTTACAATATTACTATTATATATATTACTTTGATACTGCAAAACAGCTCATTGAAAAGGTTCCAGTCCCCGCCCCCTATTTCATCTCTTAGTCAGTTTTCTGATTGCGTCTCTTTTATTTGCTATTTGTACAGCGAGAAAGAGACGCGACGAGAATTGATAGCAATCTAGAAAACTGGCAAATTTTAAGTGCTTAAAATACTGGGGCTAAACATTAAAAAACCATTAAAATCTCAATAAGATCCAAGTACAGAATTGTATGAAATATTTGCTATATGAAACACAGCAGTAAGACCACCATGCGAGCGGCCAGCACAGACATGACATAGTATATAAGGGTTTGAAGTCTCATTCGAATTCAGGCGAGGCCCTGTATACCTGTCTCAATGTATATTTTTAACTTTGTTAAGCTGTGTTATATGTATTAAGATTTGATATCAAATATACAATTGATAACAAACTCATATTTTTCATTCCTCAATTATTTCTTCTATTTTACAGTTACCGTCGTTCTTTATTGGTAAAACATAGCTACATGGTGAGGTACGCCATAAGGTTGAGCCATAGACACCATAGTCCATGGGTTGAGCAGAGCTTTAACAAACACAATGACAAAAGCCTAACGTAACATAATTTTATATTTGAAGCGATTTCCGAGTAACTACCGTCATATACACCAGAGGCGAAGGATTCCAAATCCCATCCCACCGATCAACTATGCAGATTTTTGATGATCAGATGACATTTTTTCACCCCTCGCCACTGATATACACCATAATGTCAGCCCGTGACCACGGCCGATGCAACTCTGTCGAAACGTCAGGAAAATCCCTCCCGACCCGTCCACCCACTGGACTTTTCCACTGGTGGGTGGACGGGTAATTCAAAATAGTTATAGGTGTGAAAATACCTATAATTAGTTAAGTATGTACGCGATTAATTCCTGTTATTTTAACTAATCTACCGTCATGTTTAGGATTTGTAAATAAAACGAACAATAATTGTGTGAAAGCACCAGTCAATAATTTATTCACTAAAACCTCTTAGTATACAAGTTTGATATCGGTGTGGTGACTACTAGTGCGGTTAATAGGTGGAATGTCGAGCAACGCCGCGGGGCACTGTATGTACGAGTAGCTATAGGTAAGGAACTGTACAACTCGTTTTGTAATAAAAAAAATAAAAACATGCTGCATAAAAGATATAACTATGCAGTGTTGTAACTACTTCAGTTGAAAGTCAATTTCAATTCGATAAAAATTAAAATTAAAACAGTAAATTATCCATAGTAGTTTTTGATCCAAAAAAACATTCTGCAAAAATATTACACATTTCGTAGCACGAAATGTGTAATATTGTATGTTGTAAGTAAACAACACAATACATATGTTAAAAATAAGGTGACAAATTGTTTTTAACGCCCCGCGAAAGAAAGCTCGTTAGAACTAATAAACGGTTATCATAATAATTTTATGGAAAAACTTGTTTCTCTACAACACCAATGTGTACATCGATTGAAAATACAAAAACACCGACTTCCAAACGGAAACATTTACTGGTATCCACTTAAATTTAACAATTACAACGAGTTTGCATGTTCGACCAAGCGATGGAATTTTATTTACAATAGTCCTTGGAATGTTGAAGTATGGATCTCGGTGAGTATACACACAACTTACAAGTTACGATTACGTAATACATGACTTACTTAAATTCCTTATTTCAATCCGTAACGTTTTAACTGTTACACAGTTTTATCTATTAATTTGTTTGTTTTACAAAGATTAATGAATAGAATAATACTAATTTAAAATAATACGTCCAATAATTTTAACAAATCTTTATCGTTGTCAGTTTTGAAAATATTGTAAAAAAGATAAGAGTATACTGTAAATTAGGTATGAGATCAAACAGTGAAAGCGCTACTTAAAGTGATACACGCGTTACTATGAAGAAGAAAGGTATACATACGTGACGTGACAAGCTGGAAGCCTCGTCCAATGAGCTTTTCAATTCAATTTAGAATCTAGTTATCCAGAAGTAATACTACCTACATTTAGTATAAAATAGATTTATTTTTCTAACCTAATACTATACATATCTGATGATCTAAATATAATGAGTATTAGAGTGACTTCAATGTGGTTGACTCTAGAAGTCTAGCTAGAGGAACTGCTGGTACCACAAACAACATTGAATTAAAGGTCAAAATCTGTTATAATGGGAATCTACACGTTATTATGACAATTATTATTTTCTTCCTTAACTTTATAATGTAGATTCAACAATAATTATGATTTTATCCTAGCTCTATACTTACATTTTACTTGTTTGATGGTTTTTGGAATCTATACATGGTTATGCTGAATTATGTGATATTTCTTGTTTACAAATAGGTAACACCTCCAAATTGTATAGCAATATTGTCGATGAGTAAACTACGAAGTGGTTCTTTAGTGCTAATGTTTACTTTGGTTTCTTAATCAGTTTCTTCATACATTTAGATATGTAGAATAATAAGAAAAAAATTGAAGCCAAAATTACTACTTAAAACTTTTAAAAGTTATCTCAGTACAGTCAACGGCACGCTGGGCTTCCGACAGGGTAATTATATCCAATGAATTTTATACTTAATTGCGAAGTTATTAAAGTTCAAAATAAATTGCAGATTTTTCACACTTTTGTACAACCTGCTTGACGTGCTGCTGACTGTACATCTAAAGGAGGTTCCAATGAGACAAAATTGGTAACGGAAGCTAACAAGGTATGACGATGTCATTTACACTGTGCGTTTAAAATAAACAAATTAAACAATCTTCACAATATTTCTCTACTAAAATATAAGTATTGAAACAATGTCATAATTTCACTATCTAATACACAATATCGTTTACATTATAATTACAAATTAATACTAACTGAAGTTTTTTGTTTTATTCCTGTGTCTGGACTTTGGCTTGGCCTTCTTATGAATATGAGAACTACCCTCGAATGAAAAAACCCAAGTGTGAAATAATTTCTTATCAGGTTCATTGAAACAGAATAACCGTAGATATTGGTCTTAACGCAAAGAAGTATATATTCCTTTTTGAAATTAATATTTATATATTATTTAGTAAAACTCTACATCATTGCTAGAAATCACTAAGATTGTTTAAATATAAAAAAGAGGTTTTTTAAATAAAAAATGTAAACATTGGTAAAGTTTTTCTCTGAGCTACACTCAAAGATATGGAGACAGACGCTCATATCTTTGAGGGTAGGCACATTATTGGGTATGTGTCGTTAAAACTTTCCTTTCATTCAAAATTCAATTATTCATTTGTCAAAATTGTCATCAACATATTTGAAGATTGATTGAATGTATTTGGTTAGGCATAGAGGAATGATAGGAATCAAATGGAATGCAAGAGACTTGAGTCATTAAAGTCAAAGAGGACAGTGAACTTTTTCTTGTAATGTTATTCGAAATAGGACAGTATTTGTGAAGGGCTCTATTAAATAAAAAAACCAAAATACTAATTCATATAAAAATAAATGCCATATTTTTTCATGCAAAACTGGAAATCGCATTAATTTTTATTTGGTTTGGTATTTTGGATAGAACCTAGACATATACTATCCTAATCCAAATAACATCACAAGAAGAGTTGATTATGCTGAAATTGCAAATCATTTTGGTATTACGTTTGTATGGGAAGTTCACTGTCCGCCGACCTCTTAAGCGTGGAGTACACGGTCGCAAACCAGCCCCTGGCTGAGGTGACCGTTTGCTATACACTGTAAGTTGCGTCTAAATTTCTACCACGACATAATTGGCGATTAGCAAGGTCTTCTTAATCATTCTTTTGTCAGGATTTTATAGGTACCATCTCGCAACCCTGCATGGGGCTGGTTTTGTGACCGTTTAGCCACGCTTAAGACGCGGGCTACACGGTCAGCCGACAAGCTCCCCGACCAAGCTGACCTTGTAGCTGACAGTGGTCATGACCAAAGTTCATCTCCGACCACGGTCTGCGACAAGATCCCAACTAAGGTCACACTCGGTCAGCCTCCCTAGAATGACCACCGAAACACGATGTACGTATGTTTCGCGTGATATATTTTATCGACACTCAACTATCAAAATCCTTTGTCTTTTGACAGTTAACGTGAATGAATGAACGTGATAAGAGCTCAAATATGCAGGATGCGTTCCCGTCATGCGATTCGATCTCCAGATCGCTTGATCAATGTGATATATGGGATCGGAACGCAACCAGTGTGAAAGGAATAAGAGAACTCCATACATCGCTTATATCGCAGCGATCTGCGGATCGGATCGCATGAGCGGAACGCATCCTGTGTGTTTGAGCTCGGAATCGCTGTATCATATCGCGTTTCGGTGGTCATGCTTGGGGGGTAGGAAGCTGATCGGTTAACCGTGCTGCCCGCATAGTCGAGCAGAACCTTACATTCAAATCATGTTGGACCTGTATTCACAGACGAATGTGTCGGGTGTGAGATCGTAATAGAGGTCGGGCACGTGGGCGCAGGGGAGGGGAGGTGGCGGGAGGGGGAGGTTGAGAAGAGCTCACTCCTTGAGTTTGTGCCAGTCGGCGATCTGGCGGCGCGGCGCCGCCTGCACCTCGCGCCAGTGGTGGCGCGCGCTGCCCGCGCCCTCCGCGCCCAGCTCCAGCCGACCGATCACCTGGAACAACCACTCATCCACTAACATTCTCCCCTTATCTTCAACATTTTCCCCTCAGTCTATCCAATTATATGACGAAAAAACTTAGCAGTTCATACAGCGAGAGAGATATTATGCATTACGGGGTGCTAATAAGTTTGCAACAACCGGTCGACCGAACCTCGTCGAAGTCTCATCTTCAATTCACATATTTATAATGTTACCGTCAATTTAATAAAAGCTGTCTTTATTGGGTTGCAATAGCGATTATCGTGATGATAATGGCAGTAATTATGAATGTCTGATACAGAGCTCAGTAACTAAAAGTATTGACGAGTTAGATTATTAGTAAAGATGTATCAACCTATAGGTAAGCAACTAGGTCCACCAAGTAAGTCCACTAAAGAGATAAATTCCACTATAATGCTACGGGCGACAGGATTGAGCATTTCATCTTCGTTAAAAAAACATTATGTTGTAATTAGATACCTCGTTCTTGGTGACGCGGTCCCAGTCGAGCACGAGCAGCTCGAGCGCGACGTGGTCGAGCGTGGCGTTGGGCGCGGCGGGCACCTCGAACACGAACGACTCGTTGAATACGGGATTCAGCGTGCGCTTTTTCACATGTGTCTTCTTCTTGGCGATGCGTTGCCCATTGTACAGCAGGTACATTTTTACGTACCTGGAAAATATGAATGACATTCGTGATATTGCGACAGCTAACTAATATAATAAAGAACTGTATGTAATAGATCGTCCAGCTGACTGGATGAGGGTAAGTTCCGTCGCGTGTTTGATTGTTTTCAAGTACCTAAAGCAGATGACACCTTGATCTCTTTGGTCTCATCTGGAGCTTCTGAATCCTTAGATTAACGATAGGTTATGCCAGAACTGGTTACGATGCGGTATTTCTTTGATTTCTTAGCCTTTATTACATTAGCCATACTACACCCGTTGCTGGATATAGGTCTCCCCCTCAGATTGCCTCAGCAATTTGTCCTTTCATCTCGTTACATCCTTGTATAATACTATTTCACCGTATTGAGCTTACCTACGTAGTATTTTTAGTTACCTCTGGTTCTTAGTCTTAAGAGAGATGTGCTCAGCAGTGTAGACAGTAGGCAGTAGGCTAATGAATATAATTCCGGATAAGCCACACCAATCATTTAGTTCTAAACTAAGCAAAACTTGTACTATGTTAGGTATGGTGACTAAATAACGGATAGAACGCATAAATGAGAATATAAACACTCATGACTCTGGAACAAAAATGTTCATGCGTATCACACAACATAATATCCCTGCCATGATTCAAAACCGAGACCTTCGGCTCAAGAGGTAGGGTTATAGGAGTGAATAATACGCATGTGACTGACGGGTCAGCGAGTCCGGTGACGTCCATCTTGGGCAGGTTGCGCGCCTTGAGCAGCACCACGGTGAGGCGCGCCGCCGCCGGCTGCCAGCACAGCGACACCAGCACCTCGCCGCGGCCCACGCTGCGCATCTGCGGGACACATCACATCACCATAACGACTCGGCCTCATGATTACGGCCGCTTACATCGTCAGCGTTACAATAAATAAATGAATATTAAACAACATCACAAACATTGCTCTGATCCCAATGTAAGTTGATAAAGCACTTGTGTTATGGAAATCAGAGACAACTACAAACATCCAGAACTGAGCCAATATAGAAAAGTTTGTTTTCTAAATTGACTCAGCCGGGGATCGAACCCGGGACCTCAGAGATGGCGACACCTTGAAAACCGGCGTACAAACCACTCGACCACGGATGTCGTCAAAAATGCTCGCTTACTATAAAAATATACTGTTGTGGTGTCTTTCAAACGCTTTCGACGGCGTATAAAATGTATAGGAACGTTTACGCTTACGAAAGACATCGCGTATAGCACAATATAGGAGACCTTATCTATTTCAGAAGTTAATAATTATTAGACTGATGAAATAATAAATAAAATGTGAGTGAATGTTGGCTTTAGGTATATTAGCACTCTGTGGATCGGATCATCTCCGGCAGTGTGCTCTGTGGATCGGAAATCGGTTGGAAAATTGTCCTGAATCACTGAAAATATGATGCGAGAAGCACGCAAAACAATATCGATATCGAGGCACGAGGAGAGCTTTATCGGTATCAAAATGGGTCAGTACGAACCTTTAGGCTTCTTGGTTGAATCTCGCGGCAGAGGGCCATTGCCTCGCCGCTCTGCAGCTGCAGTGTGGATAGCGGCGATACCACCTCGCCGATTATCTCGTCGCGAGAATATCTGTAGAGAATTTAGATACCTATAATTACGGAAAACTGACTATTCTCCTTTGTGTATTAAATCTATGCTCTGGGCTTTGATATCTGAGGATTTTAATGTAACCTGTAGTAAATTAATTGTCTATAAGGAGTTTAAGTTTCAAAGCTAGCAAGAAAGCTAAAATTTCAATTTAAAGAAGAAGAAAAATTCAATCTTCAATTCATATTGTTACCTGTCAAAACTGAGCACAACGAAGTGCAAGGTGATTCCCGCGAGCTGGTGTGGAGCGATCCCGTAGAACGTGAAGTCCTCGTCATACACGGGGCAGCGGGTCTTGCGGACCACTCTGTAAGTTCATTGGATAAATCAATCAGTTTGGAAATAGAGTACAATAAAGATTTCATTCTGTGCAGTTCAGGATGAGAACCTGGGTCCCATGGCCATGGATATTGACGTATTTGAAGATATCATTTTCAAAATTCAAGTACTTAACAAAACAAGACCGGAAACAGAATATTGTTTCACAAGTTTCGTCATTGTTTTATCAGTTATTGCAACACGATTTTTTTTTCAAGATTTAAGCTCTAGTACATCTAGGAGTTTGACACGTGAATTCTGTCTGGCGTGAAATTCATATCAAATGGATATCTGGCAGTTCCCGTAGTTGCTACCACCAATATTTTTGATAATGAAACCTTATAGTTGGGAACTGACCTGGTCTTGACCTTGTGCTGCTTCTCAGGCAGCAGCTGCAGCTTGACGTATGGGTCTGGGCCGGCGGGCTCACGGCCCGGCAGCCCCTGGCACGACACCACGGATACCACCAAGGCGTTCTTCTCATTCTCGTACCTGCCGGTCCAGTTTAGGTGATGTTAAGTACTTGTAAAGTTAAAAAACTTACTATTGGTTTGTTAATCTATGACAGGAATCAGGATCCACGAAAAGATCGATGCGGCGGCTGGCGGCGCGGCGGGTAAATAAAAAAATATTTTGACAACATCACATACATTGCTCCGATTGCAAAGTAAGTCGCTAAAGTACTTGTGTTATGGAAATCAGAGACAACGGTGGTATCCCAACAACCCAGACCTGAGCCAATATAGAAAAGTTCGTTTTCTAAATTGACCCAACCGGGGATCGAACCCGGGACCTCAGAGATGGCGACACCTCGAAAACCGGGTAAATGCAAGTATTTGTTGTATATGTTCTAGCCTTAGAACTCTTCTAAATAGTGATGTAATATTACATAAACATGAAAAACTAATTAAGAAGGATTATTATCATGATTTACAAGTTGTTATATTAAAACTCGGTAGCATATAAATATTATACGAGAAAAACCAACACTAAACTGTTGTAATGTTCCTCTGTAGTTACGAATTTGCGTGTATTGTAAGCATTATATAACTCAACGTGTCATCGGCTTATATTTACGATGTCTACAATAATACCAAATAGCTAGTCTAAAATACTGACATAATATGATTGTAGACTTAGTCAATACACAAACGGGTCTAAAGTTCTAGAGTCTAGAACTTACGACCCATTTATGTCACGTAGAGTTAGTTTACTTAAAAACTATATTAACAATATTTCAATAAAAATCAATTACTTATAATTTATTTTCATATTATGTTTATATGTCTGATAAAATTGGAAAAGTTGATAATTGAAGTAAGACGATACTGTATTAGGTCCATAAACGTAGTGCCATGTTTGATGGGTTCTAAAGTCTGTTTTATGTCAACGCGAGGAGCAGTAAAACTTGATATTGATGGTATGACCTTCACCACCACCCGAGACGGGTTATTAAAAACAAATACGTTATCTGTTTCAAAAAACAAAATTAAAATACAAAAACTTTAAGATAAATAATATTAGACAAAATACTAGAAAAAATCGACTCTCCCGTAGCACCTCAGACGGGACTCGAACCCGCACCTTTGGGATACGGGCCCAATGCACTGACCAATTATGCTAGCAACTCCGTATGTGAGGTTGGTCCCGTCTGAGGTGCTACGGGTGAGTCGATTTTTTGTAGTATTTTTTCTAATATTATTTATCTTAATATAAAAATAGCATTGTGAATGCGAAAAATCTAAATTTAACAAAAACTTTAATTTATTTCGAGCACTTTGAACTTATAAAATATTCAACGAGAGCTAGAAAGACAAATTTAAATAGCGTTTCAAAACCAATGGAGAACTAAAGTAAATCTAAACATGTAACTTTAAGTGAGTCTGCCTTAAAAATAAAATGTTTATTTTCATAATAGCTCCATTTTAATTTAAAAAAAGCAACATTACTTCCCCGACCTAAAATACAGAAAAAATAGCCATCAATAAAATAATTGTTATAATAATTATTATCTTGACTTCGTTTTAACGAAGCCAAGATTTAGGATCGAACTTCACATTCGTTTGATCACCTTATACAAAATGCGATGTGACCTAGACTTTGCGCTATAGAAGCAGAAAAATGAAACTTTAATAAAATAATAACGCTAATACAAAATATTTTTAACAGTGATTGTAGCTCCTTTGCTACGATTTCGTGCTACGGTGCTACGATTTCTCGTAGCAGTAATTTTTATATTAATTTAATTATCTTTACAGTCCTTGAATATCGTTTTCATGTGATCATTTTAGCAGAAAATATCATCAACCAAATTAATTCTATGATAATTAAACTTATAAAGCAAAAAGCACATGAAACAGTTTTTTTATTTATGAACAAACTGAAAGAAGTACGAGTAGTTTTTTTTTTACTATGTACGTAATTCCTTTGTGTAACAAACATGAAGAAAACCACACGTGACATGTCAATGTTGACGAGACGCGTATTTACGTAGTACATAGGTCCGCAATCACGGCAGGTGGCTGTGGGCGTATTGATTTTAGAGGAAAGCGGCTTCCCCGTCTCGAAGCCGGTATTGATATCATTTGACTCATGGGACTTTCTCAGCGTACGGAAAATTTATGTCTCGGTTTTATGAAGATGAAAAAATGATAAAAATAGATAGGTACCTTTCAATTTAGTTTTAGATAGACTCACTCTACAAAATATTTTAAAATAATTATTTTATGTCTCTCATTCAGACCCCAAAATATTTATCGATATTTAAGTAAATACGTAGTGATTAAATTCTCTTTGAGAAATACTTCTGTAATTATTGATAGACGTATTTGTCGTCAACTGTTTATTTATGGTAATGATAAAATATTAAAAACGTTTATAAAGATATAGACAAATTAAATGGTATAGAAAGGAGGTTGGCTTGATCGCCAACAATGTCTAGCTAGGTAAAAACTACTTCTAGTGTGGCAATTTGGTGTGAATATGGATCGGTTGGGTTCAATTGAAATCTATTTTTAAACTATTCTGGAATTAGCACGTGTACTCACGGCTTCCCTAGGCTGTAATTATTCGTTAATTAATAAAGTGCTTGGTAAGTAACCTCTAAAACGGATTAATTTAGATAATTAGATTGCCACTATCGTTATTACGCTAGTGACAAAATAACTTTGCTGTTATATTCAATCTTTATGTACAATTTATTTGTCAAATAGATAATAGATACAAATAGTTTGATAGTTTATTTTGTAGAATTTTTATGGGGTATAGAAGTAATATCGTAAGATCGTGTTTTGAATTGGTTTGAAAAATCAGCCCTTTTGGCATATCAAAACGGCTGATTTTTTCAATATCTAAGGTAATTTTCCTTCGCCTGGCAATGTTTTGGTACACCCTGTAAACCATGTGCAATCTTCTGGTTGCATATTAGAAATTGAATTTCTATCTATTTATCCGTATTAGTTAAGTACTTATCTGGAACTTGTAAAATTTGAACGGTTGTAAAACTTAAATAATTATTTGGATTCTTTACATTTTAATTGCTATTGTATTGCATATAAGACTCAGTTTGATTCGCCATGATTAAAAAAATGGGTTCTCAGTTGCACAACATATTCGGTGATTGAACTCCTTTTTAGGTTAACGGTGCGACCGTGACGTGCGACGTTGCCGTTGATTTAAGTTGTGACTATACTATACTATAATAATATATACTATATATACTATATACTATATATACTATATATTATTTGTAAAATACCAACAACCTCGTAAGAGTAGATTATTTATGTCATGTGCAACAGCATTTGTTTTACGACTATTCAGAAAACATAAAAAAGAAACTACTTTCCATACAAATGTCCCGAACAGCTGATCGAGCTATGTACAAAAAGTTATTTTTTTTGTCTATTTTCGGAAGAGTCGTAGAATAAATGTTGTTGTATTTATGATGTTAGTAATCTACTCTTGCAATGTTGTTGTAGTTTTACAATTAACCCAGTATAGCGAATGAATAGATAACTTACCGCAGCTTAAAGTGCAAGTCCCCCAGTCGTCCGTCGTTGTTGGTTTCATTCTCCAAGGGCTTGGTCTTCTCGGTGGCGTTAGCGTCGGACAGCTCCTTGCTCAGCGGCGCCGGCTCGGATGGCGCGGTAGGCGTGTGTGGGCTGTTGCCTCCTCCTGGCGACTGGTTTGAACAATACGATATAACTTTGGGAACACAATTTTGGGAATACTATTAGTCTTGAGGTTTTTTTCTAAGGTCCAAATCAATTTCTATACCAAAATGCATCAAAAAACGTTCAGGCGTCAGAACGTATTACACAAGTAGCTGTCTACTTAGTTACGCATTGTATTAGTACGGTACAGTACAAACTGCAATACCGAAAACTTTTGTGAACTTGTACGTTAGGTATTAAATTATATATAAATATTATACTTAATTATCATGTTCCAGTAAAAATCTTTAACAAAACGTTAGTCACTCCGGTGTGCAGTAGTGCAGTATTTATGAGTTTCTTGCCGGTTCTTCTCGTTACAAGGTCTCCCGCTTAGGGTTTGCGAACCGATGGCGTAGCTTCTTTGACATTCACAAGTGCTTGTAACAGCCTAGACTGAATAAACGAGTTTTGAATTTTGAATTTTGAATTGAACATTAAAGGAGAGAAGAGGTAACACAGGAGCGTAATGAAACCATACATCATATTGACTCTATTGAACGTATTCAGAATAAATTCGTCAGACGCATGAAATATAAATACCCTAATTTTAGTACAGACATTATCATACCCCTGAGACAGCGAAGAGAACAACGTGATCAATTATTTCTGTTCAAAATTATTAATAATATGGTTGATTCGATTTATCTTATTTTATTTATAAATCTTTATTGTACAAATACACAAAGTAAGGTACAAATGGCGGACTTAATGCTAAAAGCATTCTCTACCAGTCACGTCTCTACCAGTACTAGTAAGATATTTTATAAATGCAAAAAGTTTTGCTTGAGATCCTCGATAACCTTTGCTCCGCCCTATTGTCGCACCAATTATGCCAAAAACCGTTTCTCTTTAAGATCTTGTAATTCTTATGACAAAAACTATCATCATATCGATATTTTTTTCCTTAGTTTTCATAAGTTTAAAAAGTGTATTACAGCTGATCAACGTGTCAGTGTTATATAATGTCTTTGTTTATACCATTTGACTATGTTGTGTGTTAATTTTCCATTGGTTTGCTTGTGAAAAGTTATATTTGCTATGATATAATTTCGTTAACTTATGTAGTGTATACTCAACTTTTGTTTTGCATTAATTCCTCTTAGTGGAAACTGTGTTAGCCAATGTACAAACATAATACTTTTCATTCATATGTATAATATTGAGCTGTATGTTTCCCTTATCCAACAAAATAAAATAAATAAATAAAATACCAAAAAATGCAGTTGCAACCGGCTAAGCATTTTTTATACATGTAGGAAGAGAAACGTTCTCATTCAGTAAATATCAAGAACCAAGTGACATAAACAAGAAAAAAAGCTATTTTAAGTTGACATAAGCCTCGACTTATGCGTATTTATTTAGCATCCTGAAAGTGACCCTGAGTGTAAAAATGCATTCAATTTACGGATAGTCGGTTTACACACAGGATGTCAACGGTCTTTAAAAGCTCATAAGACAACGCATTGCAAAGATAATGTGTAGGAAGCGAACTGGACTAACCTGAAGCGAAGACAAGCGTGCAGCCTCCGAAAGGTCGAGGCTGAGAAATACCGTGTCGGCCTTCAGCCCCGACTGGGAGACATGAGACAAGAAGACACGTCATCAAATATTGGTTATAACATTTTTTGTAAGCACATTTAGAACACAGATTTACCTGACCGCTTCGACCCTTAAAATTTGCGCCGGCAAAAGCAAGCGAGGCGACATTGAGTATCAAAAAAAGCATAGCTCATATTCTCCTTTCCCCTCAGGAAAAATAATTTAAAAGCAGACTCCACCCTGTAATGGCTAAAACAGGCATTCAGTTCTTCCTAATTTTGCTTTTGTAAAACATCAACTTACCAGAATTTCTGATAATCTGATAATTTCTGAAGAAGATGTGCATATAAGTTGCCATGCCACACTACGTTACCATAAAGTTCTACAGACTTTTAGTTAACAGTTTAGTAACATTTTCGTGGCAACCATGCCACGAAAATGTTATGAGTTTGTTGACTTTCACTTCAACAAGATGTAAAGTAGCTTTCGGATGTCGACAACAACGCGTGGCGACTGCGACAGGTGACTCTTTCTTCTCATCGTCTCAAGCTTACCGGGTTCTGTGACTGCGGCTGCGGCTGCGGCGGGGAGGTGGCGGAGGGCGGCGCGGGCGCAGTGGGCGACGGTGATTTGCGCAGGTAGTGCGTGGCGGATCCCGGGGAGCGCACGGCGGTCGCGCGACGAGGCGGCTGGAACACCAGCGCCTTGTCTGGACCGCGCTTACCACCTGGAACAGAGCGTTGCGGACATACGCCATCAGTACAAAGTACGTTATCGAGTGCCAGTACAAACATTGTGTACCAGGTATGGATGGCATTTAAGTAAAGGATATAAAAGTTCGAGTTCTAAAATAGTACTAAATCGAAACAAAGTCCGAATTTCCAGAAATATCTAGTTATCTCATCGGCCAATAACCCGTATAATATATTAGTATTCAGAAAACTATCATTAATCAGTAACTTTTTACTTAAAAATAAGTAATAACTTGATAGAGAGGACGGAAGGCTTCACCTTTCGCCCACACAATGTCATTTCCTCTCCTCATAGTAATGGATTGACCTTTTCTGCCTACGGCTTGTTTAACATTAATAAGTTTCCATTGCGTTTCATATGGTTCTCTATTTCATTACTACCCTTACTCAAGTATTTATTCGCAAATCTAAAGATGTTTAAGTTCTATAGTGTCTACCAGCACCAATCAAACCAGAGAGCCATAATAATTCGATTAAAGACAAATATCCTAGGGTCAACCATGAATTTGACACAGATTTTAAATGTCGCAGCCGATTCAAGATAACACCAGCACGGCGCACTTCATAACCAAAACATCGAGGATCATGTCATTCAAATAAGGACGCGCGATCCAGCAGACGAGCGCAGCAAACGCGGAAATAAGCTGCTGCCTTGCTATTATAATACTCGTATAGACGAGAATATCCATATCACGTCATGACTTACAAATGCAGGCCAAGTAGAATATATGACCAACATACCCAGTTTATGTGCGAGTGAGGTGCGACGGCGCGCGATCCAGCACACGAGGGCAGCCAGCGCGGAAAGCACCAACGCTGCCGCCGCACACATCCACGCCCAGAATGCCACGCCATGCCAGTCGCCAGCTGAAACAATGACATGTCATTAGACTAGTTAAAATAATTCTGCAACCAACTTTAGCTTATATAAATAAGTGCCTACTAACGTTAAGAAACCTGATATATATGTATATTAACACATAGACGTTTCAAGTAACGCAGATAATCAAGCCGTATACGTGTATAAACCTGTGTGCCTAGGCGCAATAAAACAAAACGTCTATCTCTAGCGCAATACAAATTTTATATTTGAAGCTTTATGGAGGCAGCGAGGTTTATGTGTGAGATGAGGTAATTTATAGAGGAATTGCTCTCGCAATTTGCTCAAAGGAAAGGAAATCGGAGAGCGTCGTAGGACGCAGCGGCAGGTCGTCGGCGCTCGACGGGTACCCAAACATTTTTTAGGCTTTACCTCATCAAAAAGTTCGCTTTCAATTTCCCAACCTCCTTCATAATATAATCCAAATATAGAAACAAAAATCTTGCAAGAGCAAAAGACGATAGAACAGATAATAGTACTTTATTGCAATTCAACTTTATTCCTACCTAAATCATGTATCATAATCCTTATCACCACAAGTCACAAGATATGCTCACCATAGAACTATGTCACATTCTATCAAGCTCTATCTGTCAGTTTGATATTATGTCATAGAATGAAAAACTTCTATGAAATATCAGACTGATATAATGTGACATACAGTCCGTTTCGTTAAAGATGGTTCACAGTTAATATAAATAAGTCTATGGTTCACAGTTATTTTACCGCTAAAAATGACATTTCTACGATGAAAGTTGACTGTAAACTCACTGTAGATCTATGGTGTGTACATTTCATTGCTCGTGACTGTATATCGTTCGTTTTCGTGCCGTCCAAAATAGTCCATCTGTGTCCGTAACTTTTAATATACTGTATCTATAAGAACAACTAGTTCTATCTCAAGAAGACCCCTTTGCTATGAATGTTTTCAGGCGTGCACATACACATTATTTTAGTGTGCGTAATACGAGAGCGTGCAGACGCACACTAAGAATGTGCATGTGGACGCCTAACACATTTATAGCAAAAGGGTCTTCGTGAGATATAGCCGAGGTTCGATAAACGGTGAGTCAGCTGTCACGACGTTCATTATCGATGTTACGTTACGATGGAGGGTTTAATAAGTCGAGCGCGGGTAACTGCACGGTAAATACGTCAATGGGTGCCTACCTGCCCAATATTGCCAGGGTGATTGATTGCGGAACGAACACAAAAATAGATTAAGGATGGAAAAACTGTACTGCACCTAACTAATCACAAACTGAAAACTTGGTCTGAAAACACCTATTATTTGCTAGAAACTTCTCATGTGTATAATGATGCTTTACTTAACGCATATTCATAAATTTCAGTCGTAAAATCGTAACTTATGTGCTTACAATAATAATATATAAATAAAATATGAATTTTCTTTGCTCAACTTCTCTCTGAAATAACAATTACGAACAGTAAACTTCGCAAGAAAAACAAATAACTTTTATTACATTTGTACAACGATATTATGAATGTTCCAAAACATGTTTGCCGAATTCTGTTGTGCAAATATTGACTGCGTACTTTGTATGATTAAGTTCATCAAACCCAACTAAATACTTTAAGTACTAGGTATATACAAAAGGTAACTAATATTAAATTAAGCTAGAGTACATAGGTGATTAGTTTGTAAAAATAGAAATTTTTAAGGAATAGTACTCCAATTTTGGTTACTTTTTCATTTAATATGTACAAGCTTTTCAGTCCTTTAATGTGTTTAGTTATCTATTATATAACAATAATCGTTACTGAAGTTTTATGGGATGTTAATTGCGAAAGTACATAAGCTAGAGTACATAGGTGATTAGTTTGTAAAAACTGTTTCCTGTTTACGTAAAGAGAAGCAGACAGACGGTTGGATTAATATTTAATTCATCGAGAGCCGGCAGACGGCGTGGTGGGGTTGCGGTCGTCAATATTTGATAGCCGCTGCCCGGAGGAAAGCTGCAGGTAAGCGTGTTAGGAAACGAATGTAGAAGACTTAGAAAATCAATTGCAATAAAAAAATTAAGAAAATCAAATCTGTAGGTAGTACTTATTTTCACTCGTTACCCGTGGTCCCAGCGGGTCGACCCTTGTTAATGACTTACATAAAAACCAATATAATGCTTCTGGAAATCTTACACCAATCTGCCTATCGATTAACCAAACACGAACCTCACTTCGAATCACACTTCACTGCGCGGGAATTTAAATCATAAATGGGAAAATGATTAGGCTATTTTTTTAATCACAAAAGATTTAAGATAGCTAAGGTAGCTACCTAAAACCTTTTGCAATCGGTAAAGTAGCTTATATTCAGTTAATTCCTAACAACAAATTCACGCAAAGTGAAGTGAGGTTCAAAGTGAGATGCGAGTTTTGTTACAGAATCGACAGGCTGTATGTTAGTACATATTTTGTGAATGACTTGAATAATTAATAATAATACTAAGATAAATAATATTAGAAAAATACTAGAAAAAATCGACTCACCCGTAGCACCTCAGACGGGACTCGAACCCGCACCCTTGGGAATCCGGCCCAATGCACTGACCAATTATGCTACCGAGTCGCTCGGTATCGCTTGGTAATATAAAAATAGCATTGTGAATGCGAAAAATCTAAATTTAATAATAATAATACTTCTCGAAATCATACACCAGTGTTTTAGTCCCATACAAAGCAGTTTGTATTATGGCAACTAAGATAAGGATACAATAAAATAATAAGAGGATAAACATCCATGACTCGGGACTCGGGAACAAAATTAAATGCTTATGTTCATAACACAAACTTTTGTTAGGATTTGAACTCGGGCCCTTGGTGCAGTGGATAGGGTCGGTAATGACCAAGCGGTCGTCTCATCAGCGATAAATAAATACAATAAACTTAAAAAAGGTTTGAAATATTTTCCATCCACAGAATTCGAAATTCGAACCTGTGCTCTCCTGAGAAGTTGGGTTAGACCCTGTCCAGAGCTACGCGGGAAAAGTTAGCAACGTGTGCAATATCAACAGCAGTGTAACCAAAATCGCGTGTCAGATCGCGGCGAATTCGCCCTTTCTGGACAAGGTCTTAATTGTGTTGAAAGTCACGGTAGGTGAATGTGTCGAGGCACCTGACCCGGGTCACGACATCATGGAATAATTTATCATGTTATGAAAACTTCAACATACAGCAGCTTTATTAAATAACATAATATGTAACTATATGATAGTTTCTTTGAAAATTAAATTACCTGCAGTGGCTCTGTTTCAAAAATTTAAAATACCTGAATCGACAAAAAAAACTATATAATTATCAAACCTGCTCACATTAACGAGAATCGGTTGAGAAATGCGACCTGTAGAGGAAAACTGACGGACATACGAAAGCATTCTTGCCCAAGCTAATACAGAGGCGCTTCGCGTTCGCTCGGTCAATGAACTAGATCTATGCTATAAATCTATATGCTAAAAGCTTCAGTCATTTAAATTTTATAGTGTTGATAGTTCCTAAGTAATCTGCAGATTTTTTATTAATAACGCTCGTAGCGAGTATTTTTTTATATTTGGTCGTCACAGTCGTCGTTTACATTGCCTTAACAATTTTCCCTTTTTTTAGGGCACAGAGCTATCGTTTCATATAGTTGCAATTTATTATTGTCACATGTTTTGATGACTGTTATATTTATCTTTATGTTATTATGTAGAGTGAGGATTATCTTTGTATTCCAGCATATTCATTCGATTTAATAACATATTCAGGCACCTCATTTGCACGTTCCCGGCTGTTAGCCAGCCCGTAATGGCGCTCTAGCTGAGGGACGGATCCGATTGAGAAAATCGGTTGCTCATAACCGATATGACCATACCGTATAAACGGGTTAATGTTTTATTATAAATTCTTTCTATTTCTACGAAGATAGGAGTTATTATTACGAGATATGTGAATAACACTACACGCTATAGATGACGACGACAATTAAAATTCTACAAACTAATGGCTCTGTGAGCTACAGACCTCGCGTTTGTGACATTTTTTGAAATGTGCTAATAAACATAATGTTCTGTTTGGACCGAACAACCTGTTAAAAATATCTGACATGTATTTTAGTTGCTATGAAAGTTATATCCACGTCACAGAATTAATTGCTTGCTTAATTGTTGTAAAAATAAGCTTTTATTCAAAAATGCGCGGCCCGTATAATTAAAAAATAACTTTGTAAACAAAATTAAATGGAACAATTGATACCTCCACCGCACCCCGGCCCTCAATCAATGTCTTTAGCTTCCTACGCACACGATACACGAGTTTGAAACAATGTTTTTCAGCCTCTATTATGATACTTTCAGTGTTTTTGTAAAAGTTACTCTGAGCAAACGAACAGAAAGTACAAATTAAGTTCTCGCAACAGAATACGAAATTGAAATCATGACTGTATTTTCAGGAGAAAAATTTAGTTTGCCTTTTTCAGTGAAGTTCCAATTTTTTCCTCTCTCCGAAAAGAGAAAGGTTAATAGTATTTATAGAAATTGTATTCTTATAAAGATTGCTCAAAAATATATTGCGAAATTGTGCGATGTAGGTACATTATGAACTTTTAAGGAATAAAACTCCAATTTTAGTTACTTTTTTATTTAATATGTACAAGTTTTCAGTTCTTAAATGTGTTTAGTTATCTATTATATAACAATAATCCTAATTGAGGTTTTATGGGATGTTGATTGCGAAAAAGGCATTTATTTTGAAGTCCAACACGGCGGCCATGAGTCAATCCCTAAAGGGGTGAAATTGGCTTCATATTTTGTATGGCAATTAGACATTTAGACTTAAAACTTCGTATGAGTACTTCTAAAAACAAATAAGCAAATAAACCGATATGGATGGATATGTGAAATGGCATTTATTTCGAAGTCCAACACGACACGACAGTGGATACATTATTCAACCTCTAAAGGACTGAAGTGGGGGTTCGTTTTATTATAAAAAATAATTCGGGAACGAACAGGAACGGGATATGGATATCCTACTAATATTATAAATGTTAAAGTTTAATGTTTGTATGTTTAGATGTTTGGGTTACGTAAAAAAGACGAACGGGTTTGGAATGGCACACAGATAGTTTATAGCCTGGGTTAAAACATAGGATACTTTTTATCCCGGTTTAAGGTTCCCTAGAGATTTTCCGAATGTCGAAGTCGCGAGCAAAAGCTAGTAACTATTAATAAACTGTTATTTCACAAATATGTCATCATGTTAAATCAATTCGAATTGATAATTTATGAAGTTTTACTTTATTCCGCCCGATCGGCTCCGACCGTTGGCATACGCGAAAGTAATAACGCGAAACCACTACGTAGATGATATCGTCATAATAGTCCATCAAATGATTTTATAATGCCAATTATAAGTATATCATTCAAGCCTCAATTAAAGCGCTATTCATTTTATTCATTCATTTTCATAGTTTCTAAAATAATAAACACATTTTGAACTTAGATTTAGAGAAATAGTTTTAGATAATAAAATGTGTTTTTTACTGTACTCTTGGCATTTATTTTTAAGATTGAGTACTTATACTTACTAACCCTGAATTGTAAATATAATTCCGAATATTATTATTTCAAGCCGAATCAACAAAACCCGTTATCGCGTCCCTCATTTTTCCCATCTCTGTGAGTCCTTCAGCGGAAGACGACCTCAGACGAAGGACACTTCAGCTACACGCTCTTTGTTCGCTCGAGATACTCTTTGTCGGTCACAGATACCACAGATTATACTCCCATTCAATAAGATCTTATTTTAAATATTAAATTATGTTTGCAGATGGAACTGCATGTATATTTTTAAAAAAGGCCCTCAAGCTTAGATTGGAACATAAGCTCATTATTTTTATTTGATGCAGTCATTTGGTTCCTGTTAGATAGTAGCAAGAACTTTATAATCAGATTCTGAAATTATTGGTTGGTAGAATATTTTATAAGGCTTAAATGGTTGATAAAAGCGCAGAATATAATAATACAAGTAAAAAGGTAAAATAATAATAATAATATTTACATAAAGTTAATTAACTGTTCCATCTTATTGTCAGAATAATAATTTAAAACCAAGGTGGAGGCTGTACTTTTGTAAACAATACTAACGAAGGAGCTTAAATACATGTATAACTGTGACAAAACATCTATTATTATTGTTAGAACAATCAAATTATCAAAATAGTCCCAAAGTTGTGAAAGTACCAAAATAACACAGATTATATCAGTGTAACTTTTAGCCACATACATGTCATTCGTTTGTACGCACGACAGCACGTCAGGTTATACAGTTAAACTGCGAAAACTGCTTTTATTACGAAGGGCATAAAGGCGGTCTCAAGGTCAACATGTATAGTCTGAGGTGCCGTTGTGTGTACACATGGGGCCAAAGCTAAAGGTCGGAGAGCGGGCGAGCGCTAATTGCAGCCGCATTAGTGGTCGCTCACAGAGTACTTTTTATATTATGTGGTCGTTGGAATGGTGAAGGGTGTAATAACGCGCGAATGGTAAAAACCTTTTCAGACGAGCTTTCAAGTAATTCTATAACAAAACTACACATAATAAGAGAATTAAAGATTCTACGTTGAACTGTTTTATAATAAAACACGTTTTAAAACAGACTAAAAAGTATACAATAATTTCTCCCGTAAAGATCATCTTGTTGATCTTGTTTCCATCTTTTCAGTTGACTTGTCTTTTGATGCAGGCGGGTATTTTAGTTTTATTTCTGAATTGTTACACGTAAAATAAAAAATCTGCACCATATTTTTCTTTATCTCATCAATTGTAAGAAAATGTTTTGGATCGACCCTCACCGAATACCCCGACAGCTCACGGGACGAAGGCACTAAAACATTAGGGTTTACGATGCCTAATGACGACGTCTTTGGAATCACATTGAACCGCCTGCCTACCTACGTGAATACGTTACGACCGAGCGATCGCGAAGCGCGAGCGAAGCGTCTCTAGTTCAGCTTGGCCATAAATGTTTTGCTTTCGTATGATCGCATTTCTCAACCGATTCTCGTGTTTTGTGAGTAGGTTCGAGGAGGTTCTTATTAAACGAGTCAGATTTTTGAAATTTTTGAAAAAAAAAACACATTTCCGGCATTTTGAAAAATGATCAAAATGTCTCAAACGCGGGGCTCTACAACTCACATAGCCACCAGTAAATAATCGTTTTTCGGCAAAATCAGACAAAAAAAACGACTTTTCATAAAAACTTCCATCAGCTCTTCGGACATTTTATGGAAAATTGTTTTTTTTTTTGTCTGATTTCGGAAAAGTCGTAAAACAAAATGTTCATGTTTATGTTAGGATGTTAGTAATCTACTCCAGCGAGGTTGTTGGTGTTTTACAAATAACTCTGTATAGGGATTAGTATTTTATTAGCGTTTCGTTTTTGTTTTTACATTAACTTTTGTTTATTTTTCAGAAATAGTAGCTAGCTACTGTCTTCATGAGTCAATCGGTTACATGTTTCATGAAAAAACATTTTGCTCAGTATTGACTCACAAAATTATGACCGACTAACAGATGTCACGCTGTGCGTGGTTGGCAGTTTAGGTTGATGAAATAATGGGTGAAATACATATAATTAAATATAATATACATTATAGAAACAAGGACACTGCTGATGGCATCCAGCTTTAGTCGCTGAACATTATTTCAAATATGTTTTCAATGCCTAATAATGTATTTTATAACTATTTCAGTTTTGAAATCATTAAAAGTTAAGCCACTTCAAAATTAAATAATTTGCCTATAGCCCTATACTAACATAACAAACTGACTTTTTTGTAAAACGGTATAAATTATAATCCATCACTTCCTCCGCACGTCAAGTTTAATAAAACGAATAACTCAAGTGTATTTTACTGAAATACCTGTTACACATTTGTAGTACGATAGTCATAGCCATAGTCATATTGTTTATTGCAACATGTTGGTTACAAAGATCTTACAAAGTAAATAGTACCATAAACAGGACCCTGTAAGGGTATTGCAACTTAAAATTAAATTAAAAATACTAAAATTACTTAAACATAATATTAAAGTTTCTTTTAAGTACTAACAAAAACAAAAAATCTAGAATAGGTAAACAACATTATACTTAGATGAGATCAAGGAGGATATTATGCTAATCTTTCATGAACTTATTAACAAAAGCACATCTAGTAAGAGAATCTGCATGCACAATAAAGATTCCTATAAACAAAGAGATCTTTCCATTTTTTTCATTAAAAAAATAAAATGGCATAAAAATTTACAAGATATTCGAAGATTAATTTGAATTTACTCGTAATTACGTCCTAAAACAGCAACGCGCATTTCATCCAACCAAATGATCAATTAATGTAAGTGCTTTGCTTCCACACCGAAACACGCTATTAAAGCCTCTCTTAAGTGGTTCCAGCGTAATCTGTCAAAAGATTTAGCGTCAGTCTCTTAACTTTCGAATAGGCGAGTATTACCTATAAATATACACGGTTAATTTTAAGTACATCTGAAAAAGTAATAGGAGTATCTCTTCCTAACTCATAGATTTAGTTTTTTTTTTCTATTCTCTATGCCTTTACTCATCAAGTGAAGTTTCAATATTTCATAATTAGTCAAGATGTTGAGGTTTGTGTCACAAAATTTTACTGATTTCGTTTCGTTTGTTTTATGTATTAAGTTTGATAGAGAAACTAGTTTTGTATGTTTTTTTTAGAATATTAGTGGCATCTAAATTACTGATAATGATAAATGTCCATCAAATGTGCCATAAATATTTAATAATTAATTCCATTTTTAAGAGCTAAGCAACATTATTTCTTATTTTCATAATTTCTCTCAAGTAATCATTCGAAGAAGCTACGCTATACATTTTTGACAAGTATTTTTCTTTCAAGAATCCTCTAGAGGTCAAAACCTGTCTTCATTATTTTCGAATAGGGCGTCGTAATATTAGTCCTAGAGTCGGGCAAGTAATGGCTAGTATAATGCGCTGATCTGCGACAAGGGTCGACATATCGTTACGTGGCCGCCATTTTTTCAAAGCTTCTGCGACACTGAAACGAATAACGGAGGAAACGAGTAGTCACGTATGAAAAAGTAATTTTGTGTAAAAAAAATCTGTGGTAAAAATATAGAAAAAAATAAAATACCTCCTCCACGATCATGTACATACCTAGATACTGTAAGTCTTTTCTAATTAATTGATACATTATAAAAATAATGTTATGAAGACTATTATAAGCACAGTTTTTTTATTTATTTGACTGTAGTGAACACACCAATGCACTAAATCTCGCGGTAAATTATGACCCGACTTACAGGTGCTGTAAGACCTGCGATAAGTAGCTATGTATGTAGGTACTATAAAATAAACTGATTACGAACAATAGCGGTGAAGATTGTACTCTATTTACCGTTAAGACCGATACAAGATTTATCTTATTGCAATTATTAATAAATTGCTTTAGCAATATTATGTTTTTATGGTATAGCACAAACGGCACTAGTGAATGTGTTAATTATTGCAAAAGAGTCGTTGCTACAAACATAAATTGATTACTTTGATGACAATTTATTTCACAAAAATTTCACAACTTATAAAACAACAACAAAAGAGCTTCATTACATGTTTAAAGAGATGTTTAACATTTCATTTGATTTTATCCACAGTGTAATCATGAGTCACTGTGTTACTCCATTCCTGTTTAGCTAAAAGTTAATCAATGTTTAACACTAACGCAAGAATTAGCTCAAACGAGTCCGTCTAGCTCAAATAAGTGCTCTGAATCACTGACCTGGATTTGTAACGTAGATAGCTACGGCTAAAATTCATTAGAAGTATTGGCAAAATACAACTTCTACTGAACTTACTATTTTTAACAGAAAATCCATTTCCAACATACTAATATCATAACACATTATTCAATCAGTTTTAGGTTTAATAACCATTAACACAAAATCGTACATATACTGGACACTACAAATATGATTCAATAGAGAGATAAAAACTATCAATGTTCCGTCACTTTTGATCCGGCAGCGACAGCAGGAGACATGTCGAAGCAACACTACTGGGTATTTCTATGATATACCTTCCGTAGTAGTCGTACACGTCGTTTTCATATAAAATACATAAAAACCAGTAGTGTAGCGGCGAAACATCGCCTGTAGCCCGTAGTCGGCTACGAACTCGTAGCTTGCAAATCGAAAATACGTAAGTACTATAAATCCATATTTTAGCATTCGTAGTCGTAGAAATTTATCTATTGTTTCCGTAAATAGTGACATCGTAGCAAAAAAATAACAGGCAATAATACACGTGTGTTTGGTGGTCACGTCCCCTACCGGTTGCGAATAACAAACATCATCACGTAAAAGAGGCTGCGGCTTACGTCACCGCAACGTCGTTACGTAACTACCATTTATACACTTTACATAAATTAATGACGACTGATAAAGACGACCTACCTTCTCGAGTGTGATTTTACTGTGACTACTGTTTTCATAGTGTCACCATCTCAGAGAGCCCAGGTTCGATTGCCCGGCTGGCTCAAAAATAAACAAACGCTAACAGCTTTCACGTATACTCGTATTCTATTATGCTCCTAGAAGTATTTAAATGCAGGAATGTTGGTGCAGTAGGCAGGACCGCCAGGTCGCAGTTGGCAACTTTACCCTTTTTATTTTTCTCCTCTACTTCGGCTTCCGAACATATTTAGCGAGAAATAGCACTTTTTATTTTTTCTCTCATTGAATCGGGAGTCTGTATTTGATTCCGTCTTGAATGCGAAACGCGTTTGCTCTTTGTAACAAACTTTAACGGCCTTACCACAAAAGATTTTAAAACACTGTTTAACAAGTATTTAACTGAGACACTGTTTAAATGTGATGCTGTCACTTTTTTGACAATATTGTTTGAAAGAGACGGCATCACATTTAAACAGTGTTTTGAAATCTTTTGTGGTAAGGCCGTAAATTGTTAGTACGGTAAGATTTACTTAGAAAACATACAACATTCACTTGTCTTAACAAAAAAATGTGCATCCAATGCACATAATATAGACATGTTGAAATTTTTTTCAAATGTAGGGTAGTGTAATGTCGAAAGTGTATTTGCTTGTCATGAAAGTTTTTGCGGTTCCTATTGTTAGAAAAACACGGTTTTTCAATTTAGGTCATTTATATTTCCGTTAGGCGACTACGAATGCTACGGCGTAGCACGATGACTACGAATAATTCATATATAGTTTAATAAAAACTTTGATAATTTAATTTCTGTTTATCCTTGATTTTAAAATGTATATTTTGAAACGCTTTTGTAAAGAATATTTGTAAAAGTTTTAAAAATGTAACAGCCTTTTAAAAGTAATTAGTTTTAATATTCTTGACTAACTTTTGATCCACCGTTCTAGTAAAATACCACGCCTTGTAAAATATATTATGTATTGTAACAAAAAGTAAAATAAACATTTGATTACATGATATTACATGATGCATGAGGCAGTGGTTTCGACGTCAGATGTCGTTTTCATATTACCGTATGGCTGCCCTTCTAAGCATATAACCAAGGACGTAACAAAACGCTCGTAACAGTAAGTTACAATGACGAAGCGCCCTCCATCATCGTCCTCTTCTTAGTCGCCATCGGCTGAGAGTAAGAGATTATATTATGTAGACTAGAACCGGGTTTGACAAAAAGAGAGTCACTGCTAAATATAATATGCGAATTGGTCACAAATAAGTACGTAACTGACTGCGGCGGCGTCTTTCCCTATAAAACTGTCAAGCCTTAAGCCCCCGGCCGCACGTCACCGTATCGAGGGTTGTACAGTTGACGGCACATCAGACTATACATGACCTTCTGTATCCCTACGTTATGAAAGCTGTTTTCGCAGTTCAACTGTTTAACTTGATGTGCAGTCGTGTGTACCATGTTGTACGTCGTGCGTACCCTGTACGACGTACAACTCTCCAGAGGCAGCTTAGGACCCGCTTGGAGGACATATCTTTTCCAGAATACTGCCAAATGTCACTGTACGTACCTGACTCGTTGTACTTTTAATATTGACTGTCCTTGGGTTAAAAACGTTACTTTTAGAGCTTGTTTCTCAAAGTCCGGTTAAGTTCTCATTAACCTACTTTATAGATAGGTTAAACTAGAAAATCCGTTTACAATTAAACCGGCTAATAAGTGCTATACCAAAACTGTGAAACAAGCCATTATTTTAACAAAATTTAAACAGAACTTCTTTGATAATATTTAAAAAAAATGTGATTTTCGTTCAAATTTTTTCGTTTAATTAATTATTAAATGCTTTATTCCTAGTAATGCCATTTCAAAGTAATGAGTGGGCGCTAAAAAATAAAGAACTCACGTTAAAGAGCACGTTGTTGGCTTAACATTCTTAGACTCGCATCATTGTTTGGTGTCAGTTTATCGAGACTTCGGTTAGTTTCGTTTATCGATATATCGTTATTTATTTATTAAAGAAACTTGAAAGGATAAATTCATTATCTCAAAAATACCAACAGATTTCAAACACGTAACGTGTAATAATATTATTTTCAACACAATTACTCGAAAAGTAAGCCTTATTACATCGCTTTTAGGGCAAAAAACCGATCTATAACACACATAAACGTAATAACGTTACACACTAGTGCATAATAGAATTACCCCTTCAAAGTTAAATTAGTACCTTACTGCAAGTTATATGCGAGTAAACAGAGTATTCTCAATTTTACAGGGTAATACTAATATTTTTTTTAGTAATAACAAAGAGAATTCTTAATAATTTGTTATAAAATATTTTAATTATAATTTTCATATTTTGTTTTATCGTATTTGTCACTGTCGTAAATTATTTTGTTTTTTATTCGCAAATGTGTTGAAACTCGTAAGCTCTGCTCACTTGTATCATAATATAACTATTCTTCTACCACATATAACTTAAATCTTGGAGTAGTGAGTTTTTGGATATACACCGTTACTTTGTGGTCATTTCTATATTTAAAGTGAGAGTTTTACCAATGCAACTAATCATTTTTGCCAAAGAAACATGAAGATAATGTTTTTAACTTACCCATACTAATACAATGTTTTACCTGTCTAGTTAGTATGGACGTACCAAAGTTTTTTGTCGGTTTCAACCCATGTTTCTTTAGCAAAAATTTTTAGTTTCATTGTTAGAACACTCACCTTAAGTAAAACTCCGTTTTCGCATACTTCCTCGACGTACCTACCTGTTTTTGTATGAACATCCCACATTATAATTATAATAAAAGTATCTTAAAATAAATTTGTTTGAGAAAAACGATTAATAATAATAATAATCTACTCTAACCATTTTCTGTCCATACTTGATCTCATGGCTGAAAGCCAACTGCACCTAACGTAAAAACTAGATACTAGGTATATACGATTGCTCAACAAAAACGCGTTTAATTTTCAAAGTTACATCAGAATGGGCTTTGGCACGATTTTAAAACTCAGTGACTTTTTAAATACCTACTGCAGTGAACTTTTTGGTTGCAAATCATTGTACAAAACATATTTTCCTTAAAATTTTAATGGTTTTTTTTAATTGATCCGTCTGTTTATCCGACTTTGGAAGTCGGATAAACCACCAATTACATTTCCACAGCCCGCAATACTTTGTGGTAATCTGTATAAAGTCACCGACGAGGAAATCCAATTAGTGTAGTTTCACTAACATGAGGGACGGATATAGCATAATTCGATTCCCGTATATCCAGGACTCGTTGCTTTGAATTAGGGATATAGAGATCGGGGTGGGGGAAATAAAAGAATTGCGTGCAGCTGAAATAGAAAAACGCAGAAGATCCTTTGAAGCAGAATGTCTATTTTTAGCAATTTGGAGACGCCCAAAGATCGGTGATAATGTGTGGATGTGTACGGTCAAAATCGTGTTGTGAATTTATGTTTTGCCTGTCATACGATGTAAAAACTCTTTCATGATGTATTCAAGGCGTTACACATTAGATGTCGTTATAATAAACAAAGAATTTGACTTGATTTGTGTTAATATAATTTGTAATTCGTCTGTTATTTCATAAAAATAATAGTTGAAAGTGATTCCCATTTTGCAGCGGCTATCATTCAGATAAATCTATTTAATTTATTCCTAACCAATAATTACTTTTGGTTCTACGACGGATATAGTTTTATATAACCACTACTTATTTTATGGTTAGGATTTTTTAATTATTAATTATATACCAAGTATAGGAAAAGATAAAATATATAAAAGCTACCAAAATGATTATAAACCCGACCAGCAACAGCCTTTAGAGCTTTGGATTTCTCTTTGGTCTACGTTTTAAATTCTACTGTGACATTTTTTGGTAAACAAAATGTAATTACAAATAATATCGGGAAGACGTCTTCATTTAATTTCTCGTGCTCTATCCTTATCACCTGCGGATGGTTAAACTCATATTCAACAAATTATGATCCATAATCTGGATAAAAGTAAAAAATGTTTGAACAAATTCACTATTAGCTAAAATATAAGAGCTGCTTATTTTAAAATCGCGGTAGAATCTAAATAACGTTTTCATTGTTATTTCTAACATTTTAAAACTTAAAACACAAACAATAATTTAATGAAGATTTCGTCAAAAACAAGATAAGCACGAATTTGAAAAACAGCTCGGAACAGAATAATTAAACTCGTTGTTGGGATAAAATAAAGTGCCGGGGCGTCAATATCAGCTGGCAGTAACTCAACATTAATTTCATAATTAATTGCTCCTAAGCCTTCCTCGACGCCACCACTGCTGCGACGGAAATCGCATTTGAAATTATGAAACCTTTTTTCTTTACTCTTTATAAAGGGCAGGGCTTAAAGGGCAAACATAAAAATATACTATTAACATCTAGGCATTTCTTTTATTTATATTGATTAAGATCGATCGACCATTTTTATCTACTAATACATCTTGAGTTTTCGTATCATTGATTTTAAAGTCTCGCAAGATTTTATTCAGATAGATATACTTTTAATTGTTATAGTAATACTGCTAAGATGATTAGTTTTTTAATTTTTACTATAAGTAATTTAATTTTCGGAACTCAAACACAACTAAATGAAAATGTATACAAAACTAATAACACAGTGTAGAAGCGAAAATGAGTTTTTTCAATTTCCAGATTTCTTTCCTCTTTCAGGACTTTCTTCATACGTTCGTATGAGGGGTGTATTTTTAAGTAAACGAGATAAATTGCGCGTCATTCCATCTCCCAAGCTTTTTGTAACAAATAAGTAAGTAGCTCTTGCTTACCAATATACTTGTATAGCGTCTAAACCTCAGGATTAAGCCTTCCTCAACGTATTATTATGGACTAATATTGTTTTACTTACATGACTCGACGGGACTGATGTCGGGACCATCATGCGGTGCCAGCATCTTCATCGTGATAGCCCCGGGCAATACGCTACTAGACACCGACACCTTGGCAAATTTACGCCAAAACCACACAATGAAAAACCTATCTTATCGATGGAATCGCGTTTTCCCGATAAATTTTCTCGTATATTTCGCGGAGCCCAACAGGCTGTTGTCTCCGTGTAATGCATCTATCGATCAGCTTTAAATACGCGCATGCGCGTGGTGCCCAACCACCCGCATGCGTTTTTGAGTGACGGCCATCTTGGAACGGAAGAACGTCACTTGACAGTTGACAAGCTTAGTGTGTTTTTCCGGTGATTTATTTAAATTTGGCGAATGTGGACGGGATTACTTAATAACTGAGTTATTAAGTACCTTTGTATTTTAGTGACACATTGATAGAAATTAAAACTTTTTACTTGTTTTTGCTGGTATAAGTTGGATTGCTTGCCTGGTACAAAAAGATTTTTGGTACTTATATTACCAATAGTAGGTAATTAAATTTCAGTCAAATATTAGAAATATTAAACTGGAAACCGAATGTTTTTATCACTCGCAAAGTCGTTTCATAGTTCTATGTCATTAATGTTACTTGCATGAAATATGGGTTTTCTCAAAAATTTATGAAAAAGTAATTAGATAAAAGTTTACACTTGTTATAAATTCGTGTTGCTCTTGTTTCTGAAGAAACCTTAATTAAATCATAAAATAGAAAGAGAACAGAAGTCAAGCTTAGTATCTACTACGCGCGCAACGCACACACACATAGATAGTTCTCACCGACCGATGACACTGCGTCACGCATTCGAACTCGTTTTGAGGTTGGTCTGAGATTTCGAGAGCGCACGTAGTACTACTAAGCTTGACTTCTGTTCCCTCCCTATTTTGTGATTAAATCTCCGTATGAGTTTTAACTTTCAAAATGTCAGAAACAACAGAGTTAACGTAATTTAGATTCTACTGCGGCTTCAAAATAGGCGTCTCTTATATTTTTGCTTCATTAGATATCTTTTGCAAGTTTAAAAGAAACTTCAACAGTTATAAATTAATTTTATTGAAAATCGTAAATAAATTTACATAAAATATTAATAAATATTATTACATCACGTACGAACTTATGTGTGAGTGTATGACTGAGGCGCGGTGGTGGTCGCGCCAGAATGTGTTTGTGTGTTTGTTTGTGTGGAGTGCGAAGTCTAGTATCCAGCCAGCTCGGCGAAGGTGGAGTCCATTTCGTCGGCCAAGCTCTTGTACCGATCCTTGTTGATGCCCAGCTCATCTGATACACACAACATTATGTTAAACATCATTCTAGCAAGACTATTTGCATACACTACTGAATCTACTTCTTCAAAATACTTTTCATCATCCTCAAATTATTAAATGTGTATTTCATTTAAATATTTAAGATGAGCGTTTTATAAAAAGATTTAAAATCTTCATTTTAAAAAGCGCAAGCAGGTAGCTTTAATGTATGTTTAAAGTAGAAAATTAAAGATTAAATAAAGATAAAGTACCTTTGAAGCATTGATCCGCGATGGTAGCAGCAAAGCATTAGACAAGTTAATCACAACACGAAAAGCAGGGCCAATAACAACGATGTCTGAGGGACTGTCGCAAGGTAGTCACTTGGGCCATGACAATCCCAAAAGAGATCGTTAAGGGTTAGGGCATGTTAATAAGAAAAGAGATTTAAGTTGCTCTAAAATGCTGGAGATTCTGAAATACAAATAAACATGGTCGGTGATTTGGATTTGTGGCGTTTAAAGGTGATTCCATTTGGTTCGCAGGGTGGCGATGTAATCGGACTAGAGGGTGATGTGTCGGACGGTATTGTCTTAGACTAGTGCTGTAAGGGTCTGTTAGTATCCTGTAAGCTCGGCGAATGTGCCGTCCAAGTCATCGCATATCGCCTTGTATTTCTCCTTCTCGTTGAACAATGCGTCTGTAAAATGCGTCATTTCAATTAAGCCGCAGGACAAATAAGCTGCACCGACTTTAAAGATAATTAAAAAGATTTTGATTAAAAAGCTTTGCCATCATCAGAGAAGTAATATAATTCTCGTTGTTGTTAAACTTATTAATTAAATATCACAGTCTTAAATTACTTTTATATTGAGATAGATATTTTATAAATAGAAGAGTGTCAGGTTATTTTGGCTAATTTGGGCATACCTTCGAGCCTGTCGACTTCCTTCTGGAGTTTCTTGACGGTCTTCTCTGCGAACTCGGCGCGCGCCTCCGCCTCCTTGAGTTTGATGGTGAGGGTCTTCAGCTGCTTCTTGAACTCTTCCACGCGCTGGTTCGCCTTCTCCTCGGATACTTCCAAGGATTTTAAGGAGTTACCTACGACCTGGTGGATAACGGTTTTGTTACAAGACAGATTCACTGGCTTTGATTAAATGATAAGTTTACGTTAAATAATATTATACTAGAAAAAAAACGACTCGTCACCGATATATAAATAGCATTGTGAATGCTAAAATTTAATTTAAGTAGATAAGTTTACCTTTAATTCCTCCTCAAGTTCAGAGATTTTGGCGTCACCGGACTTGACACGGTCCTCAGCCACTTCGAGCTCGTCTTCAACGAAGGCCAGCTTGCGGGAAACCTGGGGTGCCGCAAGCAAAGTCGGTAAGTACAGCCTTTTCGGTGCAAAAATACATTTTATAGGTGTGACGTTAAAAACTGTATTTAGGAACAAGGTAAAATATAAATTAAGCTCTTGGTGTCATTTAGTATAATTAATTTCATACCATACCATATTTACTGTACGGAGAGTGATATATAAGTCAATGGTACGGAGGTATATGGAATCTTAAACAATCATCGAAAATAAACATTAAATTTCAAATCCATTTAAAGGTCTTTAAATGATTATTGTATACATTAGGTCATTATTATGAATTGGTTCGTGATTTCCATGTTTTACCATTATTAGGCTGAATTAACTTATGAAGATGTTTGGACTTGGTTTTGGTTGGTATTTAGCAGTTAGTCTGTTGTTTACCTCGTCGGACTTGCCGTCGGCGTCTTCAGCGAGCAGACGGGCCTCCTTCAGCTGGTTGGTGAGCTGGTCCATACGCTCTTCATCTTGCTGCGACCTGTTCTCCAATACTTTGCACATACTGCCAACACAGACAAGGGAAACCTTTAGAAAATGTTAACCTCTCGGAAAACTGTCGGGAGGGAGTTAACAGATAAAAATATATAATAATATAATAAGTTTGGAAACTTTTACCAATATTATCTTAGGGTATGTATTGCATTTTATAGTTACTCAAATTCTCAACGAACAAAATTAAATTAAATCTCATTTTGTATTTGCAATTCGCGAAACTACTAACTACATAAGTACATACTCGAATATTGTTCTAGACGGCTATCTCATGTGAATAATTTAATGACAGTCGCAGAAGCTCTGCAAATAATTAATCACCATTTAGTATGACACAAATTGATAGTATCTGATTATCAGAATACTTAAATAAATAAATCTGTATAACTTAATGTATTTCAATATTAATATTAATATTTTCTGGTTTAAAAGAATACTTTAAGTTATTACCGTGGTCATTGATTATTTATTTCTGAGTGACTATAAATAATTATAATTATTAAAAAAAAGGAAATGACTTCTTAAACCTAAAAATATTCAATTCAATGAGCGATATTGCATATTGCTTTAAATATTTGTCAATAAAAATATGTCAGAAAATTACCATCTCAATATTGTCAAGACCAGTATTGCAGTAATTAAGGAAATGACTGCTGGTATTGTGAGTATCCAGAATACTCTACGACACCTGTATGATTGCCACACTTTAAAATAAGTAAGGAATCCTCACCGGTTGTTCTCATCAGCGGACTGCTGAGCTTCAAGCAGTTTCTGCTGGGCAGTGCCGGACCTCTCCTCGGACTTCTCGAGGTCCTCCTCAATCTGCTGCACCTTCCTGTTTTGGGCGGCGACCTCCGCCTCCGTGGAGGCCAGGAGCTTCTCTTTCTCCTCCAAGTCTTTGTTGGCTTGCTCCAGCTTGTTCTTGTTTACAACGAGATCTTCCTCAACCTGTGCTAGCTTCTTCTGGAGTTCACGGACTTCCTCGTTGACCTGTAATGGTTACCAATTTAGAGTGAATGGAGGCATTTGTGAAGTACTTATGGCTGCTAATCTTTCATTCGTTTATTACGCACCCTGACTTAAAGTTTTGATAATAATCATTATATATAATTTGATCACGTGTGGTTTGTGTTGTCAATTACAAACAATGATTTTAAACTTTTCCAGACATAAGGAAAGCGCTAGTAGTAGGGGTGTACCAGGACACATTTGATGGCTCATAATAATCACGACGGAGGCGGAGGACGGCCGCACGTACCTTCTCGGCGCGGAGGTTGGCGTCCCTAGCCTGCTGCTCGCAGGTGTCGGCCTTGTCCATCGCGTTGTCCTTCTCCAGCTTCATCGCCTGCATCTTCTTCTTAATCGCGTCCATTGTGGCGGTTGTTTGTCTTTACGGTCCGGTTCAAAAATACGCCTGTTACTGGCCTGCAAACAAACAGCCGTGTCACAAGAGAAAATCACATAACAGTAAAAACCAAAAGACAATAGCAGCTCTGCTTGTGTTTGTGCTAGTGTTTGTGGATGTTTTAAATGACTTATAATATAAATAACTACCGTGTTCAAAGGAAAAATTTCTTCCGCAATAATACCTATTTTTATATTTTAAAAAATTGACGCCGATCTTATAGTCAAACTTATGATGTTTATCCTGCGATTATGAAATATTTCTTTTAACAAATAGTTGTCATAATACATGAATTATTTAATTAAACCTAACTATGCGAAATCAGTCCAGCCGTTCACGGGTGAAGCCGTGACAAAAGGAAATAGGGATTCATTTTTATATATACAAGGTGTTACAAAAATACCCCTAATGCCGAATATGGTATATAGGGACCATCAAACTGAACAACTTTTACTATGGGACCAACTCTGAAATCGCGAAAAAAAAATCAGCTGTTTCGTACAAAAATTAAAATCAAAAATATCAAAATGTATGAAACAGCTGATTTTTTTTTCGCGATTTCAGAGTTGGCCCCATAGTAAAAGTTGTTCAGTTTGATGGTCCCTATATACCATATTCGGCATTAGGGGTGTTTTTGTAACACCTTGTATAGAGATAGATATTAGGTACAATCTTGTTTAGGTACATCAGTTAATAGATTTTATTCTCTAACATTCTAGTCTGTATCTAAAAGTTAAGCGAAGTTTATAACTACTAAAACGCAATACCCGAGTTTCCCGAGGGAGATAAGACACGCCGAGAGCCTGAAGTTCACTCAGGTGTAAAGCTAGACTCCATCAATTATAAGTTAAATGTTCAGTGACTGGGTTTAAGTGGGTATTAAATATTATTAAAACTTAGATTTTCAGTTTAATTTCTTTTTTATTTCCAGCTGAGTAGAACTTTAGACTTTTCGAAAGGTTGTTATTAAGTACTTTTACCGTGTGTTTTTTCTTTTTATCATTGCCCTTACTCTTTAAATTAAATTAAATATTTTTTTATCATATATAGATCAGAATATCAGTTGTTTATTTACAGTCGGAATAAACGGATCAGATTTACTACTTTTTCTGTTTTGTTTTTACTTGTCTTTTTATTGCTCTTGCCAAAATGTTTTTTCGTTCATTTCATTCGTTTTTCACGTTAGGCTACTAAGTAAATAAGTAAGGTTAATATGATTAGTGATATTTTCGTTCCTTTTTCACATAGGCTAGAAAATAAATAATAATTAGAATTTCATTTGGTTCAGCAGATTGGCCGGGAGCCAGTGTGCCGGTACCAGATGCGATGCTGCATAATAATTATCTGGTCCGCGACCCCGATACTAAATTATATCCCAACCTAATTATTTCCCACCACGCTCGCAATCTGCGGCCGTTCAAACCTAAAATATGGCTCTCATTTCACCATATTACGAGTAACTTAATTATAATATTAAGTTTCAGGGATTCAGCTTTCCTTTGTTTATTATAAACTAACTTCCGCATGCACTTCATCTACGTAAAATTCCTTCCTCTTCAAAAACATAGCAAATGTCACTAATGGTCTGTCTTCATCTTCACCGAGTCACTTCAACTTTCAAATCAAATTGCGTCAAACGCATGCAATAGTGCCTCCAAACCATGCGCTTACATTTGAAAAGATAGGTTGCATGCCCTGAAGTATGCCTCTGTTGAAAGCGCAAGAAGAAAGCGAAAGCGCACGATCAGCGTGCGCTATTGAATGCCTTGAAGCATGCATGAAAGTGTAAGGGAACGGGAAAGCGATCGCATGAAGACACGCCTTAAAGTATAGTGTTGCCTTCTATTGGTGAAAGAGTTTTAGCAATCGGATAAGTATTGTCAGAGATTACCTCCTACATCCAAACTAATCTTTATCTCATGAATTTATCTATTTTATAGATTCCGTGCTAGAAATTTATTATTTGTAAAAGCTTTCTTATGAAAATATTTGTCAAAGAAGAAAATTAAGTTCAACATTTTCTTGTTAAATGGTTTAAAACTAAACAAGCTTTTGAAGTAATAATTATCTTTAATGAACTGCTTTCTCAATAATTTTAAAATATTTTGCATAAAAGTAATTAGGTATCTTTAATAACTTTGTACGCGAAATAATTTCATGGGCTAGTACCACGCTAGTACTATGTAATTATGGGTGTTAATTTTGACGATGAGAGCATAGCTGGGCGTAGGAAGTTGTTTGTTTACACATCTAAATTACGTAAAACACCAAAATAACTTTGATTTTTGAGCAATGAGTTTTTTGAGTGCCTACAACGATGTCATGTCATAGCTAATTTTTATACGTTTCACGACCCCACCATCATCATCTGAAGTGGCAGATTCAGTACCTAGGTACGTCATAAGGAAATACAACTCATTCTATGTTAATATAGTGGAACTCCTTGCCTGAGTCTGTGTTTCCCTATAGGTACAATCTGGGAGCCTACAAGTCGCAAGTGAATAATGAATACCTTAGAAGGTAACACGCTTGCTAGCTAGAGCTAGCAAGCGTGTTTCATCGTAGGTCGCATCACCGCTTACCATCACGCGTGATGTCGGTCAAGCAGTTGCCTATCTATTATAAACAAAATATGATTTGGGTGGATATGATATGATCAATGTTTCAGATTTCTATAAATCAGGTCTTATCTTCAACTACTTAACCTGAGTTTAGATCAAACTACGAGTGTGTGATGTTGTAAAACAGATCCATCATAGGTCATGATGTAACAAATATAATTTGTAACATTATGGTGTGAATAAATTAATATGAATATGAATATCTATACGTATACAGGTCAATGATTTGTTTATATGGTGAATATATCTATCACATTGATTGATTGTCACACTGATGCTAAAATATGGCATTCAGCACAAGTACTAGCGTTTCCATGAAAAGATACAAATGAAAAAAATGTTCATGTGATTCACTGTTAAACCAGGTTTGCAATAAATATGGTGCCTAATCTTTTATAACCGACTTCGTGTCACTGACCCACTTGCAAATGCAACGACGGTCGCGGTTCGAATCCCGTGGAAGGCTATTGTGTCATGAAACCAAGTACAACTTGACGTTAACTTGTCTAGTAACATGTTATTGAACGTTTACCTGTCTAATGATGTGAAAAAAAATACTTTCGACTAATTGCAGATAGTATATGACTTTTGTCACTGCAGATTATCTACGCCCAGTGATATTAAATAGTTTACGTCCATAATACTAAAATAAATTGCAGATATATACCTATGTGATAAAAGTAATTTAATTTATAAAATATGATCACGAAAAATGTATTCTACAATTATTTATATAATTACCTAAATATTTGTTTATTTGGAATGAGATCGTTTTCTCTTCATAAAAGATGACTCCTTTTGATTTCCATCGATAATTTATTGGAGGTCTTACTACTCAATATGCATATGATAATAAACTGCTCCCTAATCTATTTAGAAGATATGTAGTTTGTACACTTGCATTCACTATAGTGAATGTACTCTGCTTGTTTTACTTCACTGCAAGCTACAATATAATAATATTAATTATACACAAGGTCATTTAATATACATCTGAGTATTAAATTTTGTTTTTTTCGCATTCACAATGCTACTGTTATATTAAGATAAATAATCCCATCCCGGTGAGACGACTTTTTCTAGTATTTTTTCTAATATATTATTTTTCTTAATACAACTGAGTAGTCAATACATTGGAACAATACAGATTATCACGAAACAAAAACTAAAATCTATTCATATCAATGTTGGTGTTTGATATTTCTGAACCCAAAGGCTAGGTCCAAGAAAATAATATTCAAAATATAATACCGTTACAAACTGGCCTGAAAAAATACTTTTAATCTTCATAAAATGTTAATGATTCGTAAACTAAAACTATGCACACAGACATCTATAAAACTCAAGTTAAATTGGAAAGCGCGCAATCTTCGGCTGGAGCGAAAATAACGGAGATGTGACGTCACAGCTATTCCTGGCAGTTTGTCAAGTTGGCGATATTGTTCACAGAAATAAACCGATTTCAGTGGTGGCAACAGCTGGGAGTATGCGTGTAACAGAATATTCCCGCAGATTAGGACGGGCAAACGTGTGAGCGCGGGAACAAGTGATTTCTCGCCGCGTATTTGGTAACATCATTCGGTATCGCGTTTCAAAACTATATTTAAATCGACATTTGTTGAATCATAGCTTTCTCACATTTTCTTAAGAATCGTGAAACATAAAACATATTCCGCATTCCTCGATTTAATACCTACATGTAACATAAAAAGAGTAATATTTTTAAATATTCCCTTATTTTATTATACTTGTTTTTAATTTCGTATCCTATGATGCACACAAAACATGATCATGCAAAGTCTAAAATGTTAAACCTTCTATTGGATCAACGCTCGTAAGAAATCAAGCTTTTTGAAACTTTTTTAAAGAAAATATCACAAAAACAAATTGAAGAATAATGAGAGTAAACCATCAAAAAAAGGTGACATTGAACTCGTCAAAAATATTACAAACATTTCGATAGGTTTGAAAAAGTTTACTTATGCTATCTTTCCGGACATCGATAACTTTTATATGAAAGTCGATTTGAATCAATGGACTATGCGGTATCATACAATAATAATTCAGGTCTAAATCGAAGTCGAATTTAACAGAAGCCGTTTGAAGTGGTGCCAACATTCCACGTTTAACTGACTGTTAGTTATTGTTTCATAAGTTACACCTCTAAATACTTTAGATTCATGAAATTTCTCTCATGGGGAAAAATGAAATATCCGGCGACTACTTTTAAATACTACAGTGTTTCTATTTCTAAATCTTCCTAATATCAAATTTGTTCTATATTTTCGTATATTCGGATTCCTATAATTTGTAAGTTTTAAGTAGGTAAACAAAAGTGTGTAGGTATAACATAATAAGTTATACAACTTTACTGGATGATGTTCTATGAATGCTTCGACATGGTTATTGACGTCCAACAATTGGTTATTATATTATTTTGATGAAGTTGATCATTGACATAATTCCGTGATACCCAAAGTAGTTCATGTGAACGTGAAATATAGGCTAAATATGTGTGAACTTTACAGCAGGTAATACAATGTTTTAAGAAATGTGTAGAATTCGTGTTTTTGTTTTATATTTAATGAATTTGCTACAAACCTTAATTATCGACATTTTCATAAAGGTAATTTGTGTGACTATTTTTTGAATTTATGGAATAAAAATAGATCATGTGGAAAGTGTAACAGTGGCGTTCTAATTACAAGATATATTGGCCACGTCTGTGTCTATATAAAAGTGAGACGAGTTTCCTCATCTGGCTAAATAAATACTGATGTTCGGGCATGCCGCAAATAGGTTAAAAGCGCGCGGCGAGGGCGGGCAGCGCGGCGGGGGCGGGCGGCGCCCGGACACCACTATTTTCAGCGAGGACGCGCGGGCGCTGAAATTTGAGTCACACTCGGGAAAGCGTCGCAGCGCACACAACGCTTATGTCACTCAAAAACCGTTCCTAAGTATCCACACAAGTAATCCGCACGCTTTGAAAACTATCCACCGAAACCTACTTGAAAGAAAATTTCCTCTGAACACAAGTAGAAGGCTGAAATACCACTAAACGCTATCACTAAGTTTCAGGAAAACTTGGGTAGGGCACAGCACAAGTTGCGTCACACACTGTCACTGCGGGAGCGCTAGTTCTGCGGCTGGTAGCGCGGGCGCACTCACCTCACGAGCGGGCTGTTTACTCGGCGGAGCGTCTCGCACTGCGCGCCGCCCTCGCTGGCGCGCCGCGCGCCCGCCCGACTATTTTCGGTGCCAAAAATCCAGGATTCCTACCCACCATCGAGCGACCGCTGTCACGCTCCCACACACGCCCTGAGATTCGCGAGTTACTCGCCACCGGGCGGCGGAAGGAGGCAGCTGCTCAGTCCATGTCTTTTCGGTGTCAATGCCGACCTGCTGCGCTATCTCACTCTCTTACGAGATCTTACAGAACCTCGTGTTTGGTAATTGCATGCCTAATCCAAATACAAAGAATAATTTTGTAAGACAAACTTATGAACGCGCTGAAATACAGATTAGGTCTGAGGATATTAAAAAACCCTTAACATATGTTTATTTTGATGGGCGATTCATTCATGCGCCAAGTAAATGCATACCTACCTATACTGAGAAACTTAACTATCGATATCAGTGACTGTGCTTATTATCTCTACTCTATTTGTTTAAGTGCAAGAAAGGAACTCTTAGTTCTTATCATATAGTTTTCGGGTGAATATTACAAAATTACAATGTTATGTCTATTATAATGTCTAATAAAAAATACTATCTACTAAACTAAATGAATAGATCCTATAGATGGTTATATGACGTTATTGATCGAATCGGCAAAAAATATAGATGTGAGCATATTATGAATACTGATTTAATTATTTACAAAGGATTAATTTTAAAATAACCTATAATGACTAGAAGTATTTTTAGTGCAGGATTCTAATAGCAAAACTATTTTTGTTACAAAAAATTAAGATTATCGAATCGGCGATTTTGATTCTATAATGTTATGGACACTTAACATAAACAACATTAATCAAGTGGAAAATATGATTTAAAGTATACCTAATAATACTTTCTATTAAAGGTTTGCCTAAAAAATTAAAACACCGAAATGTATAAATGAACTTTTATTGTAGTAGGTACACAGAAGGTAAGCTATTTGAAAAAAAGCTCTCCTGACTGGAAAATGGAATGTCAAGCTTATTTGGTAGGTAAATACAAAAACTAACGCTAAAAGAGTATAAAATGTATGGATATACTATATCCTTCATGACAATGTATGTATTCAATAAAATTAACCAAGTCAAGTAAAAAATAAGTTACGGAGGCGTACCAAATTCTTTCAGGCAGTGTTCGAGAAATCGCTCAGATACGCATTGCTGCCTGCAATTTGCTGGTAAAATGAGTCTTGTAATTGTATATGTTGTCTGATCACCCAATATCACATACACCAGCGTTATTTACATAATGCACATTTTGTCACAAACTTGGAGCGATTTTCAAGCAAAATTTTATATTATCTAGACAATTTTTCGAGTTACTAGCTATTCTAAAATCTGCAGAACTCTTTTTTCTTGACAAAAATACCCATTACCAAACTAATGTTACAATTTTGAACAAAATGTTACGTTATTAAATTTTTTAAGATGTTCTGCACAAAAATACGTTTTTTTATTATTATTTGCATTTCACATAGATTCTATGCAGATCTTTATAAGCATTTCTTCTAGATAAGTAAGTATGTACATACTTACAATAATTTATAACTTTGTACAAATACTATCAAAAATTACTTCTTTGAACTTTTGTTTAAAGGGATCTTGAATAATAATAAGGTATTTTCGTCATAAAACATTTTTATATTCTGTGATCTGTCAGTAGTGAAAGAAATATACTTATACTAAGTAGGTATATTATTAACTGTCTGTCAAGAGTATCATGACCAGGGACGGATACCGTTATCTAAATTTTACCGGTAAATTACCAATACATTTCGATAACGTTACGCTAGGTACTTACGGAATACCACTATTTGATAACGTTAATTTAGCGACCGGCTTGCGCTGGCCGTGCCGCTGTCGCACGACCGAACCCCCACACCCGCCCGATAAGGTTACCGATAACGATATTTTTTACCGTTATCAGTAACGTTATTTGTATAACGTTACCAAAAACTTACCGGTATTCCTGTCCCTGATCATGCATGACAAGTACAAAAATCTAAATTCAACTTTCTCGAGACAACACACGACTTTTGCAACATTTTTGTTTTTTTTTTCATTTTTAAGACTCAGATTGTTGTTTTTTTATTTTTAAGTGACTCAGTAAAGCTCACAGGCGTGCTATGCTATGCTAACTAGACTCAAGACTCAAGCAAAGTACACTCAACTGAACACGAGATCTTGGATCCTTCACCACAACGTTGTGACCAATTTTTACATAAAAGTACCCCAAACGTGATTTCATTCACACTATTTCAGTCGTTAACGCTTAATTCCAGCAACTAATTTAAAAGATACGAGATAATTCTCTGTAAATGCGTCATTATTTCGTTGAAAAAAAACTTTTATTATAGGACGGAGCCTAAATGTATACAATTATCAAATATGCTTGAAATTAATTTCATTTTCAGCCTATAAAATCTTAATATATATAGTTCAGCATTTGCTTTGCCCAAAGCAATTATTATAATTGAAGGAAAAGTATATTTTTGTATAAAATATTTGTTTTTGCGACAAAATAATGGTCACAAATCATCGTAGCTCGTAGTCCAGCTGCCCCACTCACTGCCACCCGCCTGCTCACAAAATGGCGGCGGTCGCCATCTTGTTTAGTACCCCGACAGATCGGCAAACGTCTGGTCCACCTCTTCTGCGATCGCCTTGTACTTACTGCGTTCCTCCATCACCTCATCTGGATAACGTTAGTATGGGTTAATAAGTGTTAGTAGGTTCTGTGTGTTCACAAGTTTCGGATACCTAGTACCTAATTTTGTTTAAATTTAAAAATGGAACAGGAGTTCTTTGAAACTATCTGTCAAGTAATTAGTTGGAACCTAACAGGAACTTGGGAAACGAGCACAACTAAATTATCACGAGCACACAAAGATTTGCATTGGAAAGCGGTTTGCGTTCCGCCACAATTCTATAAAACTTTATTGTGTATTCATATTCAGTAATCATAGATTATTAGTCTTTCCTGCTTTTTGCATGTACGTATACTATACCTACATTAGTTTAGTTAGTGATAAGTGTTAATGTTAATGATTGTTGATTTATAATGCTGTAGCGACGCAACCTATATTTTATAACTGACTTCAAAAAAGGAGGAGGTTATCAATTCGGTTGTATGTTTTCTTATTACATACTCCATCATCATCGGCTTTCGCTTATAATCCGCACGCGATGAGAATCGGATGGAACCTTGTCAATCTGAGATGCGTTCGCCGGCTAGCCACAGGGATATCCAAAAACACGGTGTCATGCATCCAAGGTGAGGGATCTTTTGCTGCAGTAACTTCAAGTAAGGTGACAAACAATTGGTTGAGTAATTAAATTAAAATTGACTAATTAATTAATTGACGATTTACTTTGACAAGGTTCCATCCCATTCTCATCGCGCGCGAATTATACTCTATCTAGTGACTTTCTAATTATATTACCTACTGATTATTTTCCGAATACTATTTCGTAAATCAATGCCTCGGGAATAAAACCCAAAATTAATTCAGCAGATTTATATTGTTTGTAACTTTCCTGGGAAAACTACACATTGACATAATTTTAGTTCCATGACCATGGTAGTCTTTATACAAGGTGTTACAAAAATACCCCTAATGCCGAATATGGTATATAGGGACCATCCAACTGATCAACTTTTACTATGGGACCAACTCTGAAATCGCGAAAAAAAAATCAGCTGTTTCATACATTTTGATGTGTTCGATTTTAATTTTTGTTTTCAGAGTTGGCCCCTTAGTAAAAGTTGTTCAATTTGGTGGTCCCTATATGCCATATTCGGCATTAGGGGTATTTTTGTAACACCTTGTATAGTTTAACAAATATAGGCGCAACTCTGCAATCAATTTCTTACAGCATGCAGCAAATTATAATGTAAATGAAGCTCTAAGAAAATAATACTTTTACTTTTTAAAGCAATGCTTTAATAGTTTATGTGCTTAGAATAATTCTAAGTTTATGTGCTAAAATCAATGAAAAGTCTTGGTAAGAAGCAAACTCGAACTCGAATACTCATTTAAGTGCACGGACGAGCGTGTTTAAGTGATTAGATTTTTTAAAGAAATTAACTTGTTTTTTAAACTTAGTTCTACATCATAAACGTCAAAATTTTTCAAAACATAAAAGACATTTCCATTATTATTCGAATTCAAGTTTGAAACCAACTAGGTCCCTCTCTCTCATAATTTTTGTGGTCGAACAGGAAAATAATACAAAAGGAATAAGTAATAAATTATTTATTATTATATTACTCGAAAATAAATACCGCCATACAGCCAGGATTTTATAATACTTTAAATCAGGAGTATAAAATATAAAATACGTCTATGGATAGTGTTTGAATCGCGGGCGGGTGGAGTGGCCCCGTCAACCGGGGGCCATATGGCCCCAGATGGGGTGAGGCGGCCCCCCTTGACCAGTGTCCTCGCCTTTATTCCTTGAGGATAAGCTCGACGAACGCGGTGTCGAGGTCGTCACCGATGTCCTTGTATTTCTCTTTCTCAGCCACGAGCTCGTCTGTGATGTAAAATTAGCATTATACGTCGTATTAATGTGTTCTTAATCGAATATTTAAATTCAACGAAAGCCTAGTACTCCATTGTTTAGGGCTATAATGTATTCGCTTTAACGACAGACCATGTAAACAATCTTGAGGGATCTCTTAACCTTATAAATAAGAAATGTAAAAAATAAGAATAGTGTTTTAAGCAATTTATTTTTAAAATGGTTTTAATTTATAATTTCAATGTTTATTTTTTTGTCACATTTGAAAAGTTTTAAAGTCTCTCGTTAAAACGAATACGATATACCTAGGCTTGAAAACTTAACACCTACAGATTGGTAGTAGGTTTAACTGAATAGAGGCCTCTTTAAAGAATAGATTTTCTATAACATTATCTGTCTATCTTTAACTTAAATGGGACATGTGAAACAGACCCATAATATAACAATCCACTTCTGTCTTTAGTTGGCTGTTGGCAGTTGGTCACAGAAAAATAAATAACAGCCCTCATTTTTAACAGAAGTGTGTTAAAAATCTAAGTTGTATTAACGTCTATATTTTAATGGTAAATAAAACACTACATTTTTCAACTCCTACAAGTCAAGTTTCGAAGCAAATTAGTTTTACTAAAGTTGTTAAAAGCGATTTCAGACGAAAATATGATTTTAGAATATGTTAAAAAATAAAACAATATGATCGTCTTGAAACTCTTAGAAATTAATAACTTAATAAATGAAAATGCTTACATGTCGTGTCCTTGTTATTCCGAAGCCATGCGCTTCTGTTACCTCAAGCTTAGGTTTCGACTGATGTCATGCAGTCGTTCGTTATACGAGAGTAAAGATAATGATTAGGGATAGCGTTTACTGATAAGTTAAATGCACACGAAAAGCGAAGAGTGTGGTCAGTGGCAGCAGGTGCAGCGGTCGCAGACTCGCGCGGGCGTGGGCGTGGGCAGGCCCAGTTCGTCGAACGCGCAGTCCAGCTCGCCGCCGATCTCATGGAACAGCTCCTTGCCCGCGATCAGCTCGTCTGCGGACAGCGCGCCGTCAGTAGCGCCGGGCCTACAACTTCGGCGCGCGGGCGCTCTCACACTCATGCATGCGCCCTCTACTCTACCGGATCGCGAGATTGAAAACACTATTCCATCAGCTATTTTTCATTTATTTACAATATATAAAACGGTAATACCACCCGAGTGGTATTCGCGAAGTTAGACAGATTTAAACGTAAACAGCGATTCGCGCTACGGTGCAGGAGCCGGTTCTGCGGGAGCGGGCGCGGGTGCTGCCTCGGCAGGAGCCACCGGTGCTTCAGCCGGAGCGGGAGCTGGGGCGGGAGCAGCTTCGGCGGGCGCGGTCGGGGCACCTTCTGCCGGTGGGGCTGCAGCGGCCGGGACACCCTCTGCCGGTGGAGCTGCAGCGGCCGGGGCACCCTCTGCCGGTGCGGGAGCACCTTCGGCCGGGGGTGCCGCGGCCGATGCAGGTGCACCTTCAGCAGGTGGTGCCACAGCCGGGGCAGGTGCACCTTCCGCTGGTGGCGCGGCACCTTCAGCCGGGGGTGCAGCGGGTGCACCCTCCGCGGGGGCAACCGGTGCTGCGCCCTCCGCGACCGGTGCAGGAGCTGCACCATCGGCCGGAGGAGCGGCGCCTTCCGCCGGTGGGGCAGCAGGGGCCCCTTCGGCGGAAGGAGCAGCTCCATCGACGGGTGGTGCCACACCATCGACTGGAGGAGCGGCCCCCTCAGCCGGCGGAGCGGCTCCCTCTGCAGGAGGGGCTGCGCCCTCTGCAGGAGGTGCAGCTCCGTCGGCTGGTGGGGCGCCCTCGGCAGGAGGAGCCCCTTCGACGGGTGGGGCCCCTTCGGCGGGTGGAGCCCCTTCGGCTGGCGCGGCGGGTTCGGGCACGGGCTCGGGTGGCGGCGGCGGGGTTGGCTCCTTCGGCGGCGGGGTGGGCTCCTTGGGCGGCGGATGTAGGCGCTCGTACTCCTTGCGCGCGACCTCGATCTGCTTCGGCGTCGGGTCGACGCCGGGGATGAGCTCGACGAACGACTCGTCGATGTCGTCGCCGATGTCGTTGAGCCGCTCGATCTCGTTGATGAGATCGTCTGCGGCAATGGACGCGGTGAGCTCGGCCGCCAGAGAGGCATGCGTTAACACGGGGCCGCTCCATGCTCGCTACGCTACAGGGGGGGGTCCCATGCCCCGTGCGGCGGATCATGAGTATGTACAGTGCGACGGGCGCCCTCCCGATAGCGCGAGTTCATATCGCTTCTTTCGACCGACCGTTCACTTTCCTATATTTATCCACTTCGTCTCTCCCGATATCACGCACGGTCTCGTTCAAATGATGATATGACGCATTCGATGATGAATCGATTGTTATAGCTGATAGAATCGATATGAAGTTAACACGGAATGATAGATGAAGGGGTCACACGGATTAGTAAAAAACAAAAGTCGATTTTAAAAATAATAATATATATTTATAAACACTTGTGTTAGAATACTCTTAAAATCATTAATTTATTTCTCACGAACTTACTATCAATTCATTAATCAATAACATTAAAAAACGTTTCTCCGTCGATCGAAGGTTTCGTTTAGAGTGAGTGTGCGGTGATGATCCCCGCGCGGTAATTGCCAGCCGGCGCGCGCCCCACGCGGGTCACTGTCTCCGGATAGTCATTTATTCATAGATTCATTTACATAAATAACAAGACTCAATTTATGACACAAGGTAAATCATACTCAAAACAAAATAGAATATCGAATACTTCATTGTAAAGTATACTCTTATAAATATTTTACGTGTTACCATACCACTCATTAAATAAAATATCTAATCTCTTTTCTAATATTAAGTAAATAAGAGCTCAATTATAAATAATAGCAAACAGTGCTTTCATCATTATTGCCAATGTCTATTCATGTTCATTTGCACTACCTATTAACTAACATCCCAAGAGAGAAATCATAAGAGAAGGATCACACAAATATTATAAAAAATGAGTTTGTTCTACGCGTTACGAAAGAGAGGAATGTGCTCCAGTAATATGGAATGTTTCTATCGAATCAATGCATGAATGTGCACTTAAAAGATTTTGGTCCCTTTTTGGAATGTTGGCGTTACATCTTACAACTAAAAGTGTGCTATAAGAAGCGGTTACTATAGCTGCATTCCTCATAGAACATCGAAAACATCGACATTACGGGCACGCTCGTTACAATAATGACTAACGAAAATACACATCTCAACATCTTATCGAAAAATATTAGTAGAAATATTTTGTGTATCAAATAAAAAAATTGCACTTGGCAGTGGTGTCTAGCGAACACTCGATCTTGACGTTACATTAAAAAGCGGCTGGCAATTACTCTAAATCTAGAACATCTAATCGCCTGCCCCCCTGGCCGGTATCGACTCATCGTTCAAATCGTACCACACGCAAAAATAAATAAATACAGCGAGACGTAATCTGTCGATAGCCAATTGTTTCCGGAGGGATGAAAAATGGCGGCGCTGTATTGACAGCTGTCATAAATTGGCGGCGCGTGTCGGTACGTCGTCGGACGCCGACAGCAGCGAGGGGGGCGGGCGCGGGCGGGGCGGGCGAGGGTTTCACATATTCTGGATGTCGTGGAGCGTGGCCTCCATCTCCTCTTGCAGAAGTTTGCTCTTTTCGCGCTCGGCCACCAGATCGTCTGCAAGGTCCGACGTGGCCACGGTAAGTCCACACAACAAACATAAAACATGCTTCAGACATTCACGCTATTTTATACTTCAGTGCATATTTTACACAGACAACAACCGCAAAATCGACTGTTCAATAAGCTAAATAGGTATATTTTATCATGAAAATTCAACTGTCCAATAATATTTATCTGAGCTAGTGTGATCGGTTTAAGTATTGGTTTTCGGGTATTAGCTCCATGAGAAACAATGTCGAATACGAAAACGATAACACTGAATTATATTTTTTTATATTAACAAGATCACCAATAGCACGTGAATGTTTGAAATAATTAGGAAATAAAAGGGCAAAACAACATTGAATAAAAACCATGCGCACATAACTAGAAACAAAAACATGGAAGGTTGGAGCATCTAGTGAGGTCACATCAAATTACATGCTCATGAAATAAAAACACTTCTTAATTCTGACTTGTATACAGTAACTGCTCTAATTAATGATCAATATAATTCATTTATTCGTCAAAATTAATTGGATATTACTGTAGCCAAACCAAATGTATAATATATCTATATTAAAACTAAAAATTAAAAAAACTGTTACTATGAAAATAGAAAAAAAATAAGCTTGAAATTATAGCGAAAATGAGAAAAGCTTTCAAATCTATTGTACAGCAGGAACTCGAGAAGCCAGTTCTAATGGCGGCTGGTATGAAATTGAGTGCATTTCATCTAAAGCTTTGGTTATTGTCAAACGCTGTTATTGTCAACTTGACTTCAGAGATTTGCAATATTTGACTTAACCAGACTGTTGCTGTACGTAGTAATATCTGCAGAACCTTGAAAACTAGCATAACACATGTGAATATCTAGAATTTAATATCATTATTCTTAAACTTTTATTCTGAAATATTTTTATTTCAACTTTTCCTAAACCCTAGTTTTTCATTAAATTATTGGTATTTGACATTGACAATTCAAATCAAATTGTACCCCATTGCAATGTACTTTCGTTTTGACTAAGCAGAATATGTAGAGATACCTTTTAATTTAATCGTCGAACTATATATCAAATATTTAAGTACCTATCTAGTCTTTTGAATTATAATAATAGTTAAAACATACCTTCAAGCCTGTCGACCTCCTTCTGGAGTTTCTGCACGGAGCGCTCGGCGAACTCGGCGCGCGCTTCAGCCTGCAATATCATGAGAATCGTGTGAACAGATATCCTCTAACAGAACAGCCCATTTTTTTGTCATCGATAAAAATATTATAATGGTAAAAATTTACATTACTATTTTTTTTTGATACTTATTCTTTGGTATCATGAAATAAATTACTCAAAAAAATAGGCTGTTTTAAACTCAATATTCATGCAACTTTATCACTCCTTTAGCTTTTCATAAAAAAATATTAAGTCAAAGTAATTACTGAAAAAACTTTATTTGGATTATAGACTGTAGATATATCAAAATTATTTAAAGTTAAAAAAAACGTAAAAGAACACAAAAGTCAACTCATGTTAGACATCAAAAGCGTCCCAACGCCATGCAATTTACCTTTACCGAAAGCAGCAAAGTGTCTCAGTTGACACTACACTATTAACATAATAAACATATTACCCATTGTCTTACTAAATACCATCACCCATATAATATGAGCATGAAGAGGCAACTATAGTACGCTCCAGTCGCACAGACTTAAACTTTTGTTGGAATAAACAATTTCCAATGTGGAGTATAAATACGAGTTGCGACCGGAGCAGCTGGTGTGTGAGCACAACTTACTTGCGTCAGTTTCTGCGAAAGGCTGTGGATCTTATCTTCGACGTGCTCGCGCGACGCCATCGCCTAGCGGGTAGCGACACAGGACTCATTACTTACGGCAAGCCACCGACATGCCACGCCCATTTTGTGACTGTACGCTATCATCTTCCCTTCAAAAATCCAGAGTATTGGCGTCTTCTAACGACACAAAAGTGCAATATACGGCGTTTGGTGATCGAAGGTTAAGAAGGGGAGCCATTTGAATTTTTGTGTGGGAGGGAGTTATGCATGACACAATCTTCTTTTGAATGATTTTTTTTCTTAAACCCTTCGTGTGGGGTATCAAATAAAAGGGCTTTTTGAGCTGATTCGAAATATACTCGTATAAAATATCATTACATTGCAGCTACTTGTTAAAAAACCAGAAATATATTCTCCAACCATACTAAGGGTTCTTGCAGGTAGAAAACGGCTAAATGATTTTGTATACAACATACTAAATAAGTCGTTATATAAAATCTGACGTCTTGGAAGCAATTTTGAATATATTAACATTTTGATTTTTTTATATTTTAGTTCCCAGTTCTTTGAGTTATAGAAATATAATAAAAAAATAATCAAATAAATACTCATAAAGGCTTAAAATGATCTAAGGGTACAGAAGGTTTACCCTGCCAAAGGATATCGATCACCAAATGCCGTATTTTTGACCCAGCAGACGCCACTAGAGCAATCTCTTCGAAAAAATGCATCATGATGATATATTGCTTTATATGGAAAGAACAAACAAAAGACAAGCGTACAGTCACAATATAGGCAAAAGAACATACAATATAGATACAGAAACTGATTATAATACACATGTAAGAAGGAAATACGTCTTAATATAAGAAGATACATAGATGAAGCACCAACCGCTGACAGCCAGTCGACTACCTACACCGACATATTGGCCATAACCTGAGGTAAGATCCACATACACGAAGATAGGTATAGATACACGTACAACTCTGTATAGCGAAGAATACTGTTCCCCAACATTTAATGGCGATGAGCATGATCCTATACTCTACAACCGTTACCACCTCTATCTACGAATCTGTTCCGCTTCAGCTGTCCGTTTTACCTCTTTCAGTTGTGCGTCCAGCAGTTTGACTTGACCCTCGAAATTCTCTTCTCTTTGCGTCGCCTGTGGTTATTGTTTATTAACGAAAACATAAAACAGCGAAAACGGAAAACCATGCAGTACACCATAGCATCGTGAAGATCTGTAATTGATACTTCAGCGACACTACGATGCACTAGAGGTAAACGAGTAGGAAGTTAACTAAAACTAAGTAGGTAACTGTTAAGAAAGGGAACATACACGGCAGCCAAATTAAGAAAAGGGTTCAGACGCACTACGTGTTATGCCTCTTTTACCACGCAACCTCAACCTCATTGGTGACGGTGGTAGAACAGACACAGTGCTACGCTAGAGGGTATGTACATCAGAATGCAAGCGCACGAAAACACTCGCTTAAATGAACCAATCTGGGTGGTGTCACACCTCCTTTAGGCGGGTGGTGAGGGTTTTGATCTGATTTTTGTACTCCTCTTCACGTTGGTTGGCCTGCGTGGAATTGGACATACTTGATTAACTTCTAAAAGTTAGTGTGGATGGAAAACTATAGTCAATGCTCAATTCACTTCAATTCTTTGATGTTCGCCTTTAATTCTACTTTCGATATTTGTACCGAAGATAATTATTCCCCGTACTTTATACTAATTACAATAATTTTCCCCTTTTCTACCTGAGAATATATGGTTGGTGCATCATAATTTGTAATTTAGATCTCAAAATATGTTACTCTAATTAAACTTAATTTCTTTTAACTTATTACAAATAAGAATTGATTACCTACATTAATATCAATTAAACTTAGGGTTCGATAGCTCTAAATTCCTAGCTTGAATATGTTTTATCTAGCTTATTTCTTTTTAATGTGATATAGTAAATATTGTAAATAAAACAGGATAGTAATATTACCTTCTCCTCTGAGACTTCCAGGGACTTCAGGTTGTTGCCAACAACGCGCAACTCTTCTTCAAGCTCCACGATTTTTCTGGAAACATAAAAAATGACAATCAATTTCCACTGTACATTTTATGAAACAATACCTAGATTAATGGATTCATTCAATTTTGAGCGAAATGTAACATGAACTATAATTTTCAACTGAGAACAAGTTACTAATTATTACTAAGTATCTATTCAATTATTGTTCTATAAAGGCACGTCAAACGGGGCTTCCAAATCAATATCAATAAAAACAAAGGTTCAATCGATGACCTGAATACTTGTCAAATTAAGAGTGGTACCTTACGTCTATGGTGGTGCCACATCAATAATTGATATAAAGCGCGTGCCGTTCCTTATAAAATTGTGTTTTATTACCATTAAGCGGTATTGTTGACATTGTGATTTGTAATTCTTTTGCATTAGTATTCTATAAATATTTATTTTCTTCAAATGTCAACAAATGCATGCAATTTTCGTTTACGTGATAAAGAGGTTCTCTTCATCTTCATCTCTGCTAGTGAAACTGATTTATTGGTGCTGATAAACGTTAAGATCGCAACTTAATCAGAGCACACTACACTTTCTCGATTTCACTAACAGTACTAAAGCATGAAATTATGCTTCGGTTGTGTGTCTAGGACTAGATTAATAAATATGCATTAAGTAGTAAGTTCGATTGGATTATCTGCCACTGATTTATTTTACCTATTTAACGATATCATTTAAATCTTTTGAACATAAAATCTGATTATGATTAAGACATTTTATTATTTAAACTGAGATAACTGGACAACCGCTGTCGCTGATCCTTTATCATTATTTTAAGCTACTGTAAAAAAACGCTGCTTTCAAATGCATTATACTCGTAACAGACGACTTCACAGTTATTTACATAATTCGGTGTCAGACTATTCAAGCCGAACCAATACTTTACTAACCCATACAATGGGCAAGTAATATAAAAGGGGACCACTCTTGCATCGTATACTTACTTTAAAATTTAAAAACATACATCACGATTCAATATGGAATTGTTCTGTTCTCTATGATTTTGCTCTGTTTATATTATGTTCTGTAATGCTTGAGGTCCCCCTTTCTGGCTGTGCGTACTCACCCATCGCTGAGCTCGGCGCGCTCCTCGGCCCGCTCAAGGTCCTGCTCCATCATGACGAGCTTGCGCGCCACCTACCGCCGGCCGAGCGTTAGTACACGCCCACACGCACACACACACACAACACACACTACGCTACCGAGACGGGCGCCGCTCTCGAATGCTTCGACAGTGCAGTGCATTTTAACTTGCTGAATATTTTACGCCTCAGTGATAGGACACAGATCAGTATTCTAAGTGTGCAAAGGTCGTGTGAGGAACAGGTGGAAGGTATCGAGGAACAGATGTCTATTGACACGTTTTCAAACAGTATCGTAGATTTAACGATACGTTAATGGCTGACTCTAACAGGCTGGCGAAAATGTGTCCCCACCGGGCTTTTCCTTGCTGCTTTATAAAACAAATACATCTAAGGAAGCAAAGGTGTCAGATTCAAAACAAAACACACACGTTTATATTCAAAAGGATCACACAAAGCGGGATATCGAGAGCGGCGTCAGTGCTCATATTAATAAAAAAATAAACGAGGGTTGTCCCAAAACATTTAGCTATAAAATTTACTTCTCGAAAATAATTAAAAATCTAAGTGCTATCAAGTGCATTATCATAATCGTTATGTGATGTGTGCGCTTGCATATGTGCGGCACGCATACGGCCAGTAATTCTGGTGTAATGCGGTGCATATCTGAAAACGAAAATTGCCCTATACCACACATATTCCCTGACAGCCTAACTTATAGCCGTTAAGTGATACACACACTGAAGACAGAAGTTTAGTCGACACATGGACATGATAGTTAACATTTGCATAGAAATATCCATGAGATGGGGCAACCCTTGTTTTAGTCTGAACCACTGAGAGAACAGCGCCACTTTTGATCCCGTAAATTCAACGGTGGCACTGCTCTACAAGTATTCTTATAAATAAGTGTTGTTGCCGTTTTCAACAAAAAGAAAACAGCAACAACTGTTAAATCAATGTAATGGCGGATGCAAAATAAGACTTAACTAAATAAAAAAACGCCGTCGCAGCTTCTCTCGAAAACGACCTAGAGTGGGACATGCAATCAAAATATAAGTGAGAGCCAACGTTACAAATACCTATGTAGGTAAATCGGGTTACGGTGCAGCTATGTTAAGAATGCAAATGAACAACCATGCAGAACGGTGGCAAAACTAGCAAACAAGGCTCTAGGACCACCGCGATACTGCTCATTATTGAACAACTTGCCAGACAAGAACGTCTTGTAAAGTAGAAGCTCACGTAATGAAAAGAGGTGTTGAAGTTTTTATCTTATTTCGGAGTGAGCAAGGTCAATATTGAGAGTAGCAGTAATCCTTCAGCGGAATTGAAGAGAAACCTACGATTCGCCGGTCTCGGCGCGCTCCTCCGCGCGCTCCAAGTCTGCCTCGACCATGGCCAGCTTACGGGCCACCTGAAGACACCACACCACATTAGACAACCGAACTGCGGCTCACACTCATTAGTGTCACGGACGTCGGACAGTCTCTATAATAGTTCACGTTACTGTTTACCAACTCGAGCTACACCCTTCGTATATGGAAGTAATGCTTATGTAACAACATATGCGACGAAGGAGACTGGTCCCGCCGTATAAGGCGAACCGACCAAGATCAGTCGATACGACTCCTTGTTGGGATTCTGACTTTTACGGTTACCTTCACCACGCAGGGTCATATGTCAGGGGAATTAGGACATTTTTACTGTAACCATATGGCGTCTTTCAATTATATTTTTGATTACAAATTTTGCAAGACGTGAAAATACTAAAGCGAGTACGCCATTATTATCTAATCTGGGTTTGATAAATTATTACTTTCGTGATATTTTATGATTTCTTCGTACTGAAATATCGTTAAGTTGGCAATCATGCCGACATTGTTATATATAAAAACATTTCAAGCCAAATAATAATTATGAAATACTGAAAAACAAGTGTTAATTGCTTAAAAGAATTAGTGGTAGTAGAATTAGTGGAATGGTATCTTAAAAAAATATTCATATTAATGAATGAACGAAGAAAATTACGATGTCAGTGGGAAATCACATCTGTCGTCTAAAGCAGGAATTTGTAAAACACTTTGTTTTTTTAAGCACTCTTAAGAATCACACAACTATGAAACTAAGTGAGCACTTTAGAGTGCATCAAGTATTACACACTTGTTTAAAGGGACATTGACTTGAGTAATATTAGTTATGTACAGATCATCATGATACTCGGCACGAGCAAACCATGCTAAAACCAAACAACATCGAAACTCCTTTATAAAGACCTCATCGTATTTCTTGTCGGCTTCCTCAGCGAGGAACCTGGCTTCTTTGAGCTGGTTCTCCAGGGCGTCCATACGCTCCTCATCGGCCAACGACCTGTTCTCGAGGACCTTGCGGGCACTGGATCCCATAACATAAACCTTCAGTCAAATCATCCAAAACAACCGTAATCCCTACCTAAAACACCTAAATCTGACTATAATCGCAAGAGTGACCCAAAGTAGGAAACATGCAAGAAATGAAAACACTGCGAGAAACAAGTAAGCGACACACAGATGTTGATATCACGTCACGACACGCTGCTGAAAAGAAGACGTTAGATACAAGTATTTTCACCATGCTGAAATCGATTATTTTATTTTCACCATGCTGGAATCGATTATACTTGTACCAAACGATTAATAAGTACTTTGGATAAAAAGACAAACGTAATACGTAGTTCGTATTTTATGTCCAGTTATGAATAACTCTGAATACTGCAGAAGAAACCTTTATTAAAATCTTTATGTAATTTAAATAGATTTAAAATAACCATGCAATATTCAGAGTTAAAAGATGACGTTATAAACCAGTTAAGCTTGTTTTAATGTATTCTATCATTATTCTACAACAAAAATAAAACCACAAACTTATTAACTGATTTCTATTCGCCACATACACTAACGTTATTATGAATAATACGTAAGCAACTATTCCTTGGCACGATTCCAAAATAACTTAGTTACTTAGATAATCTTTAAATTACAACTTATTATTTACATGCAATGCAAGGAATAGTTCGAGTGATTATTAAACGTTAGGAAGTGACACTGTATTATCCATCCTCGTCACTAAACTCAAAAAAATATCGCGAAAAATAAAAACGTCAAAAATTAAAGTTTACGTAAAATGCCGATAAGCCAGTGCCACCGCCAATAGAACAAGTGACAAATAGGGTAAGCATTCACCTCTTCGTATTTTTTGTCGGATTCTTCAGCAATGAGCTTGGCTTGCGCGAGTTGGGCCTCTAGGATCGCGACACGGTCGTCCTCCATGTTGGTTCTGTTCTCCAACGCCTTGCGTATTCTGGTTAGTGCGGGGCCAAACACATGCATGTTAAAACAACAAATTGCTATGACATTTAACAATATTATGAAATTAATTGACTCTGACGTCTAAGCAGAGTTCGCAAGAAATGTAAACTATGTTTTCATTGAACAGTTTTTTTTTTAATATGAACTTTAAACATGAAACTTAGAAAGTAAGGATGAATTTTAAAAATGTAGTATTAAAGGCAAAATCAAAACACTCATGCATTACAAAATAAGTTTAGTAAAAGAAGAAAACACTAAGGGTTGGCGATAAATTGGGACTCAAAATTGGTTTAAACATGTAGGCATATAAATTATAACTACTTACAAATAATTTAATATAAGTGACTTAATTGTTTAAAGAAAAATAGGTGAGACATCAATTTTTAACCAAATTTTGTTCTTGAAGTTCATAAAAATAAATTAACTTATATTTTTTTACATATTACCTACAAACATTCAATGGTATTATAGTGTACTTGGTGGAATATTTTTTTTTTTTAACGTCAACTATTATTTTTAACTCAATGCCAAAGTAAGCAAGTACTCGTCGCGCCTTATTGCTGAAACTGTTTAGACCGAGTGACTTGCGTAGGAGCAGTTTTAGGAACACAACCTTCATCTGATTAAGCATTCTCGTATAATGGATGTTTCAAGTAAGTAATATGGCCACCATGTTACTCTTTTCTTTTACGTCATAACTGATGGGTGTTCCAGAGAAGTATTTTGTTGAAGGCTCACCGTTCAGACTCATCGGCAGCCTGGCTGGCCTCAGCCAGTTTGGCGGTGGCGGTGGCGAGACGCTCCTCGGACCTCTCCAGGTCTTCTTCCAGCAGTTGGATGCGTCGGTTAAGGGCAGCCACTTCGGATTCGGCCTAGGGAAGAAGAAGGTTTTTTTTATAACAAACAGCCATATTGTGTAATTATAATTCAAGCATTAATCACAGTTCGTAGAAACCTTATTTGGGATTCAAATATGCGCTTTTCTTTACTTTACTTCACATTTACTTACTTAAAATTATTAGGAGTACATACCTAACCTACTTAAAATTATTAGTACAGTTTTACCCCCTTACTAATAAAGATTGTATAGCAGATATAGATCTGCTATAGAGTTACACAATGGTTACCCTCTGTCAAACTACTTAAGTTAAACACGCAAGGGAAAGGGACAAAACACTGTGTAACTATACATCTACTATACAATATTTACTAGTATGGGGGTTAATTTTTAATTATTTGCGCCCACTAGTATCAATAACTACATAAAAGGAATCATTATTACATTCAACATAATATGAAATAATAATAATAATGCTGAATAAGCTTTTATGGTAGAAATTTTAGACCCCTGTCACTGAATCAATACTTATTTAATTTAAAAGATTTTAGTTGACGTGCCGTGAATTCGATTTATAATAACGAGTGCGACCTCAATCCTCAATAAGTCTTTGTTTCTACTTTGTTGTATTAACACACTAATAATTTTACTCGCTAATTTATAATTACATCAGTTATTCGAGCATACAACTTTGATATCTTATTTTTTATGGTAAATGGTTTGCGGCTTTTGGTGCATTTTGCAGCCTTGACGTGCATCTAGCCCCTCTTCAATCGATAGGAAAACTTTTAACATACAGACAATTTGCTAAGCTTCAAGAGATCTGTAGTTGTTACTGATACTTATCGTAATAACCATCGAGTGCAAAGAATGAACGGCATTCACGTAGCATTCTGCGGTCAGAATACAAGTGTTTTCTCAATGCCTCATATATGGCACGGCCATTTTTTGTACGCACGTCCCAAAATAGATGGACATCATTTATAAAGTTTCACTAACGACTTTTAGTGAACTGAATCGTAGACGAAGTTTTCAATGCAAAGAGTTGATTTCGTAAACTGAATGTCTTCTAAATGTATTGAAATTAGAAATTGAAAGGAACTGATGACGACATGGTTGGTTTTTTAAAAACGTAATATACCGGTACTGAAAATGTCCAAATCAAATGTCGCTCATCCATCTCCAAAAACCTATGTATGTACAAAGTTTATCGACTTTTTACTTAGACTGACTACTAAGGCTTCAACGATGTAAGTGGCGTATGCATTGTTAGCTGTCAAAACAAGAAGCATGTCATGAATGTGCCTTGATGTAACGCCCAATAGAACATTAAATTTTGCATCAGTTTATTTATATTCCGCAGGTCGCGCACGCACGCCGCTGACATCACGCGTCCTTGTCGCGAGGAAGCTCCGACGAGTCCCGGTTTCTCCTCCTTTTATCCTGTGTCGTCATCAGTGTGTGGATGCTAATAATAGTCGTGACGGGACTATTAATTCGCACTCGCAGCTGTATTGTTACTTGGTAATTAGCATTTACCGCTATAAGTATCCACCTGATAAAAGTGGATAACTACAACTTTTCCTAGAAAAGTATTTTTGTTAAAGATGCATGTAGATAACGCTAATTTCAATAAAGTCTTTTTTTCCACAAAGATGACATATTCGGCTAATAAAAACTGTTGCTATTAGTCGACGTCAAGCAGTTAGCTACGACCAATCACCTTGAACTTGTTAAGTATAATCCAAATTGACGTGTAAGGTTATTTTAGCATTAGAAGCCAGTTTAGCCTCTTGTACGAGAGGTTAAAGACCTTACCGATGTCCATTTTACAAAAAAAGTCAATGAAATGCTCAATATCTACCCGCAATTGCTCATGAATGGCTCGTTTATAGTTACACCTGATTACATAATGCAATTCCCGTTCATGGATGGTCGAAATGCTTTGTTTAATTTTAGTGGGATCGGTATATCTACGAAGCTACATTGTGTCCATTGTACGAGCGCTTACAATAGCAAGCCCAATAGTAACGCACTATTATCACGCAAAGGGTGAGCCTGTAGTTCTGTACTACCTGGTAATCCTGGTATACATTTGGACTTTGGAGATATTCAAGATGATCTCTACAGTATTCCGGTTTAATCAAGCTGCTAGACCATTTCGCTGCTTTCTTCGTACAGAAGCTTTTTTAATTTATTCCAAAAATAACATTCCATGTAAAATTGTGTAAGTGTTATCAATTTCCAACTTCTCTTCACGTATGTAATGAACTCAGACATTTGCTTATTCAGTTAAATTACTCAAGACATTTCAACCGGTTTTTATCTGTCTTCAGTATTCAAAGTTGTCCATATTGTGTTTTGAGTTAATGTGCCCATATAATTACTTAAATGGTAATTTTACTATTCCCACTTATTATATTACTTATTAAAGATTGTCTACCGGTGTAAAATGGTATATTTTATTTACGAGAACTTACTTTTCAGATTTTCTGTCGGACAATTCTGTTATTTGAACATTAAGCAAATATTGTTAAACACCCACGTTGTATAAATTATATTATTGTTTAATTTCATTTTGCATTTGCTAATTGTTCTTCGACAGTTTGTAATAAAGCAAATATTACTTCTCCATCGTTATGGATGTTAAAATAATTAGTATTGAGGCTGATTCCGCACTTGGCATTATCGCAGGTAACAATTCTTATCGCTTGATACAAGTAAGATGATAAGGTTGAATGGAGAATTCTTTATGAAACATGGAACTAAATATGACTCGGTTGTTTTTCTAAAATTAATAACAGTAAACTGTTATATTTTTCACTTAATATGAATATTAAGGTAAACAGTAGTAATTGCAGCACACTATGTGTTTGTGATCGCAAGGGCATGCTGCCGTGTTGGGTTACGTCATGTGGCGATAACGGCTAGAAACTCGGACACGCCTTCGCGGCGCCAGCGGTCCTTCGAGGACGTCCGACGTCCGACAGGAATGCATTGAGGGTGCTATTGCTAAGCCTTACGGACCCGGCCGGCCGCTCTACATGTGCCACAATAGACCGGTACACGACCTCCAACGCAACCAAACCTGTTACGCGTAACAGAAACCGCCGCCCGGCCACCAACCCGACCATTATCTAATTAGAGAAACATTTTACCGAATCATTCGCACCTCGACCGACAACGATCCGATCGGTTCACAAATCCCAATTTATGAACAATACTAAAATCGTCAACCTAAAGAAACACACTACGAAAAGAATAAATTATTCGCTATCTCTCTCTACGCGGTTGAGACGAGATGAATCTAAAAGAGAGGCAAATATGCGTACGTTGCCTGCACACCTAAGTATGGCCGGACATTACTCACTATAGGTAGATAGTACGAGACTACTGATAACTCCCCTATTCAACCCGGTTCAATGGTGACACAAAATTAATTTCACTTATATCGATATTCTCACTAGCACAACACAAAGACATAGCACGGTTGCTTACTTCTTCTCTCCGCATTATTTCCACTTGTAATCGTTTGTGGTACTCCTCGCATTCATCCTTATATTTTTCCATTTCTTCTTTTGTCTGGCGCATTTTCTTCTTCAATACGTCCAGAATCGTTCCTTGCTGCATATTTGTCGTCATTTTTATGCACTTTTATGTTTTATTCGAATACCTAAAAGCTAAAAACTAGAGACACCTTCGCCCTAGTCGCGAAAATGCCAACTGACTGGCTCGTTAGTGCTCCGTACGTATCGCGGGATGGGCACGGCACGAATGAACACAGCCGGCGAATAAAATGGCCGCCGCCGATTTACACGCTGCACCTTTATCGAAGTTATATCAAACACACCCCCTTATACGACAAGTGACAACTGTTAAACTGTTATTAATATTGTAATTAACAGACAATAAACTCAACTACTAATAATCAAGGAAATCACACATTCTCAAATGACTTTGACAGCGTGTTGAGCAAGAGACTAAAGTCTAAACGTCACTAACTTCACAATGCAATGCACATGAATCGACCGCGCGGCATGTAGCTCCACCTGTTGACGAGATGGCGCGGAGCGAAAACTGTGACCCTACCAAAAGTTTCAACTAAAATATCCAAATTGTGGGATGGGTGTCACGGTTCAACTACTTTACACAAAAGCTACGGAAGTACAGCATTTACGTTATTAAGAGCGCGGGACCATTAATGGGCGTTACATTATTCTATGGGAAAAAAATTCTCATAAGACAATTTAAAGGTTACAAAACATTATGGTTCGGAATCTGATATGTTATGGCAGAGTACTGACATACACATTTGAAAATTCATATAAAAATTAAGTTAATTATGTAAAATTAGACGATAATTCGAATTATACAACTTATTGTCTAATTTTACATTACAGTACTTGTGCCAGTAGCGCCATCTAACGTGACACAACGACAGCATGCAATAGCTATACTCGGCGGAGGTTGTAGGGGAGCTGATTCAGAGGCACACAAATTATGAGCCGAAATCTGTATGACGTCATTAGAAAGGTATGCGCCTGTTTTAAATTCCGTTAGGTGACCAAGCATATTCACAAACTTTGTCGATAAAACAGCTACTACAGACCCATAGCACGTAAAAAAATACTACATTATGCTTTTGAACAGAATTTGGTGTAAGTAATTGGGTTTCGCTAGATAGACCTAATAAAAATGAAGAAAATTTTCGATTGAGTTCACATCGTATACTTGATAATAATTAAAAAATCATAAAATGAAAAGTAAATAAGCACAACTTTGGAAACATTCCAACGTGATGGACGTGACAGAACATGATAACAATCAGCCACCTCTACATATCCGTACATGACATGACTCAGTTATTAGAACACTCGCACAAACGGATAGCGTAGGAAAGATAAATTTTATTGACCTTGCCACTTTTAATGCAACTATTTGAAAGAATGATGTAGGCAGAGGAAAATATCCAAAATTTCAACAAACCTGTAGCATTTTCGAGTTATGTAAGAAAGAAATTAAGAATTACATAACTGCGTAGTCATCATTTATTATCTACTGGTATTAATACGAAAACATAGTTAAATGTTTCATCATCATCTAAGTAAACTTATCAGTTAAAAAAAACACAAAGTCCCTACCCTACACCAATGGTCGATATCACAAATTAATTCTAAAGTATACTCTAATAGAAAGTCGGTCATAAGTCCCCCACCGGTGTAATTGTGTGCCGTATGACCAATGACCATTAATCAAAGTAAAGTCAGACTTCATCTTATGGGTACAGAATCCATGATATTACCATAAAAAGTATAATGCCCCGACACAAGCTAGGCCAATCATAACATAGTACTTATTTTACATATTTCTTTAATTTCTTTTAATACTTTGCTTTGGACTTCGATTCAAAGCTAACTTAATTGTTAGTTTACGTACTGCGATACTTCTTTAGAGGCATAAGAACGTATTGCATTTGGTAATTTTCAAATCAATTCAAATTGTTTTATTTGCAGAATATAGGTAGGTTTACAATAATTGGTGTTGTATTACAAAATTTGAGCGCTGTATTCTTACCCAACAGGTGTGCAAAATTAATTTTTACATAGAAAAAGTCAAACAATTAACGACGTTAAAAAAATGGTCACATATTAACAATATTCATATAATCAATTTAAATGTCAGGGTCATATAGGTATACGGTCAACGTATAATAGGTTTTATTTATCAGAAAATCTTGTACCTAAAAATTTAGTAACTAGCAACCTTTTTCTAAAACAACATAGAACTATGTCATTGCTTTTTCAAAGACTTTAAAAACATTTTGTTTCGGTGATCTAAGTTATTTTCTAGTTCTTCCCAAAAACGCACAGATAATATTTTTGTGATCTTATTGGAGTATTTCCAACCTATCGTGCATATCACATTAATCCAATGGATATTGTTAACAATAGTTTTCCTTGCCTACTACATATACCTTCATATGGTTAAACTAGCCTAAACGATCCGAACAATGGCTCGGCTCCATAGTTATTTCAATGGTTAAAGTACTAACTGGAGCAGAGTTAAGATTGATACAGATAAATGTACAATCATATGAAGAAGCAACATAAATTAAATTATTCATTCGTTTTATACAATTTGAATAAGTAATAGATGCTTACGATGAAAAAGAATGGTGTGCTTTCGAATTTCACTGCGAACTAAACATTTGAATCGAATAATTACGAACGAAATTCATAAGCTGGTGGAAAATATAAGGTTGCAGTTAAAGTATAGAAACATTTTGTTTTTAAGTAAGAACCAACAAGCTTCCAATGCGACGTAATAAAAAGCTAAGATAAAGATCAAATTTCAGATTTTTTTATCCATAATGAGAACTATGTTGTATAAGTAACTATCATCTCCAAAATTCAGTTAATTGTAATTCAATCATCGTTTAATATTTCTCATAGACATTAAAGACAAAACTTTTTGGATTCTTAAAGAGAAATTATGTAACAAAACAAGAGACAGGTCTATCGATTTTTTTTATTTAGCGACAAAAAAAAATCTATTTTTCTCTGCAAAATCGTGTAAGGACATCACTACTACAGATATGTGTTCATGAATAATTTAGAAAGTTGCAAGACTCGTGAAGTTTTGTGAGGCAGGCATTACCAGTATTACTGTACTTATTTCGTAACGCTGACTATCACTCGTCAATGTGAAGAGAAACGATTCTGTTTTGCTTTTGATAACTATGATACTCTTAACTTTATCAGATGGGTGTAAATAATTTCAGATAACAGTGAGATAAGGGTTTTCTGAATAAGTATATTTTTCCAGAATCCTTTTATTCAAAGAATCGTAAGAACTCGATGATAGTCATCATCTCAATATGTTTTTTTTTTAAGTGTATGAAGTTGAATTGACTAACAAAATTACTTGAATCAACTTACTGGTTTACAACGTTTTACAAAGTAAAATCTAATAGTGATTTTACCTAACGAAATAATTGAGTTGTGAAAACTTACATAAATAGGGCCAAAAATGCACGTGTGTACATACAATGCGATTAAATTAACTACATAAGTGTATGTACAACAGCAGTTACAAAATTCAGAGCGCGGTACAATTTTATCCGTAAAATTTACTCTATCCCATATATTTTCGAGTGAAGTTACCGCTTCTGTTGTAGACGCTTAAATTAATTGCATTATATGATATGTATGTATGCATTGTATGTACAAAGACGACATCTAGCGGCAACGAGTGCAACCATCCAAGTAAACATGTCAAACGAAATGTCAGATGGCTCAGCTGATAGGAACGCGCGAGATGCCCCCAGCAGCATCAACAATCGACGGACTGGGATTATAAATAGTAACGTGCGCATTTGGCCCACACCTGGCTCACGCTCACAACACAATATGAACTGAAAAAACAAGAGCATTACCCTTTTCAAAGCCGTGTTCTTGATATTCTGCAACTCATTTTTTATTATGGAAAATTTCATCATCGTATCTGAGGAAAAAATGGAACTGCCAAACGCCAACCCTGGATAATCGGCACATCTTCGCCTCCTTCTGTTCTCTCTCTCCGCTAATACTTCAGTACATTCACTAGTGCATCTCAATTTCGCTAATTCTGCAGTCTCAGGGTCGTCATCTGAATTATCACAGGCTACAGCGGTCACCTCGGCCCCATCTCCAGCCGACCGCTCCTCTTTGAACGAAGAATCATCGTCCGAACTGAAACGAGATTCTTCGCTAACAATTCTATCTTCAAATTCGATATCATCGTCAAAATTCGCAAAGTCCTCGATAATATTTCGATTCGAAAGTGCATCGTCACTATTCGTCCTTGTCACTTCTTGAGATTCACTAACACTATTGACACAAGGCACAACATCGTTTGTTTGAGTGTGTAAGGTCACTTGTTTGGACGGATCTGTGTTTGGGGGCGCACTGGGGGCGGGTTGGCGTTCGCCCCTCAGCCGCGGGTGGTGTTGGTGCCCCCTGCGCCGAGCGGGGGCGCGCCCGGTTGCGGACATTGCTACGCGCGGCACGGTCCGTCCGGCCGCGCACTGGCGGCGGCCATGTTGACTGATTCGCGCGACCAACAACACACTGGCGCTACCGTCGCACATGTCAAGCAGCCATATTTTATTTCATCAAACTGTTTTATCGACGCTTCCGCAAGCATTACTTTATCAACGCGAGGGAAATTCAAAACTATTTACTCACAACGTAGAAGTAAAAATGTAAACAATTGTTTGAAAAAATCATTAAAAAATTAACAATGGAAAAGTGATCATTTTTAATTATATAGAGGAATTCGAAAAATGTTGAAGTCTTTTTTTAAACTTTTTGGAATGTCAATAATTTCACGTAAATCGTGTGCGATCACACGATCATAGGTGCTCCCTCGGCGGCGCGACCGGGTGCTATGTCTATTTTTACCAAGAAAGCGGGCAACGCGCCCATATTAGGTGGCGAGCCCCGAAATAACCGAGAACGCAGCCCGGCTGCGTGGCATGCCGACAGACTGAAAGCATGCACCAGATGTGTACCTGCCTGCCTGAATTAATAAGTGACGTCAGACCTAATTGACGAAGTACAACACGTCAGCTCTTTACACTTTGGGTGTTGCTACTCATCCTACACCTACAAGGTCTAATTTGATTCTGACATAAGTTTCATGTGCAAGTTTACTATTCCAATAACCCAAAAATGTTATAGAAGATCGACAATTTACTTCCGGTGTTAACATCTTCATAATTACGCTGTAACATACATATTGTTCACACCCGTAAATGTATTAATATATTGCTATAAGTGAAAACCTGTAATTTGCTTTTTGTTTAATATATTGTAGCTTATAGTATTATTGATGTTTTTTCAATCAAATAAATAAATACATCAAAGGCCACCGCCACCGGGTCACAGCTGTTGGCTCACATCATATAGTTTCGTTGCACTGACACACATTTATTATTAATTCGGTTACATGGACACGCGACAGACGTTATTTTGTTATTAAACAAACCAAAAATAGATCAACACTTTCACATGAAAGCGCTACTTCTTCGTTTTGCTTGTGTTCGTCTGTTTGTCATCAAATTATTATCTACATACTTGTCATCACTCTATAAATTACTTACTTATTATTTATGAATCAAAAACAAAATGTATTTATTTTTGTATAAATTTTAAAATATAAATATTTGACAACATCACATACATTGCTCCGTTTCAAAAGTAAGTAGCTAAAGCACTTGTGTTATGAAAATCAGAGACAACGGTGGTATCACAAACACCAAGACCTGAGCCAATATAGAAAAGTTCGTTTTCTAAATTGACCCTACCGGGGATCGAACCCGGGACCTCAGAGATGGCGACACCTTGAAAACCAGTGTACAAAGCCACTCGACCACGGAGGTCGTCAACTAAAATTAAAAAGATATACAGGTTAAGGCGAATGTAATCATATAAAGCAGGGGTGTGAATCCGGCCCGCGACCAGAATCTGTGCAGTGAGGATTTTAGACGGCATTCGATGCCACTACGTATTGTAAGATAATAAAATTAGAGACCTCAGTTATCTGGATCCTCAAATTCAAGATAACTCCTTTTTATTACCTTTGCATGAAAACTTACTTAAACTAAATAAATTATGAGTTTAATTTAGTATGTTTGAGTTTTTAATTTTGCGTCTGGCTCCCTGACACACTTTAAACCTTATAAATGGCCCTTTACAAAAATCAATCTGATACCCCTGATTCAAAGCATTCCATACTGAAAAAAGTTAAACATACAAAAATCAAGCAAAATCTTAAAAGTTTTATAAACATACTTTATATCAATTCAATTACAACTATAGAAACGCGAAAAGAAAATGCTACGTGTAATCGAACATTATGGTGTCGATTCGGTTGAAATAGACAGGACTAAACTGAATTCTAGCATTCTGTTCTTGTCTTTTCGATACAGAGAGCAAAGGATGGAAAACTAAATTTAGTTTAGACCTGTCAATTTAGTTTAGTCGTTGCCAACCAAATCAAATTATTTCAAATTTTGCGTTCGTTGATGTCTTTTCTAGGGATGAAAAAATAATTTAATATATTTTGTGAGATCACCGTCAAACTTAAAATTCTTTGTGTGGTGGAATATTTATTGTGAATTATTCTGGTGGTTATTGGATATTAAATTTATTCTGTGATTTAAATTTATTATTGATTTATTGTTGTTATTTGTTATTGAGTTGGGACAACTATTTATTTGTTTGAAAATATCCATAAACTTTTGTTCTAAACAAAAGTGTTTAAAAAAACTATCGCTCCCAAATCACTTTTTCTTCTAAGAAAACGTATGGATGCTATTTTTACTTAAACTATTACCATCATCGTTTAAGTTTAATTTCGATTTTTAGTTAGTTCATAAGGTATTATGAACTAAGTAGTATTATTATGGTAACTTTTAGCATAATTCAAATAGATATTTCAAGATTTAATCAGTTTAAAAATTGGTGTATTTTCATCAATTTCATAGTTTTCTTAAAGAAACTATCCTCATGACTGACTGACTAACTAACATATGCGTACAGCTGAAAGTATTGGGACTAGGAACTTTAAATTCTGCACAAGGATTACCTTTAAAATGTAGGCAAGTACTACTAAAGTATTTTTGACAAATTCCCACGTATACTTACGTTCTGCAGAGCCTTCTCCTTCTCTTCAAGCTTGGCGTTGACCTGCATGAGGGCCTCCTGGGTCTGGTCCAGGTCATTTTCAATGGTCTGGATCTTTTTCTGCAGCTGTCTCGCTTCTTCTTCAGCCTATGAACATAAAAACACATTAGTCTATGCCACTTCATATTTTGGGATTTGATCACTTGTTTCTTGTAAAAATAACTAACATTTGCACAGTAAATCGTATGAATTGATTGACTTTTGTTTTGTAGTGCGTAAATTATAAAATGTTTACTAATATTTCGTTCTTGTCCAGAAAAAGTCGTTGCCATTAATTATTATTGGTAATAGCGAAAGAGTGCTTTTGTTTTTTTGGAGTAAACGAACTATTTACCATGGAGGTTTAGCACCAGAATATATTACATTGCAAGGAGGTTTTATTATAAAAGTCACAATCAACTAACTTCCTGGTTCAATTTAAAAATGGAACAGGAAAAGGCCCACACTTTACAGTTAATTTTTACTTTTTCTACTAAAGAAAGTATCCAAGTTGTAAAAGGAGTTTAATAATGAAAAAGTATGATAATATGTAATAACTTCCATTTGTAACATTGCATTGTTTGGAAGGTAATTTATATTGTTTTTGCATCCATTAAAAGTATGATAACTCTCTGAGCGTACGAAGTGAAGTGTAAAAACAACAAGGAGGTTTATAATGAAAAAGCTTGTAAAAAGTATGCACCTTCTCAGCACGGAGGTTGGCGTCCTTGGCCTCCTGCTCGCACATGACGGCGCGGTCGAGAGCATTGTCCTTCTCCAGCTTCATCGCCTGCATCTTCTTCTTGATCGCGTCCATGGTGGCGGCTTTTTTGTTCTACTCCCCTATGTGAAAAGCTGCAATAGAAATGTTTCCATTCATCCTATTGTCAACACTGAGACTTAGTGCTAGAGTGCGCACAACGAATTTTATAGCTCGTTATTTGTAGCAAAAATGCAACGTTTTAGTATTGTTGTGCTTGTAAGTTATATGCGCGCATTAAAATATAAACCTATGTGATGCATTTCTGCGATAAAATTATAACGCTACCACAGAATAGATATACTAATATCTATTCTTCTTCTTTAAGTCATTCGTCCGTCATAAAAAAACGAAAAAAGAAAAGTATCAGTTTGGTAGTACTTTCCTACTATAAGTAGAAGACACTGTATGTTACTTTCTTCCATTGCTATCACATTCATTTTGAATTCAAATCTCAATGTCGGTATGTACCATTAGGCTATTTATGGAACCAAAGGTGCATTGATCTTAGCGACGAGGGTTTAGGCTTATTTCAATACCCACTCGTACAGGCTGCATGATGCAACCACGTACAAAAAGAGCCTAACTACACATACATCTTCGATCCTACCAAAAACAAAAGACAAAACAAATGAATAAATCATATATACCTATCTTTCACATTTATCATCATAAAGCTATGACCACGAAGTATACGTAAAGTTGACAGTCCATGAATCTTATTCTTGTGGGATTACAGTGCATAAAACATTCGTATTTTGTACCTTCAATGATGCTTGAAACATTGCGACAAATAGTTCGCTTATTCCTTGATCAAGGCTAAATATTTAACCAGCTTCTATTTCGATCGAAGAAGCAATTAGATTGAAGCTAATGAGCAATTACTTTTTTCAAATCGTTTCAAATGCAAAGGTCAAGCACCGGACCGACCGACGACACAGCTCGCAACAGCTAATGAAACTGTGATTTTTTTTTAACACTAATTTTGTGTCAATCAAGTAGTCCTAAAAAAAAGAAAAAAAGAATATCTGGAGAAAAAAAAGTAAAAACGACACACGTCACATGCTAGAAACCAATTAATAAAATCCTGCAAAAAGTTTTGACTTCAACAATAATACCATAGATAAAATTATCGATTTCCTTAACAATCAGATTTAGTAAGCTGATCCTAATATGGTTCAAAGTACCTAACCGTCTCGTAACCAATGTTACGTCGTAAACGATACTTCGATTTCATTTGCCTTATAATAGTGTGCATTCATTCATAACGTATCATTGTCTGAGGTCGTGTAGTTTACTTTACTCAATTTAATTTCCTACACTAATTGGCTACTACATGAAAAAAAAAATATTGAGACAAAAATACTTTGCTTTATTCTTAGATGTTGTTCTTTTATCAAGGTTCTTAGATTCGTTCGATTGACCCAAATAACCGATGCTTGGAATGGAATCTAAAAGAAATTATTGTTGTTATACTTAACATGAAAACATATTCTTTTATTCAATTGGAAAATTTCCATAAAATTAAAGTTTCGAACCAAATCGTGCTTGTCAATTTGGATGAAGTAATGACTCGGCACATCCGTGATTCAAAAGAAAAGCATTCTTGCGCATGAGTCACATTTCGCGATAAATTTCAAAAGGGTTTGAAATCTCTCACGCCTCGCGACCCGCTCATTGTGTCTAATTTACAAAAAGATCAAGTTTTACTTTTTTAAGATTTTTCAATACCTAACTGTTTTCAAAAATTCCATTTTGAAAACTGTCTATAATTTCATTACATGAATTTTTTTTTTGGCTTATAGGTAATTGCTATATATCATACCAATAAACAACGAAAATTTTCCAGCCTCAGTGGTTATAAAGAGTAAAATTTGTTCGTTTTATCGTTCGGTTTCCGCTTAATTTTAAATCTTATCAGTTATCACAACACAACCATTGTTGGGTCTCAAACTTCATTAAAAAGCAATATTGTTTTATAATTTAGCAATTAATAATCAACGCAAGTAAAACTTACAAAATTTTTGTCAAAACTGCAAGAAAATGTCTCTCTAATTCCATAGTGTAATGCACTGCAGATCAACAAGATTGTTGATTTTAACATCACGTCCTTGGATGCTGCACGCATGCGCGAGACTGCAAACACATACATTTCTCGCATTCCTCTTCTTGAAGTAAACCCGTCATTATTTTCTTTATGATCGCTATCTGTATTGTGCACTTTGCAACATAACATTTCCTGCTATTAAATGTGAATCTGTTTGCATTTATTATCATTAGTATAGCAAGCAATCGTTTTATATTTCTATATACATTTTCTAACGGTTTATTTATCTCGATAGTTTCTTAAATTAATGAAAACTTACTTAACCTTTACTACTTCTAGTCAACAACAGATTTCATGAAAGATGAAAAGTTACGCGGTACGCCCTCTGAAAATATTCATTTACATTTTCAATTTCCATAAATATTAATATTATTTAGAATGTTGTTTTAGTAGGAATTGTTTTCTCATTTACCTACCTACTAAGATAAAAATACTATTTCCAGAATTAATGGCAACTTACTAGGGTCTAATTCATTGAGCAATAAGTTCTTTTGGAATAAAACTTGGGTACTCGATATATTTATAACATAAAGGGCTCAAATACATTCTCAATATCATTTTAATTAACACTAATTTTACATTAAGTTTCAGTTAGTAAGCTGTCTAAGCTACGTGTAAGAATATTCAGTAATAATATAATAATAGTGTCTAGACACACTATACCGAAGTTACGCGACCGAAGTTCGGCGGCAACGTTTTGAATAAGAAAAAACGGTTCGTGATTTTCGGCAGATGTGTTGCTAGCCATTCACAAAGCATTGCAGACGTAACTTGGCCGAACTTCGGTCGCGTAACTTCAGCATTGTGTGTCTAGACACTTACAGCTCCCTTTTAAGAAAAGCTTTTAAACATAAGTGGGTATTGCAAAACCTCCCGCGCTACGACTTATCATGTAGACGCCATGAAAGGCTCAAAAATATGAATAGCCAATGAGCAGGGTAGTTAATTGATACATTGGCACTATATATCGCTGATAATAACGTATTGTCTACAGACTAATTAGGCTGAGTGTAGGCTATTGTGCATGTGTGACGTCACTTGGCTTCTGTCCAAAGATTTGCAATAATTGAAGCATTTACTATGCGTGACGATGCGGCATAGACACTGGCTGATTTATAATGTAAACAGCTGTAATGACTGTTGAGAAATTGGCACCATCTGACATTGAAAAGAATGTAATATATAGATCGAGGGTTTTAGATGCTCCTATTAGATTTCGTTTAAAACTATTTTATACAATTTTATATCATTTTCTTTAAAAATGCGATTTGCAACTGGAAAAATCTTTACTTTACTTTATGTCTCAGTTTACTACCTACATTTGAAAATTGCTAGCTGTTTTTAATTATTTTTAGCATTAGTTACAGTTGTGATACTAATTAATACGTGAAAATTAAATTGGAAGTACAGTATGTAGGACTTAACCTTGATTTATTTTAGTAGTTTAACATTTTCAAGGTGTCAACTTTCCAGTATTTAGAAACAGCGTGACAAATATAATAAATAAATAATAATAAATATTTGACATCACATACATTGTTCCGATTCCAAAGTAAGTAGCTAAAGCACTTGTGTTATGGAAATCAGAGACAACGGTGGTATCACAAACACCCAGACCTGAGCCAATATAGAAAAGTTCGTTTTCTAAATAGACCCAACTGGGGATCGAACCCGGGACCTCAGAGATGGCGAACCGGTGTACAAAGCCACTCGACCACGGAGGTCGTATAACTAAATATATTGAGAAAATTCAAGTTAGCTAGGTAGCTCATTATATCAAAAACAAGTCATACACTTATCAAGTAACAAATAGCACATCGAGCAGCTGGCTGTCAGACAGCGATTCTAATTTAAGTGAAAAAGCTGAAAGTTTGCCGGACGCCCGGATCCCACACCGCGCATGCGCGGTTTACAGCCGCCCCACTTCGCTCTAACGCTATTGGTCACGGGCTGGCAACTTGCCAAAAGAGCGGGAAAACTTCGACATAGACGGTTTCTATTGGCTCACAAAAATGTAACCGAGCACCGCCATATATTCAAAAATAGAAATGAGATCGCTAGAATCGACTGCAGCTGTGTAATTTTATGGAAATTGAAGACTTTTGAAAGTAATAAAAACATTTGTAAACTGAACGAAATTTCTTGAAACACGACCAAAGTTATATTTTGCGACATATTAATTTTGTGAATTACCTACCTATTAATTATTAAGTAATTTTATATTTTTAATCACTCGATTCACATCACAGTTTTATGTTTTACAAGAATCATAATGTACTTAAGTGAGTGCCTATTTAATGTAATTTTCCGAGGCCACGAAAAAAGTTCCGAAGTTTACATCTACATGTTTCAATATTCTCGCAAAATTACTGCACAGACACTGCACTTATTTCGACCTACTTACCACGAGACGATCAATTAAAAAAGGACGAATGACTTAATATCAATGCACCTTGTAATAAAAAAAAACACTTGACAATTCCACTGGCACTGGGCACTGTTACTTACATGTCGAGTCGACGCGTGCTGTGGTGCGACTGGCGAGCTACGCGGGCGCCGATCCGGTGTCGCCTTACGACCGGGTAAGGAGATGAGGTCGGCACTCACCCCGCGCCAATATAGCACCATGGGGAAAGCCTTGCTTATAAGATTTTGAAAACGTTATAGTTATGTTTTTAGAGTTAGTATCTTTCCAGAATCTTCTGCTTAACTGAGAAACTTGAAAAACTTCTGGAAAACTGCTGGGTAGAGGACGTTTTCCCAAAAATTTAAAGAAGTTTTTTTTTAATTTAAATAAACTTAGTAATTAACCGCTTTTGAATCGTCTATATTTTTCTACCACCCGTTCCAACCTTTTTAACTGACAAGAAGAACATGCGCAAGAAAGTTTAAAGAGTCTGTAATTAATAAGCTTAATTAGAATTGAAATTTAGAAAATAAATATATTATAGAACAAATAAAAATATGAAAATGCCACCCCCTATCTTAATTTAGATTTTTATAACAGCTTTTCAAGTTTTGGGCCTGAAATAGCATATTCGCAGTGAAGACTTTGTATAAACTTTTTTAAACGATAACGTTGTTGTCAAGTCTGTAAAGTTATCTCTCAGGTTCTAGATAACTTTAAAACAATAAAGACATTTAAAAAAAATCTTATAGGTAGTTAGTTTTGTTTTGTTAACACGAAACCTGAAAACCATTTCTACGATTCATCGTCATGACAAGAACTTTTTGTTCAAAAGCAGCCCTGAAATCACAACAAAAAGTGTGGTGTCACTGGACAATTAAAACTTTTTAATCATGGGAATTCGACCTATCTATTTATATTTCCTAAAATATTTCATAAACATATTTAATGTAGGCACCTAACTTGTTAGAGAGGTCTTACTAGGTAAATAATAAGAGTAGCGGGAGCTTCTGCATCGAATTTCAGTTTGAATTGAAAATAAAGAAAGATACATTTCAGAGAGTAACCCGTAGTTTTGTCTAAGGGGTTGTTCAGCTATAATTATTTAGCGGCATTGTTGATGTAAGCGCGAACTTCGATCAACAATTCCGCGAAGTGTTTAGTAGTTGTACGACCCCCTAGACAAAATTACATTTTGTAAAATTGATACCTAACGAAACGAAGTTTTTAAATATTTGTGGATTTGACATTTTAATTCATCAACCCCCGAGCGGACGCAGGCGGCCGGAGCAATGGAATATCTATTGTGTCTCATTTTCCGGGCGTTGAAGGGTTAATTAAGGGTAAAGTTAGAGAAAATCAACCCCATATCTACATTGCGAAGTTCGCTTTATATTTTATAGAAATGTAACTTTTACATGTTTTGTAGTAAGCGTTCAAAGATTTAACGTTCATTATTTGTTTTAACAATACGTCTCAGAAGCTTTTTGTTTTATAAGAACTTGACTGTGTCTAATGAATGCAAGATTTAAAAATTGATTTTACATTATTTAACAGAACTGATTTTTTAAGATTCTATGTATTTTAGAGAACCGTATGCGAACATGTCTAGAATTTGGTTGCTGGTATATTACCCAATTTTTTATATGGGTACCTAATTGGATATACTTTTCGTTCATTATATCATTGCAATACGCACTTAATATACGTAATCCAAAGATGGTATTTTCTTCACATCATAGTAATCCTCGTGGATTCCACTGACATTGATATACCTCAAGGCATTTACGTAGGTACTTGCAAACAATTGACCTAAATACTTTTTATTTGTTAATGAACTTACTCATAAACAATTACGCGAATTCTTTGTATTTCCCCTTAATTGTGAATTGTTTTAATTAAAACACAAAATTCTTATCGCTGCGCTTACAGCGCCCGTTCGTCACCAGCTCCCTAAACAAACTTATTTTAAAACAAATAACAATGACTTAATTATTTTCTCAGACTCGAACTTAAATCCTTGTAACGTATTGACGCAATTTACGAGAAAAATATGAGCAGGTAAGTAATTTCGAAACGAATGCTTGGCCGATGAGTCTGTGACTCAAAGTTGACATACGCTGCTTGTACCCACTGACCCCGATGGAACTTTTAAGGAGTATGCTACATGCGTCAACCATTTGGCATTACTATGTAGTAATACCATAATATACTTGTTACTGAAACCTTAATTATACATGCAATATGAGCCAGAATTGAGCAGAGAGCTCAGGTAAGTTATAACCTTTTTTAAAAACCATAAATGGAATCGCAACAGAGTTATGAACTAAAAATAACTCGTATCATACTAGGATCGGCTGCGTTTAAAGTATCGCCAGTGCTTTAAAATCTCTCTTTTTAGGGTTCCGTACAAAATTGTAAAAAGGAACCCTTATGGTGCGACTCAGTCTGTCTGTCTGTCACAGCTGGATATCTCGAGAACTACTAATGCTATCAACTTGAAATTTGGAATAGTTTTAGATGACGTTTACCCAACTATTTTGCAAATAATAGAGAAACAAAAATATTTAAATTTGTAGAACAGCTTACCTTCGCCATCACTTTACCCCTCGCCACTGGTCAGTATGGGTGAAATCTAAGTTGTTCTTCGCCAATTGATTTATTATAAATGGATCTCTTGAGCGCTTACCTTTGACGTTAACATCACACGTATTATTATCTACAATTCTATATACATTATCAATTACTCCACATTGTAATTTTTCACCATTGGCAATCAAGTCACCGGCAGAAATATCTTGGTAGTCTTTTATCCAATCCTTACGACCAGTCATGTGGTGTGTTGCACCGGAATCGATGAGCCACACTCCACGGTCATCATTGCAGACAGACAATGCAGATAGGGTTTCCGAATTATTTTCGGGTTTCTTATTCTTGAACCTATATTCCTTTTTACTATGACTTGCCGTCTTACAGTTCCAACACCACTTTTTATTCTTTGTATTTACTTTCGATTTGTTTTATCTTCAGAATATATACTTAGACATGTTTCAGCCTCCTTTGCATTACCATTCCACTTCGTGACTTACAACAACTTTGTCTTAATCATGTCACTATTGATGGTCACACCGGCCCTCAGGGGACTGGCCCTGATTATGTAACTTTGTTGCAATCAACTTTAACAGAAATCGCAGTTACATTGCTGCTTTAGTAAGAACCAATGTGACAACTATCTTACTTAAAGCAGCAATGTAACTGCAGTTTCAATCGAGAATTGTTAGCAACAGAGTTACGTAATCAGCCCCCTGATTTGTAACTTTGTTGCTTACAACTTTTGATTGAAACTGACAGAAACCGCAGTTACATTGCTACTTTAGTAAGTATAAATGTGACAGCTATGTTACTTCAAGCAGCAATGTAACTGCGATTTCTGTCAGTTTCAATCGGAAGTTGATTGCAACAGAGTTACAAAATCAGGGGGCCAGGGGGCTGATTACGGCGCTAACAATTCTCGATTGAAATCGATTGAAACTGCAGTTACATTGCTGCTTTGAATAAGATAGTTGTCACATTGATTCTTACTAAAGCAGCAAAGTAACTGCGATTTCTGTCAGAGTTGATTGCAACAAAGTTACATAATCAGGGGGCTCTGGCCCTGTTTAATAAACGTTGCAAATTGTAAATTGTAACTTATATGATGCAATACGTTTGCATTACTTTTAATAATTATGATCAAAATAATGAAAACTCTTCAAAGACAAATCTCCGAGGTAAGTACAAATCTAGATACCGCCACAGGTATGTAGATCATGAATGGTTGTTTCTTAATTTCGCTCCTCATTCCCCAGTTTCCCACGATGCAATCTTATTACATAAGTGTAATCTTCACACGAACTGAGTTCACTTAATTATACGGGGAATTAGTCCAAGCTATGTTTTATGATACGGTAATTATTAAAAAATATATGTTATTACAATCCAGGAAATAGCGCTACTAATACTAAATTAAATTAAATCGTTACCTTTTCAGTTTCGTTTACAGATAAATATTCGAGCCCGTGACGCCAATCTTGGACAATTTCAATGACAATACTACAGCTAAAACAAACATTCCGACGAACTGAGAACCTCCTCCTTTTTTTGAATTCGGTTAAAAACCATAGACTTAGAAAAAATTTCGCTTTCTATTTCTATGGCTAAAACAAATATTTTTGAGTAAATGTAACCTAAATGACAACCAACGTAGCGCTTTTGGTTTTATCGTTTAATTACCGCGATTGCGAACGTCTATGATTAATCTGCTATGATTTGGTGAGCATTAGAGAATAAGACATAATTTTAATAATCAGGTATGTGGGTAAGTACTCTTAATATCTCTTTTAAAACGACATAACTAGTATTTGACGACCTCCGTGGTCGAGTGGCTTGCACATCGGTTTTCATGGTGTCGCCACATCTGGATCTTCAATCCTCAGCTGGGTCAATTTAGAAAAAGAACTTTACAATGTGATTAAATTGACAATAGACAGTGATCCGCTGCCACTTCAACTTCGGCAATGAAAAAAAATTACGTCGTTTTGTACCGTAAGCGCTCTGAAGTTGTCGCAGATCTATTGTATCTTCCTATATTATCTCAGGTCTGGGTCTATGTTACCACAGTTATGTCTCTGATATCGATAGTACATACAAGTGCGTTAATTAGGAATCGGAGCAGTGTATAATTATTGTAATGTGTCCAATACTTATTTATTTATTTATAGTAGAAACTGCCCACCGCAATAAATTACAACCACGTTACAAGTAACCTTAGGATATTTTTCATTCATTTGTGCGGATCGCACTCCATCAAAATCCCATAGATCGCATTGCGCAGACGCGCGTTATTTCCGTCCGCGGGGCGTGCGCGCGTGCCTCAAATAACGTGTTTCGTCACAAACATCTACACTATTTTATTTTATCTACCGAATTCTAACCGAAATACCTACATACTACAATAATAGACCCATGAAATTGAACTCGCAATCTCGGAAACCAAAGTGAACACACTATAAATGTCATATCAACAACACTGCTGCTCAAAAGATGTGGAAATAGGTAGCATTGTAATATACGTATTCGTATTAAAAGAAAATTTGTCTGTCATAACATAATATTCAGACTATCACAAATTAGGCTCCTGTAGGTGTACTTGGCACCACCGAAGAGGGTTTGTTTAAAAACGGTTTATTTTGTCGAACAAAATTTCTTAAAAGAATATAGGGGCCACCATTCATGCTTTCCCATATATAAGAGCTAAGTTCTGAAATTCAAATATTTTATTTGAATTTGATATTGTTCGAAAGCTGAAATAGTCAACTTACCGACTTTACTGCCGAATTTTCGTGTGTCAGTTAGAATAAAAAGAAGTTGGAGTTTCATAAAAGAAAAATACGTGAAATTTTACTTTTTAAATAAAGTTGACTCTTACAGCTTTCGAATAATATCAAATTGAAATAAGATCAGATTGAATTTATCAGAAAAATACCATTTAGAACTTAGCTCTTTTGTATGGAAAATCATATTATGGTGGCCTGTATTTTCTTATGAGCAGTATATACAACGTGTTACAAATATACCCCTAATGCCAAATATGGTAGATAGGGACCATCAAACTGAACAACTTTTACTAAGGGACCAACTCTGAAATCGCGAAAAAAAAAATCAGCTGTTTCATGCAAAAATTAAAATCGAAAATATCCAAATATATGAAACAGCTGATTTTTTTCGCGATTTCAGAGTTGGTCTCATAGTAAAAGTTGTTCAGTTTGATGGTCCCTATCTACCATATTCGGCATTAGGGGTATTTTTGTAACACCTAGATGCTTTTCCAAAATCTTCATAAAATAATATTAATTGTTAAATACAGCTATAAAAATCGTGTGTTTATATTTTTTTCACATTGGTAAAATACCATTATTTTCAATCGAAAGACGACAATATACTTTAGTTAGTATAAAGGTAAAATGGAAACCATTATTCGATGACGTCTTCCCAACTTTACAATGGCCTTCATGTAAATGTCTTTAGGCAAATATACCTATGTAATACTTATTAATTATAATTCGCCAACACACTACACAGAGATTGTACCTACAGCAACATGGTTAATGTTCTGCAATTCTGTAAAATCTCATATTCGTTATTAATAAATACTTACGAGCATTTATTCAGTAAAACTCTAGGAAAACATTTTTAATTTTTGTTGCACTTGCACTCAAGTGTCAATGTAACTGTGGCTCAGTAAGCTGTAGACTTCGCTCAAATTGTATATTATTTAAAAATTAATCTAATAGATGTCGCCACGAGGTCGACACTGCTTTTGAAAAGTAGTACTATGTGCTGTTTGGTAGATTAGGTATTCTTTTACTATATATATTCGAAGCTAGATGGCGCCTCTAATTTTAATCATTTTTGCCATTCAAAAATGATCAAAATTATAGTTTTTTTTTTGCTTTTCGAAAAACAAACTCCTTAGTCAAAATAGGTAACATTTGCAAATATTCGTTATCGATTCGCTTTCGGAACATGCCCTATAGCCAAGCGGCTTTTTACAATTCGAATAGAATAGAAAATTTTATGTAACTGACGTAAGATGACGCTCACCATAGGCAATCACGGCTTTTTGAATGTCACAATCCATACAGATTTCGAAGCGAAGCGATAACGAAAATTTGTAAATATTACTTTGGGTACCTACCCTATCCAAAGTAACATTTGCAAATTTGATGAAATGCCCTGCGGTGGTTCCATAGCAATATACTATTTATTATAGATCTTACTCACAAAATTTCACGAGAATCGGTTGAGAAATGCGACCTGTGGAGGGAACCAGACAGCCGGACAGACATACGAAAGTACTTTTGCCCAAGCTGAAGCAGAGACGCTTCGCGCTCGGTCGGTCGAAAAAAGAACTTAGTGGTTCATGCATATTCATCTGCCACTCAAAGGGGTGACCCTGACGAAGGTCCTTTCCTCATAATATCCCATTGCCAGAGACAGCGATGACTGTTAATTGTTGCAATGCGCAATATTTAAATATTCATTAGTAAAGTACTTTGTGAAACGAGTAAGTAAACAAGTAAGTAAATAGAAAAGTTATTTTATCTAACTAGGTAGATTATGTAAAAAAAAAATTAAACCTTTAATTAAGATTTCATTCAAAATACGCAAAAATCTCGTACCCTGCACATGTACATAAGCAGAAACGTGCGACCTGATCTATTTGGCCCCTAATGGCTTATAAACACAAGCTAATCTAACGGTAATGACGCAAGAAATTTTATATTTAAGAATGTTCACTCAGCAACACAACAGATTTTATCCGGATAATAAAACGAAGTCATAAGCAGTAATTACAGCACCGACGGCTCCAGTGGCGACGGCCTTCGCCCCTGCTGGCGTGGCCACCTCCTTATAAGGGGCTCCGAGACCCTGATTACGTTTTCACAACTGCGCAAGCTCAACTGGTAATTAAATGTTATTCGTTTCTTGTCAACATGAATATAATAATTGCAGCATTGACTAGTCTACCTAGATGTTCCTACGAGAACAAGGTGCAATAATCAGCAAACACCCACTGCATTTTCACACTTCGAAACTATACATTTTCACGTCGCGTCGGCGGGATTTGAATATTATAGTGGTTCCCAAGTTCGCAACCAACGGCGTTAGTTTTAATCAATCCCTAAGTGCTTTAAGCTTTAGCACATAATACCTAACAGTAGGTACCTACAAGTGCTTTACATAGAAAAGGAATGAAAGGAATTTTGCTAGAAGCATAGTAAAGTAACTATAAATTATTATATAATTAGATAGCTACACGAGCGATGGTAATGAAATGAACGTAATTGTATAAAGAAGAAGTGGGAAAGAGATGGATTGTATGAGAATGGAATGAATTTGAAGGAGTGAATTAACTTAGCCAACCCCAAATAAACTAGGATCCTCATCCCGGAGCTAATGATAAGCGAGTGCTGCATGAGCTTTAACTAGTATTAGAGAAATGTACGTGAAATAGTTTTATTTATTATTTGACAAAGTATGACATGGTCGAGGTAACTGTGATGACAGATGTTGCGAGCTATAGCCATATGCCCGCAAGCCTTGGTCGCTACTCTCAGACCACGATAACATTTTACCATTGTTAAAGTGAGTCACGCGGTTTCGAATCGTATGGAATCAACCTTATTTTAGTCAGAATAGAAATAAATCATTCTTGCAAAACAGTCATACTTATAAACTTAGAATTTATAAAGATTTAACACGAAATTTATTTAACTAGACTCAAAACCTCCTTACAAACCGGAATAATTATCAAGTAAAGTACCTATTGGTTAAAGAAAAAGTATTTTTTTCTCATACGTCGGCTGGTAGAAATGTTTTATCGTTATGAATCCGACCGTTAGTTCGCCAAATCAAATGTTTAGTTTTTGTTTGAAAAATAAATACCTAACCTAACTTTATTGTTTTTCCTATTGAAAGTATCTCTGAAAGGTGATAAGCGAAACGATTAACCGCGATAAATCATGGCCACGCGAGTACTACACATCAATAAGGGAGTATCGAGTTTTTGTGCGCGCGACCTGCCGATGAGTCAGCATGCAACTCGGTCAGACGGCATTCGATCAATGCACCGACGTGTGTCCACGTCGCGTAATTAATCGCACTCATAAATGCACCAGGCTCCCTGTCATCGGAGGATGATGGTGATTTTACGTAAATGAACAGATGGTTACCTTTAATGCCCTTATAAGATTATCGTGGAACTTTTTGTTTTGAGGTCTTCTTAAATTGTATTAACATTTTTTATAGTTTACGCCTGCGAGTTCGGTCGAGTGACATTCCACTTTCCATGGGAATTCCAGAATAAATATAATCTCGCTCAGGGGTGTAGCTTTGGTTTCTAACCGAAAATGTAAATTAAAATAAAAACAAATAAAAATGTTATTCTTATTTATTACGTCAATTTTTTAAACTAAGCTTACTTACTAAAATTACTGAACCTTCCGATGGTACTCGGGGGTCGCGTTTCCGTAGTCTTGCAAGTTAAATAGGGTCGACCTATTCGTCACCATATACTTCAAAAAGTCCTGCATATGCGTCAAAACGTGCTGCAACGACTTCTCATCTAAGGCCGTGTACGCCAACATCGGGCCCATTTTCGCAAACAGTCTTAATAAATGTATCGATCCGTATATCTGCGCCATTGGTGTATCCGGGTATTCTTGAAGGATCTCGCTGTATTGAGGCCTCTCGAACTTATAAAGGAGTTGAGAGCCTAATGTCGCGTTGAAGTACTCTTTAATCCCTTCTGTGACGTCAAGGAGGACTGACTCCTTTGCTTGGTTGTGAGATTTGCTGGATTTCTTGAAGGCGAGGTAGTTGTCGACAATTTGTTGGACGGTCAACTTGGCGGGCAGGATCGCAAGCTTCTGTTGACGAGTTATCACGTCCCAGTCGTCCACAAGCCACACCTTCAACTCTTCGGGGATTTTGATCTTCACTTCTACTTTCGCGAGATACTGCTCTTCGGATTCTATCGATAGGTCTAGACGGCCCCGTTTCTTCCTGTTGAAAGTGGAGAAGACGTTTTACTACAGTTTTGCGCGCGATTGAAATTATATGTATAGTCTGTTTATCCTCTTGTCTTATTTAGTAAACCGTTTTTGACAGATGTCATTTATTTGATTTGTAAAAAAAACATGCCGAAATTTCGGTACAAACAAAATTAAATAAAATCGCGTTAGTATTCCTAAAATATCCGTAATACATCCGATTTATATCTATATAATAGTAGGCGCGTAATTTTTATTAGTGCAAACTTTAATTGCATACTTGGGTTGGTCTGATCCCGAGTCGGCCGGTGTGTCTTTGCTCTGAGTTTTGGAAGCTTTAGCAGGTGCTGGCGTTGTTTCTGTTTCTTTACCTAAAAAAAATTTAAAAAAGTTATATAAGTCTGTTTATCCTTACTTGTCTTATTTGGTAAACAATCTTCACCCAACTCAAATATTAATTTCTAAAATACAACAAATGGTTTTCCACACACAGATTATGAAAGTTGATAATTATTAATGACAATTTGATAATAAGACAACATATTTTTAAATAGCGATTTAAGTATAAAAGACGTATGACAACTGTCAAAAACTGTTTACTAAATAGGACAAGTTATTTTTACAAACTTTTTAAGTACTGTCATGGGTATATTAAGTGCACTGCATTCATTCAATAAGAACAGATGAATTATTTTACTAATCCATAATACTCTTACATGTATTATGGGTTTGCAAAAGGACAATGCAACATTATGTCTTTCTTTACTCTATCCCTGAGGTTCTCACCTAAATCCTTATCCTTACTTAATGTTAAAATGTGAAAGTAAGTTGTTAGTTAATTTTCACGTTTTAACTACTCAACCAATCATCCTGAAATTTTGTATACAAACTATCAGGGGTACAGAAAAGGACATAGGGTCATGAAAGGTCATACAGAAAAAAGTACTTTTCCTGAAGGACGGAAAAATAACTGTCCATGCAGACAAAGTTGCAGGCTAGTTGCTATTTTAACCCCTAGTCCATATAAGACTGGATACGGAAAAATGTACCTCCAGCGCTATGTCTCGGATCTGTCTACATAAGTATACATAATAATATTTATACATAAGAAATAAGGTTCTACACCTCCGCGAATTTATTGCACCATAGGTATATATGTATAGATTTGCGCAACATTTCTACAAATGAAAGGTTAAAAGTAAACATAGTCTGAGTCGATGTGTTTTCTCTAAGGATGTTTTACATTATGATGGCGCCGGTGAGGTAAACGATAACCCGCCACCCCCAGCTTCCAGCTTTCAGGGGACTTGGGGGACTGGGTGAAATGGTTCCGATTAGGGAGACTGATCACCCGTCCGGCTTCGCTGGCGTCCCCCCTTCCAAATAATAATAATAATTACATTATGATAATTTAGTGTCTTACCGGCAGGAGTGGATGCTCTAGACTCCTCGCGGGCCGGTGTAGTAGCGGCTGCCTCCGACTTACGGCCTTTTGCAGGAGCTGTGGATATAGCAAAACACATAGAAACACTAAAACCATGAATTTACATAATAATATGTAAAATAATATAAAATCAAAATGTTTTGTGTGTGTGAGAGAAAGTATCTGCTTGTTGACCTTAACAACATAACAATTATTAAAACATAGCAGATATAGTGATTATAATTAATATAGAAACAAAACACATTAATAAAATTGAGAAATATGTAGTACTTATTTAAGGTTAATCAGGACTCTGCCTCAGCTTCGGTATGTCATAGCATGGTATTCTGGCAGTGCTTGTTTTGTGCTCTAAATACACTATGGAAAGAAATCAAACAAACCCGTTTAAATGGGACCCTTTCTGGAAGTGCATGCAGATAAAAAGACTAGTAAATGACCATCTGTTGTCCAAAATAAAATAAGTAAATAATAAAAAAATATATTAATTGTTAATGAACCAAGACATTACTTTTCTTTGTCTTTGCAGGTTGGGCAGAGTGTGCCCTTTGAACCTCTTTCTGTCTCTGCACATTTGCTTCATTGTACTTCAACACACGGCTTTCTGGAACCCATTCATCCCAGCTAAAACAGTCGATAACACAAATTAATGATACAAAGGGCAAATTGAGTAAGTAATCAAAGCATTAATCATCATTTTATTCAATTACATCTTACTTCTTGTTCCATCCCGCGTAGTGTATTAGATAACGGACATATTTATCCTTTGTAACAGCACTTTTGAGACATTTTGCTTCATAAATAAGAGGACCGTGGAAACATAACACTTTTTCACCTGGAAACCCATGAATATTGCATTTGAATAAAGTATACTATAAAGGTTTTCTGGATAGTGTATATAAAATTAATGAGAAAACATTTACCTTCAGCGAATTTAAGCTTGGGTGCCATATCATGGGAAGAAATAATAAACAAACACAAACTGAACAATTTTACTCGTAAGTACAACAGAGTTATGGCTGGTGACAGTGACTGTCACTGTCACTGTCATTTTGATATTGGGTGCATTCCAGCAGACTAATAGCTATTGCGAATCATCTGCGGAATGCTCCAAAAGTTCGATGAATTTCAGCGATTGATGCCAACCAGACACAATTTTTCATTGCTTATGATTTTCTATGAGAAACAGTTTAAATATGAAGTACAACCCGCGCGAACAAAGAATAGTATTGAAAATGGTGGCTCACGCTCACCGCGTTTCCTACAATGAGTGGGAGTGAGAGAGTGAAGTGTGGCGTTCAGTGTGAGAGTGAGAATTAGTGATGTGCCGAGTCGCTGTTTTGGTGGATCGAGTCGACTCGAGTCGGTTTATACGGTATTCGAATCCTGACTCGATTCCGCGGTTCGAGTCCAGTACTCGAGTCTAGTCTAGTCTAGTTCAGCCGCTGAACTATGAAGCAGAAGTTGGCCTTCTTCTTGATGTACTCTGTCACGTACCGGGGCTCCATCGGCTAACTTACATTGCTATCGTAATCACTCTGATTTGACAAATGGATGTGATACATTGCTACTTTTCTTTGGTAAGTGTTTATTAGTGCCAATTTACACTTCACTGTATTTAGCCGATAGACCCGCCGGTCGTCCCCCGCGGTGACGGTGCAGTGCAGACGGGACAGGTATACCGCCGTGGCCAGCGAGATTCTTCCTGACTCGATTATCGGACTCGAGTCCAGCGTACTCGAATCAAAATAAATTGGTATTCGAGTAGGCGAGTCCAAGGCAGGAATCGAGTCTGACTCGAGTCAAGCCGTATTCGGCACATCACTAGTGAGAATCCCATTCTTTATCTGCGCGGGTTGTAGTAAAGACGCTGGAGGAGTTTTTGGCGCCATTTTGTCGAGTTCGGTTTGGTTTCTATTTTAATTATTTTCAAATTGATTAATAGTGGATATTGTGTCTTAAAATTGGTGCAGTTATATGGTACAAGTGTCTACGCAACTGAACAATATGTGGGATAATTGAAATAGGCGCGATCTTGGTTGTGTGAAGCTGAGACTTTTATTGGAGTGGTGGCTTCCTCGGCAGAACTAACCGAGTAAACTGTCTTGATATACTTGGTGCCAAATACTCCAAGCAGCATTGGAATGCGATGCACCCGCATTCTAATGAAAAATTAAACAATATCTACCACTGAACTATTTAACACTTGACACTGGCAAAAATTACTTCCAAGAGGAAAGTAGATTGCCATAACAAAAAAAGAAGAAGAAGAAGAAGACGCTGGAGCTATCTTTGTGATATGATAATTAATTATTATTATATCATTATTAAGATTATATCTTCTCCAAAAACGAAGTGCAACTCTAGTCTCCTGATTTAAAAACTATCTTGAAACGGCGGGCGGTGGCGGCGCCATCATCACATAGTTAGTCCTTCCTTACATAACGTCTTTCATTGGGTAGGTAGTTGGTAAGTTTGTAGGCATTCATTGTATCGAGCGAGACGAAAAGTCTTCTATTAAAGCCGTCAAAGGACGAACGGCCTATATTCGAAAACGATTTGTTTTGCTTACGGATGGTAGTATTGTAAATGTGTCCTAATGACCCGTTAATTTTACTGCTATACAAGATATTTCCATAAACTTAACCACTATATATGTATGAAAAGCTAGAGGGCAGTTGGTTGCATTTGCAGTCGTTAACACCAACCCTAAGACACCAACTAATCCGTATCGGGCCCGCGTAGTGGCCAATGACCCGTCACTACCCGCCCTAGAAGCCCTGTGGGACTAAAAAGATAGATGCTAAGCTAACCACTGGAATGTCGAAATGGTCGAAATTCAGCGCGATTGGCCACCCTGTCACAGATAACTAAGTGACTCTGTTTGCGTTACGTATTTTGTTAAACTAGGTAGGATATGTATACGCAATATTGCTTTACTCTTTGTAGGTATGATACCCCTCGATAGCCGTTATTATTTTGATAAGGTTTGACTCGTGAACTAAAAACAAACCTTATCAATCACTTATCGAATATTTCACTGGCTATTCTTGTTTCATCTTGCATCACTCGACTCGCCCAAAAACGAATGATATAAGTAGGTAGGTAGTTACTTCTCTAAAAGCTACTACTTATAAAGAAGTTTATTTATTTATCTAGTTTCTCTCACTAGCACAGTACTTACATAATAGTGTCACTAGTAGGTAATATGAACAATAAAAATAAATAATTAAACAAAATATACTCTAAGAGACTGATAATAAATTTTGACCAAATTCAAATTAGGTAAAGTGTGAATAGGTGTGTTAAATTAAATATGTTTACGAAGTATGTTATTCCCTATTTTTATGACCATCGAGGTCGAATGAATATCATGCCGGATTAGGAATACACGATTCCTCGGGTCAAATAAAGAAATAACCTTTCCTTATTTTACTCTATAGTGATAGTACCTTTAATTATTTGCAATTGTAAAAAATGAAAACTGACTTTATCAGTGACGTCAGCCCCGAGTCTATAATACTCACCGACCGACCTTCACACGAGTTTAATATCGACAGTCGCTAGTTCTGTAGTCCTCCGGCGGCATCTGAGCTAATACGTCGCCGTTTTGATTATTGCATATTTCATATACATTTCCACGAAAATGTCACAACAAGGGCCGGCATTCGACGTGAATGCCATGACATTGACCCGGTGGGTGTTGGCTCAGCAAAGGACGGCACCCACTGCCACGGGGGACCTCACACAGCTACTCAATTCTATACAAACAGCAGTGAAAGCTATACAATCGGCCGTCAGGAAAGCCGGCATCGCTAAACTGTGAGTTATTTATTTACCTTCATAGATACGTTTTGTTAAAACAGTGAATTTTAACCGCATAAATTAAATCCTTCCCTACTATTAGTGGTCTACGAGGTCTTCCTTTCATTCGGTACCACACACGATAGGTTTTAGAAGGTTTTGAATATGTTTTTCCCATACAAAAAGATAACACCATAATAACTCCTCTCATACGGGATATTTTTTAAGAACTGCGGCTCAATAAAAAAGTTTTGAACTCAAGTACCTATACGTGTGCCAAACGGGTATCGACTAGCACTATACCTACCTATAACTAGTCAATTACCATTGAATCAGAACTAGCTCAGAAGAATAACTAAAGATAACTAGGTAGGGTTGCCATAATTTACAGGGACCAATCCGGGACGTCTCGACGTACGACGACCAAAAATACGTAATATACGTATGTACCTACTTAATATTAATATATTTAAAGTATATATAATATGAAGTTTTAATTATGAAGAAGCAATGATGTTGGCGTATGACGTATCTTTACCACCTTCGCGTGTAGATACTCGGCATTTAGTTCTTTCGTTTTTCATAATACACGTTCCGACGGTCGTATGGACCACGTCTTAACTTAACCGGGACAAAATAACTTATGGTAAGCTAATAACTAGGTAGATACCTTATATTTATTTACAAGAGTAAGTGCCTAATTATATTGTAATGTTGATAAGATAATCGTTTTAGCATAAACACACCCACGTTATTAGTATTATTACGTGACTTGAAAGTTGAGTGATACACACCTCCTTTACGCACACGTCATATCATAAAATTATTCAAATCGCTTCACAAACATGATTCTTTGAACTTTAGTCGGAGTACCGCTGACTTAATATGTACATTATTAATTTATTCATTACATTACACTATTAAGCAACTTAGGTATTGTATAGACTCTAGTTAAGTAGGTATTTAGTAAACGTTACTATACCAAGTGAAGTGCCTAGTCACGCGAAGAAAATAAAACTCGATCCTACTCTTTGTGAGAGAACTTAACTAAAACAAATTGTACTAGAGTATAGATAGAGTATCAACCAGTAGGTACTTGTACTATTATCGTGACATCTCACACGGTTTAGTTTATCATTTGGTTTTAGTGTGTGATTGACATCCGTATTCACAAACAACATTCAAACAACCCTTGACTACGCGAAAGCACTGCGTTGAAATAAAACGCTGTGATTGGTTCTTTAGTTTTACGTATTATGTGCGATTGGTACGTGGGACGCTGTGCGTCCGTGGGCACTGTGAGACCTCATAGTAATGTTTGTTAATACGGGTGTAAAACAGCACGATAACTGCTGCCCTATATTGCCGCCATTTTAGAATCCTTTCTTTAATGGCATAAGATGCTTACCCGTTGTCACCTCTAATTTTCACCAGCCATGGAATCTCCGGGGACACGAACGTGCAAGGCGAAGAGGTGAAGAAGTTGGACGTACTCTCGAACGACCTGTTCATCAATATGCTCAAGTCCTCCTTCACAACGTGCCTGCTCGTTTCCGAGGAGAACCCTGAAGTCATACAGGTGCGTATACGCACGGATAACAATAATGTAAATGCTATTATAGAACTGGGCTTTCACATATTCCCATAGTTGGAAGAAAAAATAAAAAGGATCACAAAGAAAATAAATTTCTGTTTAAGATTTATGTATAATGCAGGGTTTCCCAACCTTTTACCCTATGCGCGTTACCCAACTAATGCAATACTTACGCTCCCGCCCTCTAACGGTCTACGCCGCGCCGCGCCCCTGGTGGAACGCGCTCCACTTGTTGGAAGCCCATGCTATTGCGTCTGATGAGGAATAACATGGGATCTTAAAACAATATTACTTATGAATAGTGTGAAACTGAGGTAATCTTATCTTAATCATGGACCTCTGATCCATATCTTAATATCAGTGAGTCAAGCTAGAGATAGACAAAAGACAGGAGTAGTGTGATGTATAGTGTAGTAAAGATCTTTATAATTAACCTATAGGTGGAAACTGAAAGGCAAGGAAAATACATCGTCTGCTTCGACCCACTCGACGGATCTTCCAACATTGACTGTTTGGTCTCAGTTGGTTCGATATTCGCCATCTACAAGTAAGTAACTACGATCATAGTTTTACAGTTTAGATGATAGTTTTGTTATAGCTTGAACCCGGACCTTGTTATCATTTGGCGTGTCTGAGTTTACTTTATCATTACCTAGCTAGTCGAAACATCAACATAGGTATAGCACTAATGAGTCATAGTTCTCGACAACATAAATACTGTTTAGTATTTGGTAGTAGATGAAACTTAGAAACTGCAGCTCCTTGTGTAAAATTATAATCTCAAAAAATTCACAGTCGAAAATCTTCACTATAATCAAACTGCTTTTCGGACAGCAAAGTATCTTATTTATTTACTTGTCATAGAAAACACTCGGAAGGCGAGCCTTCCGAGGCGGATGTTCTGAAGCCAGGTCGCGAGCTGGTGGCGGCCGGGTACGCGCTATACGGCTCTGCCACCATGATGGTGCTATCCCTGGGCCGTGGGAAGGGCGTCCACGGGTTTATGTATGACCCCTCTATTGGGGAATTCATTCTTACCGACCCTAACATGAGGATACCGGAGAAGGGCAAGATTTACTCTATCAATGAAGGTATGACAGGTTAAGTTTAGGAAAATTATTTAGTTTCAGCATTTTATGAGAAGTGATGGATGAAATAGAAGATGAAGACTGCAATGCAATGCCAGTTCGAGATCATTGGCCTAAGCTATTTGTTATTGCCCCGAGACTATGATAAGATAACGCAGCAGCGGGTCTGTACCTAATTCACATTACCATTCTTACTAAACACTTTACTTGATAATATCTTGGATTGGATCGAAATTAAATGCTTCAACTGTTTTTAAATGAAATGTACAAATATATTATGTGTAAAAAGTGAAGTCCGCAAACGGATCCACCACTTTTTTCACTTCCTCAAAAGACAAAATATAATCAAATCTTAAAACCAAAATTATGCTGGCGCAATCACTTCTCCTTCCCCTTCTCGACTACGCCGACGGACGTTTGCTTTTTAACCGATTTCAAAAAAAGGAGGAGGTTATCAAGTCGACGGTATTTTTTTTTAATGTTACTGAGAAACAGCTGCACAAGCTAGAACGACTGCAAAATCTAGCCATTCGTTTCATTTTCGGACTGCGACATATCTCGAATTCGACATTATCTCTAATAACAAATCTCTATTAAAAATGTTACTAAAATCGCTATTGCTGCCAAAAAAAATATTCTAAGCGATTTTCGCTTCGCTTTTGAAACATGTATGGGATTCACATAAGGTTTCGCTATCAATCGAAATTTAAAACGTCAAATCCATACATTTTTCGAAGCGAAGCGATAGCGAAGTTTGGAAATGTTACTTTGGCTACACCCCCGGAGCTCTATCGGCTAAAAACATTGAAGTTCATATTAACTGTGTTTTGACCGATGTATATGATATATTGCTACTTTGTTTTGGCATAAATAAAAACTTACCAAAGAAAAGTAGCAATGTATCACATATATCTGTCAAAATACAGTTAACATGAACTTCAATGTTTTTAGCCGATACCGCCGCAGGTCTTCAACCTGTCAGGCTTTGACACGGAGATTGCCACCTTGGTCCTGTTGTCATCGCCCAATGAGTGGAAGGAACATCCTGTGGTTTTAAGTGGCTACACCACATAACCACTCCCGGTGTTTCCGCGTGGGGGTGGTATGCAAAGGCATTTTCTCCGGGACAAAATAATAATAATAATAAATAAATGCTTAGACAATTTCACACAGCGCCATCTAACCCCAAACTAAGCAAAGCTTGTAATATGGGTGCTAGACAACTGATAAACTACTTATATACTTTTTAAATATATACTTATTATACATAGTAACACCCGCAGACCCGTCACAGAAATTAAAATTCATCATTTCAATTTCTGCTCGGCCGGGAATCGAAACCGGGACCTCTTGCGTGGTAGACCGGCATGTTGACCACTGCACGGACGTCAAAAAAATAAACAAAAATAAATAAAAAAAGGTCTTCAACCTGTTTCCAGGTTACGCAGCGGAATGGGAGCCGGGTCTCAAGCGCTACATACAAGAGAAGAAACAGCCATCCACTGGGAAGGCGTACGGCGCGCGCTACGTGGGCTCCATGGTGGCCGACGTGCACCGCACCATCAAGTACGGCGGCATCTTCATGTACCCCGCCACCAACTCCGCGCCCAATGGGAAGGTTGGTTCATCACACCATTATCACAACGAGTAGATTTTTATACGGGTTAAAGAGAAGCATCTCGACGATTTTTTTGTCATACTCTTTAAATCGACACAACTGTACTAACTAGTTAGAACTTAGGACTACTTAGGAGCCTGTTTCAGAAAGGTCAGGGGGATAGCTGCTTGGGCAAGCATTTTGTGTGGAAGTGTCCCCTCCCAGGGTCACTACTTACTTAGTAACTTAACTAGAGTATGTGCGGTACCGTCATGGGATTTGTGCTTGATTACCGTATGATGTTGACGGCACTGTTATGTTATTACATTACAGTGTAACTATCAGATCAGTCGCACTATAATGACGTAACGGTGTCGTTAACATGCAAGAACGGTAATCGAGCAATCGAGCCCTCTCTTTCCGCTATTCTACTGCTCATGTTTACGAGCTTAATAAAAAGACCTAGGAACCAAATGGGAGCGTTTATTCACAGGCTGATTACGATAGACCACATCCATATTTTATTCTTTAAGTAAACCTGTATGCTTCTTAAATTATAACCGATTTAGAAACTTTATGAGAGGTATGTTTCCAGCTCCGGCTACTATACGAGTGCAACCCGATGTCGTTCATAGTGTGCGAGGCGGGCGGGCGCGCCAGCACGGGCCGCGGCCGGGGCCCGGTGCTCGACGTACAGCCCGCCTCCATCCACCAGCGCGCGCCCTGCTACCTGGGCTCCAAGCTGGATGTCGAGGAACTACTCCAATACCTCAGCTGATAACTTAGCTTTAATAAAAGACTGATCACCGACCCCTTTGTTTTATTGTCATCGATCAGAGGCATAGTGAGATATAGGTCGAAAATATTAAAGTATTTCCGACTCTACCTATTTCGAACTATGCCTTAATCTATCGAACACTATTCGAATGTTATTGGGAAGTTTTTTCGTTTATAGAACGTTCTAGAAGGCAGTCGATTAAAAGAAATACAAAATCAGCTTACAATAGTTTATTTACACAAAATAATGCATAATAACTATACTTATAAACTATTTTTTTTTATTACAATACATTACATTATAGTGCCTGTCTAAATAATATGTAGTATGTAGGTAGGTAGTATGATTCTGTACTGTCGTATATTACGAAACAAGTTTATAAGCGTCAGATAATTTATTTCCATACCCCCTTACTAATAAAGATTGTGTAGCAGATGTATAAATTACACAGTGTTTAAGTTCGGCATAAAGAAAGGGACAAAACACTGTGTAACTTATACGTCTGCTATGCAATCTTTATTAGTAAGGGGGTTAGTATAGAAACTCCAAGTGTTCAACTTTAAAAAACCAATTAATAAATAATATTGTTAATATATTAACCCCCTAGAATACTGTAGAGTAGAGGATATCATTTCAGTTTCATTAATTCACAACAGTTATACTTGTTGTTCTATCTCACGTCCGAACAATTAAACGAGTTTCATCTTTATTGCTAAGAGAAATAAGAGCGTCGACGATCGTCTTCGTGAGATAGATAACTAATTCGAGGCATTATTTAAAAAGTCTTTCAAAACGTGCAAAAAAGCACGTAACTTACACCCGTATTCACAAACATTACTATGTCTCACAGTGGCCGCGGACGCACAGTCCCAACTACCAATCACACGTAAAACAAACGAACCATTCACAGAGCTCTATTTCAACGCAGTGCGTCCGCATATTCTGAGTATTGTTATTGAATACGGGTTTATTAATATCGTTCTGAAATGTGAAATCTATACATATTAACTTTACATAGTGCGCTACAAATGTTACTGTCAATATAAAATGAATAACTGTGCGCCTTACTTGTCATACGACTAAGCGGTGAGCGCAACGAACTGGTGGAACACGTCAAGGATGTGTGGGTCCAAGTCCTGGGTGAACAGCAGCGTCTCCAGGGTGCTGCTGTACTTCTGCACCTGCTCGTGGTGCTGGAACAATATAATTATTACGATTATATAGCGATGCTAACTTCCGTCCGCGACTTCGCCTGAGTGGACAGTCGAAAAATCCCTAGGCATTCCTATGGATAAAAAGTATAAATTTGCTGATTCACAAATCATCCACCAGTTGGCGCACTACCGCCAACTTGGCGCTAGTGTAGATGCAGACCCGTCATTTTGTTGTTTTCTATGTGTTTGTTATCATTTTTTGGGTGTTGGAAGCGAATTATCGTAAATACATAAGTTTTTTTTCAACACATTTTGATTTTCTTCAATCTTTATTTCGTTTACTCTTTAACTTCTATAATAATTGTTATTATTGTCAACCATTTTTAGACATAATTTAAAAATTACCGGGAACACAATCAATATGCACACGTACAGTCGAACCAACTGAATCATGACCCACTTTGGTGATAATTCCTTTGAAACCATAAAAATAGTTAGGTTTTCTTCTCTATCGTGTAAATTGCACTTAGTACATTTTAAATATGAATGAAAATACATAATCACGCGTCAGATCTATGCAATTTCAACCTTTATTACCACTGCACGAGATACGTTTTTCAATAAAGCAGTCATGATTTAAATTTCGAATAAGATATGGTTCATAATCCTCTCTCTTTTAACTGCAGAAAAAGTATTATAATTTGAAAAATAAAATGACATTATGATACATATTACAGTGTGTCAGATGTCAAGTAGTAGTCAGTCAATGAGAAAAAATATAATGAATGACCGAGACAGTAATGGCATTTCTCCGTTGTCACGAACGAGTATAGTCGGGTCTGTCCGATCTATTTACCATAGCCAAGTCAGAGACTGTCAGTGTCCAGGCCGGGCAAAAATTGAAAAGGTGAAATTTAATGTCCGTGTAGGGTCCGAGTGTTACTATGTATGATAACTGATAAATATTTATTTAAAAAGTATTTAAGTACCCATATCAGTCGTCTAGCACCTATATTACAAGCTTTGCTTAGTTTGGGGCTAGATTGCTGTGTGAAATTGTCCAAGCATTTATTAATTGATTATTAATCGACGACCTCTGTGGTCGAGTGGCTAGTACGTCGGTTTTCAAGGTGTCGCCATCTCCGAGGTCCAGGGTTCGATCCCCGGCTGGGTCAATTTAGAAAACCAACTTTTCTATATTGGCTCAGGTCTGGGTGTGTGTGTTTACCACCGTCTCTGATTTCAATAACACAAGTGCTTTAGCTACTTATTTAGGATCCGAGCAATGTCTGTGATGTAGTGTAATATGAATATTGATTATAGACGTACCACAAGGAAGACTTGTCGCAGGCGCGCCACCGTGCTGCGGTACCAGTGCGTGTCGGGGTCGCGCGCGTCCGTGTCGCAGCGCACCAGGTGCTCCGACAGTATCATTATGAACCGCTGGAACACGATCAGGAACAGGCGCTTCTGGTCCATGTGGGCGGCTTCCAGACGCTCTTCCATACGCTCCACCGCCTAAAAAAACAAAATCTTAAAATTGAAAAGAAATCGCTGAATAATCACCGGAAGAGGACGACTTTTTCTATCACGACCGTTACTTTCTCATTAATTAGGAAAGATTACTATTGTCGCTCGGTCGGTTAATAGATATGAGCCTGTAGCCAAAATCACATTTACAAATTTTCGCTATCGCTTCGCTGCGAAAAATGTATGGATTTGACGTTTTAAAATTCGATTGATAACGAAACCTTATGTCGATCCCATACATGTTTCGAAAGCGAAGCTATAACGAAGATTTACAAATGTTACTTTGGCTAGGGGGTCAGATATACCGAAAGAAAATCGCAGTAAAGATGCTACTACCTAACGTCAGGGGGGTCTCACTCCGCGCTTAAACTTTTTTAATAGCCTACTGCTCGCGGCCGACTCGGTCGAGCCAGCGCACGAAGGGTGTCATGTGTCGATTGAGACAGAGCTACGCGACAGAAAGAGAGACGTCTCGGAGATGGATACGACAATAATAGGCACGCAGCGGTGTGCAATTTGAATTGTACTCTATTGCCGTGCCGCGAGAGTGGCCTATTATTTGATTGTCCTCGCGCAGATGGGCTTCTGTACGTTTAGTACTATGTGATAACGTATTGATTACAGTGCGTTTTAAAATATTGGCGGCTGTAAAGTTAGCCACTATGCGCGTGCGCGTGCCCCACCACTCGCCTCCATCACCCACTCACATCGAAATTGTGTTCCGAAGAAGCTTTATGGTACTTTTTATCGCTTAAATAATATTCTCTAGGCTGTAGCAAAAAAACTCCATAAAACTAAACGACAAGCCAAAAAATATTGTTTAAGCGCTAAAAAGTACCATAAAGGTTCTTCGAAGTGCACTACAGAGAGATAATTCACAATATTGTCTTTATTTAAGCACTATGATATTTTTTCCAATGGCGGCGCTAGTGTGCAGACTACGTGCTCTTACGTACGCCAGACAGCTGAGCCAGCACCCATATGCTATTTATATAACTCGAAACAGAAACAAACCTCCTCCGTAGGTTTATCTTGGTCCTTCTTCTTCTTGGTGCCGCTTTCATCCTCCGAGTCTGAACTGCTCGAGTCTGCCCTAGCGAGAGCTTCTCTGGCTTCTTGCAATTCACCACCTACGAAACAGATACTCAAGCTCTGCCAAATAGTATACTCTTACTGCTTTATTAATTTAAAGTTTATACCTAGTTGAACCAAAAGTATTCCCAAGCAATATTACTCCTTGTGTTTTAACGTCTGTAAACGTCATATTCCTAAACAAACTATTTGGTTAAACTAGGTATAAACGTATTATAGTCATCGTAAGCCTATTGCCTCTTTGGCACTATACTCACCGACAGATATTTTACTCACATAACTAAGAAATGGTATTTGTTTTTACTCTTTTGTAAAATTAAAGTTGATAAATAACATTCATAATATAAAAACCTGCTGTTACTCTACCTCTTTGAAGGTAAGGTTTTAATTTCTCCAAAGGAATACTGTAGTGGTTAATGATGTTGGTGACACAATGACAAGAGTACGTTATTGTGTTTTTTAGCGCTAATAAATTGTCAAAAACACTCACTGAGCTTGGACACATGCTTGTTCATCTTGTCAATTGTGAGGTGCAGAACCTCCCAGAGGTAGCCGTGCGTGAAGAACGGCGCCATCTCCTTAGAGAACAGCCAAGTGGCAACGGCGCTGCACTCCACTATCTGCGTCTTGAGCATCTTGTCCACCAACACGCAGACCATCTGCGGGTGACGTTGCCAGAGCTCCCATACGTTGCGGAGAATGCAGATTTGAGCCTCCTCCGATTCTGCTAGAATCTAAAACGATAAAAAATGTTATTAACTTTCATATGATTGTCGATTGTAAGTCGTGTATTTTGTGATATGAACGAAATGATGAGAGGCACATGACGAATGACGTAAAGATTTGAGACTTAGACAATTACTGACCTTAAAAACTTAATAGAAATTGGATATAACGGTGAAGCTGTGGCCGATGCTCTTGCTGACGAGGTTGAGCAGCTATTGCACGAATACGTCAATCTTTAACGAGAACACGCTCGTACAACATCGCCGAATAAAAACGTATCCGATAAAACGGACTAGTAAAACGGATCGCTGTATGAACGGACACCAAGGCCTGTAAAAAGGCTTGGGAGATGACGAGGATTTCAGAACTTACTTTAAAAACGTAATGAAACTAGGATATAGTAGCGAAGCTGTGGCTGATGCTCTTGCTGCCCAAGTTGTGCAGCGTCTGCACGAACGCGTCGATCTTGATTGTGGGTTGGGCGGCGCCGCCTGGCTACTCTCCATCGTGTTAAATTCTGTAAATACGCTTGGAAATAACGAAGAATTCAAAACTTACCTTAAAAACGTAATGAAACTTGGATATAGCAGCGAAGCTGTGGCTGATACTCTTGCTGCCCAAGTTGAGCAGTGTCTGCACGAACACGTCGATCTTGAGCGGGTTGTGGGGCGCCGCCTGCGCGGCCGCCGGCTGCTCCCCCTCGCGGAGCGGGTTCGGCAACTCCCGCAGCACGTTCAGAGCCTCTTCTGGCGTGCATTTGTTGCGGACGTTCACTACCAACTGGTGGGCAGCTTCAGTGCCAGGTAGAGAGGCTGTAGAAAGAAGTATAGTTGTTTTTTTATTTAATTTAATAAATTCTGCTTATGCTATTTTTCAGGCCTGAATCAGTGCGACACGGATTCCGCGCGCGGACGGTAAAATGTAATAAGCCTATCCAGTGCGATCAGTGCTAAACAGAGCTCTCTGCGTCGCGGATTCACGCCTATAGCACAGCTCTGCCGCAAAACAATACTAACGAAGCTGCACTAGGTTCTGCCATGACTTGTCAGTTTAACTATGATGCTGTCTCTTTCATGCGCGATTCCGCCCGATCAACTTGGACCGTTGGCACACCTCCGCCGCCAAAATAATGACGCAAAACCGCTACGTCGATGTGATCGTCATATATCGTCGTCGATAGAAGACAAGTCATACCGGAACCTACAGCGATTTCGCTGGTATTGTTTCGCGGCGGAGGTGTGCTACAGGCGTGATACAATTCATCCGCTTGTGATCCGCGTCCGCGTCGGACTGATTCAGACCTTATACTTAACAGTACATTAATGACCGATGGATTATTAATCACCCAGATCGGCCAAATTTTGTATCAATAGTAATTTAAAACAAAAATCCCTGGTGTAAGGTGTCCTACATAAACGTACTGTCTGTAGATAAATGACTTGAGCAAATTTTCAATAATTGCACGTTGGGTCACACCTAAAGAGCTATGCAACAATTGGCGTAGATATGGCCAGATAGCGGCGAACAACGGGAGTTACGACATAGCGAGATTGGTATCAAACCTAACCTGGGAATCGAAAATCATAACGTAGACACAATATCCCGAATTCTATGCAGAGCTTACCGATGCTTCAAAGTCAAATCACAAATCTTTATAGAAATCAATATAGAAATTGCCTTTGAATTATCTATGATTTATTTTCATTCAAGACTTTTTAGGTGACAAGAAAAATGGCTGTATCGATTTCGGGTTTTTATTCCCGACAAATGTTGGCTTAAATTCACCAATGTTTAAAAAATTTTGAAGACTAAAAGGCGATAAACAATAATCGGGGCAAACACCTAACCCACTTCATCGCTGCGTTTCAGTAAACTCGAAGATTTTGAAACTACATGTAGGTACATACATTTAAACATTTTTATATGTCGAAGCTGGTCAGGTTTCTAACATCTATCTACTTTTATTTCCTGTACCAAATTTAGACTTTATCGCAATCAGCAAGAATTCTTATTTACAAATAAAACATCAGTTGAATTTTCATGACCACTTCTTTTCATAATTGATTATGCGCATGTCAACAAGAAAAGCGGACGAATTCCCTATCTGTCCATGCATAAACATCTCATATGTGCGTCTATGATTAATTACTAACTATAGACGACACTTGCCAAGTAAGAATAAATAGCTTACAAACACGTGCCATATTCTGGTATCTTGTAATTACAAAAATAACACTAAAATTGCACTGATAAAGATTAAAATAGCCTATTATGTTGGTGACAAAAAAGACGGCACTACGCAAGTCATTGGCAAATATCGGACGCACAACGCATTCCGTACATAGACCACTCCTGCAGAAGAGAGTAAACAATTAATTAAATTATATTAATAAATATTAGACAACATCATAAACATTGCTTTGATTCTAAAGTAAGTAGCTAAAGCACTTATGTTACAGAAATCAGAGACAACGGTGGAACTACAACCACCAGCCTGATATAGCCTTTATATAGAAAAGTTCCGTTTTCTAAATTGACCCAGCCGGGGATCGAACCCGGGCCCTCAGAGATGGCGACACCTTGAAAACCTGTGTACAAACCACTCAACCACGGAGGTCGTCAAATTAAAGACAATAACCAAATTAATTAACAGAATATAAATAAATACCTCGATACTCTGCATGAGTTTGTCTAACTTAACTAAGATGGTGTTTGTTTTATCTTATCTCTAGCCTGTAATAAGTAATTTAAAAAGAACTGAGCATTGTGCCTTTACAAATTACAACACAATAGTCAATTACATTAAATCTTTGTCTAATCCATCACCCACAGCGCCAAAACAGAACAGTAAGATGTTTTAAAACTTAAACTGAAAACCAAGTACAAATATAAAATAAAAGTAGTTTCTGTGTATATGCAATCTGTGAGCGCGTGTGCCGGCCCGGCCGGACTAGCGAGCGGCTGAAAAAATGGCGAAAAGCCCGCGAGATGGAAAGTGCGCACGCGACGGCCGCGGCCGCCTCGCGACGAGTTTTCACTCGCGCGTTCTTCACCACTTTTCAGCCGGACACACATCTACTATTCCGTGGATACTTTTAATATTCTTCTTCTTCTTTTTTGTTTTGGCAATCTACTTTCCTCTTGGAAGTAATTTTTGCCAGTGTCAAGTGTTGAATAGTTCAGTGGTAGATATTGTTTCATTTTTAATTAGAATGCGGGTGCATCGTATTCCAATGCTGCTTGGAGCATTTGGCACCAAGTATATCAAGACAGTTTACTCGGTTAGTTCTGCCGAGGAAGCTACCACTTCAATAAAAGTCTCAGCTTCACATAACCAAGATCGCGCCTATTTCAATTATCCCACATATTGTTCAGTTGCGTAGACACTTGTACCATATAACTGCACCAATTTTAAGACACAATATCCACTATGAATCAATTTGAAAATAATTAAAATAGACACCTAACCGAACTCGACAAAATGGCGCCAAAAATGCCTTTTAATATTAAATTAGTTAAGTATCAAAATTTTTATATTTGGTCAAACAAAACCGGGCAACCTAACATCATGACACCTGCCTGGCTCATATGATTTTTGTGCAAAATATGTGCCTAGAAGTTTTTGGCAACGGCCACGCCAGTATTTTTTTTAGAGTAGAGACTTCTTTTACTGTGTAAAAAAACAGTTGACAGTGTTCCTCAAAGCGGCTAGATCGAAACTAAGCTAGTCGGCGGGGGGTATCGAATTCCGAGCCAGGTGTCATATTAGGTCGCCCGAGTTGTACTTAATAATTATTATACTTGATCGATAATGATGTTTCGAGCAAAAAAACAAATCCTTTAATTACCCAAATATTATAAAATAAAAAATTAATAAATAAAAAATGGATTCTATTCATGCAGTCAACTACAGATCGCTTCGAAATATTTTTTTCTTCCTGCAATCAAGACGTATCTGATCAAGATTGCAGAACTCGTTAAGACGCGGATGTCGGTTGCGGCATTTCCCATGCGTTTTTAAGCAATAACAGTGCTGTATTGTTTTTCTCATAATGTTATTTTACTCGTTGCTTATACAGTTTTATCTTATACTAGTAGGTACTTAACTACTTAAACAAGCAGACGTCAATATTGTTCAAACACCCGTTTTAGTTTTAACGCGTTTAACTGTGATTTTAATCTAATAATAAATGCTACGCGAAAGCTTCCAAATATATACAAGGTGTTACAAAAATACCCCTAATGCTGAATATGGTATATAGGACCATCAAACTGATCAACTTTTACTATGGGACCAACTCTGAAATCGCGAAAAAATCAGCTGTTTCATACAAAAATTAGAATCAAAATGTATGAAACAGCTGATTTTTTTTTTTGGATTTCAGAGTTGGTCCCATAGTAAAAGTTGTTCAGTTTGATGGTCTCTATCTACCATATTCGGCATTAGGGGTACTTTTGTAACACCTTGTAGTCAACATGCTTCTCCAGACAGTTCAATCTTAGTAAAGAATTTATAAGTCGAATAAACTAAGTAGCATTTAAAGTAAGTTTAAAAGAATTTAAAGTAAGTCATAAGTATATTAATGTCTACTTCTATTGTATAATTATTTTTAAGCCATGCAAGATGTGAAAATACTGTAAGAAATACCTGTAATTACACATTTGTCAATTTAACTACTATGTAAAAACACGTAAATTTTCTGAACTAATTTTAAATGCAAACACGACAAGGAAGTGATGAGGCATACATTACTATTATGTAATTTTATGACACGCGAAGTTACCACAATATGCTTTCAGTTTTGTAACTTATGAAACTCATTGAAAAACGCCTCTTTCAGTTAGCGGAAATGATTGTCAAAGTAACTATTACAGCTTATGTAAAGTTAACAATAAATATTGCTGAATTTTAAGTGGCCCTAACTGAGATGGAGTTAACCTTATGGCCTGCAAATTAATAACATAGTATTTATTTCTCGGATTGGTTCAACTCCTGACTGGCTTTACATAGTAATAGTGTACATATATATCAGTTAGGGAAATTAGACTGGTTCTTTCTGGGATTTGAACGCAAAGTTTCCAATAACACAACGTAAATGTTTCTAATGTCATCAGGCATTAATTTCCGCACCACCACCGTCGTCGTCTTCGAAAAGCGCAAGCAGTGGGGTGGTTGAGCGCGCGCGCGCCGCCCCAGTCCGTGCAGTGAGGTGCGCCCGCGCACCACGTGTCGCAGTGCAGTGCTAGTGCAGTGACAACATGAGATACGCGACGATATGCGTTTTCTTCGCACTAATTGTGAGTAAAATTGTTTTTACCGACAGAACATTTCGCTTACTTGATAATTAAGAATGAAGTTTTTTATCCGTTTCTTCTAAGTTTGGGTAGTCTCTAATTTAGTCTTATTTAATTTATTGCCAGTTACTTTACAGTACTAAACAAATCATTGATTAAAATAATAATATTCCAATAGTATTCAGTCAAAAGTGATTCAAATTATAACAAAAAAAATTGCGCTATATTATTTTTGCGTTTATCTAGATTTCAATTCTTTTACTATGATATACATACAAGAAGTAGTTTTAGAACTTGAGTATACGATTATTATTATTAGTAATAAAAGCATTAGCTAGCTAAAAAATAACTAATAAAGGTCATAAATTGCATAATGGCAATACCAATTGAATGCTTTAGTTAGTTTTATTCTGTTAATTCACAAATTTCATAAACACAACAGACAATTAACTAGTTCAATTAAATTAAATATGCATAACGAATTTGATTAAAGGTCTCGAACTTGTATGTTGGTGTGGGAAAATTAAATATAAACAATGTCCAAAACTAATCATAATGCATTGTCGGATTGTCAAAAACGAAACAATAAGCAATGGTGTTCGCTAATTATGAATTGGAATTGAGTTAATTGCTGGAGGGTGAAGTTTCAAATTCCACAGTTCGCAATATTAAATAAATTAAGGAATTTTCTCACGTGACGTAGGGCTACATTAGCTAGTGTGAACCTATCATAATGTAGATAGACGGTCGCTCTATAAATTAACTATAATATTCAAGTGTTAGTCAAAAGTAATCAATTAATATGTTCTCTTAATTCGAATGATTTCTTCAAATTTTAGCCATCGATTCATCAACAAGTATAAATGAATTTGCAAATATAGAACTTAAACAAGGTTAGAGTAGATTATTTTCTCAGAGAAAAATCTCAGAATTCTCACGAAGAAGCTCACATATTTTCTAAACACTGACTGAAAACCAAAACATTGATTCTATTTCTGAATCTACAACTTACACCTATTTTTGCTAAAAAAAATGTTTTTCTATTATGAATTATGTTTATAATAAATTATAATGTAGATCGATTGTACAAAGAGATAAGTGTTGATCACAACATTTGTTTATTTTCTATTCAGCGATGAAACTACATAATAAACAACAGACAATGACCTTATGCCGGTTATTGTTCACAGATTCTCCCAGGCAATCTTTTTTTTCATCATGCAATCCAGTGCATCTGGTGATATATCTTAAGTCTTAGCTGAGACCACACTAAGATTAACGCCAATAATATCACGATAATGGATTTTAAACACTAACATTAAAGTCGATGATAATTAATGACGTTGCGCCTTTCACTTAGTATGGATGGGATAGGTGGCTTCAACATCACGTACAAATTCATATATCACATAAAATTCGTTAAGCTATTACAAGCCTGAGAAAATAAGATTTAAAGAGAGAGAAAAGGTAAAAAAAACAACATTACTATCATTACCATTATAGGGGGTAAAAGATAAAAAAGTCAATAAGTATCTAAATGAAAAGATTAATATATTAAATGTAGCTCACTTCCGCAAAAAATATATGCTAGATGCACCGCCAGCCCACAAAGAAAAAAAAAATGCGGGCGGACGGGCGGTGCATCTTGCATATATTTTTTGCGGAAGTGAGCTACATATTATATTTATTTTTTCACAATGGTTTGGGATTTCCGCCAAGTGACGTCTGATTCAATCAAATACCTAAGTATCTAGGTGTTAAGGACACATTAATTGACGAAGTCCTCAGTTAGAATACCGCTCGATAGAATATTGGCATAATTTTATTAGTCTCCAATGTTGGTTGATATCCAATCAGAATATTTGTTTTCATTTAATGCGATTAACTTAACAATGTACAATAGAAGTGACCAACTTTAGAGCGCTTGCGGTACAAAACGATGTATTTAAATATGTAAAATTTACTTTTCAGTACTAATATCTATTCTGTGTCTTTGCCATACTTTCTTGAGTGAAGTTGCGCGGATCACTGTCTATTGTCAATTTAATCACAGTGTGTATTTATTAACTACTAGAAAAGCTTTGAGCACGAATAATGGAAAGTTGTAGCAAAATGAATTTAATATATTTTATTTAATTAAATACAAATCATTTATTTGTCAGAATGTAGTGTTACAATAATTTGTGATTATGAGTTATTTTAAAAGTCCACGATACATTCTACCATAAACATGGCGTACAAAAGTACAAATAATGGTCGAAAATGTCAAAAATACTTAATAAGAATAAAAAAATAAAAAAGTACTAATGTCATTCAACCCACAAACTTCTCCAAAAAGTAGAATTTCTTTCCAGATCAAAAGAAAATTAAGCTGTTATCGGCATTCATAATATTAATCGTTATACAAATAAACAAGAAACAATGCCTTGTTTGTCGAGAAGTGTGATGCCACCACAATCAGAATCTAAACAATATTAGTTATGTTATAAATCATAATCAAAGCAAATGCAAGTTATTTACAACTTCTTGTAGCAGTATTAAATTTAGATTTTTTTGCATTCACAATGCTATTTTTATATTAAGATAAATAATATTAGAAAAATAGTGGGAGCGGCGAACTAGCGACTCTGTAGCATAATTGGTCAGTGCATTGGGCCGGAATCCCAAGGGTTCGAGTCCCGTCTGAGGTGTTACGGGTGAGTCGATTGTTTCTAGTATTTTTTCTAATATTATTTATCTTATTGTAGCAGGTTATTTAGCGTAACTAATATTTTGTATTAACTTGCTAAATTATATAATCGGAGATTGTTATTAATGAAGGAAGAATATATTGTCATTGACCTTGATGCTTATTAAAATGTAATGCATTATCAAAAACGGTATGAAAGAACATCTATTACGGCGTTCCACGGTGCGTGGGCATCGGGGTCTAGATTGCTATCCGATATAGTGATCTGATAAGTGATCCCTGGCGTATTATCGAAAAGTCGAACACAATGAAGTTGCATACAGATATCGCCGCCGCTTGCAAAGAATATTGGAGCTACAGTTCTTTTGAAGAATCGGAAGTGTTAATTACTATTATTGTTTCATAGACAATTACCAGTTTGGTAACTTTTTGGTAATTTTGACGCACAAGGCGAATGTTCTTCTTCTTCTATTTTTGTTATGGCAATCTACTTTCCTCTTGGAAGTAATTTTTGCCAGTGTCAAGTGTTAAATAATAAAAACATGTTTTCACGAAAAAAATGCTTTCATGAAATTAGAAAAAAAAAAATACCGTCGACTTGATAACCTCCTCCTTTTTTTGAAGTCGGTTTAAAAGAAGTTACGTTTTTAACAAACAAAGTACACGGGAAATAATTCAAAATATCCGTGATTTGGTTTAATATTACTATTAAATTAAAACATTAAAAACCGTTGATAAAATTACTGATTAACCTTCACCTAAGACGCTATAGTCAAGTTGTGGGAGAATTTCACAACAATGCTTTATTCGTTATTTTACACCCAATTAATGTTTTTAGAGTGAGACTAGGCCATTGTGAGATCTAGTAATTTTTTAATGATTTCGACACATGCACCGCCTTCGTAGATCGTAGGTTAACATTCATACGAGTAAAGTAACACATTCGGAAGATATAATTTACTGGAGGAAAATAGTTTTCAGATAATTGACTATGTATGCTGGAATGGTCTATTGGAAACTCGCGGGGTGGATCGTCTCGCACGCGATCTTTCTGCGCACGCCGACGGCCACGCCACTTTCGCGACAATCGAACATTTTACTTTCAAACGACCGTTTTAAGCCCACATTTATATTCAATTCTTACGATGTGAGCTTTGTCTTAATCTATGAAATCACACATTTTTTATTTTTATTTATTGTTCCAGATACATATAGACGGAGCTACAGCCGATAGTGACTTTAGACCGATACCGATACCACTCGATCAATGGAATTATGAAAAAAGGGAAGCTCGCGTGGGAACTTTGCACGAGACCATCAATACAGAAAAAGCGACGACGGTCGTGGCGGTGCCCGCGCATTACTGGGAAGACGCCTTAAGGCACAGCGTCTATCTCACCTTAGTCAGAGATAAAATAGATCAACTGATCGCTAAGGGCGTAGTCGTATCCCCCGATGCTAAGCCAGATCAACATGCTTCTAAAGAAGTCGACGATCATGACCTTTGGGATAAGATAAAGCAAGCACCGTTCGATCGAATACATGACGACGAATATGCATTTTACGGGGATGTTACGCTCATGGCTAAAGGCAGACTGATGGAAGAGAACGGTGGCTTCCGTTTTACAGAAGATGAAAAATCAAAAGAGGAATGCAAAGATGAAAAGTGTATGAAGGGCGTCAAAGCTTTCTGGTCTGTGAAACGTGTTCGGCAAAGAGACGAAGAGATATCCTCGGGAAAATATCACTACGAGTTGACTTTTTCTGTGAACTCACAACCAGCTAAAAAGCAAAGAAAGCCATTTGAAACTCCTGTTCGAACATTTACTGTGCGTGAAAATCCTACTGATATTATAATGGCGAACCCTGAAGAACAACGTCACCAATCACCGCTTCTTCAAACATACAGACCACAAAGAGCGATCTGGTTCCATAAAAATATCGTTTCCTCATCTCGTCCGAGTCAACCTCGACATCACCACGCTTCAAGTCTGGACAGAATATTCTCATCTTTCTTTTCGGACGACATTTCCCATGTTGAACGTCCACCAAAATACAAACCAAATAATTATGCGCCACCAATGTACACACAATACTCCAAATTAGGATATGTAGGACCTTCTCGTGAACAACAACCGAATAGAATTCTACAACATCCTTACACACCTAATATGCATAAATACCAAAGACCTCCCTTGCAAGCACCGCCGTTGCAAATGCAACATCATTATATCGATATTGACGCAGTAGCTAATCACCATAACATCCCACCTCTTGATCACAGACATATTTCGCCTAGTAACATAATAAAAACAACAAGACCAGCAGTGTTGCCAACGCCTCCTGTTCCTGGACTCGACGCCACAGTGAAAAATTCAACCAATTTCTATACTGATGACAATTTTAAGGATACGCAAAATACAACTGTGCAGCCGGAGATGCCACCAGTTTATAAAACGTTCAACAAGCCAAGGCCACCGCCACTCAAAAACATCAATTTTCCGGAGCGTATACGACCGCCAGTCTACAACGCCCCACCTGGAGTTTTCCTAACTATGGACAAAAAACCATTTAAACCTATGCCTCCTTTGAAGTACATGCATGGATCTAAACCATCCAGAAGGCCAGTCGATTTCCGACCGAGTCCACAATATTCAGACGGTCAGTTCTCCGATCCAGACACAACGGTTGAATCAGCATTCAGGCCAATATTGGTGAACTTTACTGGAAAGGACGACTCTGAAAAGAATAAGGATGAGGTTACTCAAGATACAAAAGAAACTAACAAACATTTACGAAAAAAGCCACCAAAGAAACAAGAGATTATTAAAACACAACGACTCACGACTAGCGCTCCAGACATAATAACTGTATACAATGATTTGGAAGAAGATAACGACACTATGCAATGGGCTAATATTTTAGGTGCCTTTACTAAAACTACCCCAATTGATTTCCATAAAGATAAAGAAGAGAAGGTAGTTGAGAGCACAACGCAGTCGATGGCTCCCAATACCAGTAGTGTAAAAAATAAGAAGAATAAAATCACAGATAGTCCCAAAGAAACAACAACCTCGACCACAACGCCGGTAAGCAAAAAGCGCACACGTCCACCACACAAGTTTGCCAAACCAGAAAAAGTAAAGAAACATAAGAGAATAACAACTACGACAGCGGAACCTGATAACGTACAGAATAAGAAACCTGTCGATTTAGCACCTCAAGCGAGTTCAGCTGCAAGCGACGGCAACAAACAGTGGCAGCAAAAGAATAAAACTGCCACAACAACCTCGACAACATCTACAAGTACAACAACACATAAACCACCTTCAACCACAACGATAACCACTACGATTACGCCACCAGCAAGTACCATTCAAACCGATACAATTACTAGATCTGAAGAAAACAAAATTAAAAATCGCTTTCGACAATCAACTTTAATGATAAAGGGTACATCGGTAAAGCATGATCGTTGGAATGTTAATGCTAGTGGAGAGAAAAAAGCGTCAGTAACAACAAGCAAATACCCACCACGAAGAAAAGGATCTAATTTCCAAGGATACAGCTCTACTACACCTAAATATTCCGAAGAATTCACAAGGGGATATCAAACTGAATACAGCAAACGGACCGAGCCAAGTAATGTAAACAATACTCACTTCAGGCCTCAGTCAACTCAACCAACTTACGAAGAAACTGCAGACCATTACATCAATAATGAATCCACGTCCGGATATTCACCGAGTGAGGAAGAGGGCTTTGAAGGCAGTCATGATGATATAGAAGTTATAAATAATGATGAACACGACAGCGAAGATCACTCTGAATTTATATTCGACCTAACATCAAGGAACCCGAATGAAAAATCTAATGAAATAAACGAAGACGATTTGATAGTAACGGAACAAAGTATTGTAGCTACATCACATTCGGTATCAAAAAATAGGACAAAATGCAAGAAAAAGAAACATCATCATTTGGCGCCCACACAATCGTCTGTATCAGAAGATGAACTTTTAACTACAACTACTATGGCTACAAGCACCAAAAGTTCGTCGAGTATAGACATTCTAGACGACTTACTAGGCAGCCTTACGTACGATGACTCTAGAGCTAAGCCTAAAGAGAATAAACCTAAGGAGTTAGATGAAGAGGAAAGTGAAAACCATGAAAAGTACTTGCAAATCGATGAAGACTTCGAAGACTTCCTTGACAGCTTGGGAGATAGACACAGAGATTCTGACGAAAAGGATATGGAAGATTATGAGGATGACGAAAAAGAACCTTCGTTTGACGACGGAGTTTCACCGTTCGACAACGACGACGTGAACGAACCTCGAAAATCAAGCGACAAGGACTACGACGAATACCACGAACGCTCGTACAGCTTACTCGAACTAATGGCCATGGAATAGACTGAAATTTCACTTGACTTATACAATACTCAGTTGTGCAGCTTTAAAATGTGACTGTTGTCGATCTCAGGTAAGCCGACGGACGACGCTTTTGTGAACGGTTACTAGGTTTTGGGGGGGGGTTTTAGGTAGAAACAATTTAAAGGCATTTATTTCGAAACTCAAAAGCTTTTTATGCACAAACCCTGGTAAATAGAATGTTACCGAAATGTACATACTTCAGTAATCTAGTTATTTAAGAGTAGAAATAAGGTGAAGTAAAACGTTTTTATAAATGAAAAGTTTGTTTTCATGTTACCTGCTCCTTCCATCGAGTACTTGTATATGGGTTCCGGTTTGGGTGGAACTAATGCTGCAAAAGTTTCTGGAGCTACATCTTTAATCCTCGCGTGGTACGATAACCTGTGTTAATAGACAATAATCATGTAATTTACATAAAGCAGAATTAGTAAACAGTTCCTAGTTAAACTCAAATTCTTAGTCAAATACTAACCTAAGACACTTGCCAAGTACCTCCCTGATAAACCTTGGCTTAGGATGATCCAACTCTAGCTGGAGACAACCCTCCCAGTCTTCCCAGGACCAGCGGTATTGGAAGTTGCTCAAGTGGTATGAAAACCAATTTACAAATCTGAAACAGACAAAGTCACTCTGTAACTATTTAGTTGTTATTTTGTAATGCTACAAGCATTTGAATATAGTAACAAATTTCAAATTTTTCAAAAGAACTTATCATTTTTTTTCTAAGTCTTCTTTTCCTGTTAACATACCTGTCAAAACAAGCCACATTCATAGTATCAATTCTCATGAACAGAATCTCTGTGGCCTGTGCTAACACTTGAGGCATAGTGGACGGTTGGAGTTTACATAGTTCTATTAGAATAGACCCATAGCAGATTTCCAAGTATCTGGGTCTTGGCAGGTTAAAGAGCTCAGCGAAAATGACCTCTACAATACAGTACTCCAGGGGTATTTTTGCTTTGTAAGGAAAGCAAAGCAACTGGGCTGCACACTCTTTGCGCTCTAGATGGTATGCCTCAAGTATGTTATGTAGATGCTCTTCAATTAGGAATCGCTCAATTGAATGAGCTCCAGGCAGTACAGGCCCATCGGGGCAGTCAGTGTAGTCAAACATGCGGAATATAACTCGTGGCATGGGGTAGGCGTCGCCATCATTATGTGGAGGAGGCTGTAAAATATTTGTTTAGATTAAATTATTCACATTATTTATAAGAAAGGGATTATTAGATCTTAAACTAACAATGATTGACATAAATACCTGAATAGCAGGAAGTGTGTGTTGCAAAGCTTCACACAAGATTGAGTCAAATGCAAGGTAAGGCCTTGGAATGTGCTTTTCAGACCAATTGTCTTGTCTTAGTTTCTTAATTTGAGCCCAAAGGCAGTCAAGATATTCCTCCTGCAGGTGCGGAGTGTCCGCTGACCATACTTTTAAAGCAGGCCAATGTTTTTTGCTGCGTTTATTCAAGAAGACTTCAATTGTAATAAGCAAATGTTCTAACTGTGACTCCTTTTTCTCATACAATTCTCGTCCCACCCAGGGCAGAGCAGATAAAACAGCAAACACAAACCAATCTCTCCTTACTTGGGGAACTCCATCTTCATTTGCACAATCTACTAGGGTTTCTAGTAATGTCAACAGTGAAGATGCAGCCAACACATGACAATTTACTAAATCTGCTATGAATCTAAGACAGTATCTGGCAGCATTCCATTTGCCAGTCTTCAAGTTTTCCTTGAAAGTCTTTACAATGTAATCAACAAATTCTCCACCAAAATTATAATTCTTAGCATTAAGCAGACCGACTAATGTAGCATAGATAGTACATTTTTCAGGCATACGTATAGCGCAGTCGGTAAGAATGCGTAGAATTTTCACACGGAAGGTGCTTAAATCTGCTTCCAAAACACTAGCCAAGCCTTCCAAGTTGCTTTCCAGACTGGAGCTACTTTTTTCCCCAACTCTGAGAATCAGCGATTCTAATCTATCCTCTATCTCTTGATTTTCTGACACACGACGCCTCTTTCTATGTAAACGATCTAGAATGAAATAAGTTGATTCAATACATTTTATTCGTTTTGGTAAGTTGTAAGACAGTCATTGAATCTAACCTCAAACTTACCGTAAACATCATCATCTTCGTGTCCCCTTCTACGGTTCATAATGTTTAAGAGACACAAACCAAACCACTATCTCGACTGTTTAGAAGTAAACCAGTAAGATAATTATGATTAATTCCTTTAGAAAAATTATGTAAGCTAGTAAAAAACGAAAATGTTTACACGGACAAAACAATAATTCTTACTTTCCTACAAACAGAGTAGATCAATCAAAGAATAAAGTAATGACTGAATTAGTGATGTGCCGAGTACGGCTTGACTCGAGTCAGACTCGATTCCTGCCTTGGACTCGCCTACTCGAATACCAATTTATTTCGATTCAAGTACGCTGGACTCGAGTCCGATAATCGAGTCAGGAAGAATCTCGCTGGCCACGGCGCTATATCTGTCCCATCTACACTACACCGACATTCACCGCGGGGGACGACCGGCGGGTCTATCGGTTAAATACAGTGAAGTGTATACTGCGTTTTGACAGATGTATGTGTTACATTGCTAGTGCAACTTAGTTTTGGCACTAATAAACACTTACCAAAGAAAAGTAGCAATGTATCACATCCATTTTTCAAATCAGAGTGATTACGATAGCAATGTAAGTTAGCCGATGGAGCCCCGGTACGTGAAAGGGTACATCAAGAAGAAGTCCAACTTCTGCTTCATAGTTCAGCAGCTGAACTAGACTAGACTCGAGTCAACTCGAGTACTGGACTCGAATCGCGGAATCGAGTCAGGATTCGAATACCGTATAAACCGACTCGAGTTGACTCGATCCACCAAAACAGCGACTCGGCACATCACTAGACTGAATAGATAGAATGGGTCTAGCAAAGAGAATGTATGGGTCTGGGACTTTGGGTGCATTCTGGGCTATATAAACAACTAGTATTTCGCCCTGGTGCGCGGGCTGCTGAAGCAGCCCGCGGGCACCGTTCTGTTGGTCTTTAAGCGGCGGTCTTTGGGGAGTCGGAATGCGAATTGTGGAATGCGGTATTGCCATCAGATCAAATCACATTGCGATTTGTCTGCAAGTTGCAGTGCGGTGTGGTGATGCGTGCGTGGTTAACTTGTGTTGCAGCCCGGTGAAATTAATGCTCTATATATTTTTTTTCTTAGAGTTTCGCTGGCTGATATTAAAATCATAGTAATGAAACATCCAATCACATTGAGAAAGTAGTGGGCCCAGCATAGTCTGCCTATTTTTTGACGAACCCGAACCCGAATCTAAACCTAAAACTGAACCCGAATTCGAACGCGAACCTGAACCCGAACCCGAACCCGAATCAGAATCCGAACCCGAACCCGAACCTGAACCCGAACACGAACCCGAACCCGAACCCGAACCCGAACCCGAACCCGAACCCGAACCCGAACCCGAACTTGAACCAGAACCAGAACCCGAACCCGAAACCGAATCAAACTCAAACTTGAACCTAAGCCTGAACCCGAAACCAAATCTGAACCCGAACCCAAGACTGAACCGAATCCAAACCCGAACCGAACCTGAACCCGAACCCGATCCTTAACCCAAGACTGAGCCAAATAGAACCCGAACCGAATCCGAATTTGAACCCGAGCCCGAGCCCGAAACCGATCCTGAACCCGAACCTAAGACCGAACCGAATCCGAACCCGAACACGAACCTGAACCCGAACCTCAACCCGAAGCCGAAGCCAAACCCGAACCCGAACGCGAACCGAACCCAAACCCGAGCCCGAGCCCAAAACGAAACCTAAACCGAGCCCAGGACTGAAACGAATCTGAACTGGAACATAAACCCGAACCTAAACCCGAACGCGAACCCGAACCCGAACTCAAACTCGAACCAGAACCCGAACCCGAACTCAAACCCGAACCAGAACCAGAACCCGAACTCGAACCCGAACTCGAACCCGAACTCGAACCCGAACCAGAACCCGAACTCGAACCAGAACCCGAACCCGAGACCAAAACCAAATCCGAACCAAACTCAAACTTGAACCCAAGCCCGAGCCCGAGCCCGAGCCCGAACCCGAAACCAAACCCGAAACTGAATCTGAACCCGAACCCAAGACCGAACCGAATCCGAACCCGAACCGAACCTGAACCCGAACCCGATTCTGAACCCAAGACCGAGCCAAATCGAACTCGAACCGAATCCGAATTTGAAAATAAGCCCGAGCCCAAACCCGAAACTGAACTCAAGACCGAACCGAATCCGAACCCGAACACGAACCTGAACCCGAACCTGAACCCGAAGCCGAAGCCAAACCCGAACGCGAACCGAATCCAAACACGAACCGAACCCGAATCCGAGCCCGAGCCCGAAACAAAACCTGAACCCGAGCCCAGGACTGAAACGAATCCGAACCGGAACACGAACACGAACCTAAACCCGAATACGAGCCCGAACCCGAACGCGAACTCGTACTCGAACGCGAACCCGAACCTGAACCCAAACCAGAACCCGAAACCGAACCCGCATTCGAACCTGAACCCCAACCCGATTCTGAACCCAAGACCGAGCCAAATCGAACCCGAACTGAATCCGATTTTGAACCCAAGCCCGAGCCCGAGCCCGAAACCGAACTCAAGACCGAACCGAATCCGAATCCGAACACTAACCTGAACTCGAACCTCAACCCGAAGCCGAAGCCAAACCCGAACCCGAACGCGAACCGAATCCAAACACGACCGAACCCGAACCCGTCCGAACCCAAAACCCGACCGTATCCGAACCCGAACCCAAGACCGAACCGAATTTGAACCCAAAACTGGACCAAACCCGAGCCTGAACCCGAGCCCGAGCTTGAACCTGAACTCGAAACCGAAGCCGAAGTCAGCCGAACCCAAACCCGAATCCGAACCCGTACCCATACCCGTACCCGAACCCGAACCCGAACCCGAACTCGAACCCGAACCCGAACCCGAACCCGAAACCTATCCTGAATCCAAACGAAAGACCGAACTGAATCTGAACCCAAAACCAGACCGTATCCGAACCCGAACCATATCCAGACCAAACCCGAGCCTGAACTCGAACCCAAGACCGAATCGAATTTGAACCCAAAACTGGACCAAACCCAAGCCTTAACTCGAGCCCGAGCCCGAGCTTGAACCTGAACCCGAAACCGAAGCCGAACCCAAACCCGAATCCGAACCCGAACCCGAAACCAATCCTGAATCCAAACGAAAGTCCGAACTAAATCTGAACCCAAAACCGCCGCACCCAAGACGGAACCGAATCTGAACCCATAACCGAACCAAACCCGAGCCTGAACCCGAGCCCTAGCCCGAGCTCGAAACCGAACCTGAACTTGAACCCAAGAACAAACCGAATCCGAATCCAAAACCGAACCGAATCCAAACCAGAAACCGAACTCGAACATCTATTAATTGCTCGTGCCGGGTTTTCTGTAATTTTGTATGGCGGCCATTTGAATATTTTTTCCTCGCTACAGTATCTGCTTAGAGTTCTCTACAACTTTAGTTTGAGCACCAACTACCTATGCAGTACCATTTTCTCGGGCAGCACCCCGTCATGAGGATCTTAACCTGAACTTCCACTTTCCCGAGGTCGAAACTCGAACCCGAACGCGAACCCAAACCCGAACGCGTACCCAAACCCGAACCCGAACTCGAAACCGAAACCGAAACCGAACCCGAACCTGAACTCGAACCCAAACCAGAACCCGAACCCGAGACCGAAACCAAACCCGAAACCGAACCCAAGACTGAAACGAATCCGAACCTGAGCACGAACCCGAACTCAAACCCGAACGCGAACCCGAATCCGAACTCAAACCTGAACCCGAAACCGAACTCGAACCCGAACCAGGGGCCTTACCGCGCATGTAATACATTGCTACTTTTCTTTGGTAAGTTTTTATTTGTGCCAAAAAGAAGTAACAATGGTTCTCATCCATCTGTCAAATGAAGCCGACGGCAAAGTCGACGACACTTGCGCGGAAGCCTTACAGAATCTGAACCCGAACCCAAACTCGAGCCCGAGCCCAAACCCGAACCAGAACCCGAAACCGAACTTGAACCCAAAACCGAACCGATTCCGTACCCGAGCCCGAGCCCGAGCCCGAAACCGAACTCAAGACCGAACCGAATCCGAACCCGAACACGAACCTGATCCCGAACCTCAACCCAATTTCGAGCCCGAGCCCGAACCTGAAACCGAACCGAATCTTAACACAAAACTGGCCCGACCCGAACGCAAACACGAAGTCGAACCTTGTCAAGTATTTCCTGGCCCGGCGAAAAGACAGGAAATAGTGAGCAAATTTTTAAATATTTACAAATAAAACATGTAGACTAAAGATGTACAAGTATGTTATATTAAAACATTAAAAGAGATGTAAGAAAAACTTAAAACAAAGACTTATGTATGGTAAGTAGGTAGGTGATGAAATAATTGGTATTACACTAACTGTACAAAATGAATGGAAAATTTGCTCTCTTAAATTATGAAATAATATGAAAAAAATATTTGGTTGTTGAAATTAAGAGTTGTGTTTACGAAATCGTGGTCTTCTATGGTACAATTTAATACCGTAGTCTCGCTGCACAGAAGTCGCAGTTTGTCTTGCTAAATAAAATCATAAAAATAAGAACGCTCTTACTTGAAACAGACGAAAAGCACGTATAAAAACTTCCAAGATCAGGACTGGAGCTGCCCCGTATAATGTAGGTACTAATTAATAATAATATAATCATCACATTATGAAAACAAAAATTAATTGATATCTTTCCTCCTCTTCCCTCCTGGAATTGAAAAAGAAAAAAAGGAGTTAATAAAAAGAATAATAAATATAGATAAATAAATGCGAACTGCGACTGTTAAAAGAAATTACTTAGAATACATACATACCCTTTATTGATTAATGCAATTGTCATGAAAATGATATTTACAGCGGTTTTTCACAGTATTTAATATTAGCTGTTTGTGTTTCTCCAACGAGATTTTCCAAAACAGTATGAAAAGCCTAAAAAACCAAACGAACATGTGAAGACTTTATAAAAATCAACATTTAATTTACTTTTAAAATACTAACTGAATAAAAATATGTTATTCTCAAAAGGAATCAACAAAATTTCAACATTTGTTTTAAAATTATATCAGTCTCCTTAAAGTTCGGAGTAAAAATAAGCTTCACGCCGTGAACAGTGAAAATTTTCCTAATAAAAGGCGGGAAAAACACGAAAACGGCCAATGCAAGAAAAAAGTATTAGAGTGAAAAGGATGAATGATGTAAAATGGATGTGTGAGAAAAGGATAGTAGAATACTTGAATATTTTTAAATGTTGTCGAACATGAATTAAAATGTTATAAAAAATAAATACATAGATACCAAGAAGTTTTATACAAGGAGGTTGATAGTTTGAATTTGGAGTATGGATGAAATGAGGTCGCATGTATGAAATAAATATAGAATAAGGAAAATTAATGAAATATAACAACAAATTAGTGTTTTATGTTTGTAAATAAATAAATAATAAGATGGAAATATTGATAAATATGAGAATGTGACGTTGTTTTTCTATGTAAAAAATAAACACAACGCCTAAACTAAACCGAACCAAACCCGAACCCGAACTCAAACCCGAGCCCGAGCCCGAGTCGGTGTCCGAGCCCGAACGTTCGTGACGGTTACGATTACGATTACGGTTAAGGTTTTGGCTACAGTTCTGGTTACGGTTAGGTACGGTTTCGCGATTACGATTATAATTAAGAGGGTTTTTGTGGTGAAACGGTAAAAACATTTTTCTCCAATCAAACAAACAACACTTCAATGCTGTGGCCCCACGGTTTCAAAACTCCAGTGCGGAGTGTATCTCATTTTTCTAAATTTTAAATGTCAAAATTTACCGATCTTGAAAGTTTGAACAAATATCAATTTTTCTTCAGTTCAATTGGGGTTTTGCACATTTTATCCAAAAATCATTATACCCTTTTCCACCTCCTTATGTGAGAAAAATTATGTTAATGAATGAAATTATGGTAATCGATAAATAATTTAAACCTGGAAAATGAGCGGCCATTTTGTTTTTCTGCCATTTTGAATATTTCTTTTCTCGCTTCAGCATGTGCTTAAAGTCCTCTACAACTTTAGTTTGAATACCATCTACCTGTGTAGTGCCATTTTGGCGGGCAGTACCTATTCATGAGGATCATAGCCGGGACTTCAACTTAATTCCTTTTTTCTGAGAGTTTTTTAGATTCTGAATACTTTTTTATACATTTACCTCTTTACACAGCCGCCATCTTGTTTTTCCCAATTGGTATAATTTTTCTCCAGTTCGATTGGGGTTTTGCACATTTCCCCCAACCATCATTATACCCTTTTCCACCTCCTTCTGTGAGAACAATTATGTCAATGAATGAAATTATGGTTATCGATAAATAGTTTAAAAAAACGAATAACCCCATTATTTTTTATTTAATCTGTGAACGATCATTTTGCTATGCTGTATGTGCGTGGAATGACGATGAATATTCATTACGTGTTATCATAAGTAAACGTTTTGAAGTTAAACGCTCGATGCCCAGTAATGTGTACTTTAAAAAGTAATGTTTTCATATTTCTAGCTTGCTACTATGCTTCATGCTATCAGATCAAAACATTTTAATTTTATTGTTTTGTTTGTTGATTTTAACTTTGAGAGAGAAATCTCCTTCTTAATTAGTTGCTCGTACTGGGTTTTCTGTAATTTTGTATGGCGGCCATTTTTTTCCGCCATTTTGAATATTTTTACCTCGCTTTAGGATCTGCTTAGAATCCTCTACAACTTTAGTTCGAGCACCATCTACCTATGTAGTACCATTTTGGCGGGCAGCACCCCGTCATGAGAATCTTAACCTGGACTTCCACTTTAAATATATATTTTTCTGAGAGTATTTTAGATTTTGAATATTTTTTTCATACATTGTACCCCTCTACAACTGCTCCTTTTTAGCAATAAAAATTATGCAGTACCGGGAAATTGAGCGGCCATTTTGTTTTTCCGCTTCATGCTATGTCATCAGATCAAAACATTTTAATTTTATTGTTTTGTTTGTTGATTTTAACTTTGAGAGAGAAATTTCCTTCTTAATTAGTTGCTCGTGCTGGGTTTTCTGTAATTTTGTATGGCGGTCATTTTGTTTTTCCGCCATTTTGAATAATTTTTCCTCGCTTCAGGATCTGCTTAGAGTCTTCTACAACTTTAATTTGGACACCAACTACCTATGTAGTACCATTTTGGTGGGCAGCACCCCGTCATGAGGTTCTTAACCTGGACTTCCACTTTTAATATTTTTTTCTCAGAGTTTTCTAGGTCACGAATACTTTCTACTTTATACCCCTCTACAACTGCTCTTTTTTGGTAATAAAATTAATGCGGTACCTGAAAAATGAGCGGCCATTTTGTTTTACCGCCATTTTGAATATTTTTTCGTCGCTTCAGGATCTGCTTATAGTTTTCTACAACATTAGTTTGAGCACCACCTACTTATGTGGTACCATTTTTGCGGGCAGCACCCCGTCATGAGGATCTTAACCAGGACTTCCACTTTTATTTTATTTTTTCTGAGAGTTTTCTAGATTCTTAATTTTTTTTCATACATTGTACCCCTCTACAACTGCTCTTTTTTGGTAATAAAAATGATGCGGTACCTGGAAAATGAGCGGCCATTTTGTTTTTTCGCCATTTTGAATATTTTTTCCTTGCTTCAGAATCTGCTTAAAGTTCTCTACAACTTTAGTTTGAGAACCATCTACCTATGTAGTACCATTTTGGCGGGCAGCACCCCATTATGAGGATCCTAACCTGGTCTTCCACTTTTAGTTTATTTTTCTGAGAGTTTTTTAGATCTTAAATACTTTCTTAATACATTACACCCCTCTAAAACTGCTCCAGTGGGGCTACCGCGTAAGTGTCGTCGACTTCGCCGTCGGCTTCATTTGACAGATGGATGTAATACATTGCTACTTTTCTTTGGTAGGTTTTTTATTTGTGCCAAAAAGAAGTAGCAATATATCTCATCCATCTGTCAAATGAAGCCGACGGCGAAGTCGACGACACTTGCGCGGTAGGGCCCCTGTTTGGAAATAATAAAGGCGGTACCCGGAAAATAAACCTTACTTCCAATTCCAGTGTTGCCATCTGATCAATATAAAAATAGTCAAATGTCCTTAGTATGGACAAAATCTAATGGTTTTTGATAAAAAATATTTAAAAATGGCGGTATTTCTATTTTTCTCATTTTTGGGGTAAATCTCAAAAAGTACCCCGAAAATGGGTAATTATTTTTTACATGGCAATACTCCTTGATATGTTGCGTAATTCGACAGTACATGTCAACCTTCTCAAGTGTTGTGAACTGCCTCAAAATAGCCTTAGAATATTTAAAAAATGTATAAAATTTACAAAATGGCCGCCACCGCGTCCGCCATATTGATTTTTCTATTGTTCATATTTTTCCTATATTCTGCAGCATAAACTGCGTGCAACCACGTTTTGATTTTTTTTCTCACTTGCACCCAGCCGCCGCAATAGGACTTGAAAAAAGGGTATCTCAAAAATGACTTTTTCCTCAGCAGTTTCCAGGGTTGCCAGACGTTGTCGACCAAAATACCAAAATGTCATTTGTATACAGACAATACATAAACCCTCATACTCGAAATTCCCAAAAAGTAGTCGATTCACTTTTTTTCATTTTGGGGTAAATCTCGAAAATTACCCCGAAATGAGGTAAAAATATTCTACCAATCTATACACTGTGTCTATACCTACAACTGTTTTATGGACCTCAAAACACTCCAGTGTTGCCATCTGGAAGAAAATTGACTTTAAAAATGGCATGTTTTCGTACCTCAAACAAAATGGCCACTACAACAGGCGCCATCTTGTTTTTTTTTTAATTTTCCTAGTTTTGTCAAAATTGAGGGCTATTATGGTGAAACGGTAAAAATATTTTTCCCAAACCTAACAACACTTCAGAGCTGTGGCCCCGCAGTTTGCGGTCCAAAAATCGATTTTTTCAAAGCTCTCCAGCGCGGCCGCCATTTTGTTTTTGACACTTTTTCTCATTTTCCTAAACATAATACGTCAAAATCTACCAGTCTTGAAAGTTTGAACAAAATCGGTTGGAAAACAAAAAAGTTACAAATCTCCCCACAGCCGCCATCTTGTTTTTCCCAAATGTCATAATTTTTCCCCAGTTCGATTGGGGTTTTGCACATTTTCCCCAAACATCATTATACCCTTTTCCACCTCCTTCTGGGAGAACAATTATGTCAATGAGTCAGTGAGTGAGTGAGTGAGTGAGTGGTAATCGAGCTATATATAGTATAAAGTTTTGTGTTTTTGTTGAATGTTTTCGAAAAAACTTCGCTATGGACCCGCCTTAAGCTAAGCCGCTATGTTTAGCTTCCTTTGTCGAGAAGTATGAAACGGGTATGATCTTTTTCGTAGGTTCCATTTCCATTAGTAATTGGGCCTCATAAGTTTTCAGTGTTTTTAATAATAATTAAGTATTCTTTGCCATCTCCATTGGTCAAATGCTCTGCTACAGACTACGCACACGAATCGCGAAAAAAAATTGCGAACTATATACTACAGACTACAGCACAATTTTTTGTATATCATTCATTTTATTTAATCTGTGGTTCGTTTGTTGACAGTTGACTGTAATGTAGACGTACGATCCCTAAATGGTCAAGCATGGCTTGTCAAGTACGTAAATTTTTCGGCTTGTCAATCACATTTGAATCATAATGCTCTACCGTAACTACCAATTTTAACAGAACATGGGTATCATAAAGCATACTTACACCGCTTCAAAATAACTAAAGACAATCTTTGTCCTTGCGACAACCAAAGCATACAAGACCTAGATCACCTACTAGAATCATGCCCTAAGTACCTTATGCAGAGATACAATCATAATGACATGCAGAAATCTCAAAGTAAACCCTTTTAACATTATAGAAGTATCCAAAAAAGAAACCTCAACCATGTCATTCCTTAAATTCATAGATCACATTGTAAATACCCTTAAGCAGTTCAATAACACATAATCGTCATTAATACAACTCAGAGTTTTGCAACTAAAATCGTTAAAATTAATAAATATATGTATAACAAATTATATATCCTATACTTACACTTGCAATTCACAACGGTCCAATTGCTTCTTTCCTTCTCTCCACCTGAAACAAAACAACATTATTATATTATAATTCAAAAGAGAAACAACTAATATCAGCAAAAAAAAACTTCCCTAACTAACCCTAACTAATGGAAGAACCCTGGCAACAGTAGTGAAAAGCATCTTTCTAAAATTAGCTTTAATCTGAGTCGAGTACTCAAGCATCGTTTTAAAATTAGCGTAATCTGAGTTTGAGTTTAGATCGTTGAAGCTCTGCTCAAGCACCGTTCTAAAATTAATACTTGACTTAAAACTAGTTTTAAGTAGAGATCAAGGCTTGAGTCACGTCCTGTAATACGGACCTAAGTTTAGGAGCCTAGGAGCGATACCTGACGGCTTGACATCAAGCACGTAGGTATCACGTGATAACCGTGGCCTTAACCGTGGCCTATCAAAGGTAGGCCACGCTCCCTAATTAATGGTAGTGGAGGCGGTAAAAATTACGTGAACGTGCAAGACATGCTTGATCGTTTAGGAGAAGTTTAGGGGCTACTTTACAATCCATCTTCCCCCCTATACGATCAAAACTGCTTGTCAATAATTTACATTGCATCGGCTTGTCAATCACATTCTTGACAAGCACGTAAGTATCACGTGATTACAGTGGCCTATCAAAGGTAGGCCACGCCACGTCCCCAAATAGTAGTGGTGGTCTCAGAAGAATTCGAGTTATTCTTCTCAGGTGGTGGTAGTATGTATAGTAATGCAATGTAAATGGTTGGCAAGCCATGCTTGGTCGTTAAGAGGCTACTTTAGTCTTCGTGCTTAATCAATCTAGTCTGTCTATGTGGATTCTTTGGCGGGAATTTTAAGAGAAAGGACACAATTTTTTCTCGAGTTTGAAAATTTTTACCAAGTTTTATTTTATTTGCATATTTCTTAGTTTAATTGTTGTAAATATACTATATTAGTTTGTTTTGTAAATAAATACGATGTTAAGCGGTGAGGCCGGGGGTGAAATCCCCCCGGCCACCAAAGGCCCGGGGTCGTCGGGAAAACGAGCTAGAAAAATGAATAAACAAGAGGAAAACAATGGTGTAAGCGGCGGTGGTGAGGACAATTTGAACTTTCTACCGTTTCTAAAACCAAACTATAAAAGACTTTACCCGGAAAATTCCACAAACTATGAATTTAAAGTTTTCGTTGAAAGTGACAGTAATGATCGTTTGGGCAACAAGAGTCCCATTTATTTAAACCACATATTTACAACAGATGTAAAAGGAGTGGTGGCCATACATAGGGTCAACGCGAGCAAAATTGCGGTTGTATTCAAGCAATACAACACTGCCAACAATTTTATTATGAATTCTACATTTCTGGAGAAATATAAATTAAAGGCGTATATCCCAGCAGCTCAAATTGAAAAAACTGGAGTCATCAGACATGTTCCAACTAACATATCAAATAAGGAACTGTATTCTAAATTAACATCCCTTTATGAAATTATTGCTGTGCGACGCTTTATTAAAAAAGTTGGCCATGAAAAAGTTCCTTTGCAAACAGTCAGCATAACTTTCCTTGCAAATTCATTACCTGACAGTGTACAATATGACTTATTTTCTTATCGGGTATTTGAGTACATTCCTCCTCTGCAGCAATGCTATAGATGTTTTAAATTTAACCATTCAGCAAAAGTATGTAACGGCAAACAGCGCTGCAGCGTTTGTTCCGGAGAGCACTATTATAAAGAATGTGATAAACCCAATGATTTAAACTGTGTTAACTGCAGTGGACCACATTTAGCAATTTCGAATATATGTCCTGTTAAAATTAAAAAAAATCAAGAAAAGAAAAACAAAGTTACTTACGCAAGCACTGTTGCCTTTACAAACGAAAAAAAGTATGATACTGAATTTCCAGCACTTGTACATAATAATAATAATAATAATGTAAATAAAATGAACACTGAGCAGGGACGCCCTGCTGTTCATGTACAAAAAACTGTTAAAGTTGCTACACAAAAAACTTTGTCATTAGATGAATTGAAAAGCCAATTAATTAATAATGTTGAAATAACTAATGCAATAGTTCGCACTCTTATTGCTATAGCTAACAAAGGGGACGATACGCCAATTAATTCAAATTCTATTAAAGATTTATTAGTCAAAAATCTTTCTTAATGGATAATAGCGGTCCTAAAGAGTCTGTTTTAAGAATAGCTCAATTTAATATACAAAGTATCAATAATAAAGTGCCTCTTTTGATAAATTTCCTTCGAGAAAATGATATTGATATTTGTTTATTAAATGAAACTTGGTTAAAAGATGGTAAGCCTTGTAGAATACCTGGCTATAACATGTTGTTTAAGAATGCTTCTAACGAACATGGTGGAGTAGCCATACTTATTAAACCATACCTAAAATATAAACCTCTTACAACTGTTTTTTATGAAGAATTGCAAACTGTTGCATTGTCTCTATCTACTTCTCGTGGTGATATTACCATTTTGTGCGTTTATTGCCCACCTTCAGGTCCCCTGCGTACGAATAACTTGCGTAACATTATTCATAATCTTCCGAAACCTATTTTTGTGGCTGGAGATTTTAATGCTCATCACATAGCTTTTGGTTGCTTATCTAACAAAAATAGAGGTGAACAATTGTATACTCTTATAGATGACTTAGACTTATGCATACTAAATGAAGGTGACATAACTACTATGCATTATCCAAATCGTAATCCATCTGCTATTGATATTTCTTTGGCTAGTCCATCTATAACACCTCTTTGTAAATGGTCAGTCCACGATGATAACATGGGTAGTTATCATTTTCCGACAATTACTGAAATAACTCTCTCAATAGATCGTTATAATGTTAATCCTCCTATGGATAAGTTTCTATATAACAAAGCTGATTGGATCAAATACAATGAACTTTCGAAAACTTCTTTTGATAATATTATCCCTAGTCTAGACGATCCCCTTAGTTCTTATGATGCTTTTTGTAATACACTTTCCACCCTGAAATCAGAGTGTGTACCTAAATATTCAAAAACTTCAGAGCACAAAAGTAGACCTCCAACACCCTGGTGGAACGATAAATGCAAAGAATGTGTTATTAGATCAAAAGAGGCTTTAAAATTATACAGACGCTTTCCCATCATTGAAAATTATATTGCATATAAGAGAGCAGATGCCTTAAAAAAGAGAACTATTGCAGAGGAAAAAAATAATAGTTGGAGATCTTTGTGTGACAGTTTTAATAGAATGACCCCCATTTCAACCATTTGGAATAATATTAAGCGATTTAAAGGAATTAAAACAAATACTAAATCTTATAGTGATGAATTTATTCCACAATTTTTAAACAAATTATCAGGCAATGTTTGTGAAAGTACAGATGGTCTAAACACTCTTTTTAATTTACACAATAATGATATTAAATCAAAACATTTATTGGAACCTTTTACATGGTGCGAATTCTTGATTAGTCTTGAATCTCGGAAAAACACTACTCCTGGTTTAGATGACTTTCCTTATATTTTAATAAAAAAATTAAATATTAAAGCTCAGAAACTGTTTTTAAATATCCTCAATAATCTTTGGCTCAAACAAATAATACCACAATCATGGAAAACACAATGTGTTATCCCAGTTCTAAAATTAGACAAACCTCCTGATAATTGTGATTCCTACAGACCCATTTCACTATCTTCATGTTTAGGAAAATTTTTTGAAAATATGATTAAGCTACGTTTAGATCATTTCACTGAATCTACTAATATTATCCCAAACATTCAATATGGCTTCAGACGTGGTAGAAGTTGTGCTGACAGCTTTACATGTCTTATTTCTGACCTGAAAAATGGAAAACAAAATAATAAGAGTATAGCATGTGCCTTTCTTGATGTTCAAGGGGCATTTGACAATGTTCAACCAGAAATCTTAGTTCATGTGTTATCAGGGTTAGGTATACCTGGCCTACTCTGTAAGTGGATCTATGAATTTCTTATTAATCGAATCTTATATGTGAAATTCAATAATATTTTACATGGCCCTAGAACTGTCTCTAAAGGCACAATGCAGGGTGCCACACTGTCCCCTTTACTATATAATCTATACACTGCTGAAATATGTAAATATGTAAATACTGAAAATATAAATATTCTCCAGTTTGCTGATGATTTAGTGATTTATAGTGTAAATAATAATATTGATATTGCTGTTGAAAATGTAAATACAGCTCTTAGTAACTTAAAAGTATATTATGATAAACTACAGCTAAAAATTAATCCATGTAAAAGTAGTACAATGATATTTAGCAAAGATTTTCCTTCTACATCAGTTATGTACAATGATTTGCCTATTCCTACAGTTAACCAACATAAGTTTCTAGGTGTTATAATAGATAAAGAATTATCCTTTAAGCCACACATTAATTATATTTTACAAAGAGCAATGAAAGGGTTAAATATTATCAAATGTTTAGCTGGAGTATCTTGGGGTGCAGACCCAGTGACTCTTTCCATACTATATAAAGCTATTGTAAGAAGCCATTTTGATTATAGCTGTATTGCTTATCATGATAGTAAATATGTAAATAAACTAGACATAGTGCAGAATAAGGCTTTGAGAACTATATCTGGGGCCATGTGTTCAACTCCCATTAGAGCTATGGAAGTTGAAACAGTTATAATGCCACTTTCACTTAGACGTCTATTACTTATGAAAAGATTTTGTATAAAGCTGTTATCTACGAATAATCAACAAGTTGTTAAAAAGATAGTACCTTATCCTATACGTATTCAGACTCCATTAACCACTGCTTCTGATATGCTTAGTCATAAATTTCCAAAATTACCCCATATTCTTGTTGACCTGGAAATGAAATACCAAAAATTACAAAAAGACTGTTCGTGGCCATTATATTCTAAACAGTTTTGCACGCTAATCAATGAAGTTAATATTATCAAAACACAGATAAATAATAATCTAGACTTACAAATCTTTTTAGATGAGAACAATTATTATACCTTGTATACAGATGGTAGTAAAACTGATTCACATGTCAGAAGTGCTGTATACGATCCCCAGATAAAGTTTTGCCAAAGCTTTATACTTGATTCTAATTGTAGTATTTTTACAGCAGAGGCATATGCAGTTTTTGAAGCACTTAAACGTATTTGTACTATAAATAGTTGTAAATATTTTCTTATATTGACTGATTCTCTTAGCATACTTACATGTCTAGAAAATTACTCTGTTCATTTTAAAACTAATTACATTGTTTAATATAAAGGAGCTTATACTTAACTTGAGACAAAAAGGCATTGAAGTTGCTTTGCTGTGGATTCCTTCACACAAAGGAATCACTGGTAATGAAATAGCTGATAAGACTGCATGTGAAGGAATAAACTCTTTAGATGTAAGGTACATAACAGAAATTCCATTTACTGATTGCTATTCTGAAATAAAAAAAGATGTGTTAGTATTATGGGATGATATCTGGAAGAAAGATATAGAAACTAAAGGCAAATGGTACGGAAGCATACAAGAAGGAATACCTGCAAAACCTTGGTACGCTAAGTTGAAGATAGCTAGCCGGGACTTCATTACAACCATTAACAGACTACGTTTTGGCCACCATAAAACTCCTGCTCATTTGGGACGACTCAAGATAATACCATCCAATTTATGCCCTTACTGTAATAGTGATCAAGTTGGTGACATTCAACATTTGTTATTCAATTGCCGTCAGTTCAACATTCAGCGTCTTTTGTTGGCGTGCGAACTGTCAGAAGAAAGTGATACCAGTGATACGAGTGCTAGTGCTTCTACTTATAATAGTGCTTGTAGTGATGAATTAAGACGTGAAAATGTAAATAATGAAGCCCGCCGCTTACAAGACTATTTAAAAAGTGCCAAAAGCTTTGTGCCGCTTTACAATTATATAAAATGTACTATAGAAAAGTTGTGAAAGAGATGAGAAGACACACCAAGAAATGGCTTAAAGGACTTAGTATCCAAGCCAAAAATCTTCAAAAAAAAAAAAAAAATAGTCTGTCTATAAGAATAAGAAAAAAAAATCGTGCGTGATCAAATCAATACGAACATGTTTCATTTTTGAATTTGAAAATAACACAGGTATTAAAATGTCTTGTAATTATGCTGAAGGGTTGTCTCCTTATGAACACAAAGGGATCCTTGGAATACCGGAGGTGAGTTTAATTCAACTTTCTGTCTTTCAAACTTACGCTAATGCTTGTTTTCCAGTTCAATCAACCTTTGTTTTCAACTCTTCATTAAAGCTAAGGTCTCATTTACTCATTTTCAGAAATTTGAGTCATTAGAAAAATTCAAAAAGAAATGTGAACTGTTGGCTCAACTTATAAATGAAAGCCAGCATGTTGTAGTGCATACAGGAGCTGGCATTAGTACATCAGCGGGAATACCAGATTTCAGGTTGATTTTGCGTCAAAATATTTAATGACATAAACTCATATAATGATGCCATTATTAGTCTGCTTCATTTTTAACTGATCTTTTACAGAGGTCCAAACGGAGTCTGGACATTAGAGAAACAAGGAAAGAAGCCATCGACTAACATATCATTTGCTGATGCAAAACCAACTAAAACTCATATGATCTTAAAAAAACTAGTGGAATGTAATAAAGTACATTATATTGTGAGTCAGAACATAGATGGACTTCATTTGAAGTCTGGCTTGCCCAGAAAGTACTTGGCTGAGCTGCATGGGAATATGTTCATTGATGAATGTAATTTATGTAAAAGGTAAACTATTGTTTTTTAATTTTGAGATTCAGCATTTACACACAGGTAAACTATTAACAATTGAAAAAAACCTTCAGAATCTGCACTATTCATCATTTTATTTAGACACACTTTTAGCTTCAAAGTGACACATACAATTTATTTATAGCTTTCTGATTTGAGTATCAAATGAATACCTTAGTTGCTTAGACACTTCCTAACTTTGTGCAATTAATATTACAGGCAGTTTGTGCGCAATAGACCTGTCGAGACTGTTGGTAAGAAATGCAGTGGAGTGCCTTGTGCTTCTGAACACATGGGCGGCCGGCCGTGCCGCGGCAGACTCTACGATGGAGTGCTGGACTGGGAACACAGCCTTCCAGAAAATGATTTGCTGATGTCTGAATGGCATTCAAGGTTAGTCACCAAAATAGCTATCAATCATTTTTTGAAATCTCTGTCATTTATCAAATTAATTGTGCATTCTTTAGTTGCTTAAATTGTGTTTTCTTTTTCCTTTCAGTATTGCTGATTTGAGTATTTGCTTAGGAACAACCTTACAAATAATTCCAAGTGGCAACTTACCATTGGAAACTTCAAAATATGGAGGAAAATTAGTAATTTGTAATTTACAGCCCACAAAACATGTAAGTAGTAACTCAATTTCTGATAATATGTTATTTAAAAAGTTTTATACCTACAAAATTATATTCAATATCTTTTGCAGGATAATAAAGCAGACTTGATAATTAACTACTATGTAGACGACATCCTAGAAAGGGTAATGGATATACTAGGGTTAAATATTCCGAACTACAATGAAGAAGAGGATTATATAAAACTGGCAGAGAACTCGGTAATAGATTGGACTATAGACAGAAAAAGTGTTCTTGTCCTAGAAAAAATATTCAAAGCAAAGTGTAAGGGGGTTAAAAAGAAACGAAGTTTAATAAAAAACAAGAGAGATTGTGAACAGCTAAGTACCAACAATGCTGATCAGGATTTGGATGATAAATCAAAAATCATCAAATTGGAACCACTACAAGACAGTAAAATAAATAATGGTGTAAATAATGAAATTAAGTCTGAAATGAATGTATAAAATGAACAAGAAATTGAAGATTGTGTTGTGATTTTTTTTTATTCAATTATACTAAGACTAAGAATAAAAGAGAAATATATGTATGAAACTCTTTTATCACAAAAAATAATTTAACTACTTACAATATTTGACTCTTTGGTATACAAAAGTATAAAAAATACAAAAAACTAGTATGATTATCATTTGCCTCATTAATAATAATTTTTAACACCATTACAGGAATCATATAGAAATAGCAAAAACTTCATCAGTACAATTAGTTACCTACCTCCACATATCAAATTTTGCTTTTGATATTGATATTGAACTTTGCTTACAACATTATAAGGTTTAATATCGATTGGATTTTTTTCAAATTTGTTGCTAACCAGACATGTTCAGGGTTCTCAACTCAAATCATAACTAAGTACCTATTATATCTAGTATATTATTTGGTATTATATAAAAATAGCATTGAAGTCTCAAAATTTAAGTACCTTGATTTAATTCTTGATTTTGAACATTCTTTTCTAACTGAGAAAAATATTAAAAACCCACTGGGAATGGAAGATTTATAACTTTATAAGCTACATAAATAATGGTAGAGAATTTATCAGTCAACTCTATACCAACTTGACAGGTCAACTTAAAGGCCAAGTGGCTTGAAAAGCAATAATGGTGACTAGTGGTAGAACCAAGTTATCCACTTGATTCGTCTTGGCTTCCACGATTCCAGACACAGTTGCTGCAATTATGGTGCGAACCAGCGCATAGTTTGCGTCAAGCAAATCTAAAAAAAAAACATTCGATTAGAGTCATGTTAAAGAAATCTGCTACTGTTAAAAAGGCAACAAGAAGTTTATTGAATGATCCAGAACTGCTTTTTAGACTTTTTGGACAAGCTGTAGTTAAGGGGGCGTGTACGAGTCATCGTACGTGATGATTGTTTACATTGCTTACTTTGCAATACGTGCAATAATTATTACATATTTAAATCAATAAATTAGTGCTAATTACGCATTCGTTGGAATAGGTTGTTATCATTTCGAACCTTTCCTTCTATCAATCAAATCTTATCATTTATCGTAATATCATAAATATCATTTCTAAACACTATCATCTAAAGTGTAGGGCACCCTACATTTATGGTCCTTCGAGCCGGATGAACTTTCGTATATAGTGCGACCTACCGCGAGAGTGATTTTTTTTCGTTGGTGAGTGAAGTCTCTACTATACGAGTATCAGCTAAGCCAGTGGACATTTTCATCGGTCTACTTTACACCACATCTTATTTTTTTTACGGTAGCGAATCGGTTCTCCTGGCCTCCCACAAGCGGGTCTCACCGGGTTGAATTGAGAATCGTGTATATCGTTTAAAAAAATAATAATAATAATACACTACGATCAGTAGCGGTCGTCAATATCTTCAGTGCATTATAATATCAATATCATGATGGAATTAATTGAGCGCCAGAGTGTGATTATCAAGGAGATGGAGAGAATCTACACAAACTTCAAAAAGGATCCCAAAGACAGGAAGACACCTGAATATTTTCAAAAGAAAATTGAAGCAATTGGTAATATATGGGATGAGTTCAAGCAGAATGATTTGACGTTGCAAGAAAGCGAAGAAAAGTCTTCGGATTACTTTACCAAGAACATTTATCAGCAAACTTATTAGGCGAGCATCGGAGGCAGACGCGTACTAAGTTAACGAAAAATTATTAAATCAAACCAAAAATAAGAGTCAATCTAAAGTGATCCGTAAAGTGACTGTGACAGTGTAGAAATTCAATATCCACATCTATCGCGGCCAATCTCGGCGCGCGCGACGGGACCGCGGTCACCCTCCCCTCACCTCCTCGAGTAAAGAGAGCTGTTGCTATTTTTCGCTCCGCTCGCACTTATACGACGCAAGTATCCCGACCGGACAGTGCGACATTCCACGAGTTACAATGAATATGCAAAAATCATCGCCTGATGCGAAGTTGATAAGCGGTAGCGAGAGCGCTGGCGGTTCTGTGCCAAACTTATCGACGTACGGAGATGAAGAGCCATACATTAATACAACTTCAAGGAAACGTAAAGAACGCACTGAAATATATGACTACAAAAGAGATTTCTCAAACTTCCGTACAGATATAATGAAATTTCTCGAAGAATTTGGTAAAACGCAAAACGAAAACTTGAATCAAATAAAGAATGAAATATCGGAGATTAACAACGAAATTAAAACAATAAAATCAACTACAGAAAATTTAACCCAAAAATTCAATCTGTTGAATAACGAAATAATCAACATACACTCGAACAATACGACTACGCAAGAAAAAATAATAACTATACAAAACGAAATAACTAATATAAAAGAACAAAAATCCAGGGATAGTTCATCGCCGAATACGCCGCCGGTCGTCAATCACGAAAACCTCATCCTAGAATTAAAAGACCGCTGCGAGCGAGAGAAAAACATTGTGATTGTTGGTATAATAGAAAAAAAAGATGCAAATCCGAAAAATAGGCGAAGTAACGATGATGAGGAAGTTATGAAATTACTGACACTATTACACAAAGACTGTCCTAAGCCAGTTAAAACAACGCGATTGGGAAAATATATGGAAAACAGAAATCGCCCGATTAAAGTGTACTTTACTACTGCTGAAACTACAAAACATTTATTAAGAAACAAAGGGAATCTGCCTGACAATATACAAATGTACTCCGATCAAACACCAACACAAAAGAAATTTTTACAAAGTTTAAAGGAGGAATTAAAAAAACGACTCGATAATGGCGAAAAACACCTTACGATTAAGTACATAAAAGGGAAACCTACTATTATTACCAATATAAATTATCAAAAAAACTTGTAACTACCTCCATACAGAATGAAAAATATACAGACAAATTATGTAGATTAAGTCACCACATAGTAAACAAATATGAAGACATTCATTTCCACCCTTCGTGCTTAAGATTTTTTTATGCAAACTTACGCAGCATTCGCAAAGCTGGCAAGTTTGAGGAAATTGAATGTGTTCTGAAAACGATACCAGTGACTACACATATCTTAATATTTAGCGAGACTTGGATAAGTTCAGAAAGTGATGCACACTTGTACAAACTACCTAATTATCAGCATGCTTATAGTTATAGAAAAAAAGGGAGAGGCGGCGGCGTTTCTATGTATATTCACAATAGTATAAAATATGAAATAACGGAAGAACTTTCGGATGATGGGAACCATTACTTATGGATTCATATAGATAAACTGTCATTAAATATTGGCGGAATTAACAAACCGGGAAAGTCAAATACCAACAATTTTTTAGAAAAATTTTCTTTACAATTAGAACGACGTAAAAGGTCAGTTGTGTTCGGCGACTTCAACATCGATTTGCTAACCGCGGACAGTGACGCGACAAATTACCTGCACGAAATAAAAGATGCTGGATACGAAGTTTTGAACAAGATTGACAAGAAATACTGTACCCGTCAAACCATCACAACAGGCACTATATTGGACCACGTATGTACAAACATAAATAATCACACATTTAGCATTTCGATTATTGAATCATCACTTTCCGATCACAAACAGCTTTATGTCGAAATTGGTCAACTACCGGTACAAGTGAATAAAAAAATTCATTACAAGGCACTAGATTATGACAAATTACTCAACAACGCCTTGATAGCGGATTATGATAACGACTCAAACGACTATACCTACTTAGAGAGATTAATCACAGACCAGGTACAGAAGAGTAAAATAGATAAAACAAAGTATGAAAACCCACCCCGCGAAAATTGGATAACTAAAAATATTATTGATTCTATAAACGAACGGAATATATTATGCCAACAAACCAAAAACAACCCAACGGATCAAGACATACAGAAGTTTATTCGACAACGAGATCAAGTGAAAACTCTCATTAGGACCCAAAAAGAAAATTATTATCTTACATTATTTCGTAACAATCAAAATCAGCCAAAAAAGATGTGGGAATTAATTAACAGCTTAGCTTCAAATAAAGTCAAGGACAGTGGTGCTCCCTCAAAACTTATATCGGGTTCAGGACTCGTTGTCACGGAAGGCAACGAAATTTGTGAGTTGTTCAATTCTTTTTTTTCGACTATAGGCTCAGACTTAGCAAACAAAATACCAAAATCGTACCACGACAACACCGCGAATACACTTATGTACGACAATAATTATACACATAATGTAACGTTAAGTGAACTAAGACCCTGTACCACAACCGAAATATCAAAGATTATTGACAACTTAGACAGTAACACAAGTACAGGTCTGGATGGGATTAGTACCAAAGCGATAAAATGTTTGAAGGACGTAATTGTGGATAGATTAACTGACTGCATTAACGAGTGTCTGGCACGCGGCTCCTTCCCTGATTCACTGAAGGTTGCAAAGGTCAACCCAATTTATAAATCCGGTAACAAATGTGATCCTAGTAACTATAGGCCAGTATCTGTACTACCTGTCATCTCAAAAATTTTCGAAAGAGTTTTATATGATCGTTTAAACACTTATGTCACGGAAAAAAAACTACTAATTGAACAACAGTACGGCTTCCGTCCTAAATCAGGTACTCTTAATGCTACTGTGGATTTAGTGACGAAAATTAAAACTAATATTGATGAAAAGAATCTGGCCTTAGGAATTTTCATTGACCTTAAGAAATGTTTTGATACAGTTAGTCACAAGAAACTTCTAGAAAAATTAAATAACATAGGTATCACAGGGGCAGCATTTAATATATACTCATCGTATCTAAAAAATAGGCAACAGGTAGTGAAAATAGGTAATTACACTAGTTGTTCACGTCACGTGACATACGGCATTCCTCAAGGGTCAATAGTTGGACCATTACTATTTTTAATTTACACTAATAATATAGCTAATATAGGACTACACGGACATATAACATTATATGCGGACGACACATGTCTATTCTATTTCGGAAAATCCATACATGACATTATAAAGACTGCTCAAAAAGATCTCGATGTTTTAAATGAATGGTTCAAATACAACTTATTAACGATAAATGCGTCAAAAACCTCTTATATTATATTTTGTCCTAAAAATAAACACATACCTAATTTCTCCCCTCTTACCATAAACAACGTAGCCATTCAACGATCACACCGTGAAAAATATCTCGGACTTTGGTTAGATGAACGACTCACATGGAAATGGCACATTGACCATATCAAAACAAAATTGAGGTCATTACTGGGTGCATTACATAAAATAGCAAATTACATTCCAAACAAAGTACGTAACATTATCTACAACTCCTTAGTTAAGTCTCATTTGGAATACTTAATTGAAATATGGGGATCTGCTGCTGCAACTCACATAAACCCGTTACAAAGACTACAAAATAAAATAATTAAAATCTTGTTTCGTTACAATTTTTTAACTCCAACAAAACAATTATATGAACGAACTAAATTATTCAATCTTAAACAACTATATACATACTACACTTGCATTCTCGTTAAGAATATATCTACTAATTCCATCCAATCTAATATATTACTACATAAAAAGCTAAATAAACACAATTTAAGAAACGCAAACACACTTCAACTCAAGAACGTGCGCACTAGCTACGGGAGAAAAACTGTTCTTTTTGAGGGAGTACAGCTGTACAACAAACTGCCGAAGGACATAAAAGAATGTAACAGTAAAAATATGTTTAAAAATAAACTAAAGAAATTTTTATGTAATCAGTAACTTTACTATTTACACAATTTACAATTACAACAATGCAGTTAAATGTAGTATAGTTCAATCAATAATTAAGGTACCCCTACATTATTGTTATACCTAAAGGATGTAATTCGCTTTTACAGTATGGCTAGCAACAACATAAAGTTTTTGTCTTTTTTATTTTTTATAAATAGTTGTGCCATAACAAATTAACAATAGACAAAATAAGCATGTTTTATACCATGTTCTTAGTGTGTGTGCCGGGTATCCGATGCTTTAGAAATAGCCACATAAGTATACTTAATGTTAAACCTGTTTCTCATTTTATGTAAACTTCCATGTTTTTATGAGAAATAAATTCTTTAAACCCAAACCCAAACGGAGCATTTTTATCAATCAGCACGGGCAGTAATGGAAGCAGCGTTCAAAGAGTTATCAAGACCATCGACACCTATCCTTAGGCGAGGGGAGGGGTCGACAAGCAGGTTTGAGGTCCCTTCCATTAACACTACTGCAGCTTCGACTGATACTGTTAGCGAGTTGTTATCAACTCAGCAAGCAAACTTTAGAGCTTTGGAAAGGCAAATCAAGCGCATTGATGAGCAAAACATCGATGAAAAGTGGGAGATTGAAGACGAGCTCAAGAAATTACAACATCGCTGGCGTATCATTGATGATCTTCACCTTCGTATAGACAGCATTTTAAAAGGCCGGAACTCCACCTATGAAGACGCGTTTGCAGTCATTGAAGACAAGTTCACTCAAATCAAGAGAAAGCTTAATAGGAAATTGTGCTCTACAGCCCATCTACATCAGTCTGTACCACAAATAGAAATCCCTATATTCACGGGAAAATATACACAGTGGCCTACATTTTGCGACTTGTATAAGGAGGCGATCCACAATAACAAACATCTCACCAGTGCTCAAAAAATGCAGCATTTAAAAGGAAGAGTAAAAGGTGAGGCCGAGCGTCTTATACAACATCTACACATATCAGCAGAGAATTACGAAGCAGCCTGGGACATTTTAAATCATCGGTATAATAACCCGCAACTACTATTCACAAATCAAGTCGAAATATTACTCAATCAGCATAATTTATCAAAACAATCATCATTCGAGTTGAAGAAGCTATATGACACTACAACCGAATGCATTCATGCAATACATAATTTGGGAGTTGACACGAATACCTGGGACCCTTTATTAGTACATATTTTATCAAAGAAGTTGGATTCCGAAACTTACAGCGATTACAAGGAGTCGCGTAAAGAGCCACGCGAGCTACCTACACTACAAGAGTTTATGTCACTTATTGAGGCCAAGTTCACGGCGCTAGAACCGATCCAAGAAAAGAAAAGGATGGCAGAAATCATTCGGTTGCCGAGAAGCCTTCATATTATAATAACAAGCCAATATATACCAGCAAGTCATCATTTACGCCGAAAGGATATCAGAATAACCCTACCAGGAAGGGATACTACCAATACCAAGCTGCTCCTGCTTACACTCGGAAGTCCTGTGTAATATGTCGTGCAAATCATGACCTATTTATGTGTAAGACATTTTTAGAGTTGCCTGCTAAAGAAAAAATTGAAGCAATAACAAAGAACAAGATTTGCCCTAATTGCTTGTATAAACATTATGAAAAGCAATGCACATCGATTCGTAGATGCAAAGAATGCAATGAAAATCATAATACACTGATTCACGATGCAGTGACGCAATCGCGTGGAGCAAATAATATAATAAATAAATGTGCATTTGAGCCGCAGCCGTCTACGTCATCGAGTTCGCCGACACCTTTTGCAAAATCATCGCGACAGCACCATACTAATTATGTGGCTGCGGACGACGAAGAAATTTTACTAACGACACTTTCTATCAAGGTCAAGTCGGCTGATAACAGCTATATCACATTAAGGGCCCTCTTAGACCAAGGCTCACAGAAATCAATTATTTCTGAAAGTGCTGCGCAAGCACTCGGATTACAGCGCCAGAAATATCACGCTTCCATATCAGGAATTGGGCCAAGTTCAAAACAAAGTAAGGGCGTAGTTACGCTCGAATGTCAGTCAATTTATGAAGATTATAATTTTACAACTCAAGCATTAGTCATATCAAGAGTTATAAACAGTCTACCGAATTCATCATTTGAGAGAAAATCATGGCCTCACATTCAACATATCAACCTAGCGGATCCTGATTTCAATGTATCGAAGCCTATCGACTTGTTATTGGACGCAAGTGTATACTCAGATATTATCATGGAAGGACTTATCAGAGGCCCCTCCCGCGCCCCCATAGCTCAACAGACTAGACTTGGGTGGATCTTATCAGGCAATATAAAAACTTTTAATTGCAACGTAATCATTAATCAAGTGGATGAACTGGCAAAATACTGGGAAATTGAAGATATCATGGAAACTCAAGAGCTTTCACCTTTATCTGAACAAGACCAATATTGTGAAGATCTATATCAACATACCACAAGGCGTTTGGACGACGGAAGATATGAGGTCGCTATCCCTATGAAGACCGGGTTTGAAAATTATTTAGGCGCCTCTAAGTCAATAGCTATCAGTAGATTTTTGCAGATTGAGAGAAAAATTGAAAAACAATTATCAGACGGATATCGGAAATTCATGACCGAATATCAAGAATTAGGTCACATGCGCAAGGCAGATGCAGGTATAAACGAGACAACATGTTATTTACCGCACCATGGAGTTCTGAAATTGGACTCGTCTACTACGTCACTACGCGTAGTTTTTAACGCCTCATCAAAAACATCATCCGGTCGCAGCCTTAATGATCTCATGGAAAGCGGGCCTAATCTACAACAGGATCTTCAGTCACTGATTCTGAAATGGCGCGCACATAAATATGTTTTGACTGCGGACATAGAGAAAATGTTCCGTCAAATATATGTTCGAACACCTGATCAATGTTTACAAACTATCATATGGAGACATTCGCCGCGTGAACTATTACAAGGATATCACCTTACAACCGTGACCTACGGTACTAAGTCAGCACCATTTTTAGCGATGCGAACATTACGGCAAATCGCTAAAGATAATAAAAAATTTAAGCATGCAGTTTATGCTTTAAATCACTGTTTCTACATGGATGACCTTCTCTGCAGTGTGCCCAGCCTGGAAGAAGCAAGAAAATTACAACAAGAGTTAATAGAAGTTTTGCAAAAATCAGGAATGAACCTAAGAAAATGGGCTAGCAACGAGCAACAGCTGATTCAACATTTACCGCCTGAACAACAAAGTTGTATGTACGAGTTCAAGGACAGCGAAACTAGAAAAACATTGGGTTTGATGTGGAATCCCGCCTCTGACAGCTTTTCTTATCAATACAAACTGACTAACGACAACAATCATTTAGTCACTAAACGGCAGTTGTTATCAGATATATCCAAAGTCTATGACCCCCTGGGGTGGCTGTCTCCTCTCACAGTCAGAGGAAAACTCCTGTTTCAGCAAACTTGGTTATCAGAATTATCATGGGATGACACATTACCATTATCAATAGAAAAAGAATGGTGTTCGTTAAAGCAAGACATTTCTTCAATAAACATGATTCACATTCCACGCTATCTGGGTCACGATGACGGCGCCAGTCAATCGCTTCAACTGCACGGATTTTGCGACGCATCAGAAACAGCGTACGCTTGTTGTGTTTACTTGGTGACAGTAAATGATAAGGGCGAACGCACATCGAAGTTGGTCACAGCAAAAACAAAAATAGCTCCGACCAAAAAACAAATATCATTACCACGACTAGAACTTTTGGGTGCATTATTACTGTCAAAACTTATGAAGAAAGTTTTAGAAACCCTATCATCAGCAGATATCACTATCACAAAAATTTGTGCCTGGACAGATTCAATGATCGTGTTGGGATGGATCCACGGAGAGTTATCAAAATGGAAATTATTCGTTGCAAACAGAGTACGAGAGATCATAGATGAACTTCCAGCATCCTGTTGGCATCATATAAGATCGGAAGAAAACGCTGCGGATTGCGCTACGAGAGGGTTGTCTACAAAAAGTTTATCAGAACATTCGTTATGGTGGGAAGGACCTAGATGCATCCTAGATTATCAAGATCCAACCAATTCTAAATATGAAGAACCAAATGTTGAAGTGAAGAAAAAACACAATGTGTACACAGCCTTACATGCTACAGAATGCATTATTAATTTAATATTACAGAAAATGAGCTCTATAACATCGATTGCAAAAACAATAGCATATGTGTTACGCTTTATTACGCGATTACGCAAACAAGACAATTTAAATGAGAACAATAAATTGTCATCATCTGAGCTGAAAAATGCTTACGAATTAATCATAAGAAAAGTACAAAGTACAGAGCTCTCGGAAGATTTATCACATTTGAAAAATAAAGGCTACGTGAAAGCAAGCAGTCGACTAGCCAGTTTGAACCCTTATTTGGACAACAATGGGATACTAAGGGTTGGTGGACGGTTAGAAAATTCACACCTTCGTTATTCAGCCAAGCACCCGATCATCCTACCAAGTTTAAGTCGACTTACTCAGTTAATTATTGATCAAGCTCATGTGACAACCCTGCACGGCGGCCCAAAGCTTACACTATCATACATACGAGAAAAATACTGGATTGTTAGCGGCATAAGAACTGTGAAGAAACAACTTCGTGATTGCGTCATCTGTAAACGCTTCAAGCAAACCACAGGACATCAGATCATGGCAGACTTGCCCCAACCCCGCGTGACACCGTCGCGGCCCTTCACCAACACAGGGGTGGACTTCACGGGACACATGGACATCAAATTGAATAAGGGCAGAGGCGTCCGCACCACCAAGGGGTATGTTGCTGTCTTCGTATGTCTCGTCACAAAGGCCGTACACCTGGAAGTGGTGTCAGATCTAAGCACAGAAGCATTCCTAGCTGCATTCAGACGACTTTGCTCCCGGCGAGGCACGCCGAAACATGTATTCAGCGATAACGGCACGAACTTTGTCGGTGCGTCACGTATCCTGAATAGGGAACACAAGGATATCATTAACTCCATTAATCCAGAAATCATGAACAACTACGACATTAGAGTCACGTGGCACTTCAACGCGCCTGCCTGGCCTTCGGCTGGCGGTTTGTGGGAAAGCGCAGTGAAAAGCGTCAAATATCACCTGAAAAGGGTAGTAGGGGAGCAAAAACTTACATACGAGGAGCTGACAACCCTTCTACAACAAATTGAAGCATGTATGAACTCCCGACCCCTTTGTTCGCTCACCGAGGATCCTGAAGACCTGTGTCTGACTCCTGGTCATTTCTTAGTCGGTGGTCCGTTAATATCCAGGCCACAGACCGATCCTGATATCACTCATTTATCAACTCGTTGGCAACTTGTGCAAAATATGAATAAACAAATCTGGAAGAAATGGTCAAGCGAATATCTGCAACAAATGCAATCAAGGTCAAAGTGGAGAAAAGCAACTGAAAACATTAAAATAGACGACGTGGTTATCATCAAGGAGGAGAATATGCCGCCAGGCAAGTGGGCATTGGCACGTGTCTGTGAGTTGCACCCCGGGAAGGACGGACACGTCAGGGTTGTAACTTTGAAAACACAAAATAACATCATCAAGAGGCCAATCAACAAGCTTATAATTTTACCGACACAAGGAAAACAGACAGAGAAAAATGAAATATCAAGTGACACTAATCAAAAGGGGACTACTAAGCAATCAAGACCAAAGAAAGCATTCCAGAATAATTTTATCATCATGTCTTTATTATTTCTGCTGTCTATCATTCCTGCGAGCCTTCAACAGTCATTAAATATAGCTCAAATAAGTAACACAAATTCGCTATATTTTGATAAAACTGCCGATATGCAAATTATCAAAGACAAATGGACTACAATTGTTTATTACAACATGACTGGCTATTGGCAGAATATAGAAAGCCTAGATGCTTACATAAACAATTTACGCAGCTACTGTAACGAAACAGACGAAAAAGACATATGTTTCAGTTTGATAACACAATATGACCACGATCTTAACGAAATCAAGCATTACAATGAAATACTTCTTTTCTCTCATTATCATCGTACAAAAAGAGGATTATTGAACGCTGTCGGAAACGTCGCCAACATCTTATTTGGAGTATTGGATGACAAGTTTGCAGAAAAATACCGGCAGGACATCGAAAAGATAACGCACAACGAAGCCCACTTTTTACAATTATTGCAAAATCAAACATCAGTTGTTGAAGCTCAGCACAATATTTTACATAGACACGCACAACATATGGATCAGCAGTTTAGAAATATCAATAAACAACTTTACAATCTTTCCCAAGATACGAACATTATCAGAAGATCTTTTCACATAATATCAAATGGACTATCACTAAACATACTGATATCAAACATAAGAAGAATCCAGGAGAGTCTCATCAACACGGTAACCAACATATATCAAGGACGCATTGATATCCACATGTTGACACCCGATCAGCTAAAGGAACAGTTGAATATTATCTCCGGACAGTTAAACAGAGAACTAACTGTGCCTGTCAAACCTGAAAATATCAAACATCTATATGAAATACTCCAAGTGAAGGCAAAGATCAAAGGAAACTACCTCATTATGGAAATAAAAATACCACTAACTACGAGCGAAAACTATGAGATAAATCACGTCATAAGACTGCCGCAAGTAACAGATAATAAAACAATATACGCTATACCTATCACTGAATTTATAGCATTCAACATGAGAAAGGATACCTTTATTCCTATGACACAGACTGATTTATTATCATGTACAAAATATCATCAAGACAGATATTTGTGTGGCCTGAATGCACCAATCTACGAACTAAAAGTAGATCAGTCAATATGTGATATAAAAATAATAACGAACGGCAGCAATCAAACATTCTGTAAAATAAAAATAATTCAATGCACAGACGTATGGATCAAATTACATTCCAGCGACGCGTGGCTCTACTCATGTTGCGAGGAGTGTCCCGTGCGCGTCATGTGTCCGGCGAGCCTGACGTCACGCAGACTACACGGCAGTGGCATCATTACCATAGGTCAAGACTGTGCTGTGAAAGGAGACACCTTCACACTGATTGGACACCATGACTATAGAAATCAATTAGAAGTTCAACCGCCGACACCGAAAACAGAGATTCCTCTTATCTCCGGACTGAACGAGTTTATCAACACATCTATGCCTACTCATCTCATAGAAATGGATAAAGAGGATGAGATCAAGATAAAGAAACAGATCCAAATACTGAAAGAAGCTACTATCGATGACGTATCCATTCATGACAAACATCATTACGTCATGATATACAGTTTGTTATTAATTAGCATTGTACTAATCATATGTGTTGTTTGTTTGTTTGTTTATTTCAGGCGGCAAGGGCAGTCCAAAGACAGAGTATGCGTTGTGCCGCCACCGAAGCCAGTGCGATCGTACACAGCATCCCCTGACGACAACACCCCATCATCAAAACATGATTTCCCACTCTACGCAAAACCATCGTGTGGGTCCTCACGCCGTAATGATCAGACTACGACAAAAACAATAGAATTCAAAGACATTCAGTTTAACGAATAATAGTCAATTTATTTCTACTGCAATTATTATTTAAGTTATATTTACCTAAGCATTTTTACATTTTATACACTTTATATTACTTATTTTATCATTGTTATATTTAATTGTTATTTATAATTTTTCTTGTTTTTTCTTTGGATTGGCAAGATGTACGAGTCATCGTACGTGATGATTGTTTACATTGCTTACTTTGCAATACGTGCAATAATTATTACATATTTAAATCAATCAATTAGTGCTAATTACGCATTCGTTGGAATAGGTTGTTATCATTTCGAACCTTTCCTTCTATCAATCAAATCTTATCATTTATCGTAATATCATAAATATCATTTCTAAACACTATCATCTAAAGTGTAGGGCACCCTACAGGGCGGTTTGAAAAAAAAATCGAAATATGACACGAGGAGGGGGGGTGTAGTGAGATATCACGTATAAGATTTTATTTTTTCGTTGTACGTGCGATTTTAAACCAAAAATTCCGTTTAATTTTTTATGAAAGAAAATTACACGTCATTTGACGAGTGGCTGGGGTGGGGGGTCAAAAAGTTGCTAAAACATCACGTGATTAATGGATGACCCTTTACCAATAAATGCATAACATACACTACTTACCAAATAATAGCAAAGTGTACACTGTTGCTACTTGAGATAAAATGTTGAACATGGTCCCTTCGTAAGTTCTGTTACCACCTGGAAAATTATAATTTTAAGGTACCATTTCTTTCTTTTCTAAGCCCCGCGACGGGCATTTACGAGTTATTCACTCCACTTTCGATCGTGAGCGCGGGTCGAAAGCGAATTTGTGGGCGGGATTCAAGGACCGCCACCTAGCGGAATACGGGGTGAACTACATCTTTACCATTTACAACTCTAAACTCGGACTTGGCCTCTTGATCTCTTCAACTGACAATAGCTGCCAGAGCTTTGAATGTTAATAGGGCGTAGTCTGCACACTAGCGCCGCCATTGGAAAATAATCAAAGTGCTTAAATAAAGACAAAATTGTGAATTATCTCTCTGTAGTGCACTTCGTAGAAGCTTTGTCGTTCTTTTTATCGCGTAAACAATATTTTCTATCCTGTCGTTTAGTTTAATGGAGATTTTTTGCGATAAGTGTCCACTTTTAACAATAAAACTCAATTTAACTAAACAACAGGCTAGAAAATATTGTTTAAGCGATAAAAAGTACCACAGAGCTTCTACGGAGTGCACTACAGAGAGATAATTCACAATCTCGTCTTTAAGCACTAGGATTTTTTTTCCAATGGCGGCGCTAGTGTGCAGACTTAAGTATTATGGCAAACTAACACCCGTATTAACGAACATTATTATATGAGGTCTCACAGTGCCCGCGGACGCACAGCGTCCCAACTACCAATCAAATTAACGTAATACGTAAAACAAACGCGTTCGCGTAGTTAAAGGTCGTTTGATTGAGTATTGTTCTTGAATATGGGTGTAACATTAGTAGTGAAGTGAGCGGTGACCAATTGACCTTGCCACTTGTTGAAGCCGTAGTTAGAGCCGAACCAGCTAGCGGCCGCGTCGCCGACGCCGACGGCGAGCACGCCGGACAGCCGCTCCAGCGGCGCCGGCCCGGCCGCGTCCGGCACCACCACCAGCCCCCACGCTAGCCCCACGAATAGGTACAGAGGCGTCATCGCGAATACACCGCAATCCTACAGTAGAATAACTCTCGTTAATAACTTTTGTACATGTGTACAGACAGCGCCACCTATAACAGTACAGTACGTAAAGAACACGGCAAATGGATGTACAGGACTACAGGATAGCAGTTTGGCACACGTACTACTTTGGCATACTTGAGGCCTTATTTGAGACCGCGAGTAGCTCAAAGCATAACTCACTTTGCGCTCGTAAGCTAAGGTGCATTTTCGTTCGCAGCGTCTAGCGACTCAAAAAGAGTAGGTTATTAAAGCGATTGGTATTGAAGATTTTGTATGAAGTGATTTATCTGTTACCACAGATAATATAATACATACTAGCTATTACATACAACGATTTAGTAATCTGTGCCCCAAGCCAGATGAGATAATGAAATCGCTATTGCAGAGAAATCCTCCCCTTTTTAAACGACTTCAAAAATTGAAAAGGAGGAGGTTATCTATTCGTCGCGTATATTTTTTAATATGAAAGTACATACACCGATTACTTATTGTAATTGATTAAATAGACGATTTAAAACGCTCGAGCAAGCTTTAAACAGAGCTGGAATTAGTAAGTTCGAGAAAACCGTTACGAATTATTTGAACTGTAAAGGTCAATATTAAAATAATTTATGAAAGTTTAGTATTAACTTACCTTTTCATCACAATACACATGGAATGCTGATTGAAGTATAGATGATATGGGTTCTATATTCGATTTTCTGAGAGCCTGTAACAAAGAAAGGAAACTTATTGTATTTTGTTACCTTTTGTTCGAATAGGTTGATTACGTATCGTTTTTTGATCGAATTTCATTTGATCGAAAACCGTTCGACTATTTTCGTTACGCGCCCCCATCGAGCAAGCCCCCCGAGACCCACTCGAGCTAACTGATCCTTGGAAGTGAAAAGTGAAAGTATGGCAAATGAGTTATTTGGAAAATAAAAAGTTCAAGACTTCAAAATATGGCAAACAAGACATATACCAAAAAAGACGTCTCAGTCAAACGTTTTCAGACAAGTGATCGGTTACCATTCTATTTAAAATATAATAAATGTAAGAAATGTCTTCTTTTTTTAATTGACCATATCTAAATTATAAACAAAAATCGATTTAATTACACTTACTTCAACTAACCACAGCGCTCCAAAACCGATCCCTGATGCCAAGATCATCAGGTCAATATCCACCAGTATACCGGACATGAAGACTAAGGAAGCCAGCACGTGGAACGACTTCCGGGCCACCGTGCTCGCCTTCACAGCCAACTGTGTGCGCACAGTGAGCACCAAAACTGATATGCCCACTAGCACTGCCCAGAATAGGATTAAATAAGCCTGGAAACAAAAATTAAACATTAGTTTGATAAAATAAAGCATAGGCCACACGGCGAGCTAAGCTTTAAAAAACCTTGCCTAGAATTACTATACCGCTTGAGTATCACCGCTGATGATTCTCCACATGCACATGCCCGGCCTGCTGACGAATCTCAACGTGGGTAAGGGGAGGCGAGGCCTCTTCAGGACTGAAGACGACCCTGCAGGCCAGGACTGCGCATGTGGAGAGTCCATTAGATAGCTGGCACAAATGGGTGTCAAAGTAAGTTGAGATAGGAGACCCGCGGGTCTTCTGAGGTGGGACTATCGGCTAAAAGCAACAACAACTATGTGATACATTGCTACTTCGTTTTGGCACAAATAAAAACTTACCAAAGAAAAGTAGCAATGTAGCAGGTAGCTCCAAGGGCTCTATTGGCTAATTTACATTGTTATCGTAATCGCTCTGATTTGACAGATGGATGTGATACATTGCTACATAAGTTTAGTTTCTTACCCTATTACCTTCCATGAATACAAAATGCCATATTTGATTAATGCAATTAAATCCTAGCAGGCAATGTAAGATGAGCAGTCCAAATGCGCCACTGATGCCAACAATGTAGCCTAGTGTTTCAATGTTCCTCTTCTGATCTGTCAATTGACTTAAAGCCGCTATAATTATTCCCACTGTAAATAAAACTGTCTGAAAATATAAATAAATCAATGGTTTTAAAACTATTAACAATATAGTATTTTGTCAAACCAATGCAAGCCTTATTCAGTATTCCCTCCCTACTATATTATGCATGTAATAATTGCCGTGACATAATACTAAAGTAATCAACTACTTCTGATGTAGTTAACGGCACGCTGGGCTACCATGACGGGTAAATCAATTTTATATTTAAATGCGAAGACATTAAGGTTCAATATAAATTGAAAATTTTTGAGTTTTTAGTATAACTTAACCATACATTAAATTGATATAGGTAATATGACACTCACTTACGTAGATAATAGTATTGATAAAGTTCACTTTTTCATTTGCCTTTCCAAGACTGGAGGTAATTTGTGCAGTCACTGTTGCAATCAACAACACTGCAGCTTGTAATAGTATCATTGCTTCACCAAGTGTGAATGTTTTTTGGAAATGCCTGAGCGAAACACGAAGCAATCGACTGAACGCAAACACAGATGCAAGGGAATAGAACAAGCAGAAGGGTAGATCTGTAACAAATAGAGCATTGTTTTAAAAAAGGAACAACTTAAAGAAATATTTTTATGATATTTTGCCTACTAATGTTTGATTGCTTGTATTCTAAAACATAGTCTAAAAAACCTACTTTCAAATACTACTTATTTTTTTTTAACAATAAAAGTGAATATGTAAATAAATACTTTTGATTTAGGTACAAATCAGGTTTTAGTTTAGTCCATATTTTTTAAAAGGTGGTCTGAGTCCAAGTTTACTTAATACAAACATTTTGTTTTGTGATTTAACTTAATAAATAGTTAATTTCACTAGGTACTTATTAAACTTACCAAAACCTAAGACTATGTACATCAACAGTACTGATATAAGTCCTGAAGCGACACAGCCGGCATAAACAGGCTGTTGTAGCACCATATTTGACATTGATAAAAATGTGATGAATAGCACACAATAGAAGAACAAAGCAATGGAGAGAACTGCACCAAATTTGTACAAGGGCGATACTGCATATTGTAGAGAATAAATATTCAAAATAAGTGGCAGCAATGCACAACACCATAGACCATTGCTTTGTGACGGTCTGAAAGGTAAAACCATAAATAAATATTGAAGTTAGTTTTTAAAGTAGGACTTCACTTTGCCCAGATTTCATGTCAACAATCTTTATTACTTACCTATTTAGAACAATATACTTATATTGTGTACTTACTAATAAATAAATAGTTTACATACCTTGTTTCAATTCTGCTTTCTTTTATTGTATTAGACACCTGGACATCCAAATGTTTGAAAAACTTTTGCCACTTGTCTTCATAATAATCAAAATACGATAGATCCATTTCCACTTTTGTCTAAAGTTTTGAGGGGCTTGGGGGCCTGCTGCAAACCGTATAATGATATAAATATTATCTTCTTGGTTAAATAGTAAATGAGATAAGTTTGGCTATCGTTTATCGGATTTAATTTACACAATTTTTACACATGGATAGACTCTTGGAACATTTTATCAAGAAAAGAAAATAATCTAAAAATGTTTTGAAAAGAATTGTTTGCCATTGTAATAAAGTCTAACCATAAATATGTAAGTTCATAAGTTGATTAATTTATTTCTTCCTTTGTTGATCATCAGCTGTAGCACGGTAAGTAAAGATAGTCTCACTCAAAAGTATGTACCTAGGTATTTTAGTACTCTTTGACTCAATTCAATAGAGCATCTAAGCTTTGACTTTACTTTGTGCGACCGAAAAAAATTTACTTTGTGCCTTTGACAGCAAAGTAATCACTGTGTGTGACACTGACACTGTCTGTCAAAAACACGAGGTAGAGTAGGTACATACCTAACACGAGTACCTAAGCACAGACTCTGTGAATGTCACCTTGTAGACGTTGACATTTTAGTGTTGTTCCACTATACATCATTTTTAATAAATCACATCAATACCTTATTCTAATTATAAACGAACGGCATTGAAAAAAGTGGGTCACCGTCGTGCTTACCACGATTAGTGTGAGTGAGAAAGCAATAGGTGTGTCGTTTAATATGCGAGCGAGATGTAAATTGAATATGGTACGCTACCATTTCCAATCCCATTCTTTATCTGCGCGGGTTGTATGTGAATGTTCTTTAGCAGCCATCTTTAACATCTTTTCATGTATCGAATTCAAACCGAAACCGAGTGATTGCCGTATATGCCACAACATCAGAATTATGTTACACTAAGTGTAAGTACTATTGAGCGATGAATACCGAGTTAAAATATAGCAAAGTTCACATATTTGATTAGTGTTTTGTTTCGGTTTGTTTTTTTATATTAATATTATAATAAAGTTTTACATAAAGAATAGTACAAAAAAGAATAAAAAAACATAATAAAAAACAAAAACACATTTTCAGTAATTATAATTTCGTGTCAGTAGTTCCGCATCGATTTCCAGAGTGGCCTTTCAAATCGATATTTCAAAAAATTGTCACGACTCGAGTGGGCGCTCTTTTAAGTTTTCTAAGGTTTTCCCCTATCTATATTACTTTACTTACTCTACTCTACTCGTGCTCTACTCTTTGCTTGCTTGCTTTGAAATAATAATCTTGGTTTGGTCGACTCGAGTCGTTTTATACGGTTTTCGAATCCTGACTCGGTTCCGCGATTCGAGTCCAGTACTCGAGTTGACTCGAGTCTAGTCTGGTCTAGTTCAGCCGCTGAACTATGAAGCAGAAGTTGGCTTTCCTCTTGATGTACTCTGTCACGTCCCGGGGTTCCATCGGCTAACTTACATTGCTATCGTAATCGCTCTGATTTGACAAATGGATGTGATACATTGCTAATTTTCTTTGGTAAGTGTTTATTAGTGCCAAAACGAAGTTGCACTAGCAATGTATCACATACATCTGTCAAAACACAGTTTACACTTCATTGTATTTAGCCGATAGACGCGATAGACCCGCCGGTCGTCCCCCGCGGTGACGGTGTGGTGCAGACGGGACAGGTATACCGCCATGGCCAGCGAGATTCTTCCTGACTCGATTATCGGACTCGAGTCCAGCGTACTCGAATCAAAATAAATTGGTGTTCGAGTAGGCGAGTCCAAGGCAGGAATCGAGTCTGACTCGAGTCAAGCCGTACTCGGCACATCACTAGTTGTAGTTTGTATTGTAGTTGTTTTCGTGCTTTGTGGCAGTCATATCGTATCGTTACCGCTTTTTTGAGATTTACAATATTAAAAAAATATTTTGGTTTATTATCAAAAAATGATGTTACGTAATCTAAGTAAGATTGTGCAGACGCAAACAGCGAAATTCTCTGCTGCACCTTCACCGAACCCCAACCCAGAAATTCTTTATACCGGCGTATGTTACTTTTAAATAAAGTTACAAGTGCTAAAATAGGTACAGATCACGTACAAATACCAGTTATGGTTATCTACTTTATTGACATTTCAATTCAACATTCCAGCTATTTATAAACAACGAATGGGTGAAGTCTTCAGATGGCAAAACTTTTAAATCCGAAAATCCTGCAACCGGGGAAGTTATCGCTGAAGTTCAGCAAGCAGGCAAGACTGATGTGGATAAAGCTGTCCAAGCTGCTAAAGAAGCATTCAAGTGAGAGTTTACTGGAGATCCACTTTCCACTATTCTTATTTTGTTATATCTATCACATCATACCTAATACCCTAAGCTCATACCTAACCCTGTTCCATGGAAAATATTGTCATTCAGGTCTGCCACTTGCTATGAGGCTGCTAAATGCCACTTGTTATTTATCTAATTGAAATTAGCAAGCATTAATCTTTGATTGTAATCAAAGCCATTAGTCTGTATTTGTTCCTCTGAGTAGATACCATGAACATAGAATTTAAGCATCAATTTACAATGTGACATGGAAACATGAGCCAGTACTTAAATTACAATTTTATTATTAAGCTGCATACTAAACAGAACAAAGTTACTACTTATGTGATAATAACCAAAGTTATATTTACACATATTTACAGTTTTTAGATTATTGTTTTTGATATGTTTATCTCATCAATGCCAGAGCGGCCATATGCGGCCGGACAAGAATGGAATATCTATTGTCTCATTTTCCGGGCCTTGATAAGTTAATTTAAATTACAGGTTAATTTCTATTGTAAACGATAATTAAATTAAAATACAGTTTGCACATTGTAATAATTTCACAAACTTTATCTGCTCCCGTATCACAAGCTCTAAAATCTTGTCAGTTTTCTGAACGGTTATCAATGTGTCTCTCTCGCTGTAGCAAATAAAATAAAAGAGGCGCATTGATAGCAATTCAGAAAAATTACAAGTTTTAAGAGCTTGGAGCTGTAAATGCGGGGCTGATTGGCTGGAAAAATACCATTTTTATCTTTTTGCTAGATATTTCAAAATGATGAATGTATAGAATGACAATATTAATATCCTACTAGAATTATCTTTTGACTTCTAACCAAAAATAGATATCCCATAATGCAACAACAAAATAATATAGTTTTCCCATTTTGGATGTATGTACACACTACAGCACATTAATTTAAACAGTTGAACTGCGAAAACAGCTTTTATTACGTAGGGCATAAAGTCAGTCTCAAAGTCAACATGTATAGTCTGATGTGCCAACATCTGTAAATAACAATAGAGTAATTAACATTAATTATTTGTTATCTTATCAGGCTTGGATCACCATGGAGGACCATGGATGCCTCTCAGCGAGGTGTCCTCATCAACAAATTGGCAGATCTGATTGAAAGGGACAGAACTTACTTGTCAGTAAGTACATAAAATCAATCATATTCTGGAATATATAAGATTTACAGAGTAGGTATACCAAATAATATAGTATGTAGTTGATAAATAAATAGAAAATATTGCTAAACAATAAAATTGAGTATGTAGCTAAAGACGTTTAGTACCATATTATGTATGCTGTGTCTAAAGTATTCCCTGTTTTCTGTCCTACATTCTCCGTTGGTTCATAAAACAAAAGATTTGATATGTATTATTTTTATCTTTTATTAGCTGTATCAACTTGAAGGTGAGACGAGTATATTATGCAAAGTATTTGATATCATAGAAATATTGGATTTATTATCTAGATATATCTAATATTAATAGAAATATTACTTTATTATGATATGTAGTTATTTAGATTGTGTAAAAACATGCTGAAAGCATCTTTCACAGATGAATGTTATATCTTAATGTTATGCGTCCACATTAGCCGATCATACACGCGTTATGAAGGTCAAGGGCAGATAACTGGTTTGCTTGCCGGCCGGCGCGATGACTTGCAAACTTATTGGCGAGATTCTGTTCAGCTCCAGTTATTGCTAAAATTTTATTTAGTTATTTAACCACATTCAACTGAGCTAATGAATGAGAGAGAAACTACTAATTTGAGAAGTTTAATCTTAACTTACAGAAATACATACAGGTATCATCGGGATGGGTCACACAACTGTTCTATATCATTGTACCGTATCGCTTCCTCCGTGGCGTGTCGCACTGACGCTATCATGATCGCGTGTCATTTAGCGTCCACATCACTGGCGATAATGCGATATGCCGCAATGACACACATATGGACCTTCTTTGACTTTCAGACTCGATTAGACAAATAATAATGTTATAATATTAAATATACTTAAAAAAAAACTCGATTCGCCACTACATCATTTTCTCAGGCGGGTGGCGAGTCGTGTTTTTTATTGTATAAAATAGCATTGAATGCTAAAATCCAAAATTTATGTTTTTTAACTGAACCCAGGGGGCTGATTACGTAACTCTGTTGCTAACAATTCTCGATTGAAAACGATTGAAACCGCAGTTACATTGCTGCTTTAAGTAAGATAGTTGTCACATTGGTTCTTACTAAAGCAGCAATATAACTGCAATTTCTGTCAGAGTTGATTGCAACAAAGTTACATAATCAGGGGGCAGTAACCTCAGAGCAAGGGCGGATCCAGGGAAGGGCCCCCGGAGGCCATACCCCCCCCCCTCCCCCCACAATTTGGACCACGGGCAACAGCGTAGCTTTTAGTGGTAAAGCGACACTGTTGCCTAAGGTTAAAATCGCTTGCACGCCGCGCCGTCACAACATACGTTTAGTTCGTGCAGGGGCGATACGCGCGCACACGAATTTGTTGATAACTGGTAAAGCGTCGCTGTTGCCTATAATACATCCTAGGCAGGCAGGCATCCACCCTTACATAGATGGTAACACTAGGCTCGAGGCTCTGAGGACCCCCGCCCCAATTTGAATCCTGGCTCCGCCTGGCTGGCCTTAGAGGATGACAGCAATGATTCAGCGTGCTAGCTACTCGAGCACAGGACTTGTATAACTTCCATAATTATTTTCACACAATATTCCAGAGTTTGGAGACATTAGACAATGGGAAGCCGTACCAGGCAGCGTATTACGGCGATGTGGCGGCAGTAATAAAGAACCTGCGCTACTATGCCGGCTGGGCCGACAAGAACCACGGCCGAGTGCTGCCCACCGATGGGAAGTACCTGGCCTACACGAGACATGAACCCGTCGGTCAGTACTAAGATAGGAAGACTCAAAAAATTGCACAGATATTCTTCAGTACTGGAAAACTCCAAGTTCCGTCCAGGGGCCCTACCGGCTAACTTACATGGCTATCGTAATCGCTTTCATTTGACAGATGGATGTGACTCATTGCTACTCTTTTTGGCATAAATAAAAACATACCAAACCTACACACAACATTCCACGTGCTCGACTAAGTGAGCTGCAAGTAGTAGGCTAAAATAAAAGTTTAAGCGCGGAGAGAGCCACCCCTGGCGTAGCACAGATAAACCCCGCCCCTTAGCCCTATTTGGTACGGAACCCTAAATGTGCAAAGTCCAACACACACTTGGCCTCGGTTTATTTTTAAATAATAAGATAACCATATGCTCGTTGCACCAGGTGTGTGCGGCCAAATAATCCCATGGAACTTCCCGCTGCTGATGGCCTCGTGGAAGCTGGGCCCCGCTCTGGCCACCGGCAATACTGTCGTCATGAAGCCCGCCGAACAAACGCCACTCACTGCGCTCTACATTGCACAACTCGTCAAGGTATGCCATATGCCATACCTTATCTATCAGAGGGTCTAGACAAGTGGCAAACGTTTGGCTTTTCGATTATTCGAATAGAATAGAAGTGACATTAAATGTATGAAATTGACTTTTCAAATCGTTGTAATCGTCCATGGTTGGCGAAATCTTACTTCAAATACAATTGAATTCAAGTAGAAAGCCACTTGGATATAGGGCCGTAGTCCCGCTCATATTAGTGTGGTGTGAGCGGGAAAGACATCGCGCAATTTGTTCATGTTGGTTGGTCACTCTGTTGAGGCCGTTAAACTTTACTTAGCCTTTGCTTATTTAAACCTAAATTTTTTTTAGTAAATCTACAGCAATCAACTTTTGACTCAACAAAACTGATGATTATGTTGTATGTAAGAACAAAGATGTAAGTATGTGTGATAATATTTTCATCGTTACTACTTCTGCCCCCTGATTACGTAACTCTTGCTAACAATTTTAATCTAGATTGAAATCGTTTGAAATAAGGTTAGTTTCAGTTGATAACAGAGGTCAGAGTGCTATAAAGAGTAAATTCTATTAATGCTATTAATGGTAAGTTTCATTTGTTAGCAAAATTGCTAACAAATTAAACTTACCATTAATAGCAAATGATTTCAATTGGCTGATTTACCAATCGTCCACCAGTCGACGCACTAGCGCCAACTTGGCGCTAGTGTAGATGTAGACCTGTAATTTTGTTGTTAGCTATCTCTTTATCAATGTTTAGATGTTGGAAGCGAATTTTCGTAAATATCAATTTTTCTTCTAACTCATTTTGGTTTTCTTTTTTCAATTCCGTAATTATTATTATTACCTATCGACTATTTTTAGACAATAAATAATAATAAATAAATATTTGACAAAATCACATACTTTGCTCCGATTCCAAAGTAAGTAGCTAAAGCACTTGTGTTTTGGAAATCAGAGACAACGGTGGTATCACAAACACCCAGACCTGAGCCAATATAGAAAAAATCGTTTTCTAAATTGACCCAACCGGGATCGAACCCGGGACCTCAGAGATGGCGACACCTTGAAAACCGGTGTACAAAGCCACTCGACCACGGAGGTCGTCCACTATAAATTAACCCATATATGCACACGTACAATAGGTGCTACATTATCCGTGATCCTGTGATTGTGTGGTCGCAGGAAGCCGGGTTCCCCCCGGGCGTGGTGAACATGCTGCCCGGCTACGGGGACGCCGGCGCGGCCCTCGTGGACCACCCACATGTCGACAAGATAGCTTTTACTGGTAACTAATCCTACTAGTATTTTACTTCCTATCCTACTGAATTATCATAACCCCTTACTAATAAAGATTATATAGCAGATGTATTAGTTACACAGTGATGACTCTCTGTCAAACTATTTAAGTTTGACATTAAAAAGAAAGGGACAAAACAATGTGTAACTTATACATCTGCTAAACAATCTTTATAAGTAAAGGGGTTAATGTGGAAGTTTGGATGTTTGTTACTCAATCAAGCAAAAACGGCTGAACGGATTGGGATGAAATTTGGTACACATAGTTTCCTAGGGATTTTCTGAATGCCCATGCGGACGAAGTCGCGGGCGGAAACTAGTGTTGAATAATTGTACTGAAACTCACGTTCTGTATGAATTGATTCAAAATTTTAAAGTAAAAGGCTATGTCTTTCGTTGAATTTATCAAATTACATACAAAAGGAAATTAATTACTTTTCTTAATTTCTCTTTGTTTCTGTCTGCTTACAAGTTTGATCAAATTAGCATAATATGGGGAATTGCCAGAAACTGGTATTATCGCAGCTGTAGAAATGGGACGTGGCTTACTTAACATTATTTATATAATATTTTTATTGTTGACTAGCTTTCCGTCCGCAGCTTCCCCCGCGTGAACTATAGGTTATATCGAGCGGGCGGAGACCCGTGCCCAGCAGTGGGATAAAAAGTGGCCTATGTCCTTCCCCAAGGTTCCGTCTATATCCGTACCAAATTTCATCAAAATCGGTCCAGCGGTCTAGGCGTGAAAACGTAACAGACAGACACGTAACAGTAACTCTTACTTTTGCATTTATAATATTACTAGCGACCGCCCGCGACTTCGTCTGCGTGGAAAATTTTTTTGCTATCCCTCGGAAATAATATATTTTTCGGGGTGAAAGATATATGCCTCTATGTCCTTCTCTGTACCCCTGACAACGTGTATGCAAAATTTCATGATGATCGGTTCAGTAGTTAAGACGTGAAGGCGTAACAAACAAACAAACGGACATTCGCATTTATAATATTAGTAAGGAATTTCGCATTTATAATATTAGTAATTAGTACTTACAAGGTTGACTTACATCACTCAGCATTATATCACCATGTTTTTACTACACCGCTGCTTTAAGCATTCAAAAGAACATACATGGCGGGTATTTTTATAGGTTCAACCGAAGTAGGCAAGTTGATCCAACGCAACGCGGCGGGCACTCTCAAGAGGACGACCCTGGAGTTGGGAGGGAAGTCGCCTAACATCATATTCGGAGATGTGGACTTAGAAAAGGCTGTGGAAGCGGCGCATTTTGCGCTATTCTATAATATGGGGCAATGTTGTACCGCTGGTGAGTATTAAAATTTTCAAACTTTATTTACAGGTTTCTGGAAAATAAAGTTATCTAGCTATCATCTTCGAGTTATCCGGAAACTTTTGAAGATGTGAACTTAGAAAAGGCTTTCGGAGCGGCGCATTTCGAGCTATTCAATACCATGGGGCAGTGCTGTACCGCTGGTGAGTGTTAGGCTAATTTGTATCCTATGTAGTTAGTTTTATGGTATAAAGTTATCTAACTGCTACTTAAGAGTTGTCCAATATCATATTTAGGGACGTAGACTAATAAAAGGCTGTAGGTGCAGCGCACTTCGCGCTATTCTTCAATATGGTGCAGTGCTGTACCTGTACTGTACCGCTGGTGAGGGTTAAACTATTGTATTCCTTATTTTGTTAGGATAGTTAGTGTTAAGGTATACAATTATCTAGTCGCCACTCACCATCGAGCTGAGTTGCAAGTCAAACAAACAACATATCAAAGACTCAGACTATATTATGTGAGAGTGTTTAATAATTATACTTCATTTTAATTAGACAAGTGCTACAGATAGACACGTTCCGTGTTTATAGAGACTTACAAAACAACCGTTTCTGTAGGGTCTCGCACGTTCGTGGAGGCATCCATCTACGACAAGTTCGTAGAGTTGTCGGCCGAGCGCGCGCGCAAACGCGTCGTCGGAGATCCCTTCAGGCCAGACGTCGAACAGGGGCCACAGGTATCCTACTTCTAATAGGTAGTCGGAAAAGTTCGCGGCCTTTTTGAAGCATGAATTTTGCGTGTTATATTTCTGGCAATACTAAATTTAGGCGGGAATCTAAATATATAAAAGAAGACTGACTGACTGACATATCAACGTACAGCCCAAACCGCTGGGTCTAGAGATACTGATTAAGGCATGTTTGCTCTAGTCGTACCTTTTCTATAATTATATAAATTCTGTTTGTTTTCTATTAATAAATAAATAAGGGTTCAGACCTTTAATAAAAATATTAATACTACTACTGCTCCAAGAAAGATTTTTAATGTTAACAGAGAAGATGCTTTGTCGAATACTACTGCAAAAATGGTTCAGCAGCTTCAGGTCTGGTAATTTTGATGACAAAAAAGTTCCTCGCTGTGGTATCTTTATTATTTTAATTACAAAAAGGCCGCGAACTTTTCCGACTACCTAATATTATAAATGCGAAAGTATGTGTGTGTTTGTTGTTACTTTTTCACGCCTAAACGGCTGGATGGATTTGTATGAAATTTGGCACATATATTAATATATAGGCTACATTTTATCCCGGTCAAAGGTTCCCTAGGGCCGGTAGTTATAAAATATACTCAAGTTTGTGTAGATATTGTTACAGAGCCACAAACTTATCTGTACCAGTGTTGAGGCACTGTTGAATTTAGTGTTGCCATTAAATTTAATTTACCCGTAGGCATGGTGATAAATCGTAGATGTAATTTAAACTAAAACATAGTGCTTTGAGTTTGCCTCGCTAGCGAATACGGGCTGCGACTGAATACGGCCAGTCGAATGCTTGTTTAAAAAAAATCTATTTAATATTTTCTTTTATTCAAATCAGCTCACATAATAAACATTTTTATCGACAGCTATGCTTTAAATCCTCTAAAAAAGGTTCTGAAACAATTAGCTTATTGCCAACATTAAAACAATCAGTGTCATAGTAACCATAATATCCGAACGAGTCAAGGCTGGTCCCGCCCGCGAGTTGCATAATGAAATCCAGTACAACATTATAACACTCGTTTGGATGATATAACGACGGAGGCGCGCGCGGCGGGCGGGGGCGCGAGCAGTCACTCGGGAGGATATTACGGCTACCATGACACTGGTTGTTTTAACGTTGGCTTATAAACTGTAGTTTTAAACCTTTAATAGGGGATTCACATAATGGGTGTAGATTAATTCTTGTATGCATCTGTACATCATTTGGTATTAAAACACTCAACACCCCTCATTATACTACAGTTGCATAAATAAATATTAAATCTTCAATATTTTTTTACCCGGCTACCTATTATGACGTCTTGTTTATAATGTACGATTATAATCTAGCCAGTCGGTGACCGAATACTGTTGGAACCGAATACGGTCTAACCGAATAATGCTAATGCGTTAAAACTTATAAGAGTACCTCTAACTATATTTTTTCCTATTACAGATCGACGCAGAACAGCACTCCAAAATCTTGAAGATGATAGAGAGCGGCAAACAACAGGGCGCCAAACTAGTGGCGGGCGGCGCGCGGGCCGGCGACCGCGGCTACTACGTGCAGCCCACTGTGTTCTGCGACGTCAGGGACGACATGGACATCGCCAGGACCGAGGTATAGTGTAGTAGCAGTATTGCTACAGCTGCGAGCCGACCGCGGCTACTACGTGCAGCCCACTGTGTTCTGCGACGTCAGGGACGACATGGACATCGCCAGGACCGAGGTATAGTGTAGTAGCAGTATTGCTACAGCTGCGAGCCGACCGCGGCTACTACGTGCAGCCCACTGTGTTCTGCGACGTCAGGGACGACATGGACATCGCCAGGACCGAGGTATAGTGTAGTAGCAGTATTGCTACAGCTGCGAGCCGACCGCGGCTACTACGTGCAGCCCACTGTGTTCTGCGACGTCAGGGACGACATGGACATCGCCAGGACCGAGGTATAGTGTAGTAGCAGTATTGCTACAGCTGCGAGCCGACCGCGGCTACTACGTGCAGCCCACTGTGTTCTGCGACGTCAGGGACGACATGGACATCGCCAGGACCGAGGTATAGTGTAGTAGCAGTATTGCTACAGCTGCGAGCCGACCGCGGCTACTACGTGCAGCCCACTGTGTTCTGCGACGTCAGGGACGACATGGACATCGCCAGGACCGAGGTATAGTGTAGTAGCAGTATTGCTACAGCTGCGAGCCGACCGCGGCTACTACGTGCAGCCCACTGTGTTCTGCGACGTCAGGGACGACATGGACATCGCCAGGACCGAGGTATAGTGTAGTAGCAGTATTGCTACAGCTGCGAGCCGACCGCGGCTACTACGTGCAGCCCACTGTGTTCTGCGACGTCAGGGACGACATGGACATCGCCAGGACCGAGGTATAGTGTAGTAGCAGTATTGCTACAGCTGCGAGCCGACCGCGGCTACTACGTGCAGCCCACTGTGTTCTGCGACGTCAGGGACGACATGGACATCGCCAGGACCGAGGTATAGTTTAGTAGTGTCTCTGAAATCTGCGAATAACTTAAGATCGTCAGCATAAAGCAGATACTTGGTGTAGCTAAGGACTCTCTCATACGTCGTTTATCATTATTAAAAAAACAGGGGCCCAAGAACGGACCCCTGAGTCACTCCACAGGCAGTGGGATAACAATGTGATACATACATACACATTTATGTATCATATACGTTATTTAGTACTCATAGTACAAGCTTTGCTATTTTTGGAAATAAATAATTTATCGAACACTATTTTCTAGTATTATGTAACGAAAAGTTCCATGAGAATGTTATTTAAAAGGTCGTTGCGGAGACCATAGAACAATGATATAATGTAACCTCACTTAAAACATCTGTGTGTATCGTTCCCAGATCTTCGGTCCGGTGCAGCAGATCATAAAGTTCGACTCGATCCCTGAAGTGGTAGAGCGCGCCAACAACACGGAGTACGGGCTCGCCGCCGCGGTGTTCAGCAACGACCTGGACCGCGTCAACTACCTAGTGCAGGTCTTATACTACACTACTCAAGCACTGAAGCTAAACGCAGACTAGATGTTTAAATAATGAAATCTTATTTATTGTTTAAAACACATCTCTCTTTTTGTCTCGTCCCCGCTTTGGTGGAGTCCGGGCCTAACGATCTCTGTGGTCGAGTGGCTCCTATACAGTTTTGCTCCGAGGTCCCGGATTCGATCCCCGGTTGAGTCAGGTCAATTTAGATAAAGGGTTGGAAAATAATTAAAAATATAACTGAATTTGGTTACTTAGTCGGCCATACAGTTACATCATCGGCAACGAAAAAGATTACATAATTTAAAAAATATAGTTTAAAGATAACATGGTAGCTGTTAACATGTCAAATTTCCTCAATCAATTTTAAACTTGAACCCGATAACTTTAAGGTTCAAATTTATTGGAGATGTTTTTATTTTTAATTTGCAGGCGATCCGCGCGGGCACCGTGTGGGTGAACGACTACCACATATTCGGCAACCAGGTGCCGTTCGGCGGGTTCAAGCAGTCGGGCATCGGCCGCGAGAACGGGCCCTACGGACTCAACAACTACACCGAAGTCAAGGCCGTAGTCGTCAAACTTACCGATAAGTTCTCGTAAACGGGATGAGTTCAGTTCACTTCAATAATTTTGAACTAACCCCCCTACTAATAAAGATTGTATAGAAGATTTATAGTTACACAATGGTTACTCTCTGTCAAACTATTACGGCCTTACCACAAAAGATTTTATAACACTGTTCAACAATTGTTTAATTTAGACACTGTTTAAATATAATGCTGTCACATTTTTGACAAAATGATTTACAAAGGACGGCAACACATTTAAACAGTGTCTAAATTTTTTGTGTCAAAAGATTTTAAAACAGTTTTAAAATCTTTTGTGGTAAGGCCGTTTAAGTTTGACATTAAAAAGAAAGGGACAAAACACTGTGTAACTTCTATACAATAGTTAAACTAGTTTAACTTGTTCTCTTATCCCACGAAAGGTGCCTTCGATAGTAGCGAGAATTAATGAATTTTATACTGAAATTAATACATATTTGTAGAAGCGTATTCGATGCACTACTACGTCGCGTCTGGCGTTTATGGACCCTAAATACATACACCATAATTTAGGAAATTGTTCACAATACCCTTATCCAACGTGGCATTTAAAAGCATGAATGATTTACAAAAAAGCTCCATGATAAGCCAATGAAATATACCATTTAAAAGCTATTTAACAGCAAAATGTTTTAAAATTCCTGGGAATAAGAGAGAACAATGTTAGACTTGGCTTAACCTTTAAGTATCCAGAAATGATGATAGGCATTTCTGCGAGTACTCCGAAGTCTGTTATTTGCAAAAGTTGCTCCAGTGCTATATTTTCCATTTTTTTTTTTATATATGTTGATTATATTTACTAAATTATTATTAAAGTTATAAATAGGACCCTAGCTGTGCCGTTTTTAAGACTGATTCGAGAGATTTTTAATGGTGTGGGTTATTTTAAAATCAAACTTTTTCTTGGTTACATGTAAAAGCCAGCATTTACAGTTTTTTTTATCATAACTAACACGTCTACATTTAATCATGTATTTGGTTGGGGGTGATATATTCTTATTTATGATAAAGTGTACTTCACTATAAAATGTTATTTATGTATTTAAACAGTCTTCCGAAATGTGACATGTATATGTAAATATCGTTAAGTGTAATCATTTCTGCCATTCTTAATGGTGCCATTTTATAAAGATTTTAATAGAATCTATTTTCAATAAAACATAATGGTATAATTTCAAAGTTTTATTTATAACGATTTAATCTAAAATCAACTAAGGGCTAAGTAACAATTAGTTTTAAAATGGAATGTTTTTAATAAACCCAATAGAACTTAATAAAATTTAGCTTAATAGAAATCAAAGTTTAAAATAGATCTGAATACGCGGCAACTAAAACCTTTGGTGCGTTTAAATAATTTTATAAATCGCTAGAAACTAGAAACAAAGATAGGTATAAAAAATAAAGATCCATGTGAGGTAATAAAAATTAAAAATAGTGCAAGAACCTTTTAAAGGTGATTTCCATATTAAACTATTCTAGTGATCACAACAGTGGAATGCTTGGTGCTACTTAATCTATAAATCACATAGCCTTGCGTACTTCTAATATCTAATGGACAAATATAAAACGCTACGTAAACATTGATCACAATCTTTGGGTATATAAATGCGAGCAGTCGGACGGAGTTCAATAAATGCTAATAATAAATTAAAGAATTACAAAATACTGAAGTCTCTAAATTAAATCTTTAAATATTGGTACAGAATATTATGTGTACCATGGTACAATAATATATGTGTACGACTCGCAAATAATGCATCTATTTATTATGATGTGATAAAAAATAAAACAGTTGATACCCTGAACTAAAAGTCAATAGCTTTGTACTTGTCAAGTGAATTATTTATGACTTCAATTAGCGCTCAAAGTTATACGCTAAAACGTATATTATTAATTACTATAGTTCCAGTATGCAATTTTGAATAAACATGCTCTGAAAACAGTTTTTCTCTAATGCCCAACTCGAAAAATATGTTACTATAATAAGTATTACGCATTGTACTTTATATTGTATATAAGGTTAACTCGATCACATCTTAAGTTAAGTCACAATTTAACGAATACAAAACTAACACTGAAGTTTGTCAGTGCCACGTATCATTTGGACGGAATCAGCCAGCGTCACAACTTTTCGCGATACATTCGATTTGTCGTGTTATCAATCCTGTTGATAAAACAAATTATAGTCTAATATTCTCTCGACTTTCTCGACTCTGCGAAAATTGAGTTTTATATTACAGGACCACGTCCTCATACTTACCTATTAAAAAGTTGTACTGGCAACACTTCGCAGAAATAATCACTCCTTGTCAGTCATCTCTTCGTTTAAGGCGGACAGATTCTCCTCCGATATCTTCCCCAGACAGCCGCAAGCCATCGACGAGAGCGTGCTGTTAGCGAGGTCCTCTTCGATCTTCTTTTCCAAAAGTTCGAAGTCGTCATTTTCCGCTTGGCACTTGAGGCACTCCTCGGAGGACGAATCTTGGTAGCACATCACGTTCTCGATGTTGACTTCGACCTCGTCGCCTCTGTCCTCCTTCATTATTAAGGAAGGGCTACTATTGCTCAGCAGCCTCGTCTCTTTGGTTATGTTTTGGACGAATACTTCAGATTTGGGTCTTACTTTTAGTGTTTCTTTAGGTTTCGCCGTTCTCGCCGTCACTGGAGTTTGGGGTCTCTTGTCCTTGGGGAATATGCGCTGTATCCTCTCCTCGACTAACGAGATGCTCCGCTTGTACAGGACGGTGTCTGGCGGCGCGGGCGCGTGGCCGTCGACGGCGTCGCGCGTCTCCACGTCGGACGCGTCGCAGCGGAAGTAGATAGTATCGCAGCCATTCTCCTGCTTCACTTTTATAAGGCAGCACTCGTCCTCCTTCTCGCACAGGATCTCGTGCAGGGACCCGTGCAACGGGATCAGCTTCACTCTGCCGCCGAAGTTCTCTTGCATATGGGTCGACAGGTCGTCGTCTATGTACAGATCTTCCGTGCTTTTAGCTTCCTAAAATAGAAATTAGGGAATTTGAATTTTCGGTGACGTTATCTGCGTATAATATTCAATTTCTAGGCAAAAAAACAGCTAAAAATAATTATTTGATTAAAAGATGCGCTAGTTTATTTCTGAATCAGTTTCTTGTGCACGACTGAACAACAGTCGTTATACGATAATTGTAACTCCTATATTACGATTAGCTTTGATAATTAAACTAATTAATTTAACTGCGAAGCCATCTTAGTCTAGTAGACATAGCTCTTAATTTTATATTAATGAACAACAATAACAAGAGAAAGGAAAATAGGTATCAAATGAGAGTGAATGTAAAGCGGTCGACCAAAAACATCTGGCGTGCCTAGAAAACTGACAGGCGCCGCACATCAATCAAATTCTAAACGCTTCACTGAAGCCGGTGTATCATGGGCAAAGGAATTGCTTGAAAATGCGACTCAGAATTATTTCTTTTGACAGTCAGTACAGACAAACTCAGACATTTATATTGTCAGTAATTTTCACTATCTCATTCTGATCACTGTGCAACATTTTTTTTATTACGTAGATAGAAGTAGTAATAAGTGTACGTAACCTGAAGAGCGCTGAAAGCCTGGCACCTTTTCAGAGAGTTGATGTGTGCGTCATCAGAGAGCCCCGCGTCGGCCCCGGGCCCGGCGGCCGCCTGCCCGGACACGGCGCCGGACGCCTGCGCGGACACGGCGCCGGACGCCGGTCGCCCGCTGTTATCACGCACAGTAACGCTGACGCAACCATCCAAAACTTGAAGACTGTTCTCCCCAGACCGACTGAACGTGATTTGCAAGAGAGGTTTGTTGTTGCCGTTAATTTTGACCCTCGAATAAGATCGCATATCTTTTTTTTCATCGTCACTGTTGAGATTGTCTATGATGTTGGCGACGCCTTTGTTCAGGATCTCCTCGCTGCGGTGGATGGAGCTCGAGTTGGCGTCGTCGGAGATCTCGTGCAGGAGGTGCGTGAACTCCTTGCGGATCAGTTCTCGAATAAACTCCTCTATGCTCCTCGTGTCTGTCGCTTGGTCTACCTTCGGCTCTAGTTTTGTACTTTCTTCTTCCGTTTCAGTCCTGTTTACAAAATCGATATATGTACAGTCAACGACAGACATGCTGGGCTACCATGGCAGTTAAAATTTAGTCAATTTAATACTTAAATGCGAAGACATTAAGGTTCAAAATAAATTAAATTGACACCAGTGCAAAAACTAAAGGTAAAACTGCATCTCAAGTTATTTCAATGTAACTGTATATAAAAAATCTAACTAAATTTATTTCAAATAATTTGGTTATATATTTTTTAATTGTCAAAATTTTAGATAGATACATACACATCAAGTTTGTATTTAATTTACATTATTTCGTTAATTCGAACTAGATAAAGCAAGTAAAGTAATATTTGTTAGGGGAATGTACCCTTTTTCGTGGTCCCTCCTCCGCTGCGGCGGCGATATGCTCGCGGCGCGCGTGAAGTTAACGCCGCGCGCGATGGCCTCGCGCGCCTGACAGAACTGCTCCCACTGCTCGCCTGCACCATCGGAACATATACTCCGTTTATCCTTGTACTATTTGATAAACAATCTTCACCCAACTCTTTATAGAAATATGAATTTAAAAAATACAACAAATGGTTTTCCACAGACAGATTACGAAATAAATTGTTAATTATTTATTATATTAATGACAATTTGATTAAGAATAACGATTTAAGTTGAAAAGATGTATGACAACAGTCAAAAACTATTTCTAACTAGGACAAGTGAGGATAAACAGATTAAACACGCTGTTACTACACCGCGGTTATTTTTAATTATTAGTCTTGATAGTAGCAAAATGAAAGGCACCTAATATTTAAAAAAAAAACAAAGTTGGTTCAGGTGATGGTGTTCATGACGAGAATTTGTAGTCATGTTTTAGTACTCGTTGCTCCAACAATTTTTATGTATAACGGTAGAGTCACATGAACCTCATATACATCACGAACCACGAAATTGTAATCTAATTGCAACTGCTAGTTGTTTACGTATCGTGGGATTCGTGGACATAGCTGTAGCTTGTGAATCTTTTGTCACTGCGTTGTGAGTTTTGGCACAATATAAAGAGACTTTGTGATATATTATTATGATTTTTACGTGCGCATAGTTCCTGTTCATACAGAACTAAGCGTACTATTACCAAGAGCATATTATAGCTAAGCCATATTAAGTTACCCGAAAAACTGAATTATATAAACAATATTTTTACTTAGCTTTTGATCCAAATCACTAAACATGCTAATGAACCAATATACAGCTAGTAAGATAAATAATATTAGAAAAAATACTAGAAAAAATCGACTCAAACATAGCACCTCGAACGTGTAGTTAGTACACCTTGTATAGAGTATGTATACCTTGTGGTTTAGCAAGTAAATGAGAAATTGTTGCTAAAAGAGTACCTAGGTTACGGACATGAATTATGGATTATGGAGAGCAAGACCAAGAGGTGTTGAGTTGCTGGCAACATTAAACGGGATTCGAACCTGCATCCTTGTGATTCCGGCCCAATGCACTGCACAATCGTATGCGACTCGGTAGCATAATTGGTCAGTGCATCGATTTTTCTAGTATTTTTTCTAATATTATTCATCTTAATATAAAAATAGCATTGTGAATGCAAAAAATCTAACTTTAATACAGCTAGTAACTTAAATATCCAGGACTAAAACTAATAATAAATAATACTAGAATAAGAAATAAAAACAAAATTACGCTTAAAATAATTTTATTGCAATCAACACTGAGCACATTATTGTTAGTTAGTTACAAAATCAAAAGACCCACTGCCGCAACAAAACATAAATAAAGCAAAGACAATACAGTTAGTAGTAGTTAATAAAGACTTAACACATTCACCACACAAAGAAAGTGAAAAGCAAGAATCGTGCACAAAGGAAATCGGGGAATTCGTGGTAACCAATGACTGCGCGCATATTATTTTTTTCATATTCTTTCCATATCAACGAGAAATAGCACTTTCATTTACTGTAAACTTTTGAATGCGTAGTCTGATACAAGAATATCTTAAAAAACAGGACCCTTATTACCCCCATTGGACTTAAAACTAGCATAACAAAACTTAAGATAAAGTGAGAAATAAAAGATATAGCATGTTAATATTAGTTACGCTCTAGGTATTGGTTCTGTGAAAATAGTAATTATTAAACTTTAAAATAAGCAAAGAGTCAATAGTCAAGCTGTAGATCTGTGCGTTTTTGAATATTCATTGTAGATTTGAAAAGTTGGCACTTTTTTGTTTTGTATGAAATCACTAAGGTGCAAATATTTAAACACCTATGATAAATATTAAAAAATCAAAACGTACAGACCTAGGTCTAGGAACTAGTTCCTAGGCATCACAACATACTAGAATATTACTGTATTCTAGATATGTGAAAGTTTATTAGAGGGTGGGAAATGTTGTCGCCTTTTGTATGCCTTACCAAATAGCATGCATTTTAAGCAAGAGCATCCAAGAAAACAAGGTCTTGCATTCTGGGAGTTACACTCGCTTACGTCATTATCTAGTTGCGCGACTTTGTAGTAACAAGTAAAGAATGGAGGTGCATTTTTCTGTCACACTCATTACAAAATTATTATAGTGCATTTTAATTGTGATTCGTTGCTCTTGGCAAACGAAACGGTTCAAGTTAAAGATGAATGAACGTAATTTTCAAAACCGATAGCGGGATGACGTAAGCTAGTGCGACTTCCTGTCTCGGAATGCTATACCTCCCCAGTTAACCAATATTCACCAATCCAATCGCGCTAATTTTCAACGATAAAACCAAAGCTAAATAGTTTCAGTTTCGTTTACAGAAAAGTACTCTCTTTAGTTTTGTTAAAATTATTGAATGTCTAGGGAGCTTAGGATGCCAATCTAACAATTTAAATGGGAATTCTAAAGCTAAACCATAAAAAATTAGGTAAATATAAGGTGGAACAAAATTATGTAACAATACTAAAACAGGTGATAGTTGCTTTATCTGAACGACTTTCTCCAAGGAACATTATAGAACGAAAAACGATTTTTTATACTACCTGCTCGTCAATGGCATATTATGTGTCATGCAAACCTTTCCTAAAGTAAGTCATTTTTCCCATGGGGAATAATGTGATTTGAATTTAGAATGCAACCCTTGTAGTCGTGCTTGATCGATGTTGGTTTCAAAAAAGTTTATGTGCAATGAGATCTTATTCTGAGTTAGGCTGTATGTTATCATGAAAACTTTTTACGAAATTCATTTTCACCCGCGCACCAAGAAGGATTTGTTTGAATGTCGAACTGACCACTACAGAATAGACGACAAAAACATAAACTCTAACCCAACTATAAATGTACCAAAGAATGTAACTTTGTCGTTGCACAATTGGTGTAATGTTCCTAACATAACTTTTAATTTTCAATAAATATTCTTAATTTTTCATATTTTATTATTCTAACTTTAAATAATTACTTAAGTACTTTCTTTATAACAGTCATTGGTTTCAATTGCCTCGCAGAAAGTATAAAAAGTAGAGTATGCATCGCGGGCTTAAATGTGTATTTGTCATGGGTGATCTTGAACACCTCGTACTCAGGATTCTAGCTTTAAAGAATCCTTCGTACTCGGGGTTCAATAATAGCGCCCGGGACACAATACACTACTTTAAGCCCTTATTGCATAATCTACTATTTTTTTTCGCTTTTCCATAGTACGTCGATCAGCTGACCAATACATTTTGTATGGAGTATGATTCCTTAAGTTTAAGCGACACTCACCTGTTTCAGTATTGTTAGAAAATTTTGTTCCACCTTATATTTACCTTTTTTTTTGGTTTAGCTTTAGAATTCCCATTTAAATCGTTAGATTGGCATTCTAAGATCCCTAGGCATTGAACAATTTTAACAAAACTAAAGAGAGTACTTTTCCTAAATGACAAACGGTTTTGGTTTTATCGTTCAGAATGAGCGTGATCGGGCCCCTGGCGCAGTATATGATTGTACACCATGAGTAGTACGACTAACCGTTCCTGGGCGCGTGGGTGCGCGGTGGACGGGCCGGGCGGGCCGGGCGGGCGGGCAGGCTGGGCTGCGGCGTGGCCACGCGGTGCGACGCCGGCTTCACCGCCGGGGCCGGGGCCGACCACCTGCACAACGTCACATCACAGGTCACAAGTCAAGCTTAGTACTACGCGCGCGAGAGCGACGCACACACGTACGACCGACGACCGACAATGCGTCACGCATTCGAACTCGTTTGAGATCCGTCAAAAATTCCGATTATTCCGCGTCTGTGGGAGCTGTCAATGTGTGTGTTCGTTGCTCGAGCGCGCGTAGTACTAAGCTTAACTTCTGACTATACAATCGACACAAACGGAGTCGGTTTACAGTCAATGTCACTGCATACAAGACGGGAAAATTCCATTTTAAATTAGCTTGAATACACAGTTTCATATTGATAACATACTATTTATTTATAATATATCGCATTTGTGACGTTTTGTGTTTGCCTTTGTCCTTCCCCCAGATTACGGAAAGAACACTCAAGGAAGGATATTTCTACAAATTACCGAGCATTTACCCCCCGGAAATCACCGTGTATCTTTCACTACGGGACGTTGGCGGAATTTCTGTGATAAACGGAAGAGGCCAGTCACTCAAAAAAAAAAACACCTCGGACGGGACGGAGACGTGTTGTGCACCATACACATTTCCTGTCCCGTCTGTTTTCTCGTCACGTACATTGTGTTACTATATTTTTATATGCAACGATGTCAAAAAATCGTCCCGTTCCGTCCGGCGGGTCTATCGGTTAAAAACAATGAAATTATGTTAAAGTAAGCTTCGATTTGACAGATGAATGTGAAACATTGCTATTTTTTGGCACAAATAAAAACTTACTAAAGAAAAGCAGCAAAGCAATGTTGCACATCTTTCTGTCGAATTAAAGCTTATATGAACTTCATTGTTTTTAACGTGAAAAACACCCGACACGTATAGTGAGACCGTTTACCTCTGAAAATGTAATTTTTTCTAGTATGGAAGAATAGTAATTTGTTATGCTAGTGATCGAATTCATTTTGTGCTGCGAATCACGAACGAGCAAAGTAGGATTCTAATACTGAGCACAGTGAGTGATTAAAAGGCACGAGACATAACAAACATTTGGTCTCATGTTAAAGACATGAGATGGTATGATGACATCTCATGTTTGACTAATGTAGTTATTAACATTAATTTGATTTTGTTAAAAAAAAAACCACCTCTACCAGCGAGAAAAGTGTTATAAGTAAGAATACTTATTTTCACGTGCTTTTCCTGGTAAAAAGCTAAATTCAGCATTAGGAACTTGTTCTCTCAACTCTTTTGGAGTTAGACAACTATCTTCATCGCTGGACGCACTCATAAATATTACAAAAATAAGTCAATCAAACCTATGTTGAAAAAATTGATCCATAGAGTAAGTAAATAAAAAGAGTAAAGTAGAGGATCTCGAAATAGATGATACGATTTCAATAACTCGATACTGGCCTCCTTTTTCATTCGTCGTCGTCGTCATTTTTAGGAAAAGAAAAGACCTCCTAAACAATATTTATAGTTGATTAAATTATAAAAAAAATATCCTCGAGTCAACTAAAGTTATCGAGTTAATTTATAATCGTGTTGAGAAAAAATAAAATGAACAAAAAAGCCAACATCACGCGGTGTTCCCAGGCGGTCACCCATCCAAGTACTGACCGCGCCCGACGTTGCTTAACTTCAGTGATCGGACGAGAACCGGTGTATTCAACGTGGTATGGACGTTGGCAATAAATGTACCGGAATTATTCATCACTCTTAGTCAATAAGGAACGTTTGTAATTAAATTACAAACGAAATAGTTTGAAATACTTACTTATTCTCTTCTGGCAAAGACATAGATCGGCCCGTCTTCCTATTAGCCTCGTATATCCACCTTTCGTGTATCGCGACCAACGGCTTCACATTGACTCCGGCCAAGATATCGTCTTCTACTTTGTACTTATTGGAGTTCCGATCAGTGGATGATTTGAAGGACCAAGAGTTGCTGCGTTCGCGCATGCGCCCTCCGATTTCGGGAGAGGATAATATTTGCGGCTGGTCGACTCTGTAGTGCGAAAGCATGACGATAGGTAGCGCTTTTAGAAAAGGGGTGTAATAAAATAATATTTTTACAAATGAACTTTCAATACGTGTTAAAATATTTGAGTCGTCTATCTAGTGTTTTTAACCCTACTATCCATTCAAGGTTTATTTTAGCTGAAAAGAAAAATATGCGCAAGAAATTTTTAGATTGAACACGAATGTTTAAAATTAGCCTTTGAGGTTTTAGTATGCCAGAATCACAATAGATGGCGCTGTAACGGTAAGGTATTTTAAGTTTTATTTCTGAAAAAAGAAGATATAAAAAAATATACCAGTAAACAATGGTGATTAGCAACTTGCGTGGTGAATAACAATAGCGTCATTATCGATACAAAAAAATAAAATTAAAATGACCTTATTAGTTTTATAGAAAAATGTTCTATGAACACGCCCAAGCGGTTCATTTTGTGTTTTTGTTATTTATTCTATCGCAAATGTAGCTGTTGTTATTTGCAATGCAAGTTGCTAATCACCCCAATTTACGGTAGGTATTTTTTTAAACAAGTGTTTTTTACTTATATCAATTGTCTTATCGGGTCTCAAATTAACTCTCAAATCGACAAACGTAACTTAAAAATACCTTGGTAGTGCAGTGAAGCTGTGTTGCGTGCGCGTGGAGCCGGGCGAGGGTTGCCGGTCGCACTCGCAGCAGTCGCTGTAGCCGCGACCACCTTTCTCTGAAGAGGTGTTAACTGACACTTCTGGGGTTTCGGGGCTGGTCGGTGCATTGTCTACAACTGAAAAAAAAATCAAAATTTATAGGAAGAAAAATAAACAATTTATGGTTCATTTATGATCGTGTTAAGAAAAAATAAAATGAACAAAAAAGCCAACATCACGCGGTGTTCCCAGGCGGTCACCCATCCAAGTACTGACCGCGCCCGACGTTGCTTAACTTCGGTGATCGGACGAGAACCGGTGTATTCAACGTGGTATGGACGTTGGCAACCGACAATTCGAATACAATGATCACATTTGGATATTAATTAGAAATATTTACTGTAGTTAATATAAGAGCCACAAAATGTACTGACGACCGATCGCCGGTCGACCAGTCGACGGCCACTTTCTACCAGTTTAAACAGATGCGAATAATTCTATCACACGAAGACCGTTTTGCTATGAATGTGTTAGGCGTGCACATGCACATTATTTTAGTGTGCGTCTGCACACTCTCGTATTACGCACACTAAAATAATGTGCATGTGCACGCCTAACAACATTCATAGCAGAACGGTCTTCATGAGATAGAACAACTATACGCACTGTTTGGTCGCCCAGTCGCCGGGCCGAGGCGAATAGCCACGCCCAGTGGTCGAGGACCAATAGAAACATGGGTTCGAATGGAAACGTACGAACACTACGCATTGCGAGCGACTGTCACGACGACCGTACATCACGCACAAAATGGATATCAATACTGATAAATATATATTGGAAATATAATTTCGAAAAGCTATTTGGGATTTATTATCGAGTGACAAATCCAATCAGAATTTAAAGAAAAAACAGTGGGAAGAAATAAGTAAGTTAATTGGAGGTAAAAGATTACCAAACAAAGAAAAAGCTTTAGGTATTACATGTCTTATTTATTTATTTTAATTTTTAATTAATCCTGCTCATCTGCAAAGGTTATTGACCCCCAGTCATAAAATAATCAGACGTCTTAACATATAATATAATAATCTTCGACGTCCATTCTGCACGACTGTAAAAGAAACACGCCTGTATTCGAGTCGGTCGCCCATATGTAGTCGCCGGGAGCATGACAGAGTCGCTCGGCGACCGGTCGACAGTGCGTATTTGATCCAACTTGAACCCACTATTTGTGCTTGAACCCAACCATAGACAATAAGGCTTGCGCACTAAACATTTTTGTAACTAAAATTGCTACTGCGCAAGTAACGTGGTACTAAAATTTGCGTCAAGTTATTTTGTTTATAATGTAGACCTACTCGATCGACACGAATTAATCAAGAATTCAAGATTTCTCTTCCTTATTTTTTATTTCAATGCAAAATATGCAAATATTGACTAAACATGTAAATTTTTTAGATAAGTACGCACGACGGCACATCAGACTATACATGTTGACCTTGAGACCGCCTTTTTGCCCTACGTAATAAAAGCTGTTTTCGCAGTTCAACTGTATAACCTGACGTGCTGTCGAGTGTACATAAATATATAAATAGATAAGTATAATATTTTCTTAATTAAAACACACAGAACAAAATAATAACTCACTTAATTAAAAAATATGAAAATAAAGTTTTTCCAAAAATACAATAAATTAAAAATACCAAAAAGCCAACATCACGCGGTGTTCCCAGGCGGTCACCCATCCAAGTACTGACCGCGCCCGACGTTGCTTAACTTCGGTGATCGGACGAGAACCGGTGTATTCAACGTGGTATGGACGTTGGCGATAGCAAGGTTGAATTATAAAGAGATATGTTGCGCTCAGTCGTGTTCCGCTTCAATCCGATTTTTCCCGGATGTAAACAACAGTTTGTTTGATTAATTAAATACTTAAGATAGCTATTTAATTTTTAAATTTCAGATTTTAGCATTCGCAATGCTTTTTTTATACAATACCACAGATGGCAGAATGGATTTAAGTAACAATACCAAATAATATACTAGCGTCGCGTATATTTTGTTTTTTATGTATGTAGACCGATTACTTGAGACAGCTGGACTGATTGAAATGATTCAAAAGTTGGTACGTTTGTTTGTTATCAAGTTGGTCCCATTTCTTGAAATATTGAAATCGGTTCAGTAGTTTTCAGGAAATCCTGAAAATAGTGTCGTTTCGATTACTTTACTTATTATGAATTTGTTGAAAAGTTAAAAAGTTAAAAAGGTTTTTAACACCTGTCATTCATAAAGCAGGTTGAAGTAGCTCTGTTTACATTTTATCTCTGTTATATTTATCATGATTCATTACTTTACATTTATGATCAGTTCCACTCAAACGAGTCAAATTAGAACGTAACCAATCATCGAAATTTCACACCAGTAGTCTCTATTCTTTAAAGTTTTTTAGATTTTAGTTTAAAATTGACAAACGTCAAACAAGGCTTACAAGAGCCATGTTTGTTTACATCCAAGGAAAATCGGATTGAAATGCACTATAGGTACGATTCTTGTAAAAGGTAAGTAGTTAGTTAATTTGGAATGGTATGGAAATTACTAAAATAGGTAACTTTTGGTCTGTCTTCACCGAGTCGCTTCAACTTTCAATTCAACTTGCGTCAGACGCAAGCAACATTTATTGCTTGCGTCTGACGCAAAACGTGCACTTTCCCTTTCAACTTTCTGCGGCAGGCATGCCTCTGCTGATAGCGCAAGAAGAAGTAGAAAGCGATTGTGTCAAGTCAAGAGCAAGACACACCTTTTGAGCATTAAAAAAAATGTTTTAGAGTAATTTGTAAAGTGAGTAGTAGTAATTTTATTACTTACCTTCTTTACTGTTTGCCTTTAAATTTTGCAAGACCTCGGTACTTCGCCTGGTCAAGCTGAGATCGCCGGACAACCACGCATTTTTCCTCAGTTTATTGCTTCGAGCGATCGGTGTAGTCGGTAAACTGTAGTTCTTTATATCAAAATTGTAAGACGACCGCTCAGACTCATTCTGTTCTTTCAGTATCGACTTAATAGAATCCAAATTGCATTCCGGCACTTTTATATGAAGAGGTTTGTAAGACTTCGGAGTGAAACTCCTACTCAATTTCGCCATAGGCCTCTCGACATTCTGGTCTTTATTAGAGTCGTCGTTGAGTCCAAAATTATTCGTGCGGTTTGGGCTGAAAATGCTACAATATTCGGTGGAGTCACTTCGGTGTAAAGCGCCTGGGGTGCCGATATCTTTGATTCTCGCTTTGACTTTTGCTAATGGCGTGGAGCAGGCGCTCGAGAAATCTTTTTCTGGTAGATGTTCGTACTTGAGTATCGGTCTCCTATCAACAGTGTCTCTGTCAGGGATGAAGCACTTTTCTGGGGTAGGTGAGGACTTGTTGATGACTTCGTAAAGTGGGCTAGCGCTATTGCTGCCTTCTCTCACGCTGGTGTCAGAAGTGACTCCTTGGTGTACGACTACTTTGTGGTGCATCTCTCGCGGTGGACTTAGACACTCCGAGTCGGTGGGAGTGGAGTTAGAGTCCCACCCGGAACTGAAGTCGGACTTCTTTTTGGACAGCTTCGCTGGTATGACGATGTATTCCAACTCGTCGATGTCACGCTGAAATTTATATAAATATAACTAAAAATAAATAATAAATTATGGGTATCTTTACTCCTATCTATTTATGTTTGAATGTATAAAGTTTATCAATTTAATTCAATAAAAACAAAATAAATTAATGAGTTAACATATTCAAAGATTTTATTGTATCTGAAAAAGTCTCTATAATTATTTAGTTATTATATATTAATGTATACTGGACCAGCTAAAAAAATTTGATCCAAAGAGGAAACAAAAAAATATTAAAAATGAAACACTTTTTTTTATAATATGAGAATGAACTTTTGAATATAATGTGAATGATTAGAAACTTGATGATTATTTGCAAGCAAAAAGCCAACATCACGTGGTGTTCCCAGGCGGTCACCCATCCAAGTACTGACCGCGCCCGACGTTGCTTAACTTCGGTGATCGGACGAGAACCGGTGTATTCAACGTGGTATGGACGTTGGCAAGTAACGCATCGAATACAACGACCACATTTGGATTTTAATTAAAGATTATAAGAACATTAATCCTCGACACGCACAAAGATGAATGTTATAAAATGATGAGATGAATGATTTCATTTTTAAGTTTAGAAATGAGAATAATCATGTTTCATGCAATAAATATCTTTATCTTTTTATTTCAATGCTAATATGCCAAAATTAGGTAAAATTTTACGTAAATAAAAGTAGGTGAGCTGTATACCTCGCGTTTGTGACATTTTTGATCATATTTCGAAATAGCTGAAATATGATTTTCCCCATATCTTCGCGATTTTGAATAATAGAGAAAAACTGAATCGACTCGTAAATTATATAAGCTGCTCACAAAAATTCACGAGAATGGGTTGAGCAATGCGACCTGAGAGAGGAAAACAGACGGAGAGCCGGACAGACATAAAAGCATTTTTGCTCGAGCTGAAACGGAGAAGCGTAGCGCTCGCTCGGTCAAATATAGCTGTTAGTTTATAAATGAAAAAAAAAGAAGATAAATAATCAGTCGATTGAAAAAATTACGAAATTTCAAATTATTCATACAAAATTGACGTCAGATTAAAAAAGCCAACATCACGCGGTGTTCCCAGGCGGTCACCCATCCAAGTACTGACCGCGCCCGACGTTGCTTAACTTCGGTGATCGGACGAGAACCGGTGTATTCAACGTGGTATGGACGTTGGCAATATAAAGCGCGAATTATTTGAACACTTCATGCCAAAATGTACATTATATTATTTATAAATAGCTACATATTCAAGTTATTGGCATATAAATAAATATTGTACAGTAGACTACAATGAGCTGTATACAAATAAATAAATAAATACATTTGTAAGTTATAAAAATTGTATCCATGGATGATGTTGTCATTGTTTGTTACAAATGAAATACTAGGTAGACATGATGTATGCCAAATTTATGTACAAAGCTAAAATTACACTGTAATGTGTACGCTCTGAAAATAATTAATGTGCATGTATACAGTCTGATATTCTACATTCAAATTTTAGAATAGTGCGGGAATACTTGTTTTCTCCTTCATTTCGTGCATGACGTTATTGGCGTGACTTTTATTAATCGAAGTTGTCTTAGGCCGTATCTATTGTTGTAATGATGATGGATAAAGCCCGATTCACACAATGTCATATCAGTGAAGTCTCAGTTCCGGCACAGTAATAATAATAATAATATAATAATATAAAATTTATTTCGGACAGCAAAGATCCATATTGGGTTAGTTACATTATAAACTTACAAGCTAGTGTTAGTAAGAAAGAAACGTAAAAATACAAATTACAACATTAAATTAAATCAACAACAACACGTTTTTGGCGTGACAACACACAACTAAGCGGCTTAATCGACCGCACCCCGCGATGCTATCGAAAAAGTAAAACGGGGCTAAACCGTACCACCATCGTGATAATTATAATTTCGTACATTCTCTATGAACGCGTCCACACCTATCAGTGTCAGTGACGAGACAGTGCTCTCAGTGTCAAAGAACGCGTGTTCATAGAGAATGTATGAAATAATAATTATCACGGTGGCGGCGGTACTGTGCCGGAACTGTGACTTCACTGATATGTGTGAATCGGGCTTTAGAGGAACTATTATCTATAGTTACATACATTAGTAGGGTTGCTACACACATAAGCGGGCCGGCATTAATAGGTAAGGGCGGGCGGCAAAATCGAATATTATGTAGATGAATGTTCGGGAATCACTGCCGCTCGGCTACCGCACATTATCACTCGGCTAGTTGCTAATCAAAGCGGACCAGCATCAATTGGTAAAGCTGGGCGGTAAAATCGAATATATGTAGGTGAATGTTCGGGAATCATAAACCTGCCTAATACTGCCGAATCGAAATGATGTGTGTAGACCCGAAGGAACAACTCGATCGGCACAAACCGACAAAGTGCAGTAATTTCTTCGAGCCGGCTTTGTTGTTCGACAAATACTGCCGAACCGACGATGCCGGCCCGCTTATATGTGTAGCAACCCTTACGCAGTATTTATATTTTGACATTTATAAGTGTCATCATAAAAATAAAAAAATACATTTTATCCAAAGAGTTTTCAATGGTTTTGACACAATTTCTGAAATTCAAAATAGAATGACGGCTTGTGCATATTTTAGTAACCAAGTGTGAATACCATAATTTGTTTCAGAAGTGTCCATCTTGCTGTTCACATTAATTTCTTTGCAGTCGACTGTGCTTTTTGATAGGAAATCAGCCATGGAGATTCTGGACCTATAAGTATACCCCTCTGGAGTCAACAAGCCTCTAGCAATAAAGAATGAAGTTTCCTCATTCACCTTGTTCCGTCTGCGCCGTCTTGCGGGCAACTCTTATGTACAGGACCAACTATCTTCTAGCTAGATCTTTTCTTTTACAAACGACTCACCTTAACCTTATTCAGAGTGTCCTGCATGGTATCCAAGCCGAGGCGCCTCGTGCGCTGCAGCAGGAGGCTGCCTTGCAGTAGCGCCAGCAGGCTGCCCGGGTAAGTGCCGTCTGTGGGCAACTCCAAGCCCGTCTGCCACAGCACGTACAACTCCTTCAGCTTCTCGTATGTAAGGGACTTCCATGGTATCAAAGCTAAAATTGATTGATTTTTATTAAAAACATAATTTGTGTATAATGTATAAGTATTAATTAAAATACTGTCAAACAATATGAGCTTATTTATAATGATCGGCCAGACAGAAATAACCACTTTAGTTATTATTTATAATTGCAGAAAATAATCATTAACAATAATAATCAGGGAATTTTACGTAAAAAATAAAGAGCAAAAAGCCAACATCACGCGGTGTTCCCAGGCGGTCACCCATCCAAGTACTGACCGCGCCCGACGTTGCTTAACTTCGGTGATCGGACGAGAACCGGTGTATTCAACGTGGTATGGACGTTGGCAACCAACGAATCGAATACAATGATCACAATTAAGTTTAAATTAAAAATAATTCATGATTGAAAAATATGTCTAGTTTTTATTTTAATGCAAATATTGGATAAAACTTTTTAAATAAGTACATAAAAATAGGTACCTAGGCTATTCCAAAAATTGTTTTTGCCTCAAAGTAGGTTAAGTAGGTACTTAAATAATTATAATATATTTTTTTCTGATATTATTTTTAATTGGCGGGTAATTTCAATAAAAATTTCCTTGGTGAAAATCACTTCCAATCTTTGCGTTTTTTTACTGTTAATCTGTCGCTCTTCTTTTCTTTGCAACAATGGACGTCTTGCAAGAAGCTTTTCGTGCGATGATTTATAATGTTAAAACAATGGCTAACCTTTTAAGCAATCTTACGAAAATTTACACACTACTCTTTGTAAGTCTTCTTCTTCGTTAGCGACAGCTTTTTTAAGTAGTCGAAAGAACTTTAATGATGTTCCCAGACCCGGACGACCATGGACTGCGGTAACTCATGAAAACTTAATCAACTTACTCAATTGAAAAATATGAAAATAAAGTTCATCTAAAATACCATCAATAAAAATAGCAAAAAGCCAACATCACGCGGTGTTCCCAGGCGGTCACCCATCCAAGTACTGACCGCGCCCGACGTTGCTTAACTTCGGTGATCGGACGAGAACCGGTGTATTCAACGTGGTATGGACGTTGGCAACTGACATGCTATATCAAAGGATAACTTTCTAACTTTTCGAATCTTTTAATGTTCATAGCGAAAACCATGTAAAATTATTTTCGACTCGGCATTTTACATCATCGTGAAATTTTTCTATATAAATAACAGTAGTGGCGCCATCAATGCAAACCTTTCTGAACCATCAACTGGCCTCTCAGATTTCGCGTTTATGTACTCAGACTTGGGGTGAGGCATGCATGCGTGTACAGTGAATACTTGATAAATCGGATACTTCCTTACGACGATGTCAAGTTGGGACAGCTCTGGCGATGATTGCTTCCCAATATTGTTACTGCAATATTGCAACGCAATTGCTTTCAATTTCACACTGTACCCATCCATTGTTGCGGCAATAAGAATTACTACGACGAATATCTTTTTAAGCCAGTAATGGACGTGCACCAATTGACAATTTAAAATAACGATCGTGATCATTTGTGATAAATGTTGAGTTACACAATTAAGCCTCAATAATTTACATACCATTGCAGCACTCCCAGAGTATCAGCCCGAGGGAGTATACATCAGACTTCGGGCAAGCGTGCACAAATCCTTCATCATCAGGTTGGAACAGCTCGGGCGCTTGCCAGCGGTAATGAGGGGAAGAGCGCTTCGTCTGATAGTCTATGGCGACTCCGTTGGATTGGAGGTACGCTTCGGACGATCGGTTCGAGAGTAGCGGCTCGCTGTCCAGAGCGTTCGATTGACGAGTATCTGATTGGGTTTGAAATTGAATAAATAAAAAATAAATTGATAGGACAGATAAAAAACAATTTGAATGTTGTCAATTCTTTTGAAATAACATTATGATGATATTATAAATGTACCTAACTTAGTTTGTATCTTTCAGTTAAAAAGGTTATACACTGAACTTAAAAACAAAAATAAAAACTTTAAAGTTTACTAAACATTTGCGACCAACCTTCGATATTAACATACTGCGGTTCCGGGGAGTACATTTCATAGCCTTTATCCTTCTGCGGCGGCGCCGTCGGCATTTTTTGACAGGTGGACAAATCAGCAAGTTTCGCGGCGTCCCGACTGGTCACCATGACGCCCTCACTACTCAACCCTGTGTGCATGTAGCCCTGCATGTGCAGAAACATGAGGGCATTCGCGATGTCAAGCGCGTACTGGACGGACGTCTGCGCGGTTAGGATACGACCCTGTAAAGGTAGGATTTTGACAAGGCTCATCAAAAGTTAAAAGACTTAGCTAGCAAATGTAAAGAACTAATAATTGTTTGGTGCATAAATAATCTAACACTAATTCTACACTAATTTATTTGATGAAAACCTCACCTTATCTGTAATCCAAAGAAGCATAGTAAAAAAGGATTTAAATACTAATAAAAATTACTTTGAAACATTGAACCTCACCCAATTCTTTATCAACATATTTTTTCAGTTTCAGCTTTACACACATCAATATAAATATTAGACACATCACAAACGTTGCTCTGATCCCAGAGTAAGTAGCTAAAGCACTTATGTGTTATGGAAATCAAAGACAACGGTGGTAAACACACACCCAGACCTGAGCTAATATAGAAAAGTTAGTTTTCTAAGTTGACCCAGCTAGGGATCGAACCCGGGACCTCAGAGATGGCGACACCTTGAAAACCGGCGTACAAACCACTCGAGCACGGAGGTCGTCAACACATATATAGGTGACAATCATATTTTAAATAACGCTTTATATTTAAAAGACAACTGTCAAAAGCTGTTTACTAAATGGAACAAGTAAGGATAAACAGACAGTATGTTATATTATCGGCCAATTGCTATAGCTCTACTATATAGATCAGTTACTACGTGGAGTTCAATAAATTATGTACCTACGCACATATTATTGAACTCGACGTTCACACCTTTGACAGTTCAAAAGTCAACATCTGTCAAAAAGTGCTTCCATATTTATGAACTCGCCTGTACGTACGCAATATGGTTCCCGTCATTTAATAGAACTATTACTTACTAGGAATAGATTTATATTATTGGAAAGAAACGTGTATAAATAATTTTTGAGGAGCTCGATCGCGTCGCAAGGGCGGGTAATGGGATAGGTGATCAAAAATGTATTATCTTGAGCTCCTCCGTGTTTCGTATAGTACGTTAAGCCGTTAGTCCCAGCTGAATTTTTAGCCCCACACCCACCAATCCGTATTGGTCCCGCGTGGTGGATTATGGCCCATTCGTATCTACCCATGAAGAAAACCTATGTCTCAGTATGGAGACATTAAAACATTTCTGATGATGATGTTCAATATAAATTACCTGTACATGTAGAATTCCGTACAAGGAGTCGACGCACCGTTCGCACACTATGTTGACGTCATCGTGGACATCTGGGTATAGTCCCATCAGGAGGATTATATTGGGATGGCGACATTTTCTGTAAACAAATTGCGTCTTTAATATTATTCCATTAGACTTCATTCAAATCATCTAATGCTCTATTAAAAAAAAATTAATGCTAAAATAAACACCCTAGTTTTCTGTTAACGGGATAGATCAGTGTAAAAACGACTAATTTAATTTTTAGTAAAAGAACGTTGAAAATATATCAGCGACGCCTAAAAGCATAACAATGTACTATACAAACATTTCACAATACACAAAGCAGTTGCAAAAAGTTGTCTAAATTTAGATTTTACGCTATTCAAGTTAAAGTTCCCAGCAGGGGTCAAAGTATTATTACATTTACAATCGCTACTGTGGAATAAAATAAATATACATGTTTTTACGATACACGAATTGTGTAGTAGTCACTTTATAGTTTAGACACGCACAAATAAACTTTCAAAACGTCTATTTCATCTTACGACAAACAACATTTATGGCGATATAGAGTATTTCACTATTATATCGACACATGTTCGAGTACTTACAAAGATTCTGTTCTGTGTATTATCTTCATGAATCAGAGTCAATTCGATAAAGTCGTATATTTACTGTCACTTTTCCTAAGCCGCGTGACGATGGTGGATGGTGACTCCGGGCAGCCGCTTGGTCTGCACGGGCACCACGCCCCACTTGCCGTGGTTCCACACCGTCACATTGCTCCAACTATCGGTAATATTGCTTACGTCAGTATGATACTGACCTGAGTATATTTATCTCCGTGTTCCGCTTCTTCCTGACGTGGTCGAGGGTAACTCCGGGCAGCCGCTTGATCTGCACGGGCACCACGCCCTACTTGCCGTGGTTCCACACCGTCACATTGCTCCAACTATCGGTAATATTGCTTACGTCAGTATGATACGGACCTGAGTATATTTATCTCCGTGTTCCGCTTCTTCCTGACGTGGTCGAGGGTAACTCCGGGCAGCCGCTTGATCTGCACGGGCACCACGCCCCACTTGCCGTGGTTCCACACCGTCACATTGCTCCAACTATCGGTAATATTGCTTACGTCAGTATGATACAGACCTGAGTATATTTATCTCCGTGTTCCGCTTCTTCCTGACGTGGTCGAGGGTAACTCCGGGCAGCCGCTTGATCTGCACGGGCACCACGCCCCACTTGCCGTGGTTCCACACCGTCACATTGCTCCAACTATCGGTAATATTGCTTACGTCAGTATGATACTGACCTGAGTATATTTATCTCCGTGTTCCGCTTCTTCCTGACGTGGTCGAGGGTAACTCCGGGCAGCCGCTTGATCTGCACGGGCACCACGCCCTACTTGCCGTGGTTCCACACCGTCACATTGCTCCAACTATCGGTAATATTGCTTACGTCAGTATGATACTGACCTGAGTATATTTATCTCCGTGTTCCGCTTCTTCCTGACGTGGTCGAGGGTAACTCCGGGCAGCCGCTTGATCTGCACGGGCACCACGCCCCACTTGCCGTGGTTCCACACCGTCACATTGCTCCAACTATCGTTAATATTGCTTACGTCAGTATGATACGGACCTGAGTATATTTATCTCCGTGTTCCGCTTCTTCCTGACGTGGTCGAGGGTAACTCCGGGCAGCCGCTTGATCAGCACGGGCACCACGCCCCACTTGCCGTGGTTCCACACCGTCACATTGCTCCAACTATCGGTAATATTGCTTACGTCAGTATGATACTGACCTGAGTATATTTATCTCCGTGTTCCGCTTCTTCCTGACGTGGTCGAGGGTAACTCCGGGCAGCCGCTTGATCTGCACGGGCACCACGCCCCACTTGCCGTGGTTCCACACCGCGCCTCTGTCTGCGGTCACGTCGATGTTGCTAGCACTCGCTATCGGTAAACCTTGCGCACTTACATCACTCTGAAAGTTAACTAATGATTCGTATCTGCTATCCATACTAAATCGAAAAAAAAAATTACCCTGTGCTAATACTATAACATGCAAAAGTGGGTTGTTACGATTTCACACCCAACTGAACCAATTTTGAGTGAATTTTGGTTTAGAGATAGATATTTGGTCCTAGGATAAGATTGAAACACATAGGCCACGAACTATTCCCGGAATTCCAACGTAAACTAAATAGAAGTTCAAATTATTTTGATTTTAAAAGACAACACCACTAAATCTGCGTGTGGCGATAGTGGTTCAATCTCATATTCTCACAGGAACCAATCAAAAAAGCTCTTTTTCAAAATTGTTAAATATTGGTTGTTGAGATGTTGATTTGTTGATGAGATTTTTCCTTTTAGTCAAACGCCGAACTCTAAATAAGTTGATAAAATGATTAATAATTAATAATTCATAGTTCTTGAAATAAGTTTTGCGTAGATTTCGTTGTCTAATAATTGGAAAGTAAAAACCTACCACTTACAATATTTAAATGCGTGCAAAGAATGTTAAGGTCAAAAGAATATTTTTCGTAACAAATGAACACCTAGAAACATAAAGGCTGCTATTTTATGACAAGTTATACCCATGTCGAAATATAATCGTAATTTGATACGAGTAAAAGAGATTCGGCTTTGAGGGATTTGATACGGTCGAGGCGGCCAAAATGTGCACTATCAATAGTGACGTAACGTAGCAGCTGGACATGGGAAAGTTCAAAATGACGTAACAATAGCTGGACACACAAAGAAGATCCTTTTAGGAGACAACGTCAGTCATCCTCTTAAACAGCTAGCTCGTTTTCAAATTGGTTATGTAATGAAAGTAGCGCTTAAGACGCTATTCAAAGTTATTTTTTAAATACAAAACATACTAACTTTGGTATCGTCGGACTTGGATGTCGGTGACCGCGTTTGAAGCAGTTGCTCGTCAGCCCAACGATCGAAGTTTTTCAATTCGCTCATCACCTCCCATAACTTATCTTCACCATTGTCGTTTTTATTTGTTCCATTGGACGCGTTGTGACTCGATGATACCTTCACGTTATCCGAATTTGTGGCACCGTCCACCTCTTCTTCACTTCTTTGCCCTTCTAAGAAATGATTGACGTCGAACGGCAACGAATTGTTTTTGTAAAATTCAGGGGAACCTGTATAATCGTCTTCTTTGAAATCTATGTGCCTTTGGACTAGGAAATCCGTGTCCGGTGGCCTGTTATAATATCTATGTCGGCTTTGTCGTTTATATTTCTGAGGTTCAGAGTAAGTAGAAGTCGCCAGTACATTCCCAGGCATGAAAACCTGATTTTGGAATAGGAACTGTATGTTAGGGACGCCACTACACATTTTTTCATCAGACATGGCAGTTCTAGCGCGCCTTTGTGATTTCTTTTTGTATTTGACGGCCGATTTCTTTTCATAGTTAAAGGTGTTATTGGGATCTGTGCAGTCAGTGCAAGAGATGGGTAGTGAATGTCGGCCACATTTTTTCTTCACTGGTGTTAATTGTAAATCTTTATTACCCAGCGATCTTCTCGCCTGGAATTCCGCTAAGTCCCTCTTGTACTCTTCAGTTCGTATAGTACCAACCTGGTTATGGTTTATTTGAGTTGCGCTTTGTGAGCATTGTTCTTCTGGCGTACTGGGCTCGGGACTAACACGACGAGTGGTCACTGTTACACGTTCCCTAAAATAGGAAAAAAGAACTATAATATGTAATTGACTCACTTCGTATCGTATCTCTAATCTTGGAAGCCAGCAACTAATGGTTGCGGTGATTCGCCTTTACTTTATGAACAAAAAAGATAGGTAAAACCTCAAATCTGTCTGTGACTGATGATTTACACGTGGAAATGTCACAGATCAAATAAAACGTGATTGAAATTGTGCACGTAATATTTTTGGAATAAAAGAACTTTTTCTATCCTAGGCATGCTGTCTGTATTAAAATGAAGCATGAAATTCAAAATAGGACTGTAGAGATAAATTTTTGATGGTAATTAAGGTTAAGAACAGCTATTTTTGTCGACCGAGTACCTAGCTTCTAGTCAGTATCGATCGATCGTCATCGCTAAGGCACAGAAATCACAGAATACGTAGGTACTCGATACGCAATGCCAAGGTTCCAGATTTGATTCCCGATCAGCTCAATAATAAATAAACTCTCCCTTTCTATTTCACCTAGGGATGAATATGAGCGAGTATGTTGTCAAATTTTTATTTTTAAAATACGTGACTCAGACCAGAAGCATTTCCGCAAACAATACATTTATATTTTATACCACAAATAAGAATAAATCTCAAAGTAAACGGCGATTAAAATCAGCGACAATGCCGGTGCCTATATTAATATACACTTTTGCCGATTACATTTAGTTCAATGAAGCTTGCCTTAAACGATTTGATGAAAATCCACGATGTCGCTTTAGTAGGAGTATTGCAATGTGATAAAACTTGAATGACTGATTGAACTGATTAAATTTTAGTTTTCCACCAATAACTACTACTGCTAATTTACCCAAAACCCATTTGTTAACATAGTTTCGAGGTTTTTCCTTTTTGCAACACTAGTTCAGTCTAGTTATTTAACGACACTCACACGTTAAAAGCTTTGTAATCATCTCAAATATTTCTAATTTTCTCTTCTCGAGTTTAATAGGTACTTTTTGTTAGACAGATACTTTGTATTGGACTACGCTACAGCAGTGTACCGCAATTTATTATTTTAAGAAACTCAATTATCTGTCTTATTCTACGTGTAATTAGATCGATAGGGATATTGAAATAATAACGGAGATCGGAGATAAAATTACGTACATCAAAACAATGTGAAGGCTCTGATAGGATTCAAACAATAGTTTATGTAACACCTCAATTAAAATAGAAAGCATCTCGAATATCAACAGATTTTGAATGACTGACGCGATCTTAACATAATGCAACTATAATGCTTACATAAATAAGTCAGCCATCAATTTTGGTTATTTGCAAGGCAATAAGAAAATAATACGACGGCGGTCAACAAATAGTTTGGTGAAAGTGAAATTTCAATAATACTGTTTTAGAAAACGCAATGAAAGGTATCGGATTGAATCGAGTAATTAATGGAAGCATCAATCACGACCTCAATGTCTGATTCAGATTATTTCATCGATGTTGCTGTTGGGTTTTTTCGTATTCCGGCGCAACTCAGATGGATCGCGTGAGAACTTTGAAGTTTATAGAAGTTACTGTGTTCTACTTTTATCCCGGGTTTAGTTACTGTGTTATACTTTTATCCTTTTTTTAATCTTTTTAGCCCGGTAGGTACCAGTACTGGGCTGAAGGCTATTCTTATGAGAAAGTTTTGCAGACAGGCAAAATAAACCAATTCTTTTTCATTGTACGAAGTTGCGACTTGCGAGAGTGAGGTAGCCGACCGATTAGTTTAAGGCAAATCGCGTCATTAAATCTGTACAGTTAGGTTAAACTAGACATTTTGTAAAATCTTATCTTTATTACCTACTTATAGTTCTGTGACATCGCCGATTTGATCTCAAAACAATGTGACGTTATGATTATGAAACACTAGTAAAGGACTAACTTACGAGGGAGGGAACTACCCTCAACTTTTATGCCTGCTTGTAAATGGTACAGTCAGCAACAAAAGTTGCTGAATACTAAAGTGTTCATTGTACCATAGTACCATTTACAAGCTATACAACTAAAGTTGTAAAAAACTTTTTTGTTTGGATCTCAAAAATTTAATAAAATATTATAAAATACGACACACTCACTACAGTCCACTTATCTACAGTCTGTTTATACTTAAGATGTCCTACTTAGTAAACAGCTTTTGACAGTTGTCATACATCTTTTAAATTTAAATTGTTATTTAAAAATATATTGTCTTGTAAATAAAATTGTCACTAATAATTAGTGATTTCTTTCATACATGTTCAATAGATAGTTGGGTGAAGATTGTTTACCAAAGAAGACAAGTAACAATAAACAGACTTTATACTATAAGTCATTATACATTAGTCATAATAATGTAGCACAATTGCACAAATACTATTCATCCCAGATCCAATTAGATTCCTATAGGATACCCAAAAAGCAAACATTTGGCAACTCATAAGAGGAATTTGTTACAAAGTACTAATTAAAGTGCATCAAATGCAACAATAGGATTCTATGAGCAACATCGACAATATGGTGACCTCACACATTGAGTGGATGAAAGGGATTGAACAACCAATGATTCGGCATACAAGGTGGAGACTTACATCATGCTTGGACAATAAGCCAGACATGCCTATTGTTAGAAACTGTTACATGTTCCATTGGAAACTAAACTTTTTATTTTGTATAATGGCATGTTTTCAACAGTTGTCCATCCAAATTGAGTAGGCATCCTAGATAAAATGTGTGTTGGAAAAAGTTATGTGTATGATGTTCAATCAAAGATCAAGCCCTTTATTTCCTTCCACAAATTAAAGGTTTAAATATTGATCAATTATTTATAATATTAGTTGGGAATGTACTTAAGTGAATTGTGATACCCAATAACACTTACTTTAGTTACATATAATATATAAATCTAAGTAATAGATAATTACACATTCTTTTAGCTACTCCAATAAATATTTTACCAAATTTACAAATAAAGTAAATGTGTACACCTTTTATAATACATTAAATACTAAAATCTTTCATTGTGATTACACAACTTATTGTGCATTATTTAAAAATGGGGAAAAATAACAAAACATTTTAAATAGGTACCTTCAAATTGAAGGACAAATACTGTTTAATGACCCCTATAACTATGTATGAAAGCTTTTAAAAATGATGTCACCATCAAAAATTATACTTTGTTAGTGTTTTATCAAATTTCACTGCACCAAACCAAACCAAAAGCACACCAAAAGAAAGATAGGTAGACTTACCGGCGCAACCACTTGAAAACGCCCATATCCTGCAATGAATCCACTTTTTCCTCTATTTTTACACTACCAAAATAAACTGTTATATATTATATTATGATGTAGTATAAACTTGTACAACTCAGAAGCAAATTAAAACTGAGAGCGGGTAAGAACACGCGGAATCGCGGACATTACCGGAGCAAGTCCGAACATTACAAAAAACGACTAGCAACAATGACCACCGATATATTGTGCGGTCAGACAAAACATCACGAACGGCACGCCATTCGCAATGAGCTGAATTTAAGTTTTTTGTACAAATTACTTTTCGTTGCGCTCCGTTGATCCACTTCGTCCGCGCTGCCGGGTCGGGCCGCGAGTACGAGTCTACTCTGAAGCGGCACAAACAGCAAACGCACAATATGCTCACCGACTTCTGTTTAATTTCTCAACATCTTGGAGGTAGTCATATAATTTTGTACCAGTAAAATGTAATAAACAATAAAAAACGATTGTTTGTTTACCCTTTTGACGTTTCGGTTTCGGATTTACTCCGAAAAGCTTTATATTCGAACAAGAACTTTTTCATTTTGATATTTTGAATACATAATCTTTTGTTAAATAACACAATATCACAACTCACAACTAAAGCAATATGAAAACTTTTTCTGAGTTTATTTAATTTAACGGGAAAATCGTGGAAGAAAGAAAAGAATCATGTGCTAAGTGCAAGCAAGCAAGCAGGATAAGTCAGAGAGCGATAGAAAATAAACTCAAATTAGCAAAATATTTCTTATTTATTTTCATCCAAATGAAACATAATTCCAGCTCGACAAAAGCCTAAAAATATACACATATTTGTGCCAATAACTTTAGTATCAGAAAGTTTTTATAAAAAGTTTAAAATTTAAAAGTTTCACGCCGTTCAAAGGAAGTCAGTTATTCTTTTTATGGGTTTTAACGGCACTGGGTTCAAGCTTTTTTTATTGCAGTCATTGACATGCAAAAATTTTTTGATGGAGTTCAGTGATTGCAGTCCATAAAAGTAATACTTCTATGTTGGTTGCATTCAATTAATATGACGTCTAGTATAGTGTTGCAAAAGTGAAAAATTAAAAAATCGTTTTTGTGACCTAAAAATTAGTAGAAATCGGAAGATTTTTATCCGGAAGAAGACAAGAGCCCGACCCTACAAGCGTTTGTCTAAAGCTGTGTCTCCTGCATCACTGTCTTGTGTTTTATAACATCTAACATCAAGCATCTAACAAAATATGGGCGTGGCCCTTAGAGCATTAAGATGCTCTAAGGCGTGGCCTAACTGTTTTGTTAGCTCAAACAAGCAAACATATTTATCCAAGGCGGACGGAAAACATCCCTGTGTTCGCCTGCGTGGGGAGAGGTAATTTCATTTCAAGCACGTCTATTGTCCGAAGTCATTTTCTCAAGTAGGTAGATGTTTGTTAGATGTTCGTGTTTAAAAGTCGCAGGAGACTGCAATGTTTTGCTACTTAGAGCATTAAGAACGGGAGATGCCAACAGTACTCTTCTACACTAGATTTTGTTCACCGATTTTGGAGGGGGACGAGGTAAACACGCACAGCACACAACTTCATATTCACGCACACTCTTGTAGAAAAAAGTCTTGTTGTTACACACGCACACAAAAACAAAATCCCACACAGTTATAATTGTGGGTGGTCAAATTTGGAACTAACAATCTCAGTACAAATTCTGACAGATCACGCTACGGCAGCGCCAAACTGACAACAAACAGCTAGTGATGTGCCGTCAAAAGACCGATGAAATTGAATGATTGGAAGATGAGTGATTGATTACGAACAAGATTATGTTAAATGGTTTTCATTTGATTTTGTGATATACACCAACAATCACTAAATGCGCTTATAATTAAATGTTCAACATACATTTTTTTTTATTTATTTATTAAACAAAGTAAAACATACAATTTATAGAAAAACCCAGCGACTAAAACGTAAAACCCGATTAGGTTTGTCCAGTCACTACGTATTCGTCAAAATAGATAGTCGGTATACAACTAAGCAGTATTGAAAAGAAAAAACAAATTGCTTCATTCTTATGAATAAAAAAAAAAAAAATGTATACACTATGTTACAAAATACCCCTAATGCCGAATATGGTATATAGGGACCATCAAACTGAACAACTTTTACTATAGTCATTTTTTTTTCAGTTTGATAGTCCCTATCTACCATATTCGGCATTAGAGGTACTTTTGTAACACGTTGTATACATATATATATTATTTTAAGGTCTTAAAAATACTTAATAAACACAATATTTGATCGTAAATGCGTGTGCACAGGATGATGTTAAGAAAAAGCTGACTATTGTTTAAATACGAGAAATTCTAAGGCAAATTTTTGGTAGAAAAATAAATTTTGAGTTTTTGCTTCACACTTTTGTGTTTGAGGTCATCCAGAATAACCTATAATTCTTTAGGTAGATTGTTAATTATGACAGGAAGAAGACAAGTAAATTTTCTCTTTCCGTAAAAGTTATTTGAGCGGCCCTTGAGAAGTTTCTTCTGCGTAATCTGTATTGTTTGTATTCTATGATTAATCCTCGGCAAAGAAGCAACGTTATCGAGTTGTTCAGTTAGAATTGCGTAACTCACTTTGTCACGAACCGACATAACCTTGCATTACCTAAAGAGTTCGTCATACTTATCTTTATAGATATGATTTACTTTCTTACTAACGATAAGCTTTAATATTCGTAATTGTAGATTATAAATTTTCTCTAAGTAGGTTGAAATGTGCGTCCATAGCTTAAAATTTCATATGAAATTATAGGATCTACCAAGGATTTGTACAGGATTAATAGAACTTGGAACGGTATTTTATTTTTGATTATGACAAATTTAGCTAACAGAGCACGAAGTTTTTGGCACACAGTTTCGATATGAGGACCCCATTTGTGGCGGTTGTCAATTGATAGGCCTAAATATTTTTGCTATTGCGCCGTTTCTATTGGTTTGCATTGGCAAGATGATACTTTATTACGCATACAATCGTGATTGTATATTACTATTGAAACGTCGTGGTCTCTACAATACGAGTTGTTAATAAACATAATAGTAAAAAAAAAAAAAAATAATAAATGCTTGGAAAACAAGCGATTTGTGTTTCATTTTTATTATTATTAAATTTTTGTACACATGTTCTGCCAAAACATGATTAGTTCGTTCCGATGCCAAGGTAGGCTTTATCCAGAAGCCTTGTGTAGATGTTCTGGAAGGCTCACAGCTCCGCTTTTCAAGCCAAAATATAAGCAGTAGTGAATGCTTGCAGCCTACCTTAAAATGAAAAAGTTGGTATGATAATATGTTAATACCTATCTACAAATAAAAATGTATAGGTTGAATTGAAAACCTCCTTTTTGGTAGTTAGTAATTTTTTTGCAAGGAAAGTTTAAGTAAACCAAAGTTTTGAAATTTCTTACCTGCAGAAGCTGCACAATCGGAACGATTTGACTTGAGGATCTCGGCATCAGTTTCTTTTATTTTGGTTAATGATTTTTGTGTCCTATGCTCGGGCTTTGACAGGACTGGTTCATAAGATTCTCTCCACTTCTACATAACCGACAGACAGCCGAGGACTAGTAACTATCCCGGGATGACCTAAAAGAAAGAGAAGATTAAAAAAGGAGAACTTCACACCCGTAAAACAGTGTCTCCAATTAATACTATGTATAGATTTTGCAAAAAAGTCAATACCTACCTATTACATATTAATTATAAAAAATAATATTTGTAATTTATGTGCTGGTCTGATCACATCAAAATAATAGTTAAAACTCATTCACTTGATCATTCATTCGTTCTTAGAGCATAAGCATTTGTTCTCTTTGTCGCAGCACTACGACTTTTATTATGGTATTCGACATGTGTTTGGTATCGTTTTGCTATCGCAATGTCGTCATTTTCTTACACAATCAAAGTGCGTTTTCTTCGTAATTATATTATAGTTTGGTAATCAAATTATACTTACGTGTGATAGAAAATCCCGTTCTTGGTAAAATTTGTATTCTCAGATCGTCTTTTGCACGAAAATACAGCACAATTCACCATTTTTGCGGAGCTGCGATCGGCGACATGTGTTCTTACAAAATGACGGGTGTTCGAGACCAACTAGTTTTTATAAACTGTCACGATCAAATTGGTCATGTACTTTGGTGAAAGGGGAGCGTGTATTTGCCATCTCCCGTTCTTAATGCTCTAAGTTTTGCTAGCATGTTTTGTTAGTTTGTTTTGTTATTTTGAGGTGCAGGAGATACGCCATAAGTTGGTCTAGGCTTGGAACTTGTTAGCGTTTGTGGGCGCTTGCCAAGCCTTGGCAAGCGTGTAAACTGGATTCAGAGCATTTATGGGGTCGATACACGCCTCACACGCACAAACAACTGTCATTTTGACGACATAACATGACACTTCGGAGCTCGATAGTTATGGATTGATCGAAGTTTGATTTTCGAAAAAAACGATTGTTTGTTTATTTACAAACTGTTCAGTCAAGTTTTCTATTTATTTTACTAACTTAGAATGGATGAATTGAGAGGTCCTAATATTCAAATAGTGCTGCATTTAAAAGAAGGTATGTACTTGTAAGTAAAGTTAAAAGTTTATTGAGCCTGGGGGAAATTTGTAGACACCACCACGTAAGACACACATTTTATATTTCAGGTCTTGGATTTGGGTTCTTGCGAACGCCTTTTATTGTTAGCGGTTCTTTAAATGGATATATGCTGGAAACCGATCCCGTAGTGCCATCACATGCGCCAGTGTTTGATGCGGAGTTAGTTTGGGAGGCCGACAAACGAAGGTTTCGAAGGTGAGTTGCATGTTTCTTTCAGCTGTATTGCCTTGCTTGTTGCCCTATTGAGCGTTCAACAGGCATGATATAATTTATAAGAACATTAATTTATTACACCTCAACATTTATTTATTATTTTAGCCTAAGGGTTCAGAATGTACCCATAAAAGTTGAAGTGTATGCAACGGGGACTCAAGGACGAAAGGATAAACTGGGATACTTACTCCTCAGTCTGCTGTCTGCTCAACCATGCCCTTCTAATAAAATAAATGATGCAAGTAACTCTTTATGTGTAGGAATCACTTGGTTTTCTAACCATTTTCAGTATTAATATGTCATTATTGTATAAAGTTAGAAGGTATACACTGTTGCTACATAACTCATTGTAATATCAATATGATGAAATAAAGTAAAAATATGCAACATCAATTCGATCCTAACAGCGATGTGAATACTTTTTATGCATTCATTCTAGATTAAATACTCATGGCACAGACTTCTCGGGGTGCGGTCAGAAGGGAAATGTTGCCATCCTCAGATACTAATGAGTCTCTCCATAGAAGACAGAGTTAATACTCCAACACCAGTAAGATTTATCAAGACATAACTAGTATTTGCAGTATGAAATGCTCATTTCACAGTCTATCAATAATTATACTATTAGTTTAATTAAACATAAAACAAAATTTCTACAAAACTAAAGTTAAATAATTGAAACTTACCTGGAACATGTGAAGCTATATTCTTCCACCTCTTTCTCACATCTTTCTGTATTGTCAATAAAGATTTGACTTCAAGGTTTAGACGAGTGTGTGTAATAATAAACTGTGTTTTGTATTTTAGAGAAATGAACTGCGAATGTTTCATACCAATGAGATAGCATACCCAACTAATAATACTAACACAACAGCAGCGTCAGGAAGGACAGTTTTATTAACTCTAGGTAAAAACAACATACAAAAAAAATGGCAAAGTTTATCTTCCATCATTGAGGAGCACCTTATAAATTAATCTATAGGAATCTGTAAAAGTGTTTTATTTAAATAATTTTGTATATGATGTTTTTATGTAGGTGAGAAATGTTATTTCTGTCTGTATACATATAATGTATACATATAACAGCAATCTCAAATTACACCTATTGTGGATTACAAGTTTACAGCCAATATTGTTATTAAATACAATTTATTAATTTCTTTTTATAATAAGTGCTTAAAGCTTAATAGTTTTATATTATGTTTTCAGAGGAGTACATGATAGAGAGCAAAAAGACAGTTACATCTCCAGATCTCCAGCCGAGACTGAGTTGTGAGGAGGGCCTCATTCAGATTGGTACTGGAAAACAGTTGTTTATTCTCAGTTTAGTCATAGGAGCTGTGGAGAACTTGGATATGGTGTGTTTTCTATTAACGTAATATTTTAGCAAGTTTAAGTTTGAGGTCTGAGTTTGACTTATTGTATTTTTCCATTTCAGTTGTTGCCTGAAAAGACTTATAGTAATCCAGTAGATTGTTACATCTCATACTCAGTTTTCACACACGACATCATGACAGACAGGTATTTGGTCTATCAATTATTTTAAAACAACACATAAAATATGTAGTTAAGTAGGTTCCTATTCAAAATAATAGGCCTGACTAATTGTTTAACTTAAATTTTTGAACATACATTGTGTGGGAATGGAATTCAGCGTGAGGTGATTGGGATTGGAACGAGGATGGAAAGGGGCGGAAGAATGAGATGGAAGCTAGGAGAAAGTCATGAAAGACGATTAGGACGTAGAAATAGAAAATTAAAGTAATTAAAAGATTCAGATTGTTTTACTACACTGCAAACAAACCCTACATATAATGTGAGTAGACTTATTTTATTATTGACTTTATCAAGCATGTTATACTTTCTTACATTATACTTAAATTGTTCTAACTTCGCCAATTCTTATTTTAGAAATGATATACAGCATGTTACAAAAGTACCCCTAATGCCGAATTTGGTAGGGAGGGACCATCAAACTGAACAACTTTTACTTTGGGACCAACTCTCAAATCGAAAAAAAGTCAGCTGTTTCATACATTTTGATATTTTCGATTTTAATTTTTGTATGAAACAGCTGACTTTTTTTCGCGATTTCGGAGTTGGTCCCATAGTAAAAGTTGTTCAGTTTGATGGTCCCTATTTACCATATTCGGCATTAGGGGTACTTTTGTAACACCTTGTATAAATAAGGGTTCCTTTTTACCATTTTGGTACGGAACCCTAAAAAACAGATATATTAAATCAAATGTAGATGAGATTGCCCCACGTACCCCTTAATGCAACCTCGCGTATCCCTGGCGGTACGCGTACCACTAATACGGAAACACTGCTCTATTGATTGAGGCTTAAAATATTATCCAATATTTCCATGGAGGGTGCGCACGCGCGACACATCGGGCTCGGTACAGTTCAACCAGCGCACAATGCTGCGTCTGCGCGCGTCACTGGACTCGCTGTCGCGGTACTTCGCGCACTGCCCGCATCTGGTGGCAAGAGTCTGCGCTAGCGACGCCCACATAGGTACAGTCAGCGCCAAAATTAACTGAGCATTCAGTGATCCCTTTTTTTGCATAATGTCTTTATTCCTAATTTGCTTTGGCATTTTTCTTGCCATAATTATACTTTGCCATCATTGTTTTTTTGGCATACTATTTATATTGGCATAATAATTATCATTTGGGCTAATTTGTTTTCACATAATGTTATTAAATATACTGTCAATTCGCCTAATATTATTTAGATATAAAGATCAAAAACAATAAGAATAAAGATTTTTAACGTATTTTTTATTTTCGTTCAAAATAGTGTAATCACTTAAAAGTGGGTAGACACAAAAGCAGGGAGACGGGGGACTTTGTGACTAATTTGTTGTCTGAGAAAAACGAAAGTTTCAGAGATAATTTTCGTTTCATAATATCTACTAGTCAATCAGACTATAATAATGCATTGTTATCTGCTTTTTAAGTGTTAGCAGCTGACTTAGTTAACACTTAAAAAACTGTAACAATATAAAGAACACATTTCTGTAGGCATATGCAGCATGGATCTCCGCAAATTAGTGCCTACTGAGGACTTATCGGAATTCAAGACACAGTTTTGTAACTCGGACGACGCTCTCACTATCCACGAGCGCTGCTACATACTGCGGTGTGACGGGGTGACGCCGCAGGACTCCCGGCGGCCATACGTCGATATTGAAATGAGTCTTAAGTACGTGGGTGTCAAGAAAGAGGTCCAGGTAACTCTGTGGTTCAATATTAGACGTGTTGTTCTTAGAGCCGGATTAAGTCGGGGACCCTAGGTAATTACTCTGACTGTGAATCGTGTGTTGTTAAAATCATTGCCTTCTACCCCGCGGTTCCGAGTACGATTCCCGGCATAGGCATGGATGTTGTCTAAGGTGTTTTCTATACATATTTATTTACAAAAGTATACAACGTGTTAATGAATGAACCAGAAGTAGGAAAACCGTTTCTTCGGACCAGCAAACTGAACAACTTTTACTATGGTACCAACTCTGAAATCTCGAAAAAAAATCGGCTTTTTCATACAAAAAATTATTAAACAAAATATCAAAATGTATGAAACAGCTGATTTTTTTAAACGGAAATTGAATAACCCTGACTATCAGATCACTTTTTTTAATTTTGTAGCTTGTTAGTCCACCTAGTTTACAGCGCGAGGCTTCTATGTTCATAGACACAAAAACGTATGCATCTATGCTTAAAACCATATTTTTTTTGCTACACGTATTAATGATTAAACTGATATACACAGAAGTCTACAATCCACGCGGCTCGCAGTGCGTCTCGCTTAGAAAGTGGCCAACAGGATACTGATAACCCGCGCCCCACGCTGGGATACTCGGGCGGCAGCTGTACCGACGTCGGCAAAGACACTGCACCAATCACATACACTGACATCAATATTAGTAATACTGCCAGGTGAGTCATAGTGTCGCTGCAGTACAGTCAGCCAAAATGATCTCAGCATTCAATTCAAATCTACCAAAATAGTTAATCATTTGACAAAAATCAACCTTTTTTTAAAGTCTCTAAGGTGCACTTTCTTTTGCTGTCTGAGAACAAACGAAAGTACATCTTAACGTCTTGAGATATGGTTCAGGTTTGATTGAATGCTCTGATCATTTTGGCGCTGACTGTACAATACACATGGGTGTTACACTTCGTGACTCTCCTCATTTTCGTTAACTGTCTTATTTCCCGACTTGTTCCGATTACCTTAGTTTTGTTATTTCCATCACAGTCCCATTAGAGTCAATGCGGAAAAAGAACCGTCCTGGGATTTCTGCTTGATTACCGTTTTTGTCATATTGACGGCACTGTTATGTCATTAAAGTGCATCTATCTTGACTTGATAGATATCAAGATATTACACACTATAATGACGTAACAATGCCGTCAACATGACAAAAATGGTAATCAAGCAGAAATCCCATGACGGTTCTCTTTCCGCACATCTCTTGTTGTTTTTATTTCTAGGCTCAACAGAGTTAATATACTTTTAACTGGCTCATTTCACCTGATCTAACGAAAGTTCTTAAGCACGTTAAGAACCAACTATCACTGAAAACTATCAGACACAAATATATCCTTGATCCTATTCTCAAATTTATTTTTCCAACAGGTATAGAGACGCGGCAGGCGATCCCATAATCCAGTCTAACGAAATAGCGGAGCTTATAAGGAAGATGTACGATTCATTCACTCTTAACCAAGAGAAATTACTGGCGACTCAAATTCGTCCCACCACAAGTGACATGCAAGTGCAGTGCGGGCCGGATCGTAAGGAGGCGGCAGCGTACTTTGATGATAATGAAGGAAATGAGACTAAAGGGGGTGGAGATGTTTGCCAGATGGATAGCGGCCAGGCGAGGATCAAAATTGACACGTAAGTTTAGCATACTATGTCACAGGTATACCTTCAGCTGTCGTTGCTAGTAAGATAGAACAAAAGAGGGCATAGAACGTATCCTTGTAGGACGCCTATCATGTTTTCACATTTTTTGTGTTGACAAATATCTACGTTATTTAGGGCTTACTTGACAGATGATTTGACAGTTGTGATATGAAAAATATGTCAAATCGTCTGTCAAGTAAGCTTACTTGACAGACGATTTGACATATTTTTACATTGTGAAAACCCAAAACTTACTTTTACATTGTGAAACAGGCTCTTAGACAAATAAGATTACCCTGAATTAGTATATTCTAATCATAACCACATAGAATACATAATATTAAAAAAATCGTGCATAATAAATTAATTTAATACTCTGTTACAGTATACCAGTGCGATTAGAGACAAGTAAAAGTGATACGCATATTTTACACGCTGAAAAAGGTATGTAAAATGATACAAGATTTGAAAGACTTCTATTTATTTTTATATTCGTGACGTGATAAATTGATTGATAAGCTAGAAAGTTGGTGAAACAACTTATTGTTCAAACTTTTCAGACATGGTGAAGAAAGCTTTGACGCCGAGAGAACGCGATGATATTATGCAAAAAGTTGTCGATGAACTTGAAGATTGGAAGGAGAAGCAACAAGAACTTTTTAAGTTTCAGGTTAGTGCTATCTCTTGAAATTAACACTGTTAAAATTGATTTATTTTCTGGGTGAGAATAATACTGTAAAATGAAAGATTAAGCACTCGTTTATGAGATATTAGTGGTTTTACCACAAAAGATTTTAAAACACTGTTTAAATGTGATACAGATGCTGACTCTTTTAAACAATATTGTCAAAAAATAACAGCAACAGTCACAGTGTCTAAGTTAAACATTTGTTAAACAGTGTTTCCGGTCAAGTCACACTAATCACTTCATCCCAAAGTTAGCAAAGTTACACTATGGTGACACCTGTATTCACAAACAACATTCAAACGAAACGACTTTTGACTACGCGAAAGCATTGCGTTGAAATAAAGCTCTGTGATTGGTTCGTTTGTTTTACGTATTACGTGTGATTGGTTCGTGGGACGCTGTGCGTCCGCGGGCACTGTGAGACCTCGTAGTAATTTTTGAGAAAACGGGTGTAATTATCGGATAGAAAAATGCGATCAAAATGCTCTTGCTCTTCGTTCGCACCACACAAAGATGCCCGTTTCAGGGTTCAAACCCGGGAACTTTGGTTGAAAAGACAGGATTGCCGCTGTTGTGCCAAGGGTCGGCAATCATTCTTATCTCGTCACATTCTTTCATTTATTGGTAAATTCATGCTAATGCAAAGTCGAAGCGCATCGAAGTGAGTTAATATAACAAATTCAACCTTATATCAACAACGAAATGCTTATAATATGTTTTCTGAGATAAAAAAGACGCGCGTTAGTAGGTGAAAATTGGGGTTTCCAGATCAGAGATCTGGAAACCTCCAATTTTCACCATTTTTTTTTATAATATTTCACTATTCATCTAATCAATAACCGAAAATGAACTTTAAAAAGTACCTTATAATATATGGTACCGAATTGTTGATCTTTCGATATATTCATTATTAAAATTATCTGCTCGAATGCTAATTTGAATCTTTAGAGAATTCACCTAATCATTTCAAAAAGTGTCATTTAGGTAGGTAGAAAGTTGTGAAGAAGATTTTTTAAGTAAAAAAAATGTATTTTTTATCTTAATTTATTGGATATAGTTAAAAAATATCATTTTCTCTGCACCACTTGTCCAAACAGAATACATTTTTTAAAGCACATATATTGTTATGATGTACACAGCTAATAATATCTGAAGCACATGAATATTTATCATACAATGTAACTAAACTAGGACAGTTTCTATCTTCTAAATTATATACTCTATTGTTATTAAACATATCTTTAATCCATAAAACTTTTTCATGACCTTTAGTTAATATACATTTATTGTTTAAAAAGTCGCTTATATTGTTCTTATAGTTAAAGTATGGCGTGTATCCTTCATTCCAATAAATTCCTCTATTTTTCTCTATCCAGGCTACTTGTAGGCGTTCTTTTTTCGATAATTCATAAAATGGGTATGGTGGTTTTATTAACAGAACAATTATGCGCCTATTCCACAGGATCGCTATTTCCTTTGGAATAAATTGGTTATATTCGTCCTTGAACCCTTGTACATCCACGATCACATTCATGATAGTTTTCTTACAATGTTGCTTAGAGGTTTGTATTCGAAAAGCCGATCATTTATTATCAGACAATAAGCAGTTGTATTATCTGGTATCTGTTCTGAACATTCAATTTCTATCCGAACATCAACAGGTCCAGTTTTAAGAGAATCGTTTTGCCTTGAGCAATCAATTACGAACAATGGAGCTTTTTCCTTAAACTGAACCAAGTTAAGTAACGGATCGACAGCAGCGCTGTAATACGACTGACGAAAGTTAGCGTACATTTCATATAATATACTGTATTTACCTTCATCAAATTTCAGATTAAGTGAGTCATATGGAAAATATTGTGAGTTTAAAAATAACTTAAGGTTGGTAACTTTACAATGATCAAACATCGATGAACTTTTAGCACTATCATTTTTTCTATTGGTTTGTAAGCCAAAAATTACATATCTTGGTTTTTCTAACTGAGAAGCAGTTTTGACTGACCATGAATGCTTAGTAGTTTTTGGTAATAATGGATATTCGTATAGGTCCCAATTTCTAAATGCCAACTGTATAGGACGATTTTTTTCTAAATGTTTGAGTAACATCAATTTATTGCGATCAGCAACTTTTATATGAGGGACACGCCATTGAAGTTTTTGAATTTCTATTGCTATATTATCATTTTTATCTAAAATTACACAGTTTAAAACAGAACTACTTCTATGTAATATAAGTTCATGTCTACAATTTATAATTATTCTGTTATAATCTTCAGCAAATCCCAATATTTTACTTAATGGGATAACACCACTAAAATGACCATCTTTCAGTTTTGTACCGTTTAAATTCCATCCCCAAACTGCTGCTGCTTTATTTTCGCCTTCATTCATAGAGATAAAAGATTTAATCGTCGTAGTAATTCCAGCATTTTTGATGCGATCTATTTCAACACCGTTTAATTCATACCGTATATCTTGAAACAAATATGAGAGTGGGTTGTTGATAAAACTTATTTCTTTTTTCACTGCTGGGTCTTTAGAAATCACGTGCGCGAAGCCTTCTATGTAGATAGAACTGCCTGAAGGTAGTACATATGTATCTTGTTGGTGAATAGGTATTCTAATTTCATCATTGTCTTTAAAGCTGTTACTATATGGATTGTAACTATGAATTTCATAGCTCTCAATCGAATTATCATGATTTGGTAGATCTGTGATTTGCAACATTTTGTAATTTAAATCCAAGATCTTTTAAAAATATTTTATTTTCTTTAGTTATTTTTTTTGTTTTTACAACACTGAGACGTCTGACTCCTTTCAACATAGAATGCGAAATATCACGTTTGTCTTTTGTAGTGAGATTTTTATTAAAAATTATCATGATTTTTTATTTAATAAAAATATTAAGATACTATGTACCAATCATCGGTTTAGTATAAACAATTCTTATCTAGCTTCTAGCACAGACAGTTAAAGAATGTGCATATAGTACTGGTTGTTATCGTATTTATATGTATTATAACTTGAACAAAGTAAATACTAAATCATTACTTAATTCTAAATGTTTACATATTTCTGCTCCAAAAAGACTTTAAAAATTTTAAACATAAATGTCCACAGTTGTATAAATGATTTTTTTGTAAATTATCATAGTTATAATGTATATTTGGTCCTAAATATTTTATCAATTCTTTTGGTGGTTTTAAGTTACCGTAACTGTCAAAATATTCTACGTTATCATTTAATTTTCCATAGGCTACCCAATGAGTTCCAGAGTTTTTAGAAGTGTCGAGATTTATGACACCGCATTCTGCCGGGTAAGGTTTACGTGGTAATTGGTCTCTCATAAATACACCTCGAAAAAAGGGAATATTATATGAATGTTCCATAATATCAATATTCGTTAAAGCTCTTTTGGGCAGCCTAGAATTTAGTTTTTTTTCTTGGTAACGTAAATTCCTAGTCCCTCTTTGTAGGGCTTCAGATGTAATCCTTTGCCAATGCATACTGCTTCTATCTGCTTATTATGCCTTTCCATTTCTGTCAATTGTTTTTTGGCTGTTTTATATGCGTTTACGGCCTTTGCGATTCCGGCAACACCCCCCACCAAACTACCGGCAGCAGATAAGCCGGCAAAAATCGGTATTAACGGAAGAAATCCACCAGTTTTAGGTACAGGTATAATTCTCGGTAAGTTAATAGATGAGTCTGATGCTAATTCTTGCGCTGTTGCATATGCTAATTCCATTAAAGCCTTTTTACATTTAGGTTTAATGTTCTTTATATGTTTTTTGGTACGTGAAACAACGTTCTTAAAGGTTTTCTTCAAGCTTGTCCCTGAAGACGATACATCACGTTTATTGTTATTATTAGTATATGTATCTTTGTACTTTGTTTCTTTATCACAAAACTTACCAAATCGATTTTTTTTCATTTTATTAAAATTTAAAATTTAAAATGATAATATTTGTTTTGCAATGGTCTATATCGTTTTAAGAACTGATTACGAATGAAGAAAGAATAATGAGCAATGACTTAAATACATACATAATTTAGTGTTGGAAACTAAAAAATATATTTGATTTATAATATATTTGATTTGTTAATCCAACTGTTCTCGCTTGTCGGGAGACCTAGCCATTTAACATATACAAAGTTTCCTTTTCTTTTTAAAACTCTTTCAACTAAATAAACATCATGATGTTTGGTTTTTTGAAGTTCCTGTGGATAAAATGCTCCAAGTATCGGTCGACATTTAGAATCTTCTAATAAATAGGTTATAGGGTTAGTTTCTTGTACTTTATTAATCTTGAATATTTCTGTGGACCAATTAGGTGTATAACCCTTATCAAAACAAGCTTTGTGTTTGCTTATTCTCACATAATCACCGACTTGAAACTTTTTATTTTTTTTTATTTCTTTAGAATGAGCCAGTTTTATGTACCTTTTCATTACTCTTGCTTTATTATTATGACAAATCGTTGCCGGAGGCTGACCGACAGTTCTATGCATGGTGTTATTGTACTCATTTATTTTTTTATTGAGTACTCCATTATTCCATTTGTAATTCCCATTGATATAAAATTCTTTATACAATTTACTCTTTAAAGTTCTGATGAATCTTTCAACAATGGAAGCTTTTTTAGTGGAGTATGAAGAGTAATGATTAATATTAAACTTATTCATAATTTTTTTGAATTGGTCATTATAAAATTCTTTTCCAAGATCGGTTTGCAGATTTTTTGGAATACGTCCGGTTTTTAGTATTGTTTTGAAAGCTTGACATACATGATCTTTATTCTTTTGCTTTAGTCCAATAGCCCACGAAAATTTTGTGAAACAATCAATAACTGCCAATATGTATTTATTACCGTTATTAACTTTTGACATTGATTGCATATCTATTAAATCTGCTTGCCAAAGATCGTCTATATCTTTAAGTAGTACACTTCTTCTTGGATAATTAGTTCTAGCATTTTTACAGATTTCATTTACAACATCTGCTTTGCTCATAATGCTTATTTAATTTTCCTGCGAGATCTTTGATATCAACACTTTTTTCAAGTTTTTGTATTCTGTTTGTTAAAGTTACAATTAACTTATTAACATTCACAATTTCTTTTAAAATATTAACTTTAAATTGATCTATGTAGTCTTTGTCGAAGCTAGAGCAGGATATGAATTCACTCGACGATGCCACAATCTTATCCTCTAGATTTATGTGTTTAATTTGCTTTTGAGTAGCTTTAAACTCACTATTGAGTTTATCAACATTCATGATCTATGTTCCTTATGTTACTAATCACTAATAAGCGGTGCTAAGCTTTTTATTCTTTTATAATGCCAGCTTCTGTTAGTTCTTCAATTATAGATAAAATTTCGTTATCATGATTAGTATTACCAGCATTTTTTGACGCAATCAATAGTTTAAGCCTTTCTATCAGTTCGTTGGGATCGTCCCAGAAAATATAATCTGTATTACTTTTATATTTCTTATATTTTGGTATGTGACTACCACCACTCTTTGTTTTATTCGAATTTTTGTTTTCAACCATATTTTGCTGAGAAAACAATGGTTTGATGATTTGTCGATATTTTAAACCTTTGTCACCCTTCATTTGACCGTTCGGATCAAAGTTTCTTTTATGAGCATTTGTGTAATGAAGTATATCTTTATAGGTTATTTTATCTTTTTCATTAACAATTTTGAGATTAGGTTTGTTGCGCATAAGAAGTTCCTTTAAGCCTGGTGTTAATTCATAATGTTTATTACCAACGCTCACAACATAATTTCTATTTGTCAGCGAAGCATTACTGGTAGAAGAAAATGATACTTTAGAGTTGCCTATCATCAATTTTTTGTTTTCACTGCGTACCCCAAACGGTACATTTATATTATTATCATGAATGCCAATTACTTCATCCCTTTCTAGCGACTTGAGCGTATTGTTTAAATTTTTATAAGGACTTCTGTCATCGTCAGTATAATCGTAGTATTCAGAGCTTTCATTTGAATCTACCTGTGCGTTCTTACTAAAGTCTTCATAATCTAAAGAAGAGTTTTGATCATCATCTTTATCACGATTACTCATATCAATAGACACATTTAGGGAGGGCTTATATTTGTCATTAGCTTTTATCATTGTCTCCAAATTATCTGTGATTGGTTTAAATACCTTTCTAAATTTCAAATTAGCAGCATCTTCATCATTTTGAATTTCCTTTATTTTATTTTTTATATTATCTACAGATTTTATCAGTTGTTTTTTAATTTCCGTGTCCATTATTTGAAACTATACCCAACCGCTTTTTGCTAATTTTCAAACACTAATAACTTATTTTCAAGAATATATATTATTATATACGTAGTTATTCTATAAATAAATGTAGGTATCAAGGCCTTGTCTATATCTTCCTTTATTAAGAGCACAATCTTTATTTATGGTTAAAAAGCTAAATCGATCTTGCCATATCATCATGCAAAGCTTTTTAAATTCCAGCCAGCCAAAATCTGTAGTTACATGTTCATTATAGATGTGTTTTAAATTAATATCATCTTGTTTGAATATAATCAGGAGATTGACATTATCACGTATTAATTGTTTAGGTATTTTGGTATAGGTTTGTGACAGATAAAAACAATCGATCTGTCTATGCCTGCCCATAGCAAAATAATTACGAATATTTATCTGATTTTCACATGCGACATCATCAAAAATCATTATTGAATTTTTCAAAGCATCTTTAGGCGAAATCACATCTTTGTTTTCATTAAAAACAAATAACTTCGCGTGAGGAACGTGTTTTATAACTTGGCGTAAGAAACAATATTTCGGTTGAAAAGCTGTTTTTGAGTACAGATAAATGTGTTTAAATTTAAGACCGTTTTCATGTAACAGTAAATTTAGCATTACATTAGTTTTCCCGCAATTCGAAGGACCACATATTACACATCGGATCGTGTCAGGCAAGAGTATACTATGTTTAGCTTTGTGTGCAATATTTTCTATTTTTATGTTGTTCACTTCTAAAGTGTCAGATTGTTTAATGAACTTCATTGTAAATGAGACTAAAATATGCTACATGCCTTTATATAGGTGGGCATGGGCAGGTAGTTCAGCATTGGTATATAAAAAATTAACAACTTATGCATCATTATATAATTTATTAAAATTAGAGTACAATATTTTATTAACAACTTATAAATAAGGAATAATACATATAATATTTAGGGTTATGGTTTCACAAAAAAAATAAAAAAATAAACATAGTGTAATATTATTGATCTTCACAATTTCATGGTACTTACTTATATTACTATTTAATGATATCGTAATACAAATTTACTTAGACACTATAACTATGTGTATATTAAGAAATTAAACTTTTAAAACAATGTTTTACAGTGACCCCAAGGTAACGTTTCTGTTTGGTTTGGAAGTATCTGTCTCTTATCATCACTTTTATTCAATGCTACTTTCCGAATTTCTTGAGAGTATAGTACATGTTTGCTGGATTTAATTATGTTCATTTTACATTTAAAATTTGTTTCACTTGTTAAAGCTTTGTTGTAATGAGATAACTTTAAACGACTAGTTACAGCTTTAGATATTCCTTTTGCTTTTGTAATGTGAGTTTTTAAACTGTTTATACAATAAAGCTTCGCTCTCAGACCTACAAATTCACATATAACATCACCTCCAAGTTCATCTTTAAACAGACCTGGAATTTTAGCATTTACTCTCGTGATGTTATAGCAATTGTTATCCTCGAAATTACTGGTATCGAATTTTGCAACGTCACTTTTTATGTCTTCATAAAAATCCTCAGTGTTTATGAAATACAAAAGGCTATCTGTGTCTGTATAACATAATCTTGCCCGATTTTTATATTTATTTTTAATGAAATTGTAATGAAACTTGTATAAATGTGTTTTTGCATATTCTAGAACTGTAAATCCTATATAGATAGGTCTGTCTAAGACAATTTTTTCAGGACTCAATTGCAGAGCAACAAAGTTTTCAGAAAAAATAGCAATACTTTTTAGATTTGGCTTGGCAATCAACTTTTCCGCGCCGAGGTGCTTGTTTGTTGTGTTATTAACATCGTCCCACATAGTCACTAATTTAACATTGACTTGTTTGCGTCTATTTTCAATCGTTTTTCCAAATATAGCATTATTAAGAAGTTTAAAAAAATCTTTTTCAAATGCAGACGTTGAAGCTTGCCGTAACCTTGTATTCAAGTCAATATATTTTTGTAAAAAAAATTCTTGTCTAAAAGTTAGGACACGGTGAATTTTTTTTAATATAAGTCCATTTTGTAAACATTCTTTCAAGTGGACGTAGTGAATAACATAGTTGAATTTGTCATATAAATTAGCAATTAATTTAGATGTTTTTCCACCAGGAGGTATGAACTTCTCCGCAGCAAATGGTAAATCACTATGCATATTATGTAAATTCCCGGGATAAGCCAAATCTACTTCTAAAATGTATCCATATTCAGAATCATCAGATATCGTAACTATATTTATGGTGTTAATTTCATCGATTGTCAGAAAGCGGAATTCTGAAATTGGCATTTTCATTGTCATCGCATAACCGTATAAATTATTACAGTCAAGGTAAACTAAATAAGTTGATTTTTGTGAAGCATCATAGTCCGGTAAATATTTATTATTGGCTTTAGCGTGACGTAGAGAACATTGTGCCAAGCCCCCACGAATTCCTTTTTCCAATAATTCATACATTTGTAAATCATTTATTAATTCTAATTTAACGTCTGTATACAGTAACATCGCATCCCAGCTTAAGCTAGGTGCTGTAATATAGTAGGCTGGATCGAGTTGATAATGATGCAAACAAGTCTGTCTAAATTTTTCAAATACATCAGAAAGAAGTAACACGTCGGTCTTTAAATATAAATCTGTATATTCTCCAAGCGTTTTAATATTAAATGAGTGCCAAATATTTTGAGCATGGGTATACTCATCATTGCTAATATGTTCGCATTTCAAACTATTGTAAAAACAATGTTTAGGTGGAAGTCGAGTCTCATTATATTTTGAGTTCGCATTAATATAATCATAGGGATAAATTCCTTTTTGTCTTAGTAGCTTCAACTGATTATAATTAATATATGGAAATTCTTTTGATAAGTTAACAAAGTCAATTTCAGTCAAATTCTCGGCTAATACATTTAAACTTGAATTAAGGAATTGAAAAGAATCTATAAACTTAACTTGAATAGGCCTTGGAGTATTCCTTGTTTGAAATATTTTCGTGAAAGACATATATTTTTCTTTGGTTTTTGGTATTATTTTAAAAGCTCCTTTATACTTCGCTAATTCTTTAATAAATAGGTGAGAGTCATAACCAGCTAAGTTATGAAAAATAACGGGGACAAACGGACATACTCGATACATTAAATTACAATGAGAGTGAGCTGCGCCTCGGTACTGAGATGTAATATGATCGTGATCCATTACTTTGTCATCAAAGAGCAAATGGTTACAGATGTGACATTTTGTAGCATTTTTGTAATCATTTTCTTGTTCTATTGTTAAAGACGTCATTGGCATTTTATTTGATAACATACTGTAAATGTTTTCTAAATCATCAATCAATTTTTTTATAAATACTTCTACACAATCAGGTCCTCTATATGTAACATACTTATTTAAGTCCTGATCATGCGAACAGCAAATATAGTAACCAAAACATGAAGGTTCGTGAACCTTATATGTTCGAGTGTTTTCAGTTTTACTTACGCTGCAATCTAGCAAAATACTTTCGAAGTCTGCATAAATAACGAAATTAATTTTTTGTTTTCTTTCAAAGTTTTTAAACTGAAGAATACTATTTTTTTCAGGCAACACTGTCAATACATTAGGACACGTAGTATGCTCACAAATTTTTTTTTCACTCGTGAATACTTGTAAGCATGTCTCACACAGATACATTTTACCTTTATGTTTACTTATTTGACGTCTGACTAATCTCAATAGATTTTTTATTAAGCAATAATGACCACAACCTTTTCGTTCAAAGTATAGTAAATTCACATGGTGTTTTTTTCTTAAACTTGTCACGTATAAAGGACCAGTGATCATGTTTTTATCATCTAGTCCATATATGTTAACACTTATATTAGGATTAATCTTTTCGAACATTTTAATATCATAATTCGATGGTGGAAACGATAGACCATCTATATTAAACAGTGTTGTAAAATATGGGTATGAATCTGTTCTGCAAACATTAGATTTTGCTGGATATAATGCTGCTGCAATACTCCATAAAAAGCAATAGTTATCATTGTTTTGTACATTTAAGCAACTCCTCGTTTTTTTTATATCATATGGTAAATCAATGTAAGAACCCCCTTTCAAAGGGGAATATTTATTAATATTAACTTCTAGGTGGCTTATAGAAAAACAAGACCAGCCAGATTCACGGTGCTGGAATTCCGACAGTTTTCTCTCAAATATATTTATTGTTTTCAAATATAATTCATTTATATCAGTACTATTATATATGATTTCGTATTTTGTGTTGAAAGACTTAAGCTCTTGCTCACCAGATCGTGATAGAATAAAGTAAGCAAAGAGCTCAAAGTTTAACTTAACACAATTATGTTTAATCAGACAATCATTAATTAACTTTAATACTTGATGCTGATTATCCATTAGGAAATCCTCAGGTGTAAGGTATTCCATCGATGGATTCAGTTTGTAAGTTATTATTCTGTTTTTAAAAGCCGTAGCTATAATATCAATATTTTCATAATCAGTTTTTAATATGCAATTAGATTTGTGTAAATTCGTTCTCAAATGATACAGATATTCATTTTTTGGTATTTCAGTGTGACAATTTTCACAAATAATTATATCATTGTAATTTGTTCTTTCTGGTATCGGTGAAACTGTAAGAAAAGAAAAATAAGAAATATGAAATTGTTATAAAACTTCTTTAATATATAAGTAAAATTATATCAATGATAACATGATTTATTTAAATGTCTAGCGTAAGTTTAACCTATGTTACTTTTGTCTTCTAATCTGTAAGTATCGGTATTGATTGAATACAATAGGTAAGATAGTTTTCAATAAGTAAGGTAAATTATAATTAAGTAGTAAGTTTGAATATATCATTGTAATAGTGATTAAATATCCTAGTAGTAACGTATATTGAAATAGAATAATAAAGTATGTTATTAAGTGTATCGTTATATTTTTATAATATGTAGTTATAGTATAGTTATATTATAGTAATACCTATCTATCTATTTATTTTTTACCATAAAGCACTATTATAGTTACTAACAAATGTCTGGGGGCAATTCATAAATTCTTTTCTGGTTGCCATAATAAAATTAGCTAGGTGTTGCCATGCATCCGTGTTATCATACGTTTGATTTTTGACGGTCACTATAGCTTGCCGCCACCTATGTATCGGCTGAACTTTATCAATTTCATCGCACCGGTATATTTTCAAATCTATATAGTGCGATCCGGGCTTACGATCGAATGTTTGACGTGACTGACCGTTTGCAAGGCGTCGTGTTAGATAAGAAGTTAACGGGGCTGGTGCTTTACCGGTAATAGGGATATCTCCCTTCCCCTCGTCTTCACTGTCAGTTCCGAAGAGATCGTACGCCGTCGTGGGCTTCTTTGGAGGAATCGGCTTGAAATATGGTTTCTTCGAAGCTGATGACCGCGACGGTGGCAGCGGCGCCGGACTCGCTCTCGACGACGAACAAGATGCCCGAGCCGGCGCCGGCTCTGTGCGTGGAGATGGCGCCTGCTTGTTTTTCTTGGCTTTTTTCAGAGGTGGTGGTGGTTGAACCTCGTCGTCGGATGGAAAGAGGGTCTCTGCGTTTTCTTGAGACCTAAAAAGAAACAATAATTAAGTTGGCATTGTAACTTTAACAATAAAATATTCTTAATATAATATTAAGCCTCCATTATTTTTTATTGATAACGTGAACATTGTAGATAATTCATTGTTATATAATGATATGTTCTAATAATTACATTTCATAATCTGTCGCCTACAATTGTCATAAAGAGGCCCTTCAATACCATTTAATGAAAAATCTTAAGTATCATAAAAGGTAATGCTGGTATCGAAAGGTATAGTACAATTTAATAAGGGGATTTGAACCCCAGGCTCTGCAGTCGCACTCGCACTAATTTATAATCAAAAAAAAAAACCTTAGATATGAATACGATCTTATATAATTATGAATGATATACTACTTACATGTTTCCTTAGTGGTGAACAGAGGTTAATATTTTGTTGTTGATGTTTATTCCGTGCTCCTGGAAGCTGAATTAAGGTCCCTGATTTTCTCTCGCGTTTAAATAGCGTGAAATCCACGTGAGTTTTTCCATATAAGTAACGTACGCATGATCCTAAAATCCTGAATCAGGACTTATCCATAAAAGAATGCCTAGCAATAGTAAACAAAAACTTCAAATCTCAACCTTAAATACTCATAACTAAATCATATATTTATTTAGGCAGTGATCAAATAGCACCCGTTCCGGCATACTACTAAAATACTACGGCTTTACACATATAATTATTGTTCAGTAAACATATCAAAGAAATTGTAACAAACAGAAAATATATGTAAATTATTTTATTAGTAGATTATAATGTACAATCGACACCACCTCAAATGCAACACCAGACAATACTAACTATCCTTACTAATATTATAAATGCGAAAGTCCGTTTGTTTGTTTGTTACGACATGAAGCGATCATCGTGAAATTTGCATGTGAACGCAGGCAAGGATCTTTCATCCGAAAAAAAAAAAATATTTTTTCCCAAGGGATAGCAAAAAAAACTTTCCACGCAGACGAAGTCGCGGGCGGTTGCTAGTTGATAATAATACCAGAAAAAGTTAAACCATGCTATAAAGCAAACTTCATACACAGTGAGACCTACTTAAATTGGTACTTAAACTTTGTCCCGATATTCGTGGCTTTTACGGTTCTAAGTATAAGTTGCGTTCTATCTCACGGAATCCATCGTCGACACTCTTATCTCCTTGCTATACAGTTGAAACTCGTTTAATTCATCGGTCTTCGTAAGATAAAACAACATCCAACATCATTGCGGCAGCCGGCGCGCGGCGGCGGCGCCGCGCCGCTACCTACCGCATTCAATAATAGTGTCATATGAGTCGCGTTTACTTTTATGGTATTGATATAAACACATAATAATTGCATCAATTTTGAACTCTATGATCGAATATTAATTTAATATATAAAGGGATTTTCAAAAGAAAATAATATTAGTTATTTTTTATAAGCGACGCTGTTCATAATATTTCTAAATGTCGGTGAGTGTTTTTAATTTATAATAACAAAAATAATAATATAAAAATTAAATACTTGTTTATATTTAAATATATATAGTTTACTTACCATTAAATAAAACTGTAATTTTGATAAAATATATAGAAGTATTTCAGTTTCAATCAATATATCTTACGAAAACTACTCGTAGATACTATTTAAATTAACTTCCTTATTACAGTGTTAATATACTATTAAGTACCTACCTATTTATTTTTCAGGACTCCGAAAACGAGCTGTTTAACTTTGTTCCTATGAACACCGTGCACCAGCCGAGAACTGAAAAACGATTAAATCTCGAGCCTCCCAGCAAGAAGCTGAAAAATAACTCTTCCGTCTTTACCTATGCAAAAAAACGAACGTGTGGTGGTGGAAAAGTAATAAGAATAGAAATATATGATGTTGATCATTTTTCTAATAGCACAGATTCACTGTGCAAATGTGATGCAGAAATTTGTGTCCAGCATATAGTGAAAAATGTATACGTGGACGATATTTATAAATCGATTAAGGAACTTATTACTAAAGTTACAGACAATGTAAATATTTCTTAATAAATGTTATACTATAATATGGTACATATTCTTTTATTTACTCACACAAACATCGGCACCTCTAAGTATTGGAATAAAATAAATATTAGGCTCTACTAATTAGGGATTTATGAAATTGTATGAATGCATTTAACAAACAGAACATTAGTTCTGAAACGTTTATGCACAAATGTCTTAACACTACATGTGATAAGTGAAAAAAAATATCGGCTAAGTTACAACGAATTAAGTGGTCATTTCTACTGATAAAAAGCAACCTAATAAAAACGTGTTAAAAGAACCTAGATTTAGCCGCATTTTTATTTATTCTCTTAAACAACGTTGTTATTTTTATATGGAAAGATTAGTAGGAATAATTATATTGAATTCCAAAACAATGACGTAATCTCATCTTTCTAAGTACCTATATTAAGCGTCATTTGATAGTGAGTATCATTCCGCCTTCGGCGACACTGCAACAACATGCTGAATGACATAGTATTCGATTGCAAACATTTGCATCCGTCGAATCGACGAATATAACAGTGGTTTATTAAAAATGAATATATCGAAAGATCAACAATTCGGTACCATACGAGTGTATTATAAGGTACTTTTTAAAGTTCATATTCGGTTATTGATTAGATGAATAGTGAAACATTATAAAAATATAAAAAATGGTGAAAATTGGAGGTTTCCAGATCTCTGATCTGGAAACCCCAATTTTCACCTACTCGCGTTCTCATTTTTTTATCTTAGAAGAAATATAAGCATTACGTCGTCGGTCGTCGGTTTCTCGTCGTCGGGTCTCTCTAATGCGCCTCGACTCTGCACTAGCAAGAATTGACCCTATCCCCTTTAGTAATAAAGATTGTATAGCAGATGTATAAGTTACACAGTGTTTTGTCCCTTTCTTTTTAATGTCAAACTTAAATAGTTTGACAGAGAGTCACCACTGAGTAACTTATACATCTGCTATACAATCTGTATTAGGAGGGGGGTATGTGTTTAGTGAGTGAACGTTTTCCCAGCTGAAACGCAAAGAGGAATATCACCTCGAGTTGCTATCCAAAGAGTGGGAGAAGCAGCGGATAGAGCTGGAGTGCAAGCTGCGGCGCGGCGTGGAGCAGTGCCGCGCGCTGGCCGGCGACCTGGCGCGCGCCACCGACGACTTCCGCCTCAGGGGCTACAGGAACACACACAGGGAGCAAAAGGTATCCACTCACGCAACAACACAATCGTAAAAGTTATTATTGTACTTATACCCCCTTATTAATAAAGGAGAATCGGCACTCGCCATAGAAAAAATGCTTAACTTGTATACGATTGAATTTGGTGGCGATGGTTACTCTCTGTCAAACTATTTAAGTTTGACATTAAAAAGAAAGGGACGAAACACTGTGTAACTTATACATCTGTTATGTACAATCTTTTTTAGTAAGGGCATTAGTAAATAGACATTATTTCATAAAAAAATGTATTTCAATAAAACATTGTTGTAATCGTTTTAGCTTATTTCAATACCCTAAGTCCATTTCCTGTAAAATTTTCAAATGATCATAACTTTTTAAGCTACAAGGTAGACATTGATAAACGTGAGGGTAGCAATCGGGTAGCAATTGCTGAAGTAAAAATAATAACAGGAATTTGTATAGTTTACACAAATGAAGAGTGGACCAGCCATACTGATATCAGAATTGCTGGACATTTTGCAATCCCTTTATTTTGGTTTATAGTTAGGTAGCAATTAACTGACTGTAGGTAGCAAATAGGTAGCAATTTTTGGTCACCAGCTCGACGCGAACCGATGCAGACAATCGGCCATCCTGACGCTCACTAAAAATAAAGCCATTTATATTTGTGAAATTGATCAAATTCTGTCTTATTTTTAGGGCATGTAGAAAAAAGTCACAGATAAAAACGTACTTATACAATTCAGGTGTCAATGTCGCCGCTTTCGCGCTTTACGGTACCATAGAGACGGTCAACGCCGAGCGGTATTTTCGTTCTGGTGAACGATGTATTTAAAAAGCAGAAAGTGCGGAAATAACCCTTAATTTGTATGTATGTTGTTTTAGCTGCTGGAAGCAAAGAAAGCATTAGAAGCCCACTACACCGCGAAGTACCAGGAGCTCAGAGAAGCGTCCCAGAAGCTGGAGGACGATATGAACCATCAACTCAAGCTGAAGGATATGAGGATCGAAGAGTTGGAGGTCAAGATTATGTCGCTGGAGAAACAAGTTGATGTCCTCAAAGTGAGTTTGAATGATAATTTAGATTCTACTGCAATCATTAATAGAAAACAATGCGATAATAATCTTAAAGCAATCACTTTCCAGCCCCAGTGCCTTTTTGCTATTATAAAATTAATAATGCATGGAATTGACTTGACGATTTTGACAAACGATATCGCTTACCTTACCACAGACAATCAGAGCGTTTTGAAACGTCAATATCATAGATTAACTCTCACTTTTATTCTATTTGTACTGTCAATAAGCCACTTGAGTAGAGTGGCTGAAAGGTGTAGCATGTATCCTTTTAAGACAATATTATTAAATTAGACCATACATTATTTGTAACAACTTGATTATTTACCCGCACAGAATAATCTCAAGAACATTGAGAAAGAAGCAGAGAGCAAATATTCGGGGTTGACGAAAGATCAAACTGCCAGCCTTATACAAGAACTGGTAAGTGTATTATCTAATCTTATATATAAAAACAAATTACTGTTCGTTAGTCTGGCTAAAACTAAAAAACGGCTTGACCTATTGGAACAATTAGTACTAGGGTGGTGGTTTAGAAACAAAAAAAATAGGAAAATCCAACAGCGTAGCTAAATAATCGAAAATTTATGTATGTATAATAAGTTATATTAAAAAAAGTAGTAGTATATCAGATGTCTAACACCCATATTACAAGCTTTGCTTAGTAGGCGCTGTGTGAAATGGTTCCAAGCATATTTGTAACCATTTCGGATTACTTTTGGTAGCAGCAGGCAGCTAGTCAAATATAAATATTAGACAAACAACATCATAAACATTGCTCCGATTCCAAAGTAAGTAGCTAAAGCACTTTTGTTATGAAAAATAAGTGGTGAACTCCTGACTCCTGAATCAGGAGTTAGAAATATCTTATTGCACAAAAAACACCCTGACACATTATCGTTTTTTAACCGACTTCAAAAAAAAGAAGGAGGTTCTCAAGTCGACTGTATTTTTTTGATGTATGTTTTACCATAACTTCGCCTTTGTTAATAGTTTTTTTTACCTGAAAGAACATAGTTCAAGTGTGGCCTCATGAATTTTTTTCAGAGATCTGGCTAGAGGTTTTTTAATAATCCTAAAAAAAGATTCAGGCAGATTTTCAGGTATAACTTCATTGTTCATGAACCGATTAAGATGATTCATTTTTTGATTTTTTATAACAGCGTTGCCTAGAAGAAAAGCTGGATAGTGCGATGCAATCGAAAGCATTCTTCAAAGAGCAATGGGGCCGCGCTGTTAGAGAACTGCACCTTACGAAGTTGGGCACTCGACGACAACTGCTAGCGCAGCTGCAGCAGGACCGGAGGCAGCTGCAGGATATGGGGTATCTGTCTTTAATATATTATACCTACTTGCATATATAGCAGCCCTTGACGAGCTTCTTGCCGGTTCTTCTCGTTACAAGGTCTCCTGCTTAGGGTTTGCGAACCGATGGCGTAGCTTCTTTGACATTCACAGGTGCTTGTAACAGCCTAGACTGAATAAATGAGTTTTAAATTTTGAATTTTTGAATTTTATGGCAGGATAATTTTGCTGATTCACAGATCGTCCACCAGTCGGTGCATTACTAATTTACTGAAACAATTATGAAAGATGAATTATTTTGTACTGTGAACCGAATCAATGTAATACTTGTATATTTCAGATTAGATACAATAGTGGATGAGGACGAAAATTCGAATCAAAATAACGTCGACATAAAGAAACTGAAAGACGACTTCTACGTGGACTTACTAGCCAACACTCCAGCGTTGGACTCACATTCTCTAATCAGTACGTATCCATGATCATACTAACTCCTTTTGACCGATTTCAAAAAAGGAGGAGGTTTTTTGTTCGTCTGTATGTTTGTATTTTTGTTTGTCCGCTGATTACTCAAAGACGGCTGGGCCTATTGAAATGATTCAAACGTTATTAACATCAGGTTAACTGCCAAGTTGGTCCCATTTATTTTATTTGGAAATCAGTTCATCAGTTGCCTTTTGCACTCAACCCATTTTACTAGAATACCAGTTAATCTAAACTTTAACTAATAGTTTTCATTTATTAATTAATTCAATAATATCAGTTGCACTTTTTATGTATTTTGTAATGTCATCATGAGTTTTCTTTTTAAATAAAATTATTTTTTTAGGTGCAGGACTTAGCGGAATGGATATGTGCGACGAAAACAAGTTAGTATTATCTTTTTTCTTAAAGCTTTTGATGTAGCTTTAGGTTTTCTTATATATAAACTATTAAGTAAGTATTTTTTCTGATGAATTATAAAAAAAAGATGAGTTTATAATTGCATTACTGTTCCTAAATAACTATCCTACTATGAATAATTTAGTAAGTAACTGTTGTTATTTCCCTTGGCTTAAATCAACTGAAAAATCTAGGCAAAAAGCTCTTACTTGCTTTGTTATTTCGATTATTAACATAATAATTATAACAATTCAATATAACATAACATAAGTCAACTACAATCTTAATGGCGGATATCTTACCTCAGATTATCGGATACGATGCGCAGAACACAATGTCGATGCGCAATGGCACAGTGGCCAACTTAACAGCCGCCAATAAGATCGAAACGCATTATACTATCCTGTTGTATTTACAGTGCAATATTTTGCAGGGGCATCGGCAAGAGTCCTCTAAATGACAAGCTGTCGGAGTTGATATCCCAGCGCGAGAAGCTGATGCGCGGCCGCGCCGACCCCGCGCAGTTGCAGCGGCTCAGCGCAGAGATTCAGGCCATGCTGCTCAACACCGCCACGTAGACGAATCACTCGCTATTTGGAATTCGTGTTCCTAGTCATGTTACTAACGTTACACACGCACTTCATGTTACACACGCCCGACTCAATACCTCCTCAAAGCCACGCAGACTAGCCGATTCCCCAGCTGTTTTGACTTCATGTTTCTAGTCACAGGTTTGTAGATATACTCTTCCGACTGACACTCATGGTGGCCATGCCGCTAAATACCGCGAAAATAAATCGTACAATTGGCAGCCCTGTATGTCAGTCTGCGTGATCGTGTAATACCTCTCTTACGTACCATGGGCGACAGCGACGCTTAACCAGTTAGCAACAAATTGGTGTGCGCGCGTATCGCCCCTGCACGAACTAAACGTATGTTGTGACGGCGCGGCGTACAAGCGATTTTAACCTTAAAATAACCTGCTGCGTCGTTGTAGTTAGGTAATAGAGGTAACTCAACTTGAATGTATACTACCTAATGATAAAAATAATTGCTCAATATTATATAGATTGAAATATATTAAATTAATCACAAAGATGATCTGAAATAAAGGTATTTTTTAAAGATCTAGAAAATACTATTTTTTTACTTGGAATTTTATATAAAATCGATTTCATTTATTTTGTGCTAAGGGTTCCGATAGGGTATAACTACTATTTATTGAAATTGTGATATAGATTGTGCTAAGCAGAAGGCACCTGATAGCCCCCCGATATGGTATAGAAATCTAATGTATATTCCCGATTTTCCCGGAATTTCTGCTACAGACTTCGTATACATGCAGTAGTATGCGGGCAGAAGCAGCGCTTCGTTGTTGCTGTGTATTGGGATATTTCTATACCCCAACGCTTTTGCGGACGACATTGCTAAGAATTTAATTAGGTCGGTTAGGTTACCCCACCGACAGTGGCGCCGCGGTGAATTTAACTTAATGGCTGATTTTATCAAAATATAGACGAATATAGACTTGGAATTTGTGAGACACAGTCTAGTATTTTGAAGGTCTTTCCCAGTAGTAATTCTTAGAAGTAGACAGCAAAAGTATCAGAAACGGCCACTTTAAGCTCTTTTACCATCTAACAATAGCTATAAATACATTCCGCGTTTACTTTCAATAAAATAAAATATATTTTAAAAAAAATATTATGTACATCACGCGACTAAAATGATTGTAAGGATGTGTCGTATGAACTCCAAAAATTAAAGTTGCGTGATCCGTGCGTCAATAAGATACTATAGACTTGGACTTCACCAAAGAAGTTCTGTAGATGCGGCGCTGATATCGTTGTCATTGGCCAATAGAAAAAAGGCTATAAAACAATAGCAATAAGACATCTTATTTTATAAAATTCTGCGTGACTTCTTTCGTGACGTGGACATAGAGTTCGATTTGTCATTGCACGAGCACACGATATGTTCGCATCGCGTCTATAGGACGATGCCGATATTGCTGTAGCCTTGTTGCAGAACCTGGGGCCCATGCCATGCATGCAATCAATTTCCATAATATTGTAATTTACTATTTTACTTTACATTGTATATAAATTGAACTATTGTTATCTGTTATGTTTTATCAAATGAATAAAATTCATGGCATATTACAATAGACTTTTACTTTTAACATTAAAAATGTTCGGCTATATTTCCGAAAGTTATAAAAGATAAACGAAAGGCAGTAATGTCAAAAGATGCAGGAGGATGCGGGGCATCGTATGGTAGGTACCTAATTTTAAAAAACCGGTCCGTTTTTTTAGAATACTGCAATATGGGTATCAAATTAAAGGGCTTATATGGATTTCAAAAAGGTATATCATGACCGTAATATTTATAAACTAAAAAGATATATAATTTTTAAATTTGAGATTTTAGCATTCACAATACAATTTTTATAATAATATACTAGCAAAAATACAACTCTCATCAGATCTATCAAAATATAGATATTGTCAAAATACTTAGCTATCTGGAAAGATATTGCAATTGGATGTCGAGGTAATTCCTCACATTGATGAAATAACGCCGTATTGTAGCACAAGAGTGGGATATAAGTACTAGAAGAGATTCGATTTTGCCATTAGCGACTCGGTAGCTCAGCGGTAAGAGCATTGGACCGGACTTCAGAATTATTTTGTTAACTCTACTCAACTCTATTAACAGGTTTTTGTAATCTCGCAGCTAAGCTAACCGCCGAATAGCAGTATTAGCAGTCCCTCTCGTACATTCCGACTGCGAAAAACTTGGCTATATGCTATGGATTATTTTGCCTTCCCTAAAAACGCTGTCTATGGGTGCATTCCGGACTTAAATCATTTTTAGCGCTGACGTTTCAGATGGGTTTTGGCGCCATTTTGTCGAGTTCGGTTTGGTGTCTATTTTAATTATTTTCAAATTGATTCATAGTGGATATTGTGTCTTAAAATTGGTGCAGTTATATGGTACGCACAACAGCACGGTAAGTTAAACAGTTGAACTACGAAAACAGCTTTTATTACGTACGACATAAAGACGGTCTCAAGGTCAACATGTATAGTCTGACGTGCCGCTGACTGTACAAGTGTCTACGCAACTGAACAATATGTGGGATAATTGAAATAGGCGCGATCTTGGTTGTGTGAAGCTGAGACTTTTATTGAAGTGGTGGCTTCCTCGGCAGAACTAACCGAGTAAACTGTCTTGATATACTTGGTGCTAAATGCTCCAAGCAGCATAGGAATGCGATGCACCCGCATTCTAATGAAAAATTAAACAATATCTACCACTGAACTATTTAACACTTGACACTGGCAAAAATTACTTTCAAGAGGAAAGTAGATTGCCATAACAAAAAAAGAAGACGCTTCAGCATCAGATATAGCGCTTATAACAGTTGGGACCTGACAACGATTCGGAACGCTCGTCCACGCGCTCATAACCTCAGATCATAACGCTCACTGATCTCTTGGTCCACATAACCTTAAATTCCGAGCTTTTTATTTTATACAGTGTTCTTAGAATAGATAATATCTTCGACTATTACTTCCATGGTAAGAGGCATGAGTTTAAAATTAATTTTAATATAAATATACAAAACAAACCAGTGTCAGTTTTGACAGGAATCAGTGACGTCACATCACACGGGTGGGCTGTCATCGCGCTTATAGTGACTCGGGATTCGGTACGCAAATTAGCGCGATGACATCGCTGACAGCGTGACTCGGAATGCACCCTATGCTGTGTTAAAATGACATTCGACAGTCAGTAAACGTCAGTGACAGTGACAGTCAATGACAGATTATTTAATCTTATTATTCATCTCATCAGTGTGAATTTTAATATACGTCTATTAAAAATTAAAAACTGCAGTTACTCCAGCGTACCTATTAGAAACTTCCTGTGGTGTTTCGATGTATACTAAGTGTGGCAATTGATTACACACAGCAGTTTATTACAAAAGTATTACATGTTTTACCTTTAGTGTATGTTAAACAATGGCCAAAACTAAGGTGACGGGAGCCACGAGCAGACTGAAACAGGATTATCTCAGACTCAAAAATGATCCTGTTCCATACGTGACTGCAGAACCTGTGCCCTCGAATATACTTGAATGGCATTATGTTGTAAAAGGACCAGAGAAAAGTCCTTACGAAGGCGGATATTACCATGGCAAGATAATATTTCCTAGAGAATTTCCTTTCAAACCCCCCTCTATCTATATGATTACGCCAAACGGGAGGTTTAAGACTAACACGAGATTGTGCCTTAGTATAACCGATTTTCATCCTGACACCTGGAACCCAGCATGGTCCATTTCTACCATTCTCACTGGTTTGTTGAGCTTCATGCTTGAGAAAACGCCAACATTGGGGTCCATCGAAACATCTGATTACCAAAAGAGATGTCTGGCTGTGGAATCTTTGGAGATCAATTTGAAGAATAAAATGTTCTGTGAATTGTTTCCTGAATATGTAGAGGAGATTGAGCTGCAGTTAAAACAGCGGCAGGAAGCCATGCTGCATTCAGACAACACCAACATCAACAGTGAAAGTGAAGTGACAATGGAGCAGCAGTCTAATATGTATTATATTATGACTAATTTGTTTGTGTTGGTAGGATTTGTTTTCCTCGCATATATGGTGAAATATGTTTTAGTTTCCATATCTAATGACTAGATATCAAATGTTATGTGTAAATAATGTATATGATTTTGTAAATATGTATTCCATTAGTTTGCAAATAGTTTATACCAGGAAAGGAATAGCTATGTTTTAGCTATGTGATAATTATATTTCCAGGTTTTTCTTTTTCAATTAAGTAGAGTGAAAGACATGATTATGAATGTTCAATTTTTCAAATTCCAAATGAAAGTATTATTATGAATCACATTTGATGTATAAGCGTCTTGTATATTTCATGCAAAGCATTTCTTATTTATAATCTCAACTATCTTAATTAATCAACTGCTTTTTCAATTTCTTATCCTGGGTAATGCTGTTGTCTTGCTTTATTTAGCTAATAAAATGACTGATTTTTATGATATCCATATCAGTTTCATTTCAATTCAGTCTCTATTGTTGATTTTCAGAAATGACAGAAATACCTTTTTTTATTGCTTTCAGTTCCTAACTTATAAAGAATACAATCATCTAACTAATTATACAGTTATGTAATTACTCTATGAGTAAATGTCATTGTTTGTATTCAAAATAATAAGTTTTAATTCATTGATAAGATTTGATGAAAACTTTTGAAAGGAAACAATAATCATACCAATTTTAAATTAAAAATGATAATATCATTTTTGATCCAATACATTATATTAGGCTAAGTTTATATCTATAATTGGTTCTTTAAGATTATGGAAAGTCTGTTTCATTAATGCCATTTGTCAAGAAATTATAATGTAAACAGTAAAACTGGCATATAAAATATTGAGTGTGAGTGTGAACAATAATTATTATTTATGAATTTATGCTAAATATCTTCGAATTATTGTATTGATGTAAGTAACATGACAATGATGTTTTTTGTCAAGACATATTTCTAATATTTCTCCAAATATTATAATACCTCATGTAGTGTAATATACTTTACCCATATCTTAATGAATGCACAGCTATCACATGCTACGTTTTTCACATGAAGTCTAGGTATGGATTATGTTAATAGCAATTGGGCAATATATTGGTTGATTAAATAATTAGTACCTACCTTCTGTCATTATAATGTAGATAAATCATCAAATGCAGTAAACTGTTATTTTTTTATACTGGTGGTTGTTATTTCTCTCTACCTTTTTAAGCATTTCCTTTGGCTTTACAGAACTCAGAACAAGGAGTAGTAAGAACTTTAGTATCTACATCAGGGGTTTCCAAAATGGGCGCCCCTAGGGGAGGCGCAAACTTTCCAAGGACCACCTGTGTAGTTCATGTGTCATTGTTTTGGGTTGAATATTTTTTTCTAACCTGCTATTAACCTAAAATAATTCTCTAGTAGAGGGTGGGCGCGGTTTCTTTTTTGATAGAAAGGGGCGCGTCCCAAATAAGTTAATCTACATAGAGAGCAGGTGGATTTAAGAAAATACAAAAATATCCACAGGTTAAAAGTTATGGATGGAGCAAAGAAACAAAGTAAATATTCTTAAGATACCTATATTTATTTTATTCCATACAATCAAGACGTATGATAATAAGGATTCTTCCAATGCTTAATAATAAATTACAAACTTGTATTTAATTGTACTTAGCATACTTTTTTTAAAATGTAATCATAGAAATTACAGATTACTAACTACAAAACTAAGTATAAATGATTATAATTAATTATAGATAAATATTTTGTTGAAAAGCCATGTTTACCACACTGTGGTAGGTATACATCATTCATATTGAAACGCTAGAAATAGTTTTAAACTAAAACTTTTTGGGTACAAAAATCAGAAAAAACTCAACCATCACATGTAGAGCGAAGGATGAATCAATCAGAATTATTAGAGCTAAGTACTTACATTATACCTACATTTATCTACATCATAATTTATAAGGTTCCTAAATGTATTTTTCAAAACAAAGATTATCTGTACAGATCCATTTTCACCAAATTTTTATAAGTGATGTAAATTGAGAACAATTTGTCTAAGAAAACTACAACTTCATACAAAAACAAATTATTCTTAAATAAAACTATTCCTTTGTTTCTTCTTCTTCATCATCCCAATCACTTACTAAGCTTTTAATATTATCATCTTTGTTGGGCTCAGTTTTGCTAATTTTGTCAAGTTCACTATTATTGCTGTTCATAATGTCATTAGACATTTGAACATCATTGTTTTCTTTAGAGGTTGTTTGAACTTCTTCACTCTCTACAATAGTGTCTTTTTCAACTACTTTTTCATTTTCATTAGTGGGAGTATTTTCTTCTTGAGAATCATTGTCTTCCCAATCATTCAGAAGAGATGACAGTTTTACTTGGGTGGTAATCACATTATCATTTGGTACTTCACTTTGTAATTCATTTTGATTACAGGCATCTGTATCATTAGGGCTACCCAAATGGGATTCTTCGGTATTGATGAATTCCTCTGTTACTGGCACTTCATCAGCTACTGAACTAAGTTGATTCCGCATTTCTTGCTGTATATTTTCGATTGATTCCTCAACTTCGGATTCTTCAGTAAGTTGAGCCTGTGTTTCCGCTGCTGGAGTTTTAGCTTCCGCAGGACCTTCTGCACCTAAATCAGACTCATCCTCAGACCATTCAGAAGCTATGTTTTGAATCTGTTCAGCTACTTTTGGTTCTGAATTATTTACTTCAACTGCATCTGTAAGCTCTTCTGTATTCACTTCATCAATTACATCTGTAGATTCTTTTTCGACATTATCGTGTGGTTCATTTGTTTCTTCCACCATTTCCTGGGTATCTTGTGTGGGTACTAATATCTCTGATGTGGTTTGAGCTGTAAAATTATCATTTTGTGGGATATTCACATCAGATTCCGTCATTTCTTCTGTCAGTATTTGATTGATTTCTGGTCCTTCAGTAGTTAATTTATCTTCTATCACTAATTCTGCTGGCACATCAACCTCCATAACTTCAGGTGTATTGTTTTGAATTTCTATCTCTTGATTGACATTGTTTTGGATATCTTCATCAATCTCCTGACTGACATTGTTTTGGATATCTTCCATATCAATACTATCAGTCTGAATTATATTTTGTGGTATTGCTTGTAATGTGACTGTATCATTTTGTATAGATACATCAGAAACAGGTAAATGAACTTCCGGAATATCTACAATAGTCATAGTAGGGTCAATAACATTTTGTTCTATTTTGTCACTTTCAATAATCTCATGCTCATGCTCCATATGTTCGATTACTTGAACATCTGTATTTTGTTCTGGCCACTGCTCTTCCATCTGTGGTTCAATGACATGGTTATCTAAAACGGATGTAGTTGTTGTAACGGTTTCATAATTTTGTGTTATAACTTCAGAAGCCTGTACAAATTCAGCCCCAATATCTTGAGGTGTAATAATTTGGTACTGCTTCGAGGGATCATCATGTCCAACTGCATGACTGTATACAACTACATATTTGGAATCTGCAGAAACTGCCGAAACAGCTTCAGTGACATTCAAAGGATAATCTTGTTGAATTATCATCATATCACTAGATTGTGAATTTTGCAAATCTATAGTTGCACTGTCTATTGAATTTGTATGAGGAGCTGTTAAGACTGTTAGTGTTTTACTTGAATTACCATCATCAAATATTATTGAGTGGTTTGATGCCATTAAGGCTTTGTATTCTTCTTCATTTGATACAACAATTTGTATTGGCTGATTCATATTTGTCGCTTTTTTAACAATCATTTTGGGCTGTTGGATAGTTTTATCTGTGTCATCAATATTTGCAAATTCTATAGAAGTTGTTGGTGTTAAACTAGCTTCTAAATTTTGTAATTTAGGATCAACTTCACTATCTACTATATCACTTAATATATATTCTGTATTTTCAGAGGGCTTTTTAGGTATGAGTTGATTTTCTTTCATAATGTATTCATCACCATCAATTAGAACAATATTTTCTTCACTGATCTGTGGTGAAGGTGAAAGACTATTAACATCTTGACTGTATACACTACTGACAGTATTAGAAACTTTAGGTTTAACTGGTGACTTGAGGGAATGTGATTTGAATCCAGGATTAAGTATTTTGTGTTTTGCATTAGTTGTAGGCATGGCTGGTTTCTTTATGTTACTATCTGTCTTTTGTTGTAATGGGTATTGCAAATCAGCATCTTCAAAATCATTTTCAAATGAATGTTCATATTTGATGTCAGACTTTACATCATGTATAACTTTAGGTTTTACTTCTTCAACTTGTCTTTCATCATCTGAATCTTCTATGATACCATCTTTTATAGCCACTTCACGGTGACTTGTTTTTAGGTGTACATAAAAGTTACTTTCTCTTAAGAAAACCTTCATACAGTAAACACACTGTAGGTTTGGTTTTTTATCTTTATTATATTGGTGTCCAGTTTTTTGTACATGCATAAGTAATTGACTTGTTGAACTGAAGCCTACTGAACACACATAGCAACGGATAGTTTTTGAATCAGAATGATTTAATTTGTGCTTTACAAGGAAGGCTTCTGTAAGTGCCACATAATCACACATGTTACATTTAGGGAAATGGTATTGAGGGGGTGGTGGTACTCCGTGTTTGGTATAAATATGGTGAAGCAAGTAATTTCTTTTAAATGATCGCAGTCCACAATATTCACATATAGTTGATACAGGTTTCTCGCTATGCACTTCAACTAAATGCCTTCTGTAGTTGTAGTATGAGGTAAAGTTCAAAGCTCTGCCTGGAGTGCCACAAATGAGACATATCCATGGACCTTTAATGTTTTCTGCTCCCATGGCAATCAGTTTTGCTGCTTCCTTTGAATCCATTACATCAGTTTCGTAAGTATAACATACTTCAGTTTTGGGTTTCACTTCAATTTTTTCTTCTACCTGTGCTGTTTTCTTGTTCTTAGTTGGTGTTGATGAGTTTAAGATTTTCAGCTTAATATTTTTATTTCCTTTAACTAAGTGGGGATATTTCTTGAGGACTTCACTTATAATCTTAACATGATCTAAGCTACCAGATTGTTTATCTTTGCCTTCGATGGTAACCTTTGGGCCTTCATTTCCATCTAGCATTTGATCAAATAATTGATTAGGATCTCTGGCAGATTCATCTGTGGCACTCAAATAAGCAGATTGAAACATTTCTTCATCATGACCGCCTTGTATGCCATCTTCAAAAAGACTTTCATTTTTTGATATCTTTTTGCATTCTACGATGTCAACTGTTGATTTCATATCTTTCTTTGAACCAGAAGCACCGACAAAAATATTTGTTTTCTTTGAATACTGTTTAGTGCTATCTGGATGAACCATTAAAGGTGTAGATGTGTAAGATAATTTGGAAAATGAATTTTCAAAAATATTATCAGTGTCCAATTCTTCTGGTAACTCATACCTTGTAGGCCTGGGATCACCTAAAACTAACTTTTTAACACATAGTTCTGTATCTAGTGGAGGTGGAGAGGGAACCCGGTATGTGCCATTATTGCTAATAACAGGAGTCTCCAATTGATTTCTTGTAGTAATGTATTTCTTGTCTTTGAATGTTATTTTACTGTTATTTTGTAATTTGCTCTTAGTGAAATCACTTGATTTACTCACATTGGATTTGTTGGTTTCAGCTACTTTTTGATTTGTTTTGTAACTTTCAAATGCTTTATTATATGAACGTTTACCAAGACTGGAGAGATTCGAGGAATATTTGGTTGATTTCAGTGTTTCACTAGATTTCACATTCTTCTTCATTCCAGAGTAGCTTTGAGAGGAAGGCTTACATTGCATGTTACGATGAGCTTCAAGAAGTTTAGTTAACACTGGCATGTTCATAACTAAGGATGTTTGATATAACTTCTCAAGGGAATCCATTTTAAATTCTAGTTGACCGGTATACATAAAGTTAATGATGGGCACAACAACGTCTGCTTGTAGATCATCCGGCATCACCAAACAATCTTCATACATTTCACATGTTCTCTCCAAAAGCTCAAAATACTCCGTGCAGGCGTTAAGAACCAGTCTATGGACCTTAAGTTGAGCATTGTCTTGAAATTGTAGAGTTAAATCACAATAGTCGGTTCTGTTGAAAAAGTGCTTCAATCTTTGGAGGAAATATATTCCCCAGTTGTCAACTTTCACTTGCTTCACGTCAGACATTGTGATGTGAATGTTTATAAATTATCTTTATGTGTGAACGAATTGCATCTTGACACTGAAATAAACAAATATAATTGATAGAAATACATTTAATTCAATGCAAATAACAATAAATACTTACTCATTGTACGGTATTGGACAATTTTGAGGTGATAAAAGATTACGCTGTCGCTAATGTCGCAGTGTTTGTTTATTTAAAATTTAACTTTCAGTTAAATATTCCGCCATAAGAGAAGTGTTTTTAAATGGAACTTACCGATTTCATAAAAGTACAAACACAAAATAGTATTTTAGAACTTGCTCTTGTCGCACCACAACGCATCAAATTCATCTGAAGTTGACAATAGGGACGCAAGATGGCGGTGTTGGCGTGCTCCACTTTCGAGCCGGCCGACGGACGACGCGTTTGACTTGCTTGAGGTCGATGTCTTGTATGACATAGAAGTCAAACTAGAGTCTCTTTATAAATATTATGTTTAAGACTTCTCTTGTAGCAACTAAACTATAGAAGTAATCGAATCGAAAAATTTTAAACTTTATTTATTTTGTCACAAGTTAAGATATTTCAGAACAAAAGGTTTTCATTTAAAGTTATTTTATGACATAAACTTTTGCTTACCATTCCACAAGCATTTCCAAGACAGTGCTGACATCTACTATGAAGTTAGGAAATAAACTATTGATTGGGTGTGTCTTAGCTAGTTTTTGTGATTGTGACGCAAATGAAGAATGGAACCAAAATGGAACAAACAAATATTCTGACGCATTCTTGCTCTTGCTTGCTACAGAACATAGCGATTACTTTTTGTAATAGCATTGACGAAATCATTATTATGTACAGTAGATGGCTCTGATAATGTCAATATAATAATAATTTGAATAGTAGGTAATAAAAATCATAAACTCAACACGACCTACTTTTTGTAGGACCAATCGGATCGAACTTTCTTTGTACGGAATGGAACCAAGAACTTTATTTTCATCAGAGTTCTTGAAAGGAACCATATCGATGGTTGACGAGTAACCGCCATTACTCGAGAATGGCAAAGAGTAAATTTTACAGATTAAAACTTAGAGCATTCATGATTAAAATTACCTAAGTATATCGTTTTGTATGTACAAGTACAAGCGCTTTGAAGTTAGTCACTTCTGTTGTTCACGACGATTTAATCACATCATTGTTAAATTAATCGCATTGTAGAAATAATTGGAGTTGCCTTTTTTTCTTCATCGCTACGATACGATCTACTTTTTGTCGCTTAAGTAGTCTGTGAATTTTAACCTGATTTTTTGGGCATTAACGACAGTTTTTTTAATTTTTTATTTATTAGTTCAAAAGTAATATTTCAAAATCAAGACTGGTCTTATTTTTCCTTTTCAAAACAAAAAAATATTTTTAACGTTAATCTTTTTTTGCCTAGAAACTGTTAGGTATGTAGAATAATGAATTTATGACAAGTTGTCCTAACAGATTAACTTTGAATATTGTCACGTACATGTCTGTTTCTATCACTCCTTGACCAGGGTCATAATACCAGAGCTTTTGGGTCATTCTAAACATCAAAAGAATGACCCAGAAGTTAATTTTGCTGAGACAGGGCCAATTAGCAGCACACTTCAATGCTAAAGATTGGGGCTGACTTCTACCGACTAAGATTGAGACTAGGTCAGTGCGATAAAAGAGGTGAACGCCTGATGGAATTTGCGGCCGACAAACAGCCTGTTCCAGAATCACCCTTGACGACATTATACCTGACGACAAGTATCTTAACCAAATTGACTTCATTCTAATTGGATCTCGATAGCGGATATCAGTCACAAATGCTCTCACTCTACTTGCGGCTGATTGCGGGTCAGACCACCAAATTCTTATCTCCAAAGTACGGCTAAAACTGAGAGCAGCCAGAAAGATAGAGAAATAAAAGATTCTAAATAGAGAATAACTCAAAGTTTATAGCAATACTCGAACTGGGGCTCTATCGGCTAAAAACATTGAAACATTGAAACATTGAACAATTTTTCTTTGGTAAGTTATTATTTGTGCCAAAACGAAGTAGCAATGTATCACATACATCTGTCAAAACACAGTTAACATGAACTTCAATGTTTTTAGCCGATACCGCCGCAGAATTGGAGTTCTATGGCTGTCCATAGACTCTGTATGCAGAAATGAATATGGAGAACACAGATCAACTTTGGGGCCAAGCCAAAATTATGGTAAGGAACAGTCAAAAAGTCTGAACCACTCGCGAATACCATCAAACGGCAACACTAGATGAGCGACACTACTTTAGCACTGATTGAGGATAGACAGATAATGAAGGGTTTGGGAGCCTTTTGAGAACTAAACTGTTTAGTCTATCGGTCTGTCGTGTCTAGTCTAGGCACATCCCAACCAGCATGCAGACAAGATCGACACACATCTTCAAACATTTGAAGAACGGAAAAGCCACAGCCACAGGTAGCAACGAAACGACGTATCCCGGCGAGGCGGTGCATTAATCGAACGAGTCGCGGTGCAGGGTTAGGTCATGCCAAGTGGTAAATTGCCAATGAGGTGGACGGACCAAGTCAGAGCAGCCGTGGATGACCGCTTGCACGTATGCATAAAGAAGGCAGCCACTAGCGAAGAATGCCGATGAATAGTAATGCAGCCTAGGTCACTTCCACTTCCGCTGAAGGATTATGACGACCACGACCACCCTGCCAACTTTACTGACTAAAAAGAGAAGACACGACCACGTAAAATTATTATAAAGTCTGAAAACCATCGTATTATCTGAGAAATTTTGCGTTTTTATTTGTAGTTATGGAAAACGGCAATGCAACCCTAGACGCAGATGGACTATATTCCATAACTTAAATGGTCAATACTACTACACTATGTCGGACTATGTAGGTCATTGGCCAGTTTTCATAAAAAGAAACATATAATTCCCTTTCAATCAAGTAGTGGTTACAATAACAAAAGGTCGAAGTTAGTATCGCTTAAAGTACATGCCTTAAAAACACATTAAAAAATACACTTAAAGATTTTGAAATATCACCTGCTGGCCTGGATTTTCACCGAAATTAAATAATAATAAGCCGAAATGATAAAATAATCCACTGACATGAAACAATTATGCACCGAAATTCTCATCACTCACCGAAATGATTTTTTTATCATTTCGGTTAGTTTTTATCATTTCAATTGACAGTTTAGGCCACCGAATCTACCGAAATGAAGACACCGAAATTAAAACCAAGGACAATAATTGGAATTAAAAGATAACTATTTAATAACATAAACGGAAATGAAAACAAAGTTGTCCCATGACCACCGAACAGCAATACTTATTTTTTTGGCGGGAACCGCAGGCCAGCTGCGCACTTTCTTCCACAACAAGCACTTAGGCGGCACTGGTACGCAAGTTTTAAGCGTATGAGGGGGGAGCTAGAGTTGTTCTATGCAAAAATATGCCTTATAAACTTTAGGTCACCGAAATGGGACACATGCGTTTACTCACACCAGTTATTAAACTGGGTAGATATAATTATAAAATTACTCAGTGATAATACCCTCACTATTCAAGATTAAAATAAAAGTAACCACACATCCAAGTAATCAATAATTTTTGTTGTACGAGGGAAATTACACTGAAAAAAGTGTTCTGGACAGCTACCGAAATGATAAAATCGGGGCTTAACTATTATTTTTTCCTAACTAACTGCAATCCAAATAAAACAATATTTATTTCCGATACTACCGATACCACCGATACCGATTTCATCCGTGCCGCGTAAACTTTTCAAATGGGAAATTCATTCTTAAATTAGAATAATGTTTCATTTAATGTCACTTAAAAAGTGTCGTCTGAAATTCAGGCCAAAAGTTTGAACCTGTTTTAAAAATCTTCATTACTTATAAGCAAAATTTAACGTTATTGGTTTGATAGGATTTTAACTTAAAAAGTACTTGTTGACACAGCTCAAAATGAAAATCTTAAAAGTACGTTTTAAATGAAAATCTTACTTCTTTGAAAATATTTTTTATTATTATTATCGAAAATAATCTACTGTTTCTATTCATATCTATACAACATGTTACAAAAATACATTCAGGCATTAGGGATGCCGAATATGGTATATAACTGAACAACTTTTACTATGGGACCAACTCTGAAATAGCGAAAAAAAAAACAGCTGTTCCATACAAAAATTAAAATCGAAAATATAAAAATGTATGAAACAGCTGATTTTTTTTCGTGATTTCAGTGTTGGTCCCATAGTAAAAGTTGTTCATTTTGATGGTCCCTATATACCTTATTCGGCATTAAGGGTATTTTTGTAACATGTTGTATAGGTATATAAAAAATGAATCCCTATTTCCCTTGATCACGGCATCACCCGTGAACGGCTGGACCGCTTTCGCTCTTTTTTAACCGACTTCAAAAAAAGGAGGAGGTTCTATGTTCGACTGTTTTTTTTTTTTTTTGTATGTCCACCGATTACTCGAAAACGGCTGAACCGATTGACATGATTCAAACGCCACTTTATCAGGTTTGCTCCCAACTCCCAGGTTGGTCCCATTTTTTGAAAATTTTAAATCGGTTCAGTAGTTTTCGAGTAATCCTGAAAATACTGTAATTTTTTAGGTAACTTTTGCACGAGTTTTAACGGATCTTCAGACATAACTTCTTTGTTTATGAACCGATTTAGATAATTCTTGTTTCGTTAGAAAGGAGATACTTTAAGGATGTTTTCATTTAAATTCCCTTCACATTGGACCTTGGACTTCGAAGATACACAAGAAAACTCTTCAAAATCAAATATGATAGTGTATTAGTGATTACTCTACGGTATTGAAAGGTTTCGCATCAGCCATTTTTATTGTCACTACTGGGCTGGGATACAAGCCTTACTTATGGGCTGATGAATAGGATGGACCATAACCCACCGCGCGGGCCCAATGTGGATTGATGGGTGTTAATGTGCAAATGTAGCTGGAACTAACGGCTTAACGTGTCTTCTGAAGCACGGAGGAGCTCGAGATAATACACTTTGGTCACTTACCCATGTCTGACCCTTGCTAAAATTAACAGTGCGAAAAGTGGATATTGAGTTACTAGGCGTATTATACCATTGAAAAGTGTGAAATATGAATAAAATATATTTATATCATCGCTTACATTTACTTATACATACCTACCACAAAAAAGTTAAAAATAAAAAAACTTTTAAAAATTAAAAAGAAAAACCTCCTTCAAAAAACCTTAAAAAAATTGCTATAAAAACAGCTTCAAAAAACAGCAGCTCTAAAAAGCAAGAAATAATATTCAAATCTGCATAATTACTATTCAAGTACCTACGCATATCTGATATTAAAAAAAAACGTCTTATGAAGTCGGGTGGGGCTTTAAGAATTCAAAAATCAAATTGAGAAAGAGAAACCACGATAAATGTTATTATGATTAAAAAAGAAAAATATCTTTAGCCCCACCCGACTTCAAAAGACGTTATTTTTTAATATAAGATATGCGTATGTACTTGAATAGTAATTATGCAGATTTGAATATTATTTCTTGCTTTTTAGAGCTGCTGTTTTTTGAAGCTGTTTTTTTTTGTGTTTGTTATTGTCAGTAGAAGGTTCTTATGAAAGAAAAAAATTAGAAAATTGTGCGGAAAATTAGAAATTTAAGAATAAATAACCACTATAAGTATCAAATTTTTTCCACTGTAACCTTAGCACTTTTGACAATTCTTTTTTATTGTACCTAACCTTATGGCGTTTGACATACATTGACAGAATCCATGCTGCAAATATCGTCAAAGAGGATGTAAAAAACGTTGTTTCTGAAATACTTTTAATTATACCAATTCAAAATCAATATTCATATTTAATAGTTAAAACATGACAACGTCTGTCGGGTCTGCTAGTTTATTTATATAAATTAAACAAAAATGGTAAAATGTTTAATAAGTTAATAATATGCTAGATTATCTTGTGGTTTGATTCTGTACTACCTAGAGGTACATAATAAGTACTACTAGAGGTAACAGTCAGACTGAGGTATTGTACATTAAATAAACCTCAGAAATAAACTTTATTTATCGCAGTAAGCCAAGGAGGTTTAGCCTCCATTCCTGGCCACTCTACTTGGAGATCAGCTAGGAAAAGAAGTTTATGAGTGCTGATTTGCGGTGCTTAGCTCCGCCCACCGCTCGCCACGCCCACTCAGTCGGGAAATGGGACTAAACTGGAGATATGGCAGTTGTTCCCCAACCGTGGTAGACGATGTATTGTCCGTAAAAGTGAAAACTGTTGCTTTGAAGTTTGAAACGTCCGTCGTCGTGCGGCTGCGAAAAATAAGGTGCGTGCATTTTAAACTAAAATAAACGCATAACATAAGACATGTTATGCATTTTTTTTACCATGCAGTGCGATCGTTGCCTTGCCTGCATCAATATTAATTGGTGAAATAGTTCCTTGGTTAATCAAAGCAAAGAATTTTAGGTGCGGAAAAACACTTTATAAAATTGCGAATTATTAGTTTCAGTTATTACGATTAAATACTTACTCAAATTAAATTAACAATAAAAACTTTCAATCTACTGATCGAAATTTTCTTATTTAACTTATTTATTAGGTAAGTACTTCATATTTACTATTATGTCTTGTTTAATTGCAACTAAGTAATTATTTTATTTTTATTAATGCTTAGTTTCTGTAGGTTTGATAAATATTTTTTTGACAAAAAGACTATACAACATGTTACAAAAATACCCCTAATGCCGAATATGGTATATAGGGACCATCAAACTGAACTACTTTTATTATGGGACCAACTCTGAAATTCCGAAAAAAAAATCAACTGTTTCATACAAAAATTAAAATCGAAAATATAAAATTTTATATTTTCGACCTTACCATATTCGGCATTAGGGTTATTTTTGTAACATGTTGTATAATTATCGGACCTGCTCACAAAATTTCACGATAATCGGTTGAGAAATGCGACATGTAGAGGAGAACAGAGCGACAGCCGGAAAGACATACGAAATATTTTTTGCCTAAGAAAACTAGACTACCTAGGTACCCTGCCAAAAAACGAACTAAATAGTTAAAAATAACAAACGTGTCATTACTCTCTTTAATTAAAAAAATATTTAACTTTTGAATTCGTTTTAGTCAGGGCAGTCGTTTTTTGATATTTTATGTTATTTGATCAGTTAATGCAAATAAATATCCATACCATTACTAAATAATACACTAAGAAAATCGACTTGCACCAGATCATAGTCTCGGACGGAAATCAAACCCACGTCCTTTGGAAGTCTGATCCAATGCTCTCACCACTGAACGACCGAGTCACTAGTGGCATTCCCGTCAAATTGGTGCGAGTCGGATTTTTTCTAGTATATTATTTAGTATAGCTAGGTAGGGAAGCGCGCTGCCTAAGAGGATTTTCGGAAAATTACGAAAAATGTGTTATTGTTTTAGTTTCCAACCACTTGACGACCTCCGTGGTCGAGTTACTTTGTACACCGGTTTTTAAGGTGTCGCCATTTCTGAAGTCCCGAGTTCGATCTCCGGTTGGGTCAATTTAGAAAACGAACTTTTCTATATTGGCTCAGGTCTGGGTGTTAGTGATACCACCGCTGTCACAAAAGAAGACTTCGCAACTGCCGGACTTACATACAAACTTTTAACCCCTATTTTACTCCCTCAGGGGTTGAATTTTCAGAAATACTTTTTTTAGTGGATGCCTACACTATATCTATAAAGTATCTATGTAGAAAATTTCAAGTATCTAGGTCCAGTGGTTTGGGCTCTGCGTTGATATATCAGTCAGACAGTCAGGACTTTGAATTTTTCATTAATATTTCATTACAGACTTTTTCTCTCATCAGACACGTAGGTGTCTGTGCGGTAAGATCAACTTTTCCAACGCTGTATTACTAAACGATAAACAAAAACGCACGGCATGCGGTAAAATCAACTTTCCACACGCTTTACTGTCATCGAAACCACTCGAGCACCTTTATAGTTTTTTTTTCTTTTTCAAGATTGCTTTGTGATACAGTCTTCTTTGCAATATTTTATCCCTTTAATTCAAAAATAAACGCGAGCGTTAATATGGAAAAATGTGAGTATAAAATTTTCCAACCCGATGCAAATGATGCTTGAACAAAATGCTAATTTCCGTGGGACTCCGTGGGAGTGGGAGACACTGGCAAACTTTTTAATCTCATGTGACGCCCCTCCCCCCGCGGTGTTGTCACTCGGATGATTGAAGGCTCCTCATTTGTGTTTTTATTACTTTTTAATTTTTCCCATTTTCCCGAGTGGAAGTCGCGAGTTTTCTTTTACAGCGCGTTCATTAGCCAAGTTTGTCTTTGCCATATTGCAAATTGAAATCGGAAAAGAAAATGCAAAAGGGGCGGATGTGAATAATTAAGTAGCTGTTAAGTGGTGCCTTCTTAGCGGTAACAAAGACAATAATTAAACATTACCATTTTTGTGTTTTTTCTTGGTAAGTTTTTATAATATTATCGAAGGATATAATTCTAAGTTTTGCTTGTCACTTCATGTCATGTCAATACGAAGTATTCCCACACATAGTGTATTTTTTTAACCTATAATTAGCTTCATGCAAAATCATTTGAGTAATCTTTTTTAAATAGGCAACTAACCAGCCAACTACTCTAATGGCCAACATTCTATACGTTTGAACGCTACGCTTTTAAGGCGGTTAAGTCACATGTCGAAAACTTATGTAAATCACAGACTTTGGTGTATTGTATGAAATTGACAAGCTTACGGCACGTTATTTTATAGGTGAGTGAGCAAGCGCGAAGCGCGAGCGAAGCGTTTTTGGTTCAGCTTGGGCAAAAATGCTTTTGTTTCCGGTGTCCGGATGTTCTACAGGTCGGTTGTTCTCCTCTACAGGTCGCATTTCTCAACCGATTCTCGTGAAATTTTGTGAGTACGTTCGATAATTATATAGGTATATTTTATTGGTTGATTTTGAGTTTCGATTTTTGTTTTAAATGGCGGGATATGTAAAAAACATATTTCGGCCGTTTTTAAAAATGATAAAAATAACACAACCTTTTTTTTTTAGCGCGAAAGCAAATTTTGTTTTTTTCCTTTAGAAAACTCAAAACTTCATACTTCAAAATCAATTAAAATATTTTTGGCCAATCTTCGAAATTTGAAAATAATAAGGTTGTGACAGAACTTATGACTACCTATAATATAGGTAGGTACCTATATTATTTATTTGTTTTTAAACAACATACAATTTTAGCTACTTTTTAACGCGAAGTCTACAGCTCACGGAGCCACTAGTTTACTGTTTATTTTAAAGCTTTAATAGAGCGTAGCGTTCAAACGCATAGAATATCGGTTATTTGAGTAGGAGGGGTAGAAGTTTATTAGAAGTTTTTACCGTGCGTTGACTCCATTAAAAATTCCCCATAAAATTGAAAAAGAGTTATCGATTTTCTCCTCGCTTTCAAGTATAAAATACCTGTTAACTGCATTATAAAAAACCCCATAATCCTATTTGCCCTCTCGAGCGAGTAGTAATGAATGCACCCTGTATTTGGACCCCCTTCAGCCCCCCGCGACCCCGTCATCGTTGATGCGTCAATCATTGCGTGCACAAGTTACAAAAAGTAGTTTATTACACCAAAATAGACTTTAAATTGATTACATTAAAGTGGTACTGGTCGCAATTTAAAATTTGTCCGTGTGTAACACGATATCGCATGCAGATGCTTGTGACAAGCTTTGTTCGCAAGCCATTGTTGTAGCAGCTTTGTGGTATTATTGAAAAGTTGAACTTGCTCATGAAATTATTGGCACGGGTAAGTAACGGTTTGCGACTGTCAAATTATGTTGGGAAACCTGCATACGTACATCATATTAACGGTATCAATGACTTAAGGCATTGCAGTTCACGAAATCTACTCTCATTACTATCTCTTTAATTTTAATGAATAAAATCAATAAAAAAATTATTAAATTTTTTATTGATTTTTGGAATTATGGATCATTAATTAAAAATGTACTCGGTTATTGTGTTAGATCAATAAAAAAAGCTATCGTTTTTGCATAAAAAATCATATCACTGTCGTTGAAAATTACGAAATCTGACAACAAGTTTATTTTTATAAGTTTTTATGGTGTCATTCAGGCTTTTTTACAGCTTTACCAAACCATTTTTCAATATTCTGTTCGGTTATTGCGTTTCTTTGTTTTTTTGCAGTCTACAGTAATTTTTGTGAAGTAGAATTCTAAGTACACATCATTTCTTCACATTTGAAGATCATGAAGTAGTCTCGCCTTAATAAAAAATATCTATTTTTTTTTAAACGTGTGATATAATAGTGGATTCAAAGTTATTGCGAGTCCAGAGTAATCACGCTATTTCAACTATGATACAAAAACGTTATTTAACCAAAGATTTTTGTCCGGAACAACAACGATTCTGATTGTTTTGGTAGTACCTATCGGTGAGAGTGTGAATTCTTTTCTTGTCCATCATTAAGGTGACATTTGCGGTACTGAATGCCGCCTCCGCAATAAAGGCGTGACAAATCGCGCTCGTAGTGGGAATTACGACGCCTGTGTGACATTTAGCGGTCGCCCTGTCCCCTGCTCGTGCCCGCTCGCTACAGCCGCGCGGCGAACGCGGCCCTAAGGCTGGCCCCAGACCAACCGGTTTCATTTCTTTGCTTTGCTGTTTTAGTTGAACAGGGGCTACCAGCTAACTCATCGAACTTCGGAAAGTCTGCCGGGCTTCAAATTAAAACAGATAAATGGAGCCCCAATCGGGCCAAAATGGCGAAATTTATGATGTCTCACGAACATCGATATCTTCTAAATAACTACAATACGAAACTTATTACTTCGATTTATCTGTTTCAAATTGAAGCCCGGCAGACTTTCCGCAGTTCGATGCGTTAGCCGGTACGCCTCCTGTTCTATTAGAACAGCAAAGCAAAGAAATGAAACCGGTAGGTTTGGGGCCAGCCTAACAGGGATATGGTACGAGAATCTCGGAGCATATCCCTGCGAGAACCGCATAGTGTAAGCATATGTTGACTTGAGACGCAGGCGACGCAGATAGCGCAGGCAATTGAGTTGAGATAGACATAGGCCATTAACGTAGGCCAGAGCTGTTTTTCTAGCCCGTCTGGCTAGCTACCACCATCTTACATAATTCTGACTCCATTACAACATTTTTTTTATCCAGAAGTTAGGTAAGACAGCCAGTTCCTCTGTGGTTAATTCCGTGTGCGCTTTTACACTCACTCATGTGAGCTATGAAGGCCAAGCACACTGATCCGTTGTTCATAAAAAAATCATATCACTCAGGGGTCTCGTGCTCCGTATGACCGCAGCGTCGTAATCAGTAGCCCTACCATGAGTTGATGCAAACTGTTTACGCTACCGTAAACTATCGGATATACTGCTCACAATCAATGCGATTGAAAGAGAGAAAACGATAGTTTACGGTAACGCAAACAGTTTGCATCAACTCATGGTAGGGCTACTGGAGGGGATTCAGCGACCAAGCTTCTGTAGCGTGATGAATTCGCCGAAAGCATAATTTTGTCTACATCGAACGTTTTTGTCGGGGTCGTTACGCTATACGCCTGTTCGAAAACACGTCGATCTTGTCATGTGGTTATTGTAAGGACTCAAGTCATTGTTTATGTATTTTATACGTTTTCTTAGTCATCATGTAAAATCTTAGTTTTAGATCAAATAATTGGTGCGCGTAAGTTATAAAAAAGTGTTCCAAATTTTTCGAATAATGCCTCGTCATTTCCCTACTTTAGCAATGTTCAATGTACAGGGTGCGACACGTTAATGCGAGGTTACGTGTTAACATCATTACGGGGGAGTCCCCCTATTTAGCGATTTCGTTCTCGCCGTATAATTTGATTCAATAATTCACCCACACACACAACGCTGGACGCGCGCCGGATTGAAACACATTGACAGCGTAATCGCTGGGTACTTACATACAGGACTATAGTATTTTTGTTGCAATGGGTTTTGCTTATTGCATTACAAATAATATGTAGGCATTAACTATAGTTTATATGACTACCTATTCTGATATTGATTAGATTTTAGTTTGTATTTCAATCGTTTGCCACCTTGGTGTGATCCAATGAAAAATCAAATATTATTACTTTAGAGAAATATATAAATAAGATTTCAAAATAGAGACATATTTATAAAATCAAATAGAGTGTGCGGGTCTAAATTTTACATACTTACATTCAATCATGGAAAAATCCGAATTACAAATATTTTAAGAATGATTTGGTAGATCTCATAGCGCGTGACTTTTCTCCAATATTTGAATTTATTAACTTAAAAAAGCATGATTGACTCGTAGCTCGTAGTCCCGTAGCAACCCGTAGCGAAGAAGATCGGTCTTGTCTCGTAGCTTTAAGTACTACGTTTCTACCTTTTTTAATACATCATAACATATTGTTTGATATTAAAAATTGCACTACAGCAAGAATTTGCAAATTTGTTATTTGGAAAACAAGCCATGTAATGTGTAACGACTTCAGTTTCACTGTTATTATTTTTCATTGTTGAGATTATTAGTCGCGATTAATCAAAACTTTTTTGAAAACCATATACATACATCGGACATATGCCGATTATTTTGTGAGCCGTGCTTTAAAAAAACACCGATCACATAACCAATGTAAATTGCTGAGAATAAATTGAAACTAAACTACACTTTACTAATAATTTTTAACAAAAGCTGTACTTTGTAAACAATAAAAGTTTAATTTCTATTGAAAACCTGAGAGTTTGGGAGCCGTCGGACATCCCAAAGGCAATCCTTGACAAACGACAAATTAACAAGGAGCTGCTTTAAAAACAATTAGGCAATAACGAATCGGATCCGGCGGGCATCTGACGGATATTAATTAGCGTTCAAACCGCCACGAAGCGGGGGAGGGAAAAATATCGCGGGGGTCAGGGCTGCCTCTTTCATCAGGAGCCATTATAATGTCCCCATTTAAGACACAAAACAACTGAAGGCACACCTTCCTTATGATGAGAAGGGCCTTAGCATAGCCCTCCACGCGGGCCCAATCTGACTAACTGTCTTCTGAAGCTTGGTGGAGCTTGAGGTAGTATATTTTTAGTCACCTACCAACGACCGATTTGACATCTCAGATAAATTCAAACTTCAAGCTTTTTTAGCCAGAAAGTGTACTTACCACACTAGTGTGTATTTAGGCCTCATCTCACCTGTACCTCTAATTGCCGCAACACACCGATGTTTGAAACGTAATGCGATAAACTTGGGTAATAAGATGGTGATGGTAGATGGTAGCTAACCTGGCTTATGTAGCGTGTTGCCTGTCGCTCCTTAATTCTTAGTTTTTTTTAACTAGTTTTAATTAGTTTAAGTTTTCTAGTAAATAAGTATTTTTGGCAATAACTTTCTAAATTCTTTGAATATAAGTGCTCACCTGGTAGCATATTAATCACCAATTCACGGCGATCCTTATTATGTTTATAGTTTTACCATCTCTCGTACATTTTTATTCACTTTCATACAAATTTCCATATTTTATTGAAAAAGGGAGGTTACAATTTTATATTTATTTTGACATCTTCTTGTTTTTCATGACAGTTTATTTTATTTGCTTTATCTCAGCTTTTCCTCACATTTCAGTAGGTTGTATATCTTTTTATTATTCTTCTCGCTCTTTCATATTGCTACCGAGTGAGTACACAAATTCTCATTTCGAAATCTTAAATTATTTTTCTTCTAGGCGATTTCTTTCGGTTTTCAAAATTCCTAGTGTGTATAAAAGGCTCCGTTTCTTTGATTCGGCAGACAGTTCTTCGTCGAGTTTTACTCCGCGTAATTCGAACAAGTGGCCGTTCCCGGGCCTTAGGCAAAGGCCCGGGACTCAAGAAAGCCCCGCGCTACCAGTGACAGAAGTCTCCAACCCCTCGCCGGTCAGCACCTTCGACTCTGTTACCGCTGCTCGACCTCTCCAACCGCTGCACGACCTCTTCAGCCGCTGCACGACCTCTTCAGCCGCTGCACGAACTCTTCAACCGCTGCACGAACTCTTCAACCGCTGCACCAACTCTTCAACCGCTGCACGAACTCTTCAACCGCTGCACGAATTCTTCAACCACCTACGTACGAGCTGCGTCTACGCTCCACGTCGACACTCTGCGACCCATCCGTGCTCCTCTCCGTACGCAAGATCTCGTCCCCTGACCCTCTATCCCCTGAAGACTGACCCTCTATCCCCTGAAGACTCGCCCTCTTATCCTCTTCCCCATACTTTAAGTTTAGGTTTAATTTGTAAATAAATAATAATTGTAAACTATTTTATCTTTCCACTTCACTCCTTACTAGTTAGATACTATCCATCCTCTCTTAGGTAGGCTCTCTTTCTCTACTCTCCTGTAACGCTACAGTTTTGGCACAAATTTCCATATTTTATTGAAAAAGGGAGGTTACAATTTTATATTTATTTTGACATCTTCTTGTTTTTCATGACAGTTTATTTTATTTGCTTTATCTCAGCTTTTCCTCACATTTCAGTAGGTTGTATATCTTTTTATTATTCTTCTCGCTCTTTCATATTGCTACCGAGTGAGTACACAAATTCTCATTTCGAAATCTTAAATTATTTTTCTTCTAGGCGATTTCTTTCGGTTTTCAAAATTCCTAGTGTGTATAAAAGGCTCCGTTTCTTTGATTCGGCAGACAGTTCTTCGTCGAGTTTTACTCCGCGTAATTCGAACAAGTGGCCGTTCCCGGGCCTTAGGCAAAGGCCCGGGACTCAAGAAAGCCCCGCGCTACCAGTGACAGAAGTCTCCAACCCCTCGCCGGTCAGCACCTTCGACTCTGTTACCGCTGCTCGACCTCTCCAACCGCTGCACGACCTCTTCAGCCGCTGCACGACCTCTTCAGCCGCTGCACGAACTCTTCAACCGCTGCACGAACTCTTCAACCGCTGCACCAACTCTTCAACCGCTGCACGAACTCTTCAACCGCTGCACGAATTCTTCAACCACCTACGTACGAGCTGCGTCTACGCTCCACGTCGACACTCTGCGACCCATCCGTGCTCCTCTCCGTACGCAAGATCTCGTCCCCTGACCCTCTATCCCCTGAAGACTGACCCTCTATCCCCTGAAGACTCGCCCTCTTATCCTCTTCCCCATACTTTAAGTTTAGGTTTAATTTGTAAATAAATAATAATTGTAAACTATTTTATCTTTCCACTTCACTCCTTACTAGTTAGATACTATCCATCCTCTCTTAGGTAGGCTCTCTTTCTCTACTCTCCTGTAACGCTACACTTACTCTTTATAAAAGTTGTATTTAGTTGTAATTGTATAAATTGCGAAAAATTTATGTGAATACATTTCTTTTCTTGTTTTTATTTTATGTATTATCTCGTTCGGAATGATGAAGGTTGAGTTTGTTTCTTCGGTTGAGGCAACCCTAATAAACCCTCTCGATCGGTATCTCCCCACGGAATGTCTTTTTAAACAAATAAAACTCGGCTGAGGAGGTTTAATCTACGTCACAGCGTGAGGAGCCATTACAAGACACCGTCCCTCATGTATTCCAAGTGGGTTTATATGGGAAACGAAGTTTCAATGAAAATTCAATGAAACCATTTTATAAATGAAGGTTTTTTTGCGTCTTATGATTTTATGTTGCACGCATTGGTTACCAAAACATGTTTCCTTAATTGATGTTAAACCTAAAATTCTACACTTTTGAAATTTGATAGTTTAAGTACACATCATTTAATAAACACTTCTTACAAAATTTTTGAAGAAGAGATATACAAATATATGTATATAGCCCTATCGAAACCAGACTAGGAGCAGCTTCCGGAAAATTAAGAAAAAGCTAAGTAAAATTAATTTAGAAGCTTAAAAAGAAGTCTAAAATGCAAAGTTAACAGGTTGATGTCACTTCTTGCAAATTACATTTTCATATTTGATTACCCAACTTCATCCCTAATCTTATAACTGGCAACCGGATATGTCCTAATATAAAATGGCGGCAGTCATATTGTTTTCCCGCGAATTAATGGCGACGTTTCCTGTCGTCTCAAGGAAAGAATGGTGATAATTAATCACAAGTCGACTTCCGCTATTTCCATGGAGATTTTTATGATCATGGGGAAAGTAGTAAGCAGTTAGGTTTTTGAATTAATTTTTTACCGTTATGATACCCAAAAGTAGGTAAGTATTTGTTTATTTTAAGAAATGAGATAATTTATTAACCTATTGTAAATTTTATTATGAAACTGCGCCAGTAGTTATAAGCCCGTAACTGCCGTATCTGTGAAATAGTACAAAGTTGAATATTTTAGCTATCAAAATTGCATAATAATTATAAGCCACCGATAAAATAACATTTTTGATTTGTAGGCCATTACAAAATTATATTATATACCTAATTATATTCTTGGTCCGGCGTTTCGTTTATTTCGGACCGCCCACTAAGTTTGCCTAATGGCTCCTTTTGTGACGACAATCACTCAGGATTGGATTTTTGTTTGTCGTCTCGAGTTCCTTTTTTATTAGGCCTCTCCCTGAAAGTTCACTTTAAAACCCTTGGTAATTAATATTTGTTTAGCTCTCCAACGGAATAATAAAAGAACTAATGCTATATTTACGTAGATATACATAAGGCTCAATAACTTTGAGCTTTCGGCGTATTTCGTAAAAACTGAATTAGGTTTTTATTATATTTGCTTTTTGATTATGAGTAGCTTAGATCGAATACTGAGATGCGAAGTCGACACCAAACAACTTTGACATGATTTAACTGTAGATTCTTGAAAAATATATACCTACTTAATAATAATATTATGGCCTGCATCAAAAGACAAGTCAACTGAAAAGATGTAAACAAGATCAAATATTAAAGGCAACATAATAACATGCAGTCAGAGGCAAATAATTTAATAATAATAGTCAAAACATTCGTAATGTCACTTTATGTGCCTCCGACTGCATGTTATTTGATCTTGTTTACATCTTTTCAATTGACTTGTCTTTTGAAATAAAACAGATACCAAGATACCTAGTATTGGTTTCAATTTATTTTAATATTAATATTTTTCATCCTTTTCAAAGCTATCAGCCTCGCAATGCAGGTAAAAGCAAACCATCTATAAATTCCGTTTGATTTATCAAAGTGAACATCCCGCGATATTGCGTGCGTCTCAGCCTTTATTAATAAAACCCGAGATTTATGCGTACAACTTTTTAATATTTATGACTGAGCAATAAATTCTTGACGACAACTTGAGAGAGGGAAGGGTTGATTATTTTCTCGCTGGGAGCCATCAACAAGTGAGGGTTATAACTTTTTCGTCGTAAAACAGCTTCTTTAAAACAATATCTGAGATGGAACAATTTTTGATGTAATATTTTATGAATTTGTTCTTTGATTCTTATTTCTATTCAAAGGAAAGACATGCTAAATACGTCCTAACTCCTGACTGCCATTTTTCGAGTCATGAACTCCTTTATCGTTTTGAATTTTAATGGAGTTATCCGCATGTGTTACATAGTGAAATCTCCTAGTTTTAGTGAAATTTACAGTTAGAGGTATTGGGAGTAGATTTCACTAACGAAACAAAAGAAGATGTAGGTACCTGTTTCCGCAAGTAAACTTCTATTGGAATAGCTTTAATCGTATAAAAATCCAGAAACTAAAACAATATTATGAATATTTGATGAATACAGAAACTAGGTGAAAATCAAGTGTCGACGTTTTGTCACATAGTCATAAATCATAGAGAGCTGTCCCTCAGCCCGCGGGCTCTTCCCAACGCATTACATTAATTTGTGGGCCGTCTGTCTCTGACTTGCCGTCCCACACAAAGGAGATTAAGATTTAAGATTTGCTCAAGATATTCCCGGATGAGCAGGTATTTGAATTGCGGCGCGCATTGTTTGAATGAGAGGCTAATTTTCTAAGAGGGACGAGTGCTGAATATACTTGGGGACATTGCGAGTGATTAAATCGGTTTTGTAATATTAGGACGCTTTCTTGTTGCCTGTCCTGTCCTTCAGGTTGTATTGATTTTCAAATTTCCACTAAGTCACACAAAATAAAATGTTCACTCAGGTGAAAACGTAACGTTTTTTCGTTTTTTTTTTATAATCTTCTTTTGCCAGTAGGTGCCTACGTATTTATAAAAAAAATAAAAATATTTTAGGTGGGACTATTTTTAAATAATTTAATAAAATTACTTTTAACACTTAGAAAACAAATTTGAGAAATCTACATGCTTTCAGCTGTTAAGTAAAAAAAATATATACTCGTGAAAGAGTCACACATAAATTAACATACTGTCTATAGGTGCAATACACTTTAAAATTATATGAATTTTGGATTTGAATCATAAATAAATTAAGAATTTATGGGCGTAATAGTCAACTTTTATTTATGTATACACGACTGCGCCTCAGACTATATATGTTGAGCTTGAGACCGCCTTTATGCCATACGTAATAAAAGCTGTTTTCGCAGTTTAACTGTATACCTGATGTGCTGTCGTGTGTACCAGTCGAAAGTAAATGAAGACCATAATATCATTGCATTGGAAGAAAGTATTAAAAAGGTTTACCAAACGATGACTGGGCCTAGGTTTGTGGTTGTCCACTTGATGTCCAGTACAATGTGGCTGCGCTGTCCAGTGTCCGAACAATGCGCATTGTACACAACCAGACACTATTGTTAGCTAAAAACAATACTTCTTTGTTTTAACACTTTTTAAACCTGTGTTGGACAAATCGAAGGATTGGAGGATAAATTCTAACTCAAAGTAAAAAAAAAACGGTGAACATACACTTATTGTGTACGAGTTAGTATACTATACAATTTTATTTATCTTTATTTCTCCATCCTAATTGGGTATTTGACTTGGGAATGGATTTTACTTTTAGGGTATAATAGAGCAAAAAGGGAAGCAAAATAAAACCCTACGCTAAATTTTGGCTCGATTTGACGAATTTTACCATGATTTCTAAGACTCCAAAGTTGGTAATAGTAAATGGTACGAAATCAAAATGACCCAGTGACAAAATAGTGTTGATTATTAGAATCCATAAACAAAAAATGTTGTAATGGAAACATTATCGTAAAAACATTTTTGCTTAGATAATCACACATTTCTTTTGGGCACCATACATAATAGGGTATGGAAATAAGAATACAAATATATATTGAAGATAAAATTAGCAAAGTAAATAAATACCTATAAGTAGGTACTTACATTAATAAAATATGCGCTTGTTTCCAGGCTATGTGAGATTACATACAAAATTAGTTCTTTATACTCATTTCATCATTTGGTACAAAGTAATTACCTTAGAACGAATTGCACCCTGTATAATGAGAATTTTCCAACACCCTTTCTTAGTGCTCATCTACACCATAAAAGGTATCAACCCCCAAAAAATGGTGTCTCTATCTTCAGCCGTTAGGGTTCTATCACATATTTTAATTTTCCTATACAAACTGGACCACCCTGTAGCAACCTGTATAACAGGAATTTTCTAAAAACCTTTCTTAGTGCTTGCCTATCTACACTATGAAAGTTATCTACCGTCCGAAAATGGTGTCTCTACTTTCAGCCGTTAGGGTGGTTAGGGCTCTACGCGTATGCCAACATTAATCAATCAGTGAATCAATTTAGAGTTTTATATGTATAGATAAATTATACTCTATGTTCAAAGTAGTCAAATTAGTTTATTAGATCGAGTTTATTAATATCTTTGTAACTTTTCATTACCTCGTTGAGAGCGTTTCCAAGCTGTTTGACTTGCGCTTTTACATAAATTACATTTCAAAATATTGTCATTCGCTAAGCAAGGATACTTTTTGGTAATGTATTCATTCAAGTTCTAATCCCAATCTGGCTGAACCGCGGGCTCTCAGCGGCAGACAGGGAGACAGGTAAGCCGCAAAGTAAACACAAGACTCAATCTCGAGCGCTCATGTTTGCTCATTAGATAAAGGATTAGACTTGCAAAGCTGCAGATTGTTTTTTTTTAATATTTATTTTCAGTCACGTATATTTAGGGTACTTTCCTTTCAGCTATCATCATTTTTTCGCATCCTGTATAAGTATTACAATATTTATAATATTTTGTGAAAATACGACATGCCTACTGATTGCTGTTGGTATAACCAGCAAGCTTGTAGTAAGTAATTGATAAGAAATAACTTACAGCAATTATGTTTTTGATTTGTTTTGTAAAAAATCTACTTTTCCTTAGTGAAAAGAGCAAGCTAGATGTTATTATTGTGATAAACAATTTACAAACACTTTTCAAAGATATTATTTTGTCATCATAATATCTTTGATAAGTGGTTAAACAAAATGGGCCCTGCTGGCCCTCCAATAAAATTATTAATTAAAATCAAACTACAATAATAAACAAATTTTAAAACTTTGTTACAAATTTTAACTCATTATAAAAAAAATATTCTAAAAATCAAATTCATCAAATCTGGCTGGGTCCCGCCAGAAAGTATCACATCAACCTGAAAACCATTTATGACTCATCATTACATACAACTTTCTGTATGGAAACAATACGGAACTGGAAAAAAAATCCGCTGATTAAAATAAAATATCTAACAAAATGTTGCGGAAACATAGTTTACCATTCCGACTTCGCATCGCAACGAACGAACTACCAACAACAAGATGAAATCGAAATTATATGCAATCGATTTCACATTGATGTTGCCGTTCAACAGTTAAAATAAAAATATCTTACATATTAGCAATGCAAACTCTTTAACATTGTTATCCAGCTCCATACATACATTTCCACAGAAATGATTTACGCGGCTGTAATACACGAGATTTTATACTTTTTTCCGGCGAGCGGCGCAATATCGAGTTACAATCTGCCGTGATGGACTGATACACGCAAACCCACTCACGTGAATTTAAATACGAGCTTCGGTGTCTGACTGTATAGCTGTGTGCAGTGGATTACAGATTTGCTAAGAATGAACGTGGTTTTGAATATAGTTTTTCAGGAAAATAAGGAATATAATAAAGCTAAAAATATAAAAGTACACTAACCTTTAATTTAGTGCAAATAAACAGTGTGATAAGTACTATTTTGTCAAAATTCCTCATGAGTTCAATCAGTGTTCTCAGTAGTAGCCTCTAGAACGATCGACAGTAGTACGTAAAAAACAACTCAAAATGTAATACTTAAACAAGTGTTTTCGAAGCATGTACTTGTGGCACAACTGGTTTCCATTGAAATGAGAAAATGAACTTGAATATTTACATCTCACAATGACTTAGGAAAGATGTTGGAGTTTTAGTTTCAAAGAAAAAATATTAAAGCGTTTCAAGATTTTTATATTTACAGAGATACTCGTTACAACTTTCGGAAAGTGAGACAATATACTTGCTACAGTCTACGGTGTAGCTCGTAGCGCCGTAGCAGTGTCGTAGCGCACCTTTATTGCCTACGACGACAAAGAAACCGCGTCTACGCGCTACACCGCCGCTCTGTTTGAATACAATCACTGGGATCTCAGAAGCATATCTTGGATACGGCATTAGAATAGTTCATACTTTTCAGTATTTAAGATTGTTCGTAAACATTATTTGATTTACACGAATTTCGCACTTTAGCAAAACACAAGATAAATTATTGCAAAGACTATAATATACGTCGTTATTTCTATTTCAAAAGTATGTTTGTACACACGACAGCACGTCAGGTTATACAGCTAAACTGCGAAAACAGCTTTTATTATGTAGGACATAAAGGTGGTCTCAAGATCAACATGTATAGTCTGAGGTGCCGCCGTGTGTACACATAAACATACACACAAGATTCTTCAAAATGTTTCCTTATGGGCCTATAAGAATAATTCGTATCGAAATATGAATTGTTTCGTTTGGAAATTGAGTTATGAGCATTGCACCATTCAAATATATAACTTAAAAAATATTTACACGCTTACATACCTCAAAAAGCTGAAAATAAAAAGGTTTAAAAAAAAAAGAAAAACCTCCTCCAAAAACCTGAAATAAAACAAAAACAGCTTCAAAATTAAATACCTATAAAAAGCAAGAAATAATATTCATATCACTCAATAAATTTTAAAATCATAATAAAATACTTAAAAAAGTTTTTTTATTTTCAACTTTTTTTAAGTAGTAACCGTGTAAAAATTTTTGTAACACCTTGTATATTTTCAATGGTACAATGCCCATAACGCAATTTCCAAATTCACGTTGTTTGTTTTTAAGGAGTTAAGTTATTAATTAAAAGGTAGGTCAATCAAAAAAGGTAACACTTAAGGTAATCCCTTTCCCAACAAAATGATAATCTAAACCGGGTCAGAAATACCCTTTCGCGATCCGTGCACCCACCGAGTCCACCCACCAGTGCACGGGAAATTTCTTTGTACCCACTGCATTTAGCAGGAATCAAAGTTTACGACGAAGTCATCAAGGTAGTTCATCCAAAATCATAGTATTTTCAGGATTACTTGAAAACTACTAAACCGATTAGAAAAATAATGAGACAAAGATTGTCTCATTATTTTTCGAATTAAAAAATAATTTTGAAAATCGGTTCACAATTGGAGGAGATATCAAATAAAATACAAAAAAACCAAATACAACAAATACATAAAAAAAACTGTTGAATTGAGAACCCCCTCCTTTTTTGAAGTCGGTTAAAAAGTATATAATTTTTTGTTATTTAGTTTTAGTATTTGTCTAAAACTTTTTGTAAGCCATAATAATTCATTATATTGTGTCATATCCACTAATTGAGGACATCTCGGGTAAGCGCTTTGACGGAATGCAAACGACTGCGCGCCATTGTGTGGCGAGACGATACGATAACGCTTTTATTATTATTAGGCCCACAAGGGAGGAAATGAAATAAAAAGAGCTTGTGACAATGTTCTCTACATATATAGTACCTGCCTGCCGCTGTTTATTATAGCTCTGTCAATAAAATAATGAGAAAATAATAGAGTTTGAAAGATTATCAAAAATTATAAGTATCGTATTTTGGATTTGTATTAAAAGCTTTTTAACTATAAACAGCGATTTTTCTCCTTAATTTTAAATACTTAAGGAGTTTAAAAAAATGTATACGTGGGTACGGAGCCACGTAATAGTAACAAACAAATCATTCATCTATCAAGTGGCATTCGTTTTTTGCAGCAGAGAAGTTGTTATCAATCAATTTGAGTATTTGATTGAATCAGGCGTCACTTGGTAGAAGTCCCAAACCATTGTAAAAAGATAAATATATGTAAGCAGGAGTAAGATACATATATTTCTCTTTTCACAATCAATTTTGATTTTATCAATGTAGGTTATGATCATGAATGAAACAGATTTTTTTTAAATATAATCAAGGGTTAATTATGTTTGATTACACATCTCAACACGAAATAAAAAATAGTACATATAATATGTGTATAGCTGCAGTATTTGCTTTGTCTCATTAACTCGTCGCTCGCGTTGACAGTCTTTGATTAAATCTTCGGCAGTTACTTGGCACATCACGCGCAATTAACAAGATTTTGTCTAACAGGGGGAGGGCGTGATAATTAATACATGCTCTACAAATAATCACATACCTACAGTACATGCTTGGGAGGTTGTTGACGAATAGTACAATTCAAAATCGAAGAAATTGTTTATATTTTATATTTTGCTTCTGTATTGTATAATTATTATAAATAAAGATTTCTTAGTTTGAGTTTTTGTGTATTAAAAAATACTAGATTTAATGAATTTTGAATTGAATGAAATAAAAAAAATTGGCTATATTATGTGACAATGTTTTCTGAATTTATAACTACTTGTAGCAAAATTAGGTTTTATGATTTCTATTTCTGTAATCTCTTCGTACAATCTCGATTGTGTTCACATTTCATTTGTGCGTCATTACGTCCAGTCGTTCGCTCTTGTTTTCTGGATGCCTATCAAATAGATCTCTTTCGGAAATTGGCAGCGTTCGCCTTTCTGATCGACTGCTCTTTTGATTAGCGAGCTTTGCCTCCAACTTCGTCATAAAAAGTATAACATAACATGTAATTTATTGTCCGCTGATTTTACGGTTTGTATTTTCGAATACCGATGAAGCTAATATTCAGAATTTGTATTTTTTTCGGTAACATTTATGTCAAAATAAGCAGTCTTCTCGTAGCTTTTTAAATTAATCAATCATATTGGAAACATAAAAGCTATTATAATTTTTTCTTTACACAATTATTTAAACTTCTTCAAAAGTAAATATTTGGTTTTTAATAACCATTACGTTTAAATCAAATTTAGGTAAACTTGAAGCATTAAAAAATATTAAATCTCGGTCCAGCAGACCGTAATAAATCACGGTAGCTGGAGAGTACACTCAGATGGATAATCGGGTACATTTTAAAGCCGTCAGAGGCTTAGCCCCCCTTCCCCCCACTTCACGTGCGTTTTGACGCGATTATCATACCCCGCCGTATCTGAGAGCAATATTGTTCTGTTGAAGAGTCGTGGAAAGAGTGGATGTGGTATATTGAATTGCTGCAAAGTAAAAAAAAAAGTTTATTGTGTAAATGAAGTTGTTTTTGAATATAGTGACTTTTGATTGATCTGAAAATCGTTTCGTTTTCGGGAGACTCCTAGTGAAACGACAGTTATTTGTTATAAGTGATTTATTACTAACTAAATACATACAAACACGATATTTAAATATTCGTACACGACACCTTCTGTCTATGTTCGGTATTGGTTACGTTAATAAGCACTCACGTCTGGTCTCCAGCTTACAGCATTATCTGATTAAAAAGATTGAATAAGGAAATATAAGTTTCGGTCTTTACTATACGGAAAATTCACATTTAGAAACAGATAGCTTTTGAAAGGTTCGTCATAATCTATAACATAATAAGACCTGCAGGTATGTCCTACCAAAACCACCTAGGTATTTGTGATGACCAATAAATCCTGTAATGTTATTAAAAATTATGTTAAAGAGGGGGAAAAGGAGAAAGGCTCAAAGTAAGGAAGTAAAGAAATTATATTAGTAAATTAGTAAAATGTACAAACCAAAACAGCAAAACAGAGAACGAAGCGAAGACAGATAGATGACAGACAGATAGAAAAAGAGCAAAGATAAAAACATAAACAATAATATATTTACAAAGCCGGCCTGATGGCCAGTTCGTAACAAATTAGTTTTGTAATATTGGAGATAAAAAAATATTTTATGTAGATATCCAGCATAGCTTGAAGCGCACTTATATGCTCAATGCCTTCTCCAATTAGGTACCTTCGGACATCCATGTAGATTCTCTCACCACCCCATCCCGCGGTTTTTGAAATCTGCTTCCTTTGTGACGGTTTTAATATGGAAATTAACGTTCGCCACCGTGTGCCGGCTCACACCTCCGCAAACCTACTATTTACCGTTTCGCAATATACCTCCCTTTTGTATATAGTCCCAATGCTATGGCCACAAGAGCTACTTTACTCTGACAAGTTTCAATGTAATAGAATAACTTTGTCTTTGAATTTAAACGAGCCACCGGGATTGCGATGCCTAATTGAATTTTTCTTCTTTTAAGTGTTCAAATGATTATTTTCTACATTCCTTGTTGTTGATGGCAACTTCAACGGTTTTCAGACATCAACATTTAACCTTCAATAAAAGAATTGGAGATAAACTAAGAAATAGCAGAATCAAGTCATAAATAAATAAGCATTTAATCTTTGAACAAACGCCCAACTGTAAAACTTAACAAATACAGACAGACATTATCTGCTAAACAGCTTTCATATTAGCACAATACGTAATTGATTTGTCAAACTTAAAAAAAGTTTTTTAAAGATCCTTACTAACATTCTAATTTTAGTGAAATTCCGACGGACCGTACATACACAGAAGCAAAAAATATGACGTCAAAACGGAAATGTATTTTACGGCTAAATGCATTCTGGCAAACTGTGCACTCCACCATCCCTCGTTCTGTGTTGTTTTAATTTACCCCGATTCGCAATTTTTGTTGTTTTTCACGTCAATACGGCTATTGAAAAAAAAGAGAAATAGACGCCAATTTTACATCGGTCGCTTCGATAGTTTTTGATTTCAATGAGCATGTCGAGGGTATAAGAGGAATGTCGCATATTGTAATAAATTATTAGGTTATACTAACTTTAGAAAATAACTTTCATATAAAAAGTATAACTACAACATAGGTAATCATTATCATTTCAAGTCGAAGCATAATCGTTTTTCTGAAATCGCATGTATCGTATACAGAACGTACGCAAATAGAGATTAAAAACGTTGTGGTTTTACCAGACGAGGAGGGTGGGGTGTTATCGTCCCGTGTTTGCTCAAGATTCGTACAGCCAGCCAGCATTGCGTAACAGTTAGCGATCAGTAGGTACCCTTAGCACGAACAGCTATCGAAAAAAATAACGCGCGTAAAAATATTCGAACAAGAGAGTAATTTTGTAAAATTTGTACAGCACCATTTACCGCCGAAAAGCGAAATGAATTTTCCATATATAATTTTTACTCTATCGAGTACTTTTACGCGCGTTTTTTTTTCTCGATAGATGTTCGTGCTAGGTGTCCGATTTTGGTAAATTATGTCGCTGCGATGACGTTGCGACTTTATCCTTTTCAAATTCACGTATTTCAATCGCAATTAGAATGTTATTACTACAATATCGTCATTTTATTCAGATCTGCCAGCGATTATGTACTTAAATGTATTGTTTTTCTAACAATGAACAGATATTTTGTCAATCATTTTTTCATCTGTGATTACGTTACGTGAGTACGTTGTAGTTAGTTTTGTTGAAGGTAAAACGTGAATAACAAACTTGGAAAGTATTTCGATCGTATGACTTGCGAACTTCAACGATATTATGGGTAGTGTGTTTACGAAATCAGGCTGCTGTGACGTGTCGGTAGCGTTACCCGCCTCACGTTCGCATCAACTGTTTGAATAGAGATACGCGGCACTGAATTTATTGTGTTATCACCCCAGCCTCCCCGCCCGCCGTATTGTCACCATTGTCATACAAATCCGATGTATCGCTTTCACTTCTCGTTCGGTATGGTAATGTGACGTTTAATTCGAATTTGAGGGACGTCTTATTAGTGCTGCTCTGCACCCTTTGTTACGCGAGTCGAGATTATTGGGATTATTTAATGTGGTAGATGATCATTGAATTACTTTGATATTCTATGCTTAGACGACTGACATGTTTTTATTTTTCACATTTTACGATTTCTTAATGTAAAGGACTGAATATCGAGTTTGGTTTCTCTGTCTACAAGTTTCTGGGTTCGGTTATTACCCTTAGCACGAACATCTATCGAGAAAAAAAACGCGTGTAAAAGTATAGGTACCTATTCGATAGATTAATTGTCTACGAGAACCTTCATTTCCTTTTTCGGCGGCAGATGGTGCTGTACAAACTCATACAAAATTACTCTATCGAATGTTTATACGCGCGTTATTTTTTTCGATAGCTGTTCGCGCTACGGGTACAGTTTTGCTATTAAGATTTATTTATTTCAACTTTTCGTAAAATACTACCTGTTGCAAAAATCTTACTTTATGAAGATTCAAAAGATTATAAAATAATAAACTAATTAATATCACCCTCTGACTGTAAAAAAAGAAAATAAAGTTTGACATATGACTTTTTATATAACAGAAATAATTAACTAATCAATACGATTTTGATGTGTTTGCGGTATAAATAAAGACCCGCCCGGACCCGGATTAAAAATATTTGCCTTAATTCGGACAGAATATTAAAAAGCAATGCAAATCCGGATCGACGGTGTATCGGATCGCGAACGAGTCCCTCATTCGAATATTGGCAATAAAACAGCGGTGAGCTGAAAAATCGATGCCGACAGACGAGTCGATGTAATCACACGTCACTATGCATAGGCAGATTTATGTTTTTAGAAATAGCAAAACATATTTTTTCTTTTAATTGGTGTAACGTTGCAGCACGCGCAAAAGGCACGTTTAAAAAAAGTTACTAACTAAACTAACTAACTAACTAACTTTTTGTTACGGTAACTTTTTGTTGTTTGGGTTATAAAAAATATACATAATAGATATTGCGATTTAAAATGACGGAAAATAGATAAAATGTTTTTTTACGTTGCAGTGTGCAGGTTAAATGAATATACCGTTACAGTAACGAAGCTTTGTTTATTACTGAAGTACAAAGCTAATAAGCCACCACAATATTTCCGTATTTTTTTTAAATTATCTTTTATACAAACGGTCCTGAATAACCAACACAACAAAGAACGAATTATTTGGTGCAGTCGTTCTGAAGTTATGCGTATACATACATTTCGGCGATTCATTTTTATTTAAATAGATTCGGTTCGTATTCATATTTTTTACTTTAAGTTTGTGAGTGGTCGTCGACCAATCACAACTAATAAATATATGACATAAAGATATACGTAAAAGTGGACAAACGGCGCCGTTATGACAAGTTATGTTGAAATTGTTGATTCTATATTATTATTGAGTTGAAAATGAGAAATGGGCTATTTGAGAAGTAGACCTCTGGCGCCTGAGAGGACTATAAATTTAAATTATTTGCTTGCTACGGGCCGCACGAACAAATACAGGCCGCGGGCCGCTATTTGAGGGCCGCTGATTTAGAACTTGAAAAAATTATATAGGTTACTTAAAAAAAATTTAAAACCGCAATTAAAATATTTATGAATTAAATATATTTATCGCTACATCTAAATAATATAGCAGTTATCAATGCGTAGATTACTTCCATTCGGCGGCGCAGTGAAACCCGCTCTCAATGAGATGAGACGCGATGCTTGGATGATGGCTCGCCATTGTTCGCGAGGGCGATAATCACCGGCTGAGTGTCTCCGGACGCCACCAGCCTTTACACGAAACGACTGCGCTCCGATTGCAATCCGATTTTATGCTGCCTTTAGCGTTTTAGTTCAAAAGAGATAAATAAGCGCGTTCTTTGGCAAATAACACAGACCGCGCTTAATTAACATAAACACATAAACTGGAACTATAAACTCCTTGATTTCCTGTGCAAATATTTATTTGCACAGGAAATAAAATCAAGGAGTTTATAGGGTTAAAAATAATCGATTATTTTTTTATATTAAAAGAAGTTATACCTGAAAATCCGTAAAATGGTAAGCCAAATAATTGATATTTTTCAGGATTATGAAAAAACTACTAGCCAGATCTCTGTAATTTTTTTTATGAGACCACACACGAACTTTTTTCTTTCAAATAAAAAAAGAATAATTGAAATTGGTTAACAACTGGTAAAGTTATGTTAAAACATACATAAAAAAATAAAATACCGTGGACTTGATAACCTCCTCCTTTTTTTGAAGACTGTTAAAAATTAGCTTTCACAATAAAAAAAGTACACAAACAGCACTGACAATGTTAAAACTTTTCAGCCAGACCAAAAATCACAGACACAACATGTTATATTTTTGTGACTAATCAACAGAAGAAATTAAGTCCAAAATAATATTTAATTAAAACTTCTAATTAATAACGCTTTTTGTTACAATACTTATATTCATACGAATATCGTAGTCGTGAGGTTTGAATGTCCCTCGAGAGAAGCGTCCCTCGTACTCTCGACGCGACGCATTCACTCCTTTCAAATCTACACAGATCGCACGCTCACTCATTTGCAGATTGAATTGAATTTTAACAGTGTGCATTTTTGTTGCAGGAAATGAGTTCCGTTCAAGAGGAGAAGCCACCCACCGAAGGGACCGCGAAGACTCATGTTCGCGACATACGGAACACAGAACTAGTTTCTCGTTTGCTAGCGGCTACGCCTCCGTACCTGTACAGCGCTTTACCACTGCAGCCGCATGCATTCTTCTTCAGTGAGATGCTCAGGTCATTCGTGAACGCCCGCCATGGCTGCCGAACGCCTCATTACCATCGACGCTTCAAGAGACGCTCTCATAAATACTTCGCTGAAAACGAGAATGAGTGGCGCCGAGAGTGGCCGAAACAGGACGAAGAGAAGAAAGAACCAGAGCCAAGAATTGAGGTTCCTCTCGAGCTGACGGTGGAAAAACAGCAGAGGATGCGTGAACCTTCACCTAGGAGGATGTCACCGAAGGCTGAGCAGACGAAGTCGAGCGGCAGCCCGGGCCCGCCTGGTCGCCAGTCGACGTTCGTAGATGTCGGGACTGAAGAACTTCCCAAACCTGCTCCATGCATCGGGAGGAATCCAGTAGAGACAGCCGTACCTCCATCTAATTTAATTCTCCCTCCTCCTCCTCCGATGTGGTATCCTCCGCTTTACAATCCCCAATTCGGAGTGGACCCTCTCAATTTTTTCATCGACCTTCGCGTTTCTGGACATATTTACGACAGGAAAAGGGCCTTGGCCGAAGGTCTCGATTCAAATTTGAATCAAGAAATGAGATCAGAAGAATCTGGTTTGGAAAAGCGTCTGGGAAGGGATTTCGGTCAGAGACCAAGACATTTGTCAGCATTTTCTGTTCCTGTGAGGTCAGGTAATATCAGCGTCGACGGCCCAGACAAATATTTCGAACAAGGTTCTAAGTCGGGAAAGTTGAACGGCACCTCCTATATAATGAGGAATTTGAAACGAGTTTATGAGAATCTCCATGCAGGATCTGAAGATACGAAGATGGCCAAAGGCGACGATACCAAAGAGGAATCCTCGGATGTAGATGATGATATCGATTGAAATTTTAATGTTATAGGTAGGTAAATTGCGGATCCTTTTGCTGTAATATTGAAAGCGTTTCGTGTTTTTTGCTTCTATCACAGAACAGAATAAACAACGTGTTAATGAATGAACCAAAATACTTTTACTACGGGACCACCTCAGAAATCCCGAAAAAAATAATATGCTGTTTTATACAAAAACTATTCTTCTTCTTATCGTATGAGGATTAGTGGCCACCTCTGATGTTAGAGTTTATCAAGCCGCCATAAGGCCTCTAACTTGGCTCAACGACTGTTATCATATGACAACAGCCGGGACCGACGGTTTAAAGTGCCGGTCACCCATCTGACACCTGGCCGGACCGATCGTTGCTTAACAAACGTGATCGAGTACGATCAGTCTGTCAAGCTCCGCCATGAGCGCTTCATACAAAAATTAATAACGAAAATATCAAAATATATTAACAACAAGTTTTTTTTCGCGACTTCAGTGTTGGACCCATAATAAAAATTGTTCAGTTTGATGGTCCTAAGAAACGGTTTGTCAGTTTTACTATTTTCGGTTCAATCATTAAAAACTTTTAAAATAGTAGGTATTAAACGTTATATATATGTCTATTGTCTTTAAATACTTCTAGTCAAGTGGGTATAAATTCATGAAACATTGAATATTTATCATTAGCTCGTAAGGTTTTTAAATGTAAATATTAGTAAAACCTCACTGAAATGTATCTCTAGTCAATATAAAAAAGTGATCAATGTAATCTCTTGATTGTATTAAATATTTTTCATTCGATTGCCATATTATTTCTTAAACTCATTATCCTCGTTAGCACCGCCCTTAGAGCAAATGCTCTAAGGCACCGCCTACTAGGGCCTGTTTCACAATGTAAAGCAGTAAGACTTAAGAGTTCCCTTAGCACGAACAGCTATCGAAAAAAATAACGCGCGTAAAAGTACTTGATAGAGTAATTATCTATGAAAAAATTCATTTCGCTTTTCGGCGGTAGATGGCGCTGTACAAATTTTCCATACTAAATTACTCTATCGAATGTTTTTACGCGCGTTTTTTTTTCGTTAGCTTAGCTGTTCGAGTGTTAAATAACAAAAATGTGTTTGTACCGCACTAAGGTACCGCATGAAACTCGAATCTTAGTTCGCTTTACGGCGGTAAGTGGCGCTGTTTAAAATGTCGATACAAAATTCTTAGAAAAGACAAAATTATTACGCGCAGCGCAGTTTTTCACAAAAACGGCGTTATTCAGCCGACTGAGTTAATAAGAAGAGCTCACGAGTTTCATACGACGTTTTTCAACACATTTGCGAAAAACAAAATAATTTACCACACCGACAAACGAATAAGATAAAAACAAATTATGAAAAATTATTGGAAAAGGCGCGCAGGTTTTTTTTTCATTCGCCCAATGCAAGAATATTTTGCGAACAAAGGGATGAGTGAACATACAGCTTCTCCAAAATCATAATTTTAAGTGATAAAATGCAGTAATTTTTATATTTTATAACAAATTATTGTGAATTATGAAAAATTTGATAATAATAAATGTTTGTTTGACTTAATTAAGGACGTACACATTTATTTATTCTAAAAATGTATATGGATTTTCAGCGGCATAAAACCTCTTTGCTGTTCCTAAAAAAATAACTGAATTACCCGGTTAAATTGAGAATGCTCTGTTTACTCGTATATAACTTGCAGTAAAGGAATTAATTTAACTTTGTAGGCATAATTCTATTACGCACTAGTGTATTATATATTACGCACATGTTTGTTATAGCTCGGTTTATGGTCCTAAAAGCGATGTAATAAGGCTCACTTTACGAACAAGTGTGTTGAAAAGGAGATTTAAAACAGAACAGCGCCATCCAAACGTCTTGGTCAGAGGTTCCCAAACTTTTTTTATCATTTTTAATTGCGGATGACGTCAACGTGGATGTTAATGTCTCAGATGAATAATAATTATTCTTCTGAGGCTAATATGACAAGGTTCCAACAAGGTTCCAGCGCATTAGCAATTTGCGAAGATAGCTTCAATTTACATATACATGATAGTACTCAACTCAGTTATTCTTCGGAGGAGCCTTCGCTTCGCCTGTCGAAAAGGACGAATACAACAACTACTACTGTCGCTACCTACTACTACGATGTAGATTTTAAATAGAGAAAGGCTTGAGTAACACTCACGGTCAGTCCATCGCGCCAATTGGAGCGCTGTATGTACATCCAAAGGTCGTGAGTGTCGAATCTCCGTGCTCGCCGTAATCCACGGCCCACGCCACGTCCAAACGTTTGACCGTGAGTATACAAACATCCATTTATTATATCAAATAGATGGACGCCGTGTGTGGCCTCAAACTACTGGCGTCCATCCGTTGGATTTGATTTAGACTTAATGCTCTAAGGATTTAGATCAAATGAACTTAACATTGGTGATTCGGACCACAAGGTGATACAAAACTCTACACCGTGACTCGGATACGGACCTAGGGTTGCCAAGTCCAAAAACACAAATGTTCTTTATTTTATTTTATCTGTGTGCATTTCATACTCTTTGTCAATTTTCTTTTTGACCTGGCAACACTATTCACCACGCGATTTTGTGACCGAGCGAGAGTTTCTAGAAGAAAAGAAACAATTTTATTTCTAAAATTTTCTCACATAAAATATTCTCAGAATGTTTGGACAACAACCGATATTAGTGCTGAGTAAGTAAATTTTCTTAGTTTATGTGTTATATTATTTCTATGATAGTAAATTCTGTCAATAATGAATTACTTTTCTCAGGCCAAAACACAAAACGTGAGTCCGGCCGAAAGGTGCAACTTGAAAATATTAACGCTGGGAAGGTAAATTTACCATCAACTGATTTTAGTCGAATATTTTGATCTGTATGCTTTTAGTACAGTTGTTTAAACCGGTGTCTTCTTTGTATTTTAGACAATAGCGGACGTTATTCGAACATGCCTCGGTCCTCAGGCTATGCTGAAAATGTTGATGGATCCCATGGGCGGCATTGTCATGACCAACGATGGCAACGCGATACTCCGTGAGATCACTGTACAGCACCCGGCAGCCAAATCTATGATAGAAATCGCCAGGACACAGGATGAGGAGGTTAGAATTCTATGGCCATTACTCAGCCCTCTTACCATCAGCTATTAACGCAATGAAATTGGTACTTGTTTTTCAATAGACTTCAATCAGAGTTTCTATTTTCAACATCATTTTAGTGTGATTATAATGTCCCCACTGCTGGGGCACAGGCCTTCCTTATGAGTGGAAAAGGATATTATTTTTTACCTACCCATTGAATGTAAACTTTGTTGATTATTTTGATAGTAAATGACGTCACTTTAAATACCAACCTCATTTTTAATTTTTTGACGACTGTATGAAATATAAAGAGAGTAAAAAGCAGCCCTTGATGAGTTTTTTGCCGGTTCATCTCGTCAAAAGGTCTCCCGCTTAGGGTTTGCGAACCGATGCCGTAGCTTCTTAGACATTCACAATTGCATGTAACAGCCTAGACTGAATAAATGAATTTTGAATGCTTCATCATAGTTATTATTCTTGACCAAGTAGTGTGATTTTAATAACACCTTATTGCATACCAATATTACATATTTTAATATTCTGTATTATAGTAAAGATTTCTGAAGTATTATAGAGTCCAAGTCTTAATTTTACTGGTTGAATTCCTGATAGCTATGCATAACATTCCCAGGTTGGTGACGGCACTACATCAGTCATTGTCCTCGCTGGAGAGATGCTGGCAGTGGCAGAGCCATTCCTTACACAGAACATCCACCCCACAGTGATCATCCGTGACTACAGACAGGCTCTTGAAGATGCGGTTAAGCTTTTGGAAGAAAAAATCTCTACCCCAATTGATATGAATGACAGAGAAAAGCTTAAAGATGTGGTATGTTATCTCATTTCTTTTTTGCTATGAAAAGATTATTCTTAAAATGTAAAATCATGTTTGGTTTTCATTCCTAGCATGAAAACTTTCCCATTTTGAAAGTTTTTAAACATGTTTTGAAACATCATATTTGAGATAAACATAAGTAAGCTTAATTTATTTTTAAACAGGCAGTTGTTACAACTGATAGTGCCTGCATCCTGAAATTTTTGATGTTTACCTTTTTATTAAGTATGTATTTGTTTACTCTTTTTTTTAATTGGTTGACTATTTGTTCTGGCAATTTGTTCCAAGCTTTGATTACTCTGTTGGTCAAACAGTGTCTGTGAGGATTGTTAATAGACCTTGTTTTTACAAGTTTGAAGCTGGGTCCTCTTAAGTGAGTGTTACTTATTGATGATGATAATGATTGATTGATGTTTTTTTTTTTTTTTTTTTTTACTTAAATACGTAATTATTATTACAGATACGCTCATGTGTGGGGACAAAATATGTTGGCCGCTGGGCTGATCTAGCCGTAGATATAGCACTGGATGCTGTCCAAACTGTCACAATAAATGAAAATGGCAGAATTGAAGTAGATATCAAAAAGTAAGTTTATTTTTATTATAGCTACTAAATTCAGGTGAAGACATAATTTTTACTTTATGAAACAAATAGTAAGCATGCATGCAGCCTGGATTACAGTGTTAAATAGTATTTCAATTTACTTTGAGACCTAAATTGAATATATTGTATAGCCTTACAAAAATAAGAAGTACCTGCTACATAAATTGTTTGGAGTTTCTCAGCTAGCTGTGTGGTGTCATTGCTACATCCACTGCTCGACCGTTGAATCCTAAAACAATATTTTATTGTTAAAGCAGATTTAGCAAAGTTTTACAAGGAAATTGTGAATTATGCAGCATAAGAAAGGCTAATCATTCATATGTTGGGTGGTAGGAAAATATAGACAATTCAAAAGCATATAATTTCTAAGTTTATTTAAATAAAGAATTTAGAGTTTGATTTTTCGATTAAAGCTATGCCAAAGTTGAGAAGATCCCCGGTGGTGCAGTCGAGGAGTCGAAGGTACTGAATGGCGTGATGGTTAACAAAGACGTGACTCACCCGAAGATGCGACGATACATCGAGAATCCGCGCATTGTCCTGCTCGACTGTCCGCTTGAATACAAGAAGGGAGAGAGCCAGACTAATATTGAAATTATGGGTGATCAGGTAAGCAATAATTTTGATTTTATTTAGTACTAGCTGCCGCTCGCGACCTAGTTCGACCTCGGGACTTCGTCTTCCTTGGGAAACTTTGACCAGGATAAATAGTATTTTATGTTTTAATCCATGGTCAGCACTTATGTAACCTAAATCAAATGTTAATTGTATTATAATTTGGGTCTACTTTTATTGTTTTGTAAATTAATAGAATTAGTAATATAGATAACACTAAATTGAGACAAGCCGGTTGCAGACCAAGAACTAAGCTAAGTTAAGCTTACCCCGCTTAGCTAGGTCAATTTTTCATACTTGTAGATCGCACACTTCGTAATTTTTGTCCTTATTTATATATTTTTCTTATACTGTACTAAATTGGCATTGTAGTGTGATTTATCTTTTGTACAAACTTGATTTGGTTAGTTAAATCTTAGATTTGTTCATCAATTGGCTGCTACTTCTTTTACACTTAATTTCCCACTCTAGGTCTTTCGGGAAAGAGGGGTGGCTGAAAATCACTGCGGTGCTTAACACTGTCCAGCATAAGCTAAGCATCTACCTTTTGCCTCTGTGGCTCATTTTTTTTAAATAAAAATCAATAACGTAAGTGGGATGTAATTTTAGGGGCAAAAAACTTTTTTTACTTTTATACTTAATACAGAAGTATAAAAAATACACCAGCTGTGTGAACTACGCCAAACTTAGTTATGTTCTTGATTGCTCACCCGGCACAATGATCTACCTACACAAATATGGTTTGTTGACAGGACTTCACGAAGCTTCTACAGCTTGAAGAGGAGCACGTGCAGCGGCAGTGCGAGGACATCATCGCGCTGAAGCCCGACCTCGTGTTCACCGAGAAGGGAGTCTCCGACCTCGCGCAACACTACCTCCTGAAGGCCGGCATTACTGCCATACGCAGGTTTATATTCTACCTACATTAATTATTTTAAGCCAAGCGATCATTAGTGAGCTGGAAGGCTACGTTCAGACCGGAGTGAACGAGTGTTTAACTTAAACGGAAATGTTTCGTCACTCCAGGTTACTATGGCAATTAAATTCAAAATATTTTTTTTCTGTCCATACTGTTCAACCTCATATGAATTTCAAAGAAGCTACTCTTGCTTCAAAGTATATTGGTGTCGATTCATCCGGTCAATTTAGTTAGTGGTTTTAATTGTTATTTACTAAATACACAGGAATAAATTAAAAACAGACAGTAAGATTCCGAAATAATTATTTTTTCAGCCTGATAATTATTGCTGCCCTGTTTTTCACAGATTTCTCACAAACACTGGCGCACCATTTTGTTTCCTCTTTTAATTTCTCAAACCTAAATTGGCAATCGATAATATTTAAATTTTTTTGTTGAGAAATATGCCTAGTATCGTACACAGATAAGTAACGCTCACTTAAGAGGACCCAGCTCCAAACTTGTAAGAACAAGATCTAACAACAACTCTCAACAACACTTTTTGAGCAACAGAGTAGTCAAAACGTGGAACAAATTGCCAGAACAAGTAATCTCAGCCAACAAAGTAAACCAATTTAAAAATAGATTAGACAAACACCTACTAAATAAAAATTAAAACAAACCAAATATTGCAGGATACAGGCACTATCAGTCAGGATACGACTCCTCTAATCCATTGGGTTTCTTTAGCTCTTCTAGGTACACACGACAGCATGTCAGGTTATACAGTTAAACTGCGGAAACAGCTTTTATTACGTAGGACATAAAAACGGTCTCAAAGTCAACATGTATAGTCTGAGATGCCGTCGTGTGTACTCTTTGAATGGCCATCATCAGATCACACCCCGTTTAATCCTGGGCGGAGAATTAAGCTTCAAAGTTACCGTGTTTGTATGAAAATAGGCCTGTGATTACTTATTTTTGGTCGCGAGTGTATTTTTAACCCCCGACGCAAAAAGAGGGGTGTTATAAGTTTAACGTGACTGTCTGTGGTATCGTAGCTCCCGAAAGAATGAACCGATTTTGGGTTAGTTTTTTTTAAAGATAATTTTTTGATCGTATTGTTTGTCGATAGACTGCGCAAGACAGACAACAACCGCATAGCGCGCGCGTGTGGCGCCACTATAGTGAACCGCACAGAAGAGCTGAAGGAAAGCGACGTGGGCACGGGCGCCGGCAAGTTCGAGGTCAAGAAGATCGGTGATGAATACTTCACCTTCATCACCGACTGCAAGAACCCTAAGGTCAGCATTTAATCAAATTTGGTTGTTTTAACATCTATTATTTTAAACTAAAATACCAGCTCCAGTAGCATGACTACCTGCAGCATGATATGATATAGAGATTTATCAATACTTAGACTATTAAATTGAGATTTTTCGCATTCACAAATGCTATTTTTATGTTAAGATAAATAATATATTTAAAAATATACTAGAAAAAATCGACTGTTTAGGTACATGGTGTAAATCCCGATATAGTTTATTCTAAAAAACGTCAATAACCATGGAAATTTAAAACATTATATTGTAAACTGGTTAATACATTAAAACATACTATAATTGTTTAGATTGATACAGAATTGAATAGTTTTTGTTAATTACAGGCCTGCACGATCCTGCTGCGTGGTGCTTCAAAGGATGTGCTGAATGAGATTGAAAGGAATCTCCAGGATGCTCTACACGTAGCTAAGAATTTGGTATGTTTGTAGTTTTTTTTTTTTATTACCAAAAGAATATTCATGTGTTACAGCTTGGCCAGAAGGAGTAGAAATGGAATAAAATGGAACTAAAATTTGTTAGTACAAAATATAGTCAGTTTTGCCAAGTTATTCGTGATTTTGACGAGTTTGTATAGAAAGTGGCGCCCTCATTTTTTGTCTACTCTTTATGGTCAAGCTATAACTCAGGATCAAAAAACATTCTTCCAAAAATAGCTTTTATTGAAAAATAAAGAATACCGATTTTCATTTCATTTAAATAAATAGCGACTTTTGTTCCGATACAATAAAGTGTAATTCAGATCTCACAGCGCTCCCTTCCTTACAGTTATATTCACCTAGAAGTTACCTCTCTTTCTGTAGCGTAGCTCTTATCTCTTCTGACGACGCCAGAATATTTAATTACAAGTTAAGTGCTTAAGTATAAGGTGTAAATATCGCGCTTATGACAGTTGGGACCTGTCAACGATTCGGAACGCTCGTGAACACGCTCATAACGCTCACTGATCTCTTGGCCCACATAACATCAAATTCCAACATTTTTATTTTATATTGTGTTCTTATAATGGATAATATCTTCGGCTATTACTTCCATGGTATGCGGCACGAATTATTAATTAATTTTAATTTTTCATATATTTTCTATCATCTGAGGTAAATAGAAGAAACTAGTGTCAGTTTTGATAGGACGCTCACAGTGATATCGTTCGGAGCACGGGCGGTGTAAGCGCAGGATGGCGGATGTTATGACGCAATCAGTGACGTCACACCGGCTGTCGTATCTTTCTTAGGCCGTGTTCCGCTTCACGCCAACAGTGCTCACAGCGTGTGCCGTCGTTCTATACCGGTCCGAATCATTAGCACGCTGTCAGCACGCTCACGATACTATTGATTCGGACCGCTTGTGAGAGCGCTTACGCCACTAACGTTGGATTGTTTTGACAACGTAACCTCAAAAAATAATATTGGTATCTAGTTTATTATATGGATTAACTAATAATATGGTATGTATGTGTGGGTGGTGTGCAGGTGGTGTGCCCGCGGCTGGTGGCGGGCGGCGGCGCCGTGGAGATGGCCGTGTCGGCCGCCCTCGCCGCGCGCTCCACGCACCTGTCGCCCTACCGCGCCGTCGCGCACGCACTGGGTAACTATTATTATCTATTTATACAGTTATTACTTATATTACAGACTGTAAGGGGAAGTGTTTCCCTTACATACGTAGCGGAAAACATCCGACACACTAGCGAAGTGGATAATGTAACGAATGAGAAGAAGTAAAATAAAAAAAATACGTCACACAGGAACGAATCGAAACGGGCAAAATTAAAGTTTAGTGCTCTGCGGTAGTGGTATACGTTGAAATATAAATAATTTATAATTTCAGGCTAAATATCAGAATATTTGGGTCTTTTTAAAATTAGACGATTACGTGCAGAACCTTGTGTGAATCCGCGCAAGATGATCGTGGTGTCTAGCGACGATCGATAGCGATAGTGTGGATTGTGTAATGATGAAATCGTATGATTATTTATTGTACAGTCGGCGGCACGTCAGATTATACATGTTGACTTTGAAGCCGTCTTTATGCCGCACGTAATTAAAGCTATTTTCGTAGTTCAACTGTTTAACGTACCGTGCTATTGTGCGTACATTACAGAAATAATCCCGCGCACGCTCGCCCAGAACTGCGGCGCGAATACGATCCGCACTCTGACCGCCCTCCGCGCCAAGCACTCGGCCAGCACCGCGCCCTGCACCGCCGGCATCGACGGCGACACCGGCGAGATCAGGGACATGGCCGCCGCCGGGATATGGGAACCACTAGCGGTTAAACTGCAGGTATACTACTCTATACATACGAGTACCACACTACACGATCTGTACACTGACCACCCTTCACGCGAAGCAATCGGCTGATACCGGCTTTTGTACTGCCGGCGTCGACGGCGATACTGGCGAAATTAAGAGTCATGGCCGCTACTGAAATATGGAAACCGCTCGCTGTTAAATTACATACCGGGGTGAATCTACGGGCGTTTTGAACGCCGTCATTATCCTCGACTTATTTTTATAATTTTAGAGTAAGAAAATTCTGTCCATTTGTGCAGTGACAAGAATAGTTCCCAGATTAGTATCGTTTGGCAGCATTATATTATTTTTACAAGTTATGACCGTTTTGTGTCGAGGAGAGTGACGGCGTTCAAAACGTCCGTAGATTCACCCACCGGCGAAATTAAAGACATGGGAGCCACTCGCCGTCAAACTGTAGATACAGTCTCTTTCCCGATGTCCATAGCCACGTCCGGGGGCCCTACCGACTAACTTTTCGAACTTCGGCGGATTTGCCGAGCTTTAACTTAAAACAGATAAATCGAAGTAAAGAGTTTCGTATTTTACTATTCGCCTAAGTTATTTAGAAGATTTCGAGGTTCATGTGACATCATGAATTGGGGTTCGATTTATGTTTTAATTTGAAGCTCGGCAGACTTTCCGAAGTTCGATGCGTTAAACGGTACGGCCCCGAGACGAGCGAACGACGTCGCGAGGTAAGTGATCGGCATATCTGACAAAAACGCAGACCTCTTTACTGAGACTGATGGAAGCAATCGCACGCGCGTATACCGCGGCCTAGTGCAATTCAATCCAGACCGAGGCTGCTTCGCGCGGTCAATCGTTCCACGTCACATCACCGGAACGGCCTCCAGAGGCTGTTCGCACAGTCGTCATCATCATACCAGCTGCAGGACACTCACTGCTGGGCTTCCTCCAAAGATCTTCACGATGATCAGTCCTGCCTGTTGATTCTGTAACCAAACTCGCATCTCATTTTGAACCTCACTTCACTTAGCGTGAATTTGTTATTAAAAATTAGCTGCTGAAGCTATTTTACCGATTGCAAAAGGTTTGACGGCTACTCTGTCCGCACCTAGCGGCATCCAGCAAACTTCACTAGATCGTCGGTCCACCTTGTCGGGGTCCTACTTACAATTTCTAGAACCACCCTATAGGTTCGTCTCGTTATGTGTCCCGATCACTGCTACTTGACTGAAACTGTTATTGTACTGAAATATTCTGTTATTTTATTATATTGAAATATTTTTAATTAAAACAACTTCAGTGCACAAGACATAGAATGTCGGTTAAAAAATTGAAGTGGCTTCCCTTTTCACGAGGAAATTAAAAGAATTTTCAAAACTATATTAAGTTCATATTTTGTATAATATGTGCATTGCTTTGCATATGTAAAGATGTCTATCATTATTATTTTTTGATAAATAATCTCTCAATCCCCAGGTATACAAAACAGCAGTAGAAACAGCGATCCTTTTGCTCCGAATCGACGACATCGTGTCTGGATCCAAGAAGAGGTCGGGCAACGAGCCCGCCGCGCCCGCCGAAGCCGCCATGCAAGAATAAACATTAAGTCGATTCTAATAAAGCCTACTTTAGCACGGGCGACGTTTCGAATTAATAGCCTGTTACAATGAAAGTTAGCCTTATCGAATTTATATGTTATATTTGCTCATTTTAATGTTTTGCACTGTGTTGTTTATTCTGAAATTGCAACTAGTTCAAAATAGAGAAAAATCTAATATCTTATAAACGGATAAAGGGTACTTTCTTACTGCCTTATGGCTATTTTGCAATGTAACAGATGCGATGGTGATGTTGTCCGATTTTTTTTATTAACAGCTTGAGCCTAGTATGAAAATCGTTAGATATTAACTCTTATCACTAAATATATGACTGATTTCCGTAGCTCCATTTGACGTTTGACAGGACAACGGAGAAAAGAATTCAACCAAGCTCCCATTGACCGTTAATAGTTTTTACTCCACAAGAATTTTTCTATGGAACCATTGACGGGTTGTCACAAAATATTTTTTAAATTACTTTTCAAATACTAATTATTTACGCGTTTACGAGATTAACATAAAGTTCTCATACGAAAAAAATGCCAAACATTTCAATAACTATTAATTTATCGTTTATAAACGAGTTACAGGCATCTAAACCCTGAAATACTTAATTTTAACGGCAAAATTATATGTTATTATGTTTTTTAAGTAATAAAGTAAATAAAAACGATTTTCCCTGGCTCTTATTAACTTTGAATAACTGTGCTAACGTTGCCTTATGTCGTGATACAGTGTTCTGATGGAACCTTATTTCAACCCATTAAGGTTTAGTTTTATTTAATTCGCCTTTATTTATACGGTCACATTGTGTCTCGTTTCTTCTTCACAAGTTTGTGCATTTAAGTTATCTATCGCTATTTTAAAATGGAACAATAATAGTATTAAAGTTTATATATGTCTACTAAAATTATTGTTTATTATTTTACGCATTTCCTTTAACTCATCAAGGTCCGGGAAATGAGACACAATAGTAATTCCATTGTTGTCCGGCCGCATTCGGCCGCTCGGGCGTTGATGAATTAACATTCACTGTAACATAATCATTTATACTTAAAAGTATTTTTTTCTATTTTCCCACGTGACGTTTTACATCAAAATGGATATTGATCTGATCAATGTTATAATTCATGAGTCCCGGATTGGCCCACTTTCTAGCTTTTTCGTAAAAAAAAATATATTGGTTTGAGACATCACGTTGGATTAGTTAATTATGAAGCATTTGATTTTGTGAATTTTGAAGTTTTGCAGTTCGTGGGAATAAAGAAAAAAGTAAAAAAGTTAGACTATTACATAGTACTTTAAAATGTCAGAATTATTCCTCAAAGGTACACTTTTCTCGTAGTAGTATCGTTCTCGTATACACTAAATGAAAAAAATCCTCTTTTGTTACTTATGGCTAAATATTAAAAGGCTTCTTGCCTAAAATCTTTAGTCTCCTTAACTATAAGAAAGCTGTCAGTTTCTTAGAGTTTCTGCCAAATCTGACAACTTTTTGAATTTAAGGCGGCCTTAACTTTAAGATTCGTTTTGAGTATTTGGCCGTAATACAGATATGATGTTGAGGATATGATTTAATAACTGAATCGCGTGAAAGTGTGATTGTGGTGAGGCAGATTTCATGTAAATAACATGTATAATGTCAACTATTTGCAACCGCTATAATTATGAACGCTCTATTCACGTCTCATTACCCATCGAGGTGGAATTTGAAATATTTCCATATACTTTACAAAATCAGTTATGTGACTTATTTGAATTATATTAAAAAGTACTAAAAAACCTTTTTTACGTTTTTATTAGATACCAATAAAGTCATATTCAGCCAATTTTATTCTTGACATGAATTTTCATGAATGTTTTTAATATCGGGTTGACTGTCACTTCGACTGAGATTTCGAAACCACCTAAAAACTAACTATAAGAGCCTATACAGTGTTGAAGTAAATAGATCTTAGTAGAACAGCCTTTCTTATTCTGCGTTACATATGATTCACCCGGTTGGTCACATTTGCAGTGGTGCTGTAATTTGCGTTGGTGGGGCGCGCCTAGTAAGAGCTGTAACTCCGAAAGTAATAGACCGATTTGTGTGACTTAAACTTTAACTTACTCGAGAGTGAGCCCTCCGGGAGCAGACCGCATCCAACGAAAATAGTCCAATATAAAAAGATGGCCAGTTCGCATCCAACTAAGCGCAGTCCGGAACAAGTTCTTTCCAATCGAATTAATACACTGGCGTTGCGTAGAGAGGTTGTATCTGTGCGTTTTCTATCTTATTTACAACTAGACTCCGCCCGCGACTTCGTCCGAATGAACAGTAGAAAAATTCCAACCACCCGAATCAGATGAGACATGGCATAGATTTTAAGTTGGACTCCAATACAACACGGATTTTCATGGGCTTTTCACTGTTGTTAGCTCCCGCGACTTCGTCCGCGTGTACACACGACGGCACCTCAGACTATACATGTTGACCTTGAGACAGCCTTTATGTCATACGTAATAAAAGCTGTTTTCGCAGTTTAACTGTATAACCTGACGTGCTGCCGTCCGTACATTCGGAAAATCCCTAGGGAACCTTTGACCGGGACAAAAAAGTATCCTATATTTTGAGACGACCTGAGTGGTGCAGTGGTCAACATGGCAACCACGCAAGAGGTCACTGGTTCGATTCCCGGCCGGGTAGAAATTGAAATGATGAATTTTAATTTCTGTGAAAGGTCTGGGTGTTACTATGTATAATAAGTATATATTTAAATTGTATACAATTAAATATCAGTTGTTTTGCACTCATATTACAAGCTTTGCTTAGTTTGGGGCTGGATGGCGCTGTGTGAAATTGTCCAAATATTTATAATCCAGGTTATAAACTATCTGTATACAAAATTTTATCCAAATCTGTTCAGCCGTTTTTGCGTGATTGAGCAACAAACATAAAAAAATTCACATTTATAATATTAGTTCAGCGCGATGTAAATTCATGAAAAAACCTCTGGCGGCTGTAGTCCAAAATACAGCCTACCCAGTTTTTTCAGACATTCCTTATTGGTCTGAACTCAGCGTGTTGTCTGGAACAACTGAAGACTAGAAGACAGTCGGTTCTCACTATCCCACCAAACATTTCTGTCAAGTAAGTTAATTGGGACTTATCCAGAGAAGTTCTGGATACAGGTTCTGGATAAGTTGACCCTAAATGTTCTTTGTGTTTGTTTACATCGTTAGTTAACAACTCTTGTTTGATTACCAGTTTGGAAGTGTTACTCATTGGGCCAGTGCGCATTGATTTTGCGATAGGCGATACGCGTCGCGCCCTCATTGTTAAATAAATGTCATTTAAAAAGCTCACCGTTATATTGAGCGTGTTTCCACTGCACCAATGGACTCCAAAAATATTTTTTGTGACAGGATTATAGTTGCAAATAAACCGGTTTTAAACCAGATTATGGTTTAAAACCACGACCATATTTTCAGTACATTATACAAGGTGTACAAAAGTACCCCTAATGCCGAATATGGTAGATAGGGACCATCAAACTGAACAACTTTTACTATGGCACCAACTCTGAAATCGCGAAAAAAAAATCAGCTGTTTCATACAAAAGTTAATTACGAAAATATCAAAATGTATGAAACAGCTGATTTTTTTTCGCGATTTCAGAGTTGGTTCCATAGTAAAAGTTGTTCAGTTTGATGGTCCCTATCTACCATATTCGGCATTAGGGGTACTTTTGTAACACCTTGTATATTTCCTTAATGTACTGAAAATATGGTCGTGGTTTTGAACATTACTTTAATAAGTAAAGTTTTAAAGCATCGAATGTAATGCTTTAAAAATAAAGATAAAGACGTCGATTGAAATAAATTGACCTCTATCTTTATTTTTAAAGTAGGTATTATTTTACAAACCAGTCTACCCGCGACAAGCGGTGTATTACCCGGAAGAGTCGAGACGACAATACTACGATGATAGATACTACCCCGTCGACGATTTATACAGACGGGATCCGTACCTTGATTTATACGATCGCAGGAGGTACCCGGCTTACGGACCGAGAATTGATAGGTACGATGATACATACGATAATTACGTACCGAGGAAGCCGAAACGGATTATATATTATGCACACTTACCAGACGTTGTTAGGACCCCGCCAAGTGTCGATTTAAGGTACAGGTACTCCACTGATCCTTACAGGCGGCTCGATGACGACTATTACGCGCGAACTGGCAGGTACGACTACAGATTTAGAAATAGATACCCATATGCACCTTTGAGGAAAGAGGAAAGAAATTACAGAGACTTGGCCGGAGCTGGCACTGTTGTGAAGGATAAGAAAATTGATGAAAAGATAACGCCTACACCAATACTTCCGCAAAAGGAAGAAAACCCTAGAACAAATCCTAATCCCAGCAATAATATAATTAATAGAAACGCCAATAGAAACTTAATCAACAGTCACCAGTATCACGATGATCTGACGTATAACGACCAGTTGACGCACAAAGCATTCCAAGACGTAATGAGACCGGATGAGGGATATCTTAGATTTGAAGAGCCGTTGTTCCAAGGTACCGTAGAAGATCCGTATCAAAGGAAATACTAAATTTCCTGCGAGGCTTCGTTTTTGACTTGTTTTTGAACTTTGAAAACCAGTCACAAACGTCGCCGTCAACCGATACATTTATTTGACTTTATAACTTTTTGTATTAACATTTGTACTAAGTATTTATTTACAAATAGATTTAAGGTGAATCTGCAAAACTATTTGTACAAGTTGCCGCTAATAAATATAATGACTCCGAGTCTCGTTTTAATTATTCGAAGGGTGTAGAGTTCGCGACAAATTGTACAAGCAATAAATCGAGCATTTAAATTAAAACACGGGAGGGTGAAGATGAATTTCATTAAGAATTAATTAATGTCATTCTTAAACGGTTTTGTTTTTCCACGCGAATAAAAAACATCTGTCGGGAAGTCGGGCGGCGACGAGTTTTCTTGAGGTAATTAAGTAATAAATTTTGCGGCTGGCATCTTCCAGAGGTGGGGGCAATTACATTGCGCGTTTAAGAAAATGGATGTTCGCCACTCGAGCAGGCCGGCCGGCAAGCCAACGTGACTAATTAGAATCGAGGGCTTAGAAAAAATCCCACCACGTGACAGCTTGTAATCAGAGGGATAGATTTGGTTCTTTCAGTTTTTTCTCGTTTTACTGCTAGAGGGGCTGGATTAATGGGCGCGCTATAAATTAAACTGTAATTAAATGTCTCGTTTAGGGTTTAGGCTTGATGTTTAGATAAATGGTATCACAACATTTACTGTCACTACATCTTAATTCTATGGAAACTAAGGCCTGTATTTATAAATACGGGTCTAAGTGTCTAGACACTAATCTTCAGACTATGCCGACGTGACGCGACCGAAGTTCGGCGGCAACGTTTAATAAGAAATTAACTAATAATAAAATAAAATAAATTATTTTTTTAATTTTTTAAAATTAAAAAATTTAATTAATAAAATTAAAAATTAATTAATAAGAAAAAAACGCTACGTAATTTACGACCACAGACATATCTGTGTTTTCGACAGATGTGTTGCTAGCCATTCACAAACTTCGGTCGCGTAACTTCGGTATAGTGTGTAACTGACATTAAAAGCATAACTGCAATGATAGCAAATAGCAGATTATGCATTAAGGGCTTAAAGTAGTGTATTGTGTCCCGGGCGCTATTATTGAACCCCGAGTACGAGGGATTCTATGGTTAACTCCCAAGCGGAGCGAGGGAGTTAAGGCTAGAATCCTGAGTACGAGGTGTTCAAGATCGCCCATGACAAATACAAATTTAAGCCCGCGATGCATACTCTACTTTTTATACTTTCTGCGAGGCAATTGAAACCAATGACTGTTATAAAGAAAGTACTTAAGTAATTATTTAAAGTTAGAATAATAAAATATGAAAAATAATGAATATTTATTGAAAATTAAAAGTTATGTTAGAAACATTACACCAATTGTGCAACGACAAAGTTACATTCTTTGGTACATTTATAGTTGGGTTAGAGTTTATGTTTTTGTCGTCTATTCTGTAGTGGTCAGTTCGACATTCAAATAAATCCTTGGTGCGCGGGTGAAAATGAATTTCGTAAAAAGTTTTCATGATAACATACAGCCTAACTGAGAATAAGATCTCATTGCACCTAAACTTTTTTGAAACCAACATCGATCAAGCACGACTACAAGGGTTGCATTCCAAATTCAAATCACATTATTCCCCATGGGAAAAATGACTTACTTTAGGAAAGGTTTGCATGACACATAATATGCCATTGACGAGCAGGTAGTATAAAAAGTAAATTTTGTATCTATGTGGGTTTTTAAGTATTCAGGGACGCAAGAATTCAAGAATAGGGTAATTTATCGCTTTACAAACATTTTTCCGTAAAACAAATTTGATGTACTTATCTATTCCTAGGACGAGTTCGATGGCGCAGTGGTCCAGCGATTGCGGAGGTTAAGCATCTTTCGCAAGGGTCGGTCATGGAATGGGTGACCAAAAATTTATTATCACGAGCTCCTCCGTGTTTCGGAAGGCACGTTAAGCCGTTGGTGCCGGCTGCATTTGCAGTCGTTAACACCCACCAATCCGCATTGGGCCCGCTTGGTGGGTTATGGCCCATCCTCCTTATCCACCCATAGGGAAGGCCTGTGCTCCAGCAGTGGGGACATTAAAAATGGCTGATGGTCTATAGTCTATTCCTATAATTATTATCCACGCGTACTTAATTATACACTTTTTCCAGACTTCAGGACGACTCTAAAAACTCGAAATATTTATCGCGTACCCATAGCTCTATCCTAGGAAGTTTCTTTTTAAATAAATACAGAATCTATATTCGAGACCCTTTCTATATTAGTCTAATCAAAAGGGTTTGACAAACTAACAAGTATCACTGTTATTTATATCTGTTCCAAAGGCACAAATATTACGGATGTTTCCGTATCAATTTATTTGTGCAAACAGAGGTCCGGTCGGATGCCATTGGCACAAACTGATGACGTGAATTATTTATATAGTGGCTCCGCTGGGGTGACAATCTCCCCTGATTGTAGTGGATTCTAATCTAAGGAGATATGGTAATAAATAATTTATTATGTGTAAGAATGAAAAACGTACAAAATGGTTCAAGAGTTTGGTGTGAGTACAAATTATTTTTTTATTGAAGCAAAATGTGGACAAAAAGTTACACTGGCGAGTTTTACACATTAAAAGAATGCAATGCGCACACGATGTCCCATGTCCTATCTAATAAATGTGACAATTTGTCACCTGTCATGACAATTTTATATCCATTTGCGTCAACAAATTTTAAAATAGAACAAACTACTCATAGGTACACCGTAATGCAAACCAAATTGTCACGACAATTGACAATTTGTCACGTTATTAATTAAGGCGCTGGTGTAACAGGCGTCTAAAAGCTCCACTCAGGTATATAATACTAAATAATATACTAGAATAAATACAACTCGCACCAGATCATGTTCTGTTACGGGAATCGAACCCGCAACCTTTGGATATCCGGTCCAATGCTCTGACTGCTGAGCTACCGAGTCACTAGTGGGAACGTCGAATTTCTTCTAGTATATCAACTCTTACGCTGCAAGCCAGCGCCATCTCACCAATGTACAAGGAATTACCTCGACTTCTAGTATATTATTTAGTATTATATAAAAATAGCATTTTGAATGTGAATGCTAAAATCTCAAAATTTAAAAATCTCTAGCTATGTTAACGGTTTTGGATCTATAATTGGAAAGGTTTATTATTAATAAGGATCTACTTACAGGACTATGTCATACGCACCCTACATGGAAGGGTTGCGTCGCGACAGATGGGAGCAGCTTGCGTTACGCAACCAATGCAAACGAAAGATTTGTCTTTAGGCGATATTCGTTAACGAAAGATGAGGCAGGCACGTACGTACTCAGGTGGTTGATGAACAAATATTTATACAACATGTTACAAAAATACCCCTAATGTCGAATATGGTATACAGGGACCATCAAACTGAACAACTTTTACTATGGGACCAACTCTCAAATCGCGAAAAAAAATCAGCTATTTCATACATTTTGATATTTTCGATTTTAATTTTTATATGAAACAGCTGATTTTGTCTTCGCGATTTCAAAGTTGGTCCCATATTAAAAGTTGTTCAGTTTGATGGTCCCTATATACCATGTTCGGCATTAGGGGTACTTTTGTAACACCTTGTATAGGGACCATTAAACTGAACAACTTTTACTATGGGACCAACTCTCAAATCGCGAAAAAAAACAGCTATTTCATACATTTTGATATTTTCGATTTTAATTTTTGTATGAAACAGCTGATTTTGTCTTCGCGATTTCAAAGTTGGTCCCATATTAAAAGTTGTTCAGTTTGATGGTCCCTATATACCATATTCGGAATTAGGGATATTTTTGTAACATGTTGTACAGGTAAGAAAACTAATGTAAGGGGTATACTTTCCTTACTTTTAAACTACGAGCATCGAGCATACTTACTACGAGCAAAACTTTGGAATCACCCATGTTTCTTTCAACTATAAATAAATAAATATTTGTCAACATCACAAACATTGCTCTGATTCCAAAGTAAGTATCTAAAGCACTTGTGTTATGGAAATCAGAGTCAACGGTGGTATCACAAACACCCAGACCTGAGCCAATATAGAAAAGTTCGTTTTCTAAATTGACCCAACCTGGGATCGAACCCGGAACCTCAGAGATGGCGACACCTTGAAAACCGGTGTACAAAGCCACTCAACCACGGAGGTCGTCAAACTAATTTTCAGCATGAAATCAATTCAGATAAGTAAATGCTATTATTAAATGATATTTTATTATTAGTTAATTTCTTATTAATTGGTAAATATCATTTAATAAAATGCTACGTATTTCATTTATTTAGGTTCATTTGATTCTTTTCTGAAAATTGGTAGCTTTGTCTGATATGAACAGTATTTTAGAAAATCCAACAATACCTTTTATTTACTTCTTAGTGGATTTGCGTGTAGTTTTAAGCTTTTACCTGTTAGATATTCTAATATGTAACATTTAAAGTGTGTGTGGTAATAAATTATTATTATTATTATTATTAGTTTTAATTATTTTATACTTCCAAAGGCCTTTTTTCAAAAGCGGTTAATCAGAGTCTGAAGCCCTTGGTTCATACCTGTCCCGCAAATTGCCATGAAGGCATCATGCAAGCTCACTGTGTCTAATCTGGGCGCTTAATTGGGTCCTTGTTGCGGTAACCCAATAAAGGTATTGTTTTGTTGTAACCACAATTTTGAATAACCAAATTTTTTTTCACTTTCTTTTCAATATTAAAATGCACTTTTACCACAGCTTTAATTGAGAATTGTGTAAAGGCATTGAGTGTATTTTTTGATTTTCTGATTCTTCCTAATAATATGTAAGTAACTGTAAATATTTTTTGCAAAGTACATACCTAGGTTGCATTGAAAAGGAACATCCATTAAAATAATTAAGCCAGCGTCATCCATAAGTAATCCTTCTTTCATTTTTTTTTTGTTACATTATGAATTAACTAGATTGTGTTGGGTTTCTGTGAGTGAACGCATATAAAATAGTTTTGGTTTAGAAAAAAAACAGTAAGATTTTACTTTACATAAAAAAATATTTAACTTAAAAATCGCTATTGTTTTCTACAGAATATTTTCCAGATCACTTTAAGAACAACCAGTTATATATCTTAATCCTTTGTAAACTCAGTAATATAAGATACTTAACTGTGTAAGTTAATGAACATTAAGCCAACCCTTCAGTGTTCTCAAACAACTTCAGCGGGTCATATAGACCCTTACAATAACACATGATGGTAAGTATCTGGCAAGGCTGTGACATTTGAACTATTAACATGCCAATAACAATTTAGTGAATTGCTTTTATGTTGTTCTGCGTATGGGACCCGGAGGGAAAGGGTTTGGTGAGGGCTGCCACTCGATGGTTTAAGGGTTAATTAATTAAGTTCCATTTCACTGGATTTAATTTATGAGTTATCAAAGTTTATTTAATGGAGTAATTTTATGATTAAGGGTTAATGTGTGAAAATCAGCTTTCAGCGTCTTAACGAAAATGTGTTTTACAAAACCTAACAAAAAATTGGGATAATACTGATAGAAGTTACTAATGCATTTTAATATTTAAAAGGTGATTTATCCTGTTTATGAAAAAATTAATCAGTAAATACAGTATTTTTGCAATATCATTTAAATTCATGGCAATCAATTTAGGTGATTTCACTTTATTTATGTTTGTAAGCGAAATTAGAAAATTAATTGCTACTTACAATTACTTACGTAAATCCGACAAATTATTACTAAAAAAGTACCTAATTAAAGATCCACTTCCTAAATGATACTTAATTCTCTATTTAGGGCTTTATGCATGCATTACACAATGCCATTTTTATAAATGTACAAAAAACTTTAAACTACAAAAAGTAAATTCGGGCGGAATTCCTTAAATATTCTATTTGTCACGCGGTCAACCCTGCGTGACACATCCGAGTCAGGGATCTGTCGTGGAACTTTGTGGGTCCGTTCGGGAAATTGATAATTTTGCACGTAACACGATCCCATCAGTTATTCATTAAACTAGATATGATCCAGGTCCGACGCCGTTAATATTTACGCACTCCCTTGAATTAATTTGGGAATAGTTTGGATTGCGACGGGTTATTAGTGGGGTCCTTGTGTCCTGTTTGTTTGAGCTTCAATAGCGCTTATAAGGTTAAGTTTAGGCTAATCAAGTAACTAAAGAAAATGATTTATTTTAAACGTTTATCGGTTTCTTATTCTATTATAATAGAAGACGAATGTAAAGTTCTTGGCTTTGATTTGTCAGATCTGTATGGAGGAGAGTCCTGTACCCTTAGCACGAACAGCTATCGAAAAAAAACAGATAGAGTAATTTTGTATGGGAAATTTGTACAGCGCCATCTACCGCCGAGAAACGAAATTAAATTTTCGATAGATAATTACTCTTTCGAGTAATTTTACGCGCGTTTTTTTTCTCGATAGATGTTCGTGCTAAGCGAACTCGCGACTGGCTCCCGCCATCCGGAAGTCTATAAAAGAGTACCGTAAAAATCACGTTTGTTGTATGGGAGCCCCCCTTAAATATAAGTATGTTTTACTTTAATACAATTATTTATTTCTAAAGTGAATATATAACTAAATATTCTGTGAATATTTCAAGCGTCTATCTGTTGCCGTTCTCAATATCGAGCAAAAACGAGCAAAAAAAACACGTATGGGAGCCCCCTTAAATATTTATTTTATTATATTTTTTAGTATTTGTTGTTATATCGGCAACAGAAATACATCATCTGTGAAAATTTCAACTGTCTAACTATCATGATTTTTGTCATTACTTCATAAAACTGAGGTCATAAAGAGACCCAGGCCATAAAGTTTGTATTTTATATTATGTTCATAGTATGAAGCATATTTTCTTATATATAGCCTTTGTCCTATACCCACATAAAAAACTAAATGAATAAGTATGTCACCTCACAACATTGTCGCGTTCCCAGAAGCATCTTTAAAATGTTTTGTCCAATTTCGAGTTTATGTGACACTTTATATGAAATATCCTGTTCTTCGTTTGCCCAACAAAGGATTTATTTGGTTTCTTAGAAGAATCTGTCATCGAAGTTGGTATTAAAAGTTATTTGCATACTTTGTTGCGTATTGGTAGGCCGGCGATGACACACGCATGCTTATAAAAGTTTAAGGCTGGCCCCAGACCTACCGGTTTCATTTCTTTGCTTTGCTGTTCTAGTTGAACAGGGGCTATCGGCTAACGCATCGAACTTCGGAAAGTCTGCCGGGCTTTAAATCAAAACAGATAAATCGAGCCCCAATCGGGCCATAATGGCGAACCCTAATTTATTATGTCACACAAACATCGATATCTTCTAAATAACTACAATACGAAACTTCTTACTTCGATTTATTTGTTTTAAGTTAAGCCCGGCAGACTTTCCGAAGTTCGTTACGTTAGCCGGTACAGCCCCCTCTTCTACTAGAACAGCAAAGCAAAGAAATGAAACCGGTAGGTCTGGGGCCAGCCTTAACTTTTTATTTTTTAAGCAGCGAGAAAATGTATGTGAAGCCTTGACTCATTCTTGGGTGTCCTTGGTAACGAATGTAAAAAAGTAATAATAATGTAATGTGCGTATTTATGTAGAGTTCATCAAGATTATTAATAATTATTTACTTTATACTGTAAGCACAGATAACACAATACAATAATTTCGGTAATTTAGACAAAACCAAAATTTTAAAATACCACTAACAAAATTTCGTTTCCAGCTGGAGTAAGTACTGTCCAGATAATTGTAACCTGATATTTCTTTTTGCGTCCAAAAAATAATGGCTTAACTATGGAAAAATTACCTCATTTCAAGGCGAATAATGGTTCAGCTTAACATCCATTTACCTTCCTCCACAACACTAGGAGTGTTTCTACTATCTACCTTTTGTTTGCTATACTTTCCAAAAGCGGTGTTGCGATGTCGGCCGATTGTCGCGCGATAGAGCGCGCAGCAGCGGCGCGACAAAGCGCGCCCGCCATTAACCGATATGACACGACGATAAAGTATTCCATACCGTGGGACGACGCCAGAGGCAGGAGGTTGCTCTACTTTGATATTTTTATTAGTAAAAAGTTTTAGGAACAGGAATTTAAGCCTTTAAGGTTTTTTTAAATTTTTCTTCCGTGTTTACGGCTTAGGCCTACTTAGTAGATGTTAAGTAGTATTGTGTATGTAATATACAAAGTGTGTGGTAAGTAACCATGTTATGGCGCATGATGAGGCTGTCTAATAATTAGAGTTTCATGAATAAAAAACTAATACTGACTGTTTTTAATATATCATGATCTTGTTAACTCTGTTGACGGTCCAAATAAATAAATAAAGTCTTGTTAGAAAGACGGTACCCAAGCCGAAAGTGGCGCCGCGGTGAATTTTATTTAATATTGTATTTAAAATAAGTACATATTTAATAACACTTTACGTGGAATTTTTAAGACCCATAGTCTGGCTAGTATTTTTAGTAATTTCCTCGTCGTTATTTCTTGAAGTAGACAGAAGAACTGCTAAAAGTGGCCGCTTTTGACACATTTGCTATTTACTTCTACGAATGACTACGACCGAATGTAATGATACCTTCTAAAGAAACTAGACTAGCGTCTTAAAAATTCCACGTAAAGTTTTAATAAAACCCTATTCTTTAACAACTTATTAAATAAAAATATCTGAGGTTTTCTACTCCCATGTCCCACTTTTGGTATGAGATGCATCATAAGAAGTTTTCTTTGTAGGATTTTTTTCCAAAAATTTGCGATTTTATGCGATATTCGTGCAAAAGAGTAAATAACAGTGACGTGACAATATGCATTTAACAATAACCACGATGAGGATCGAATGTGGTAGAAAAAAGAAGTAGTGAAAGAACTTATACTGAAAATTATGCATCGACGTATAGCAGGCTGATACTACGTTTATCACTAGTTTAAAACTACTACAAAAAAGGTTATTATAAATTTTCCGGTAAATTGTGTAAGGTAACTTATATTGGACATACATTTATGTAAACTAGAAACTTCAAATTTGTGATGTAACGAATATAGATGTAAGTATGTACACACGACGGCACCTCAGACTAAATGTACATACATGTTGACCTTGAGACTGCCTTTATGCCCTACGTAGTACAAGCTGTTTTCGCAGTTTAACTGTATAACTTGACGTGCTGTCGTGTGTACATACGTATAGTGTAAATTAACTATTGTTAGTAAGCTTTTATAAAATATATTCACGATTTTTAATTTTTGAGATTTTAGCATTCACAATGCTATTTTTATATAATACTAAATAATATACTAGAAAAAATACAACTCGCACCAGATCATGAGCCAGATCTGAGCTACCGAGTCACACAATGCTCAGCGGTCAGAGCATTGAATCGGATCTCCAAAGGTCGCAGGTTCGATTCCCGTCCGAGAACATGATCTGGTGCGAGTCGTATTTTTTCTAGTATATTATTTAGTACTATTCTTGATTTTTATAAAAGCTATTTCTGATTTATATATACAAGGTGTTACAAAAGTACCCCTAATGCCGATTATGGTATATAGGGACCATCAAACTGAACAACTTTTACTATGGGACCAACTCTGAAATCGCGAAAAAAAAATCTGCTGTTTCATACAAAAAATTATTTCAGACTTGGTCCCATAGTAAAAGTTGTTCAGTTTGATGGTCCCTATATACCATAATCGGCATTAGGGGTATTTTTGTAACACCTTGTATATTTTTTTATTACTACTTTTTCTTTGTCTGCCCCCCCTCATATACAATCCTGGCTACGCCCTTGGGTAGAGCTCCATTCGCTGCGCTTCCACCGCACAACCATATTTTGCGCCGTACACACATTACGGGGCGATCATTTCGCATTATATTACGCTCGCGCTGTTGAGCCGTTTTTGTGAAACGGGTATCGAACCCGGGACCGTGTCGTCGCATCCACTAACCATAAATACGCGTCCGACAGACACGGCCGGCACTCATAACGTATCAATTGTCTTTATAGCCTATATTTTTATTATTTACGATGGACATTATCGTGTCAAGCGATTTTATCGATACATCCGATTATTTTTTGCTCGATTCCCGGGGTTAAACGCCACCTTCGGTTGTAACTAAGTTCTGGTTAATGGAGCTGTAATAGTTGTTTATTTCCGATGAGCGCTTAAGTTTAAGTCAATAATACCTCGTTGCTAAGTGTTATGTCAGTACATACATAATATTGAACAACGAAGCTGCAAAAGAGGTACATTATTTATGCGGCTCGCTTTAACTGCTAGCATTAATAACTTTCAAGTTCGCAAAACTTATAAGAATGCTTTTAAAAAAAAATGTTCGATTATAAAATGTCTTTGGTCTTGTAATTAGGTATATTTCACGCCTGTAAATTAACGTTAGTTTGTACGACAGCACGTCAGGTTAAACAGTTAAACTGCGAAAACAGCTTTTATTACGTAGGTCATAAAGGCGGTCTCAAGGTCAACATGTATAGTCTGAGGTGCCGTCGTGTGTACAAGACCAAAGACATTGTATAAGATTGTTGACAAACAACTTATAAAATTCAATTATGTAGTTGCAAAATGTAGATGTAACCGAATACTTATACTTTATAATGAATGTGTACAAACTAATTCAATTAAATCAAGAAAGCACAAATGTACTTTTACTTGTAACATAGGGCCTTTAGTCACAGAATATACACTCTAACGAGAACTTTAGATTAGTGGGCTAAGTCAAACGAAAAGTTCGGAAATGTCTTTGTCTCCCCAAAAAGGGGGAGAAAACCGAAGTAAGTGTTTATTGGCCGTAATTAAAAACAAAACAGCATCGCCCAGGGCCGATCGGATGTGCTTAGGAAACTAACTTCGATGCCCTTACTACGAGAATAAGGTTTATTCCTTTGCCCCATATAATACTTTAAATGTACCTTAATGTATTTTTATAAGCAAGTAACATTGTATTTTAGCCTAATAAGCATGTGAAATTAATTTTTAGGTTATGAAGCGTCCGTCATCTACAAAAATGAAAACCACAAGTGAAGGTGACTCTTAATATCGTAACAGATTTGCTTTAAAAAACTGCCCGCTACTCTCGACGGGATTGATGTTTACTCGATTCGAACTCGATCTCGATCGCGTCGGGCGGGCGGGTGTAACCTCCACGAGATCTTCGAAACTTTATCCAACGACACATGTAAAATTTTGTATTGAATCAATTATACGATTGAAAACAATCCAAAATAGTAAAAAAGTTTGTGACTATTATTTAATCAATTAAATAAATAAAAGATACCGGAAGATACAGAAAACACTACATCCAACCATAAGCAATATCAAGCAAACCACATAAACAAGCGCGAGCAAAAAGCATTCTGAATTTTTCACGCCGCCAAAGTGATTTCCCGGCTCTAGGACACGTCCCGCAAAATGGTCGCAATAAAAAGACACGAGTAAATGTAAATCTCATAAAGCGATATCAAACCGCCAGGTTGCGGTTACAACGGCCATTAGAAAAAAATAAAGTGTCTCGTGAAAGGGCAGGGCCGCACTGAGCGCACATTTGTAATTCTGGAGTGATCGCAATGACTCCCTGGCGGTAAGTGGTGGGGGTTGGTGTTTTATTGATATTTTAGCGTTGGAATGATTTTCGTAGCGACTGTACGAGTCTCTCGGGGCGAGACCGTTAGTATTGATGGCCGGCGGTGCTGGACTTGGGATGATGGGAAATGTAAAGAAAAATCTATTAATATTAAGAAAAGTAAGATTCATAAATATTTGTTTAACGCTTTAAAATGTCGAAGTCGAAAACTTTTAAAGACAATCGGTTTATATAACTTTGTCAAAGGTTCAAAAACATATAGGAATGTTGTTTAACATTTGTCTTATTCATTTAGAACTGTTTTTTATATAAAGTCCGTACTTTAAAATGCTAAAACTTACCGTACCACATAAGGTACACATCGTCTGGGTTGATTTATTCAGCACAGGTTGGTCCCTCTCTGTGCTCACGTTACGGGACAGGAGCTTAGGTGCTGCCTTCTACCTGAAACATTCAAGTAACGACACGGCCGGCTTAAAACACGGTTATGATTGGTCCAGTTTTACGACCGATCGCTTCTTTACATCATCGCGATTTATATATTCAGCCCCCTAGCATGACCCCTGAAATATATATATCGCGTGATATAGCGTTTTATCGACACTCAACTGTCAAAATCCATTGTCACAAAATAGAGAGACTACGAGTACAATTCGCGCCCTAGAGCAACGCACAAACACAGACAACAGTGCGTCACCACAGTCTTAAGAGTCCGGCGAACAGTGAGCTTTCCATACAAACGGAATACTAAAATGATTTGCAATTTGAGCATAATTAACTCTACTTGTGATGTTCTTCGGATTAAGACAGTGTTCTATTAAATAAAAATTCTAAATACTAAACTAAATAAAAATAATGCGATTTACAGTTTTGTATGAAAAAATGTTACTGGCATTTATTTTGAATTATTTTGGAATTTTTATTTAATAGAACCCTAGACAAATACTGTCTTAATCCAAATAACATCACAAGAAGAGTTAATTATGCTCAAATTGCAAATCGGTTTTGGTATTACGTTTGTATGGGAAGCTCACTGTTCGTCGGACTCTTTATACCGTCGGCTTATTGCAAAAACTCATTAACTACAAATAATCATTGGATGTGTTTTCTGTAATGCAAAAACTCATTATCTTCTAACTTTTCAAATTTAAACGTTATGTCGTATACATTAAGTAATTAACTACCATTTTAATACTTTTCGGTTTTTGGAAAGTCACTAGCAAGCAATAGTGACTTTTAGCGATATGAAAAAAAGTGTTGTGTGTTATGTAAAAAAACATTAAAAGAATATAATGACTTTTTAAGCAAATGCTTAGTTTACATCACTTTCAGTAACCGTTAGCTAAAACTGTTTATCTATTTATTAAGTTTAAAACAATAATGTATTTTTTGCCATAACTTAACCCATCAAGGCCCGGAAAATGAGACACAATAGATATTCCATTGTTATTCGGCCGCATCCGGCCGCTCGGGCACGGTTGATGAATTAAAATGATATTTTTAAATTTGAGATTTAAAGTCTACACGGAAGAGAAGCAAGGGCGGGTCGCTACGCTAGTAAGCAATAAAATAAGTAAACTTAAATAAAAAAGAAAAAGTTAGTATTTAAGCTGTGAACAAACCACTTTCTTTTTGATTTACGTTGTCCAAACCTCCTTACAACTCACTCAGTTCTTTAATCTCGATCCTGTTATTCGATTCCTGCTGCAGTCGAAACAAATCAACAGGCGATATTGAAGCACCCACCACAACCAAACGCATATTTCGCGACACAATACCTCGACAAAAGATAAAAAATGCAAGGCGACATGCGCATGAACATTCAACAGATATTCTCAAAACAGTAAATCGTAATTCGATAACACCCTGTACCGAGATATTTATATTTTATTGTCACCTACACTACACCACAACATCGCTGCGTGGAAGTACATTGCTGCTTTAAACTGTATTACACGAACATTCTTAGAGAATATAAAGTGTAGTGTAGTGTTCATAATGTATAACTAACGCAGGTCCTGTGGGAATCTTGAATAATGCTTCTTCTTGATACTATTGTAAAACTCACGCGACATACTTTGGTGTGTTGTTCTGAAACAAATTATCAATTCACTATTGATATAGGTTCAGTCACGTCTAAAAATATGTATAAAGTTTCGAATTTTTTCACTTTCTGGTAGTTGTCATATGTAAATTGATTTCTGTTCAAAAAGTAATAGCTTTTAAGAGTGACATAGTTCTAAACTGTGTACCTACATATTTATAGACGTGACTGTACATACGCTCCAAAACTAAAATCGGCCAAGTGCGAGTAGGACTCCCGCACCAAGGGTTTCGTTCCATTATCTATAAAAACGGCAAAAAAATAATGTCTGTTGTATGGGAGCCCCCTTAAATATTTGTTTTATTTTAATTTAATTATTTATTTTTAAAGTAAATATTCTGTTAATATTTCAAGCGTCTACCTGATGACGTTATTAATATCGTGCAAAAACGAGCAAAAAAAATCACGTTTGTTGTATGGGAGCCCCCTTAAATATTTATTTTATTCTGTTTTTTTAGTAATTGTTGTTATAGCGGCAACAGAAATACATTATCTGTGAAAATTTCAACCGTCTAATTATCACGGTTCATGAGATACAATACAGCCTGGTTACAGATGGACGGACGGACGGACGGACAGCGGAGTCTTAGTAATAGGGTCCCGTTTTACGATTTGGGTACGGAACCCTAAAAAGGATTTTGTAAAATTAGCTATAGGTAGATCCTCTATCTTAGTCTTACAATGTTTTTCCTCAAGTTTTATTTGGCTCTATTATACGAAGGGCTTTATTGTTAAACTTTAGTCAAAGTCTTGATCTTTGATGTTATATGAAATAATTGTCGGTGAAAAGCGCTAATTGACTAAAATCGATCAGCTAGTCGCCTGCCAAGTCAACCCGTGTAAATACACAGAATATACAAGGTGTTACAAAAATACCCCTAATGCCGAATATGGTAAATAGGGACCATCAAACTGAACAACTTTTACTATGGGACCAACTCTGAAATCGCAGTTTGATGGTCCCTATATACCATATTCGGCATTAGGGGTATTTTTGTAACACCTTGTATAATAGTCTTACGTGTAAATACCACATAAGGCTGTAATGTACAGAACACAACCGCAATAACAGCCAAGATATCGCACATATTCCGCTCGCACAAACAATGCAAGTTTGTCACCACATCGTGTCTTGTCGCGATATCTCGTTAGTGGGCAACATGTCCGACACGCGGCGGCTTCGGTTGCTAAAATTTTCAATATATAGAAAGTTCATTATTGACCGAGCGAGCGCAAAGCGTCTCTGTTTCAACTTGGGCAAAAATGCTTCCGTCTGTTCTCATCTACAGGTCGCAATTCGCAATCGATTGTAGTGAAATTTTGTGAGGTTCGATAATAATAAAGAATGTTTTAGTCGATTCAGTTTTTCGAAATTTTCAAAATGGCGGACGAGGTCTACAGCTCACAGAGCCACCACTTTATTTTGTCTAATTCCACTCTCAGATTCCTAAGACTGTAATGTACAGAAAGAACCACAATAGCTGAGATATCGCACATGTACAGCTCGCACAATGCAAGTATTTGTCACCGCATCGACAGTGCCTTGTCGCGCTATCTCGCGCTGAGTGGGCAACCTTGTCCGACACGCGGCGGCTTTGGTTGCGGCCGCGCACCGATTTATGCGCTCCCGGCAAAGTAGATTAGCCTGATAGATGCGCTTGTAGATTTATCGCAAAAAAACGATGCGCGATAGTGCAACGATAGTTTTGGAGATAGATAGGGATTTTGTGTTTTGTGGTGCGATGCGGCAAAGAAAAGGTGGAGGTTACATTCTATTTGTGTGCCAGAGGTGCTATAGAATACTTACAAAATTTTGAAATCCATTGTACTTTGACAAAGTATTGATAAAATCGCTACCTATCTTTATGATAGCTTGTTGTAAGTAGTGGTTATGCAAAGGGGGAAAAGTTAATTTCTATGCCTTGTTTTAAATATTAGTTAATTTTCAAGTCAAAAATAATAGGTATTCTCTTTACAATTTATTAATAAGGTTTAATATTAAAAAATGTTAGTGGAAATATTCAAAGCTAAGTAATATAAAATGCAAAATCTATATCCAATGATTGGAAATGAAAGTTTTTCCTGACGGTTTTTATTTAAAACAATGCAAATACTTTACTAGTCTTTATTATTTCAGGATTATCATTTGATTAAAATGTACAAAATCATACTTATAACTACTTAACTTGTTCCAAAACTCTTCATAAATCTTTCTAAAAAGAAAATTAAGTGCAACAGACGCTACTTCACAACAAAATCATTTTCCAATGAAGTGTTTTCATATATTCCAAGTGTGCGGTTGTTATTAGATTATTACCGGTTGAAGTGCTATTTCTACATGTTTACTCGTACCGAAGACAGTAACTTGATGGTATTTATTGTTATTGGTGAGTAAGGGTCCCGCCGAGCTTGCTAGGTGTAATAAAAAGTTAAGGCAAGGCCAGTTCACGAAATCTACTCTTTTACTATATCTTTGGAATATGGTTGATTATTGCATAGCTTTAATTGTCGCGTCGGCAGAAGTTTGACGTTAGTACATTTTTATTGATTTCTGGAATACTGGATCAATTATTAAAAATCTACTCGGCCATTGTGTTAGATCAATAAAAAAGCTATCTTTTTGCATAAAAAATCATATCACTGTCGTTGAAAATAACAAATCTGACGATTGGTAGTTTATATCCAAGTTTTTATGGTGTTATTTAGGATTTTTTTACAGCATTATAAAACCATTTTTAAGTATTCTGTTCGGTTATTGTGTTTCTTTGTTTCTTTTTCAGTCTACAGTAATTTTTGTGAAGTAGAATTCTACATCAGTTCTTCACATTGGAAGCTCAAAAATCAATATTTTCATCAGATGGCCTGGCCTCGCCTTAATACTGGAAAAAGGAGTTAGGGGAGGGATAATTTTCAAAAAGCGAAGGCACTATAAATAATTATTGACCTTATTGAACCAATAAACGAGTTGTAGTAGAAAGGTTTCCAATTTAATTGACGTAGGTCTGCTGGCGTGCTTTTTAAATTTTGAGATTTAAGCATTCACAATGCTATTTTATATAATACCAAATAATATACTAGAAAAAATACGACTCGCACCAGATCATGTTCTCGGACGGGAATCGAACCCGTGACCTTTGGATATCCGGTCCAATGCTCTGACCGCTGAGCTACCGAGTCACTAGTGGGAACGTCGAATTTCTCCTAGTATATAAACTCTTACGCTGCAAGCCAGCGCCATCTCACCATTGTACAAGGAATAACCTCGATATCAACTGAATACCTTTCCAGATATTTTTAAACAATTGATTAAGATGAGAAAGCTATATAACTTTTAAATTTTGAGATTTTCGGAAGTTCGATTCCCGTCCGAAAACATGATCTGGTGCGAGTCGTATTTTTTCTAGTATATTATTTGGTATTGCGTGCTTTTATTAGGATAAATCACTTCTTTATACTTTGAGCAATGTATGTGATGTTTTCCATCATTAAATTAATGAACTTTACTTAGAAAACATTACTACAGCTACTCAATAAAACAAGGTAAGAATAAATGAGCTCTCCTAAAAACACTTCGACAAGTTTCGCCAAGAACAAAGCATCGTAATTACTCAATAGGGGGGACATGGGCACCTCCTAACAAGTTATTTGGCACTGCCATTCTGTGTATATTATCCCAGTGTCCCCAGCTAATTTATCGCGCCCTTAGCCCCTTGCCCTAAGATTAGGGTTGCATCTCGTCCCATTGAGACAATGCATGACACTGACTGAGATATGTCCGGTAGAGCCTGTGTCCAAGTAGTTCTTTTTATCAATAACGTATAATTAAAATAAATAAATAAATATTTGACAACATCACATACATTGCTCCGATTCCAAAGTAAGTAGCTAAAGCTATTGTGTTACGGAAATCAGAGACAACGGTGGTATCACAAATACCCAGATCTGAGCCGATAAAGAAAAGTTCGTTTTCTAAATTGACCCAACTGGGGAACGAACGCGGGACCTAAGAGATGGCGACGCCTTGAAAACCGGTGTACAAAGCCACTCGACCACGGAGGTTGCCCATGACAACATTCGCGTTATTACAACTTACAATATAAACCAAGTAGGTAGGTTTAGGTGCTACTACGCAATCTATTGTTTTTATAAGAAGTGCTTCTGCTCCTCAAGCCTTTCTAGTGTAGGTAAAGATAAACGTAATACACGTAGTGAGGTTTTAGGCTGGCCCCAGACTAGTCTGTTTTAAGTTGAAGCCCGGCAGACTTTCCGAAGTTCGATGCGTTAGCTGGTAACCCCTGTTAAACTAAAACAGCAAAGCAAAGAAATGAAACCGGTAGGACTGGGGCCAGCCTTAGACTAAACAAAAAAATCACGTGTATATTTTTTGTTGTACGTTTTGCAGTATGCCTTTCTAGCGTAGATATAAGATGTCAGTATTACAGACTTCTTTTTGTTGCAGAAACCAATAACCACAATTAAGTGCGTAACTTCACCATAATTACTTAAGTTAGTGTTCCTTCGACAACACCCAGCATAAATTATGTATGTACTACAAAATTTATACACCACAATTAAGGTAACTTGTTGTAGCCCTATTTCCCGGTCATCGTATCAAATAGATGGCAGCCCTGCGCAGACAGATCGCCTAATTAAACCTTAAGGTTCTTACTTTGTCGATGGACACATATTTCTTGTTGCTGAGACATTTAATACGGTTATAGCTCTCGAGGTGAAAATACGATGTGACGAAGTGCGGTGCAATGGGAATGCATGAAAAAAAAACTTAAAAAAACTAAATTGGCTGAGTTTATTTTTAGATAAAAAAGTTTCAACACAAAATGTCAAAATCGTGTCAAAACTTATTTAATAAATGTTGTGTGGTTGTGGCAGGATTTCTATTCTACTGTTACTCCCGTACTTTTGCGAAGACTTTATTTTATTTGTTTAGAATTTTTTCGAATTTTTTACTTTTGCGAAGATTTTATTTTATTTGTTTAGAAACGCAACCAACAAAACTGAAACTTTTTTCTAATTAATAAGAGAGCTTATTCCTTATCTTAAAAATTTCTGCCAATGTAATTTTTCAGACATTCCCCACTAAAATGTAGATGAGCTTTTGACTTTTGGATTGTCTCAGATACCATTGTTATTAATACTAATAATGTTACTAATGTAAGTGAGAAACAATGTTGACAGATAAATGAAATTTAAACGATCATATTGTTATCAGTGTTGATGGTGCAAATAAATTAGTTTCAAAACGAGAGCAACGTAGATTAAAATAACAAATGCACTTTAAATAAATATTATTTTTGTTAATTAGTTATCATACAATACTTTTTGGAGTGGTTCACTTGATTGTAAACGCCATTAAATAAGTAATTTTATAGTTTAATCTTAAAAAATATTTATACGTATACGTAGTTTTCAACTTATGTAGGGCTGAGAAAAGGCAAAGGAGAACAAATTGATTTTGGAAAGATAAGAAAAAATGCCGTCTTACTATACTTATACATTAAATTATTTTGTACTTTCGCAGCTCTTTGTGCAACACATAACTTACAAAACAATACACCTTAAATCATGCGACGAGCCTTCTCAATTTCTTCCACATAAGTGTCCACGTAATCGGCATAGCGCCAATAACTCTGTCCCTACCCGAATAAATAAATGTTTTATTGATGGCGACGCAACGGCCCTTGTAATTATCGGAAGACAGCGGGGATCCGCCACGGATGGAATGGACGCGACAAGTGACAATTTATACGCGATGTGGTTGAAAGTTGGCAACACTGAAGCACAGAAAGGTTTTATTCCAAGATAAAAAAAGTAGTTTTCAAAATGCTATCAGCGTCCATGAAAGCGGGTGTTAAAAAAGCAAGTATCGACGATGTAATTATAACCGTTTTTGTTTGATTTTTCCAGCGACTTCACCATTATCCTTACTTATTTACTTACACGTACTTAAATCATTTTGTTTAGTGTCGCCTTAGTTTCGAATATTTTCCTTTTTTTAAGTAAACGTGTGTCTTAATTTTATGAACTGTACAAATCCAGTTACGGGGCACATATTCATTGCATTTTCTTTCCTCCCTTCAACAATTACCGTGTCGAGACTCGTAATCATTGTTTGACAGTGGACGGACACCGTAACGTGACTGAATGAGGGAAAACAACACCAATATGTTGCGAGCAATTTGGGCGACAGCCCTATCATTAAGCATTCGCCGTCAAGAGTGACCGTTCGTAAATTATTTGTTCAAATTTAGAACGGGATTGGTTAAACGTTTCGGGGCATCAATAAGTAATACCTGACCAAATTACGAAGGCCTTTCCCACCCCCCCGTCGGCGTTTAAATTTAAGGTTGCCAAAGGGGTTATGTTAAGGGTTTACAGGTCTTTTTGAATCGGTCGTTTTGTAATGGCAGATTGCAATTACTCGGACGGTCCGCGCAGTGACAAATGTTTATGTGTTTGTCACTTGGACACAAGGGGATATAATGCGAATAATACAAGCTTTGTTTCCAGTACCTGCCCCGGGGAGTTCGCAGAAACGAGTCGCCGAATTAAGTTTAATGGGCAGCTTAAGATCGATGGCGGCGAGATGTTAATTGCTGCTCGAAATCGATTGAATATTTAATACTGGGTTTTGTTTTTACAACTTATACTTTGTGGAGTCATAGTATACATGTAACAATCTTAAAATTGAAACAATATTTAGAAATTAATGCTATTTTACCCCATGCCGAATTCCTACCTAAGTTACATAAAATCGTAGGTGTGATTTATTCGTCCAAGTAAACAGTTCCATGTTAGCTATTTTTATGAAACTTATTCTTATTAAAAAGTTCATCTATGGTATTATGTATCTACCTCTAAACACCGTTAATTTTTAAGTATATTATCTAAAAAAGAAATGGCGATTTCAGACCACGTGAATGAACAACTTTTATTATGGAGCCAACCACGGAATCGCGAAAGAAAATCATCTGTTCCATACATTATAGTCGAGCGAGTCGATGTTGTACTTTTCTATGGAACAGCTGATTTTTATTTCGCGATTCCGTGGTTGGCCCCATAGTAAAAGTTGTTCATTCACGTGGTCTGAAATCCCCATTTCATTTCATTTTTAGATATACTTAATAATTAACGGTGTATAGCTACTAATAGGTATAGCAGTGAGTTAAAGTAATTGTTGAAAGATTAGTTAAAGTTGTTCAACATAATATTCCTGTTACTTTCTTTAGGTAGGTATGCAAAACAAAATTGTTATAATTTGTATACCAATCATTCTCCAACACGGATGACCACAACTACACTACTCCCAAGCAATCATTACCAGTGCCATAAAATGGTACACACACTACACTACATATAGTACCTACCCACCTACATAGGTACACTTCACACGTGTTGTGTTTATGTTGGACAGTTTGCGGACATAAAGTAGTGCGTCTGCCGAATGACATTACAGCGTACGTGGCCGCTACGGCGGGCTACGAAGTTTGATATCTATTAAATTTTTGATTTGTAATATTTTTGAAAAAATATACTTAACAGAGAGTGTAACAAATCAATTTTGTTCGTACATACATTTAAGCAATATAGCTTGGCTGCATTGAGAAAACATCGACTTAACATTCGCAAGGACGCGTTTAGTGACTGCGTTAGAAACAAGAAAACCATGATACCTTCTTCCCACCAAATCAAACGAGTAGAACTATTGTGACTACAATGTGTTAGGTTATAACCGAATATAATATAAACCGAATACAACCCCGGAAAATTATTACAAACCCAAAAAGTCACCACTTTTTCGATTTATTTCTTTTTAATATTACTGCCTAGTGACCGAAATTATGTTTTGCTTTTGTCCATTTACTGGACTGATTATCGAAAACAATGTTTTTAACGTGATTGCATCTAGAGTTGTCACTTTGCAGTTTTCCATACAAATAAAAAAAAAACGAAATTGCTCAGCCATGTGATAGTTTTCAGGGTTTGTAATAATTTAATTTTTTAATAGACTTGTATGCATGCATGTTACCCTATCTACCATATTCGGCTTTATAAGACCAAACACCATGTAGATAGAATAATTATTTGTACTATTTGTACTATTTTGGTATGGAATTTTCACCGCTTTAAAGCGGTTTATTGCCCAACCCTTGCACAATGTCTACATGATAATTGAAAAAAAACAAGCATCTTATGCAAACATTTTACGTCTATTTAGGGCCTCACGAGAAGTCGCCGTAAATATCGGGTAGCCAGTCACTAAAGCGTTGTTTGTCTATTACTACGTAGGCCCGCTTTTGTCGTGGCCTCGAGGGCAGCGTCGTGGAGCGTCGTTAAGGAGCAGCAATCATTCTCTCGTGAGCAGCTCCCGACTATCGCACGTAATTAACCAATGTCCGCCGGTCCCCAATAACGCGGGACTAGGGCGGGTGGAGCTGGCTTTCACATTCAAAGCTCTCAAGCTATGGAATGAAACTGTCTAACGACCTGAGTGGTGTAGTGGTCAACATGCCGGTCTACCACGCAAGAGGTCCCGGGTTCGATTCCCAGCCGGGCAGAAATTGAAATGATTAATTTAAATTTCTGTGACGGGTCTGGGTGCTACTATATATAAAAAGTATATTAAAAAGTATATCAGTTGTCTAGCATCCGTATTACAAGCTTTGCTTAGTTTGGGGCTAGATGGCGCTGTGTGAAATTGTCCAAGCATAAAAAATACTCCATTTCTTCCATCTAGTTTCCACTCTGACCTTCTTTAACTTATTGAGTTTTTTTGGATTCTGACACTAACTATAGAAAATACCTTTAAATCCCTTTTGTCGGTAATGATGCATGTGTTCTTAATCGCTAACAATTCAACTTTGTGTTATGTTCTTCGATCCTGATGTCATTGCTGTGCTCAACAGAATACCAGTGCAGCAGGCCTAGCTTGCTGCTTATACTGTTTTGACATCACAGCGTTGCAAAATGTGTTATTGCTACAGTCTTTGTGATTTGTCTCTTTCTTTTTTGGACTGTCATGTTGTGTATTCGTTGTGTTTGTCCAAAATAAATCTTTGTTTTTAAACTCTAGGCAGTCAAAGTTGAATTGCCAATTCTCCTTGTCAGTCATCTCTGTGCATAAAGTGCTCCCATGCTTGGAATAGAGACAAGGCGATCTACATTGTTAGGCGATGTTGTTTATCTCATTTGCCTGTTCCATTACATTTTTATCCTTGTGTTGCCAATAAGCTCGCTTCATTAGGTGTTCCAGCAAACGAGGCGCGGCCGGGGGACAGCGCGGCCATTGTTGCTGTCCCACTCCGCTGATGAGAAACTGAGAGCGCGCCAAACGGGGCTGCCAGCTGAAAAAATAAAACATAGATTAAATCATTAAAATTTTGTAATTTACACGCGTACCGCCTTGGTGGTTGGTGGCTAACAGATTTTATAAAAAAAGTTCGAATAAAAAAACGCTATCTCACATCAAGCTTTTTTAGAACCAAACACTAGCGGACCTGACAGACGTTGTCCTGTCTTAACTTTATTAAAAAATATATTTCAGAAACAACTTTTTTTTACAGAATTAGTATAGATAGATGTACGCTAGGATACTAGGGTTGACATCCCCTCCGCAATATAAACCATACCTACTTGATAACTTAAGAAAAATAGCGTAGATTAATAAAAAATAAAACTCATGTTGGCAGCCCTGGGTCCAAACGAGTTTCTTGAGGAAATGATTTCTTGTTAGTTTCGGCGGCGGGAAAAGGCGATGAATGTGTCGTTTCGCCGTTTCGTTTCCCTCGATGTTTGTACAATGTTTTTATGACAGTTCTCGGTTGAAACTGCGAAGCTACACGAGTTTTGTACTTTGCTATAATTTATCTTTATCCAAAGTTACAATAAATCGTCGTCATCGCAGACACTACCATTTATACTAATAAATAAGCAACTCTTCTCAGTCTATGGGATTCATATGGGAATCGAACCCACTCTTTAGCTCTGCAGGCCTATTACATAAAAACAATCGCGATAAGCGGACAATGTTCGTCCCACTCCGTGACACTATTAACTCAGGAATAAGGTTCAATATCAAGTAAATTGAACGAAGAATTGCGTCCTATTATCGCGATTATTTTTATGTAATAGGCTTGCTGATCATCATCTTTATCGATTGTCAAACATAATTATATAAAACTCTTTCGAATGTCGAGGGTGCCTCATACCTCGCATATGTGAGAATATAGCTATAATAGTTAGTTCGGACACCCAAAATCAATCATTCTTATCAAGGATGTTTTATAGACTCCGATTATATTCAAATTAAGTGTTTCATAGATGATTTCATAGAAATTTTATATTTAAATAAAACTAGAAGTTGATGCTAACCCGAAACAAGACCGCTTCCTAATTTTATTATTTTTCGTAACCACGTAAGTAAGCAATGAAACCAAATAAACATGTAAGTTCTGTCTAAAAGTTTTTCCAGCGAAATCACCCCCATTTAGCCAGTCGATTTACCCCAGACGTGTGACGCACGCTCGGCTGCCTGCGCCCGCGCCGGAAACGGAAATGACGCGGCCGCCATTGCCGCCGGATGTCGTCTGCGACACAGCGCCCTCTATGGATTTATTCTGTTCGGTTGATGATGCTGGATCGGTTATCGGATTGAGAAGTTTTGGTGATAAATCATGGCTTTTGACTGTTATTGGAACTTGATAGGTAGCTGAATCAAAATTCGACATAATTACTGCAATTTTTTGGTAGCTTTGCTGGGTAAAGCTTAATAAACTACCGTAGCTATTTTATTTTATCAATTAGTCGACGCATTTTTTTGCTGATATCCCTGTTTTCCGAAAATTACGAAGTGCCACTTGTATGCGTTTTCTGCTACGAGACTTACAAAATACAGAAGTGGTGTACTTAATCTATATATATAAAAGGGAAAATCACTCACTCACTGATCACGAAATCTCAGAAACTACAAGTGCTAGGAGTCTCAAATTTTGCATGGGGGCTGCTTTTAGGTAGTAAGTGCTCACTAAGACGGGATTTTGCGAAATTCAATCCCTAAAGGGGTGAAACAAGGTGGCAAAGTTTGTATGGGAGAACACGATTCCTTGGCCCGATTGACTTGAAATTTGGCATAGACATTCTTTCACAAAATTAATTAAACACGTGTTTCGTATTTTTTAAATATTTATCCCCTAACAGGGTTAAAAAGTGATAGAAAGCTACTTTTGGGGTGATTGACTTCGACGTCGGAATTGAAACTTCTTTGTGGATTTGATTGATTAATTAAGAAAAATAAATATCAGTTGTCATCTCAACGTAGTATTACATTCTCTTTGGTCATTTCCCCTGAAAGTAGGTAGAATTCATTTGATTCAATAGTTTTTTCTTTATTACATTTTTTCCTTATTGCGTTGTAAAAAGGTGCAAAATTATTCCATCTGATTATCAGATTAATTTTAAAAGAATACAATATTCTGTCAAATCGCCTATGCTATGACAATTAATAAGCACAGGGACAAAGTTTAAGAGCGGCTGGTGTCTGCGCAGTGATTGTTTCTCCCATGGTCAGCTCTAATGTCGCCTGCTCGAGAGTCAGCTCGCCGAATAGCCTTTTTATTTTGCAACCGGATAACATGACAAGAAATGTGGTAGGTAGGTATACAACATGTTACAAAAATACCCCTAATGCCGAATATGGTATACCTATATAGAGAAGTGTTGGATGATCGAGGTTGATAATCCTGATAATGCACAAGATATTTTGATTTAGAACTAGCTGCACCCGGCATGCGTATTGCAATGCTCTGTTATTTTAGCCAGGGACCTTCTCGGTCGTAAACAGAACAACTCACTAAAGTTTCATCATAATCGGATCAATGGTTTAGGAGTCCCGTCGTCTGTACACTTAGATCTTTTAAGCTATAGCGGCCCCCCCGGCTTTGCACGGGTACAATGTAGTTACTAATGTGGTGAGTGTGAAGTTATTACACTATACTATGTATATGTTAATTATGTGAATTAAGGACACAAGTCGAAGTCTTGGTTTTCCGCTAGGGATTGAACTAGCTGTGATCTGATGATGGCCTTCCAGGGAGTGAATGGAGAAGATTCAGATTGCAATACACACCCAACTGATCTGGTCAGCATTCTAAGAGATGTAAGCATCAGAATTTTCAGTTGCAAGATTTTCATACATTTTTATGCTATATTCGCGGTCTTTTTAAACATATCCTTACATCTCTTAAAATGGTGGTCAGATCACTTGGGTGTGTATAGAAATCTGGATTTCCTCCATTCACTCCCTGGATGGCCATCACCAGATCACCGCTCGGTCAATCCCTGGCGGAGAAGCAATGCTTAAAAGTTACTTCGTTTGTGTGAAAATCGACTGGCGTCCTTAATTATGTGACCACCACTTTATATAGATATCCTGTAGTATAGTCTAATAATTAACTTCACACTCACCACATTAGTAACTACATTGTACCCGTGCGAAGCCGGGGCGGGCCGCTAGTATGCTATATAGTGTGAATTTCCTGGCAGTGTTAAATACATGTTAAAATTGTTAGTAAGTATAGTTGTTCTATCTTACGAAGACCGTTTTGTTATGAATGTGTTAGGCGTGCACTTGCACATTGTTTTAGTGTGCGTCTACACACTCTCGTATTACGCACACTAAAATAATGTGCATGTACACGCCTAACAATATTCATAGCAGAACGGTCTCCGTGAGATAGAACAACTATAGTGAATATTTCACATAAAACTGTAACAGTAAACGACAAATTATAATGTTACTAGTCTGTAATAAACTACAAAAAGAATTTACATTCACAAAAATTCCTTGAACATATTTTCCGATCCATATTATTATTAATTGCATTTATAACTCTGTGGTGGAATGTCAAACGCTTACAAAGGTACAGCAATCATCTCTTTAGTCAAAAGTTGACAAAAATTCCTCGTCAAAATAAAACAACAAACGCTTCGGACCGAAGCCAAAATTAATTTATGCCCGCGAGGAAAGAATTTTGACTACAAAGACGCCACGGCTGATTCGGTAACAGCTAAGGGGATTCCACACTGAAATAAAAAAATATTTAAGGACTTTTTAGGGCCTAATTTACAAGTTATGGATCTTCGAGTTGGAATTAAAAATAGAACAAATTTTCTTCTAACTTAGAGTCTAATTTTGAAATAGAACTATCGGTCTGTTCGAATGAAATTATCTAAAAATAATTGAACTTATCTGAAACCTATGAAACTGGCCCTTAGGCAAGCAAATTACTTTAAACGCGATCCAATATCAAAGTAAAAAGAAATATCCCATGTAATGTTATGTGTTCAACTTAACGTTAGACATTAAAAAAGTTAAAGCTTAATCATGACTCGTTATTTTTAACTTAAAATTGCAGCTGCCCACTTGAAATATTTTTGTCGCTTAAAACAAAATGTTAACATTAAAACCTACATTGTTTTTCAGCAAGGTCATGAGATGATATTCGAGCTAGTCAAACTTAATTTGATAAAAAGCAATTTTTTTTTTGCAATCATGAACATTGATCCGATTCCAAAGTAAGTAGCTAAAGCACTTGTGTTATGGTAATCAGAGACAACGGTGAAACTACAAACACCCAGACCTGAGCCAATATAGAAAAGTTCGTTTTCTACCGGGTATCGAACCCGGGACCTCAGAGATGGCGACACCTTGAAAACCGAATATTGAATAACAAAAACCAAATATAAAATTGTAAATAATGTATTGACGAAAATGTTATGAAAAACATACTGGTGCAGTGAATTTCCCGACACTTTTTTTCCATAAACTCCACGAGAGATAAATGGTGCATGTGCCTTTACCGGTTGAAATATGAGGACGCCTCGGAAGTTTGCCGCGGAGCTAAGTCCGTGACATTTGTGGGATGCCACGCGGCACGCTTTGGGTCTGATTTCCCGGTATGGTGGTAGGAATCAATACTGCTGGGATAAGATGTAGAGTGAAAAAAGTTGAGTTGTAACAGTTGAATTTTGTTGATAGGTTGCATTTTAAAAGTCATAATGTGGAAATATATTTTTTTACCGCTAACAAAATCTTTGATAGTCTAAAAAGATTTTAGTATATAAATATATATAAAAGGGTAAATCACTCACTCACTCACTCACTGATCACGAAATCTCAGAAACTACAAGTGCTAGGAGTTTAAAATTTTGCATGGGGGCTCCTTTTAGGGCGTAGGTGCCCATAAAGACGGGATTTTGCGAAATTCAATCCCTAAAGGGGTGAAACAGGGTGGCAAAGTTTGTATGGGAGAACGCGATTCCTTAGCCCGGTTAACTTGAAATTTGGCATAGACATTCTTTCACAAAATTAATTGAACACGTGTTTCGTATTTTTTTAATATTTATCCCCAAACAGGGTTAAAAAGTGGTAGAAAGCTACTTTTGCGGCGGTCGACTTCGACGTCGAAATTGAAACTCCTTAGTGCATTTGATTGATTAATTAAGAAAAATAAATATTATTTGTCAACTCTACGTAGTATTACATTCTCTTTGGTCATTTCCCTTGAGAGTATTTGGAATGCGTTTCATTGAATAGTACCTATGGCGTTATGTTGGCAGTGCTGAAATTTTTTCCTTATTGCGTTGTAGTAAGATGCAAAATTAAGTTGATTTTCGTTGAATGATAACCAGATGGAAATTATTCCTAGGATAGAAGTTGAAGAGGAGAGGGGTGGAGAGGACAACACGACAATAAATAAAAAAATGGTTCACAGGAGTATTTTGAAACTAAGCAGGTATCGAATAATTCCTAGGAACGAAAAAATATTTTCAAACAAACTAAATTAAATAGCACCAAAATTAATTCTAAGTACTAAAACAATAACTGAAAAATATTTTCTGTGACTAAAATATTGGATAGCTATATGACATTTAATTTATTGTCGTCTCCAGTGCCCTATTTAAATAACATTGACAATTTGTTACATCAAGCAATTTGAAAATAAAACAAACTACTTATAGCTACACTGCAAAGTAAACCAAATTGTCACGTTATTAAATAGGGCCCAGGTTCTATAAATTGTAGGTGATACAAAGTTCACAGGGTCCACTAGTACTATATAATAATATACTTAGTTATAAAATAGAGCTCTTATTTTCAGCAAAAGTATTTGAGTATACCTTCTTTTACTTACACAATTTCTGCAGTAAAAACTTCGAATTTTATATGTCATTGTTTTCATTTTTTTCTACAAGTGGTAACAGCAATCTGATAATTGTAATTTTATATCTACACCAGACGTTTAGTTTTATTACTTGGAAAACCAGTTTTGTATATTTTACGCCTGAGTCTGAACCAAATTCTGAAAGAAAGAAATAAAGAAATAAATAAAGTAAATTATTATATACTACAAAAAATATTATTTATTAACGCCCTTACTTATAAAGATTGTATATCAGATGTATAATTACAGTGTTTTGTCCCTTTCTTTTTAATGTCAAACTTAAATAGTTCGACAGGGAGTCTTCATTGTGTAAACATACATCTGCTATTCAATCTTTATTAGTAAGGCGGTAATGTGTAAGCAAAGGCATGATATATATTTTTTTATTATTTAAGGCAACAAACAGCCATGTAAAGAAATAGTAACATGGTTAATGTGAGTACAACTAAAGACCTATAGTGCCTAAAGCTAATCTATTATAACATAATATTTTTAACGCATAATTATGTGAAACCTTTATAAAAATCTACTATATGTCTATAAACGTAACGACAGCAACGCGAGTGCAGCCTCAGAGTAAGGTGGGTGAATATTGGATATTAGGTAAATACTC